>JAKSZU010000008.1:5419359-6619359 GCA_026018925.1 Tupaia tana
TAACTTGGTTTCTTTTTCTGGAACCCTAACCGTAGCGAGGAAAGGTGAAAGTTCTCAGGACAACTGACAGTGTACACCAGCCCTGTTCTCTAGTGCATCCTGAAGGCCCTGGGATCTGAAGCCAACCCCGACCACCTGTCTAGGTGTCAGAATGGACTTCTCTTTCTTTCCTTCAGATTTTTCTCTCATCTTCTGGAAGGGGAGTGTTCCCCCTCAGGACACTGTCAGTCCCTGTGACTGATGACCTTGAGTGACATAGTCCTAGAAATGCCACATCATACTGAAGAGAGACTGCTCTTTCTCTCTTTCCTCCTACTCTACGGGATCCCTAAGAATTAAAAAAATCCAAAAAGGCTTTACAAACTATTCCTTCATGTACTTGAATTTTGGTGATACATTTTATAGTTCATAAACTGGACCCAAAAGGGTATATTAATGCTTTAGACCCAAAAGCTGATTCTGTGCACCATGCCTTAGAATTCTCAGGGACAGATGTGAGATCCATTTTTCATGTCCCCTTCAAGATTTGGCCATCCAACTCCAAGCACATCTCAGCCTAGCTCCACACTGGGGAAAATCTCAGAGGAGCTCTTAGAGGGGCCCTGACTGCGGCCACCGCACAGCAGTTCTTGGTTTTCAGAGCTGCCTTATGAATGAAGGTTATTGAGGACGACAAACCCATCTCAATAAGCCAAATACAGGCATGGATGATAACATTTATGATCATCTAGCTGAGTAGGTTATAAAAATGGGGACTGGGAACAAATTGAAGCCCTTCATCAACATAAGCCCTTACGTAGAGATGATTGGAAGCTGACCAAGATTACACTAATAAAGGAAATGTTGACAGAGTCCTTATAATCGTGAGCTCTACTTCTCCCTCATTCCAGCTAGATTCCTCGCCCTCCCTGATGAAAGTCCTCTCAGATGAGATTCCAAACCCCGACTGCTTCCAGGGAAATAGGATAAGAGCTTTGGCAGCAAGCTCTAACCTCCTTTTCCCTGAGGGAAAAATCTGAAAAAAGCAGTCCATATTCATCTTCTAGGAGCCCACAGTGACTGGTAAGCTGGTGAGACACAGAACAAAACGTGTAGCTGATTCAGGTCAGGATGCTGCCTGTGTGCTCTCCCAGGCCGTCCGAGACGACAGGCCAACTGTACCCATAGTCAAACAAGCAAAACGAGGAGAACGAAGAGCTGCCTTTTTCTCCCTTTCGTAGATGGCTAATGTATCCTGAACTGCATGGAGGGAACGGACTCCCCTGGGCTGTGTTGAGATGTTGAGACTCCTTCGATCCTCACACACTCAGAAAGAAATGTCTGGCTTTCACTTACGTGTGGGCCTGGCCACAATGTACATTAGCAGATGGGGAAGCCTGCTCACCAGAGGGAAAAATTAATTTTAGTACTATTTCATAGATCTCTTTTGTTGTAGATTGGGAAAATACTCAAATTTGCCATATGTCCGAGTTTTCTTTGCCCTTAGAGAAATCCCCTTGCTTATGAAAGACTGTCTACATCTTCCCAGCCCCACCTTGCGAGAGCTCATTTAAGGTAACCCCTAAAAGAACTGATACCCTCACATTCACGATTCCATGGGAAATACCAACTCCAATACACCTTCTGAGGTCCCTTCAAAGAGTTCTCCTTGTCTTCTATATTCAGAATCTACCCCCAAGAAAGAAAATAACCCCTTATTCATCTATCCTCTGCTTAGTCGCCCACAGTTTTGAGTTCTGGACCCAGAGGCTTAAAACTCACACTGGACGCATGGGCATGCATGCCCAAAATCCCAGGAGGAGAATGGAGAAGAAGAAAACGTGGTGTGGCCATCCCCCCAGGGAGTGATTTCTCACTTTCCCTCTCACTGTCCTTCTCTGTATCTCTGGTAAGCACCAAAGTTCTATAGCAAAAACATTTATATATATACACACACACACACACACACACACACATATATATACACATACACACACACACATATATATGTATATATATATATATAAATTTTCTGATGATCCTGACAAAACTTGTCCCAAGCTGTCATAGAAAGATATAATGTTAATTTTTTGAGAGATTTTTGCCATAGGCCATATGCATTCACAGAGACAGAAAGTGAGAAATCACTCCCCCCACAGGGGGGATGGCCACACTTCAGTCCCTTCTCCTTTCTCCTCTCAGAATTTTGGGCATGCATGCACATGTGCCCAGTGTGAGTTTCAAGCCTCCAGGTCTGGGACTCAAACCATGGTCATCCATGTGGGAGTCCAGCATCTTAATCCCTACACCACCTTCTGGCCCTGGAATGTCAATTCCTTTTTTTTTTTTTCTTTTTTTGGGAGAGGTTTTTGCTATAGGGCACGTGCACTCGCCAGACAGACAGAGACAGACAGAAAGTGAGAAATCACCCCCCAGAGGGGATGGCCACACCGCAATCCCTTCTCCTCCATTCTCCTCTTGGGATCTTGGGCACGCACGCACACGCGCCTGGCGTGAGTTTTAAGCCACCGGGTCCGGGACGCGAAACACGGTCGACTACGTGAGAGTCCAGCGACATAGCCATTATGCTAACTGCTGGTCCCGGAATGTCAATTCTTAATCAGACTTCATTAGATGCTGCCAGTTTTCAGACACTACGCATCAGGCTTGGCTTAATGATCCTAATTGCACAGAGCCATTCCCTCCTGGAGACTCAGCAGTCCCACAGCAGATCCTCGATGAGCTGATAATGACCCCCTTAGTAATGGAGGAGAATGCATTTCATCCCTGTGTGATGGGGAGATTTATGAGAACTAGAATTAACCTATTAATTATTCTAAATGTCTACCATAGACGGACCACACGGAGCCCCAGGTGATTCCTGGGGGAGAGGTGGGGGTGTCTGGCTTTCTTTTAGATGCTGGAGCCACCTACTTGACTCTGCCCCTGTCCCGGGACCACGTCCTCAGGCCATGTAACTCCAGGGAGTGTCGGGAAAGCCCTTGACCTGCTGTTGCTCCCAACCCCTCAGCTGTTCCTGGGATGATTTCCTGTGACTCATTCCTTTTTGAGAATGCCTGAGAGTCCCACTCCCACTCCTCTCCTATGCAGAGATCTATTAACCCAGTTAGAAATCACAGTCCTGATGGCCCCAGGACAAATGCCTTGCTTGCCCTCCTCAGAGACTGACATCCTAGTAACCGAGATCAGGGCAGGACGGTCTGTCTCCCTGCCCTGGGTGCCGGTTATCAGGAATGGTTGGGCACGGAGACTGGGACTTAGCTTTGCAGGCATTTTCAATGGTGCTCCTGGAGTCCTGCAAATTATTATTTCTGTTTTGAGATACCTGACCTCCATGGACCTTATTTACACTAAGAAAAGAACTTGGGTGCTTTTCTGAGGCAAATGGGTGATTCTTAATGTTTAATTGACTAAATGATGAGAAACTTGGCCTCCAAAAGGTAATATTCAAGCAATAGATTTTTTTTTGTAAAGGTATGGGGAAACAAAGAAAAATTTCATCCGCCTTAACTCACACTTCTCCACTGGCCCAAAGCCTGCCAGGTAACACAGGCTGATAGGACAAAGGAGCTATGACAAAGGAGCTAAGAGCTTCCTGCCTGCTGCTGGGAGGAGGGGCTGCCGCTTTCCACCTGTTTATCCAGGAGCCCTAGTGGTTACTCCCCCTAGAGTCAGTCCTTCAGATGAGTCTGGGAAAAAAAAAAAAAAAAAAAAAAAAAAGAACTCAGTCCCATACAACTTCACAAGCCCTTCTCATACTGAACTAGTAGACCATGGTTCAAGTCCCAGATCCGGTGGCTTAAAACTCATGCAGGGTGCATGTGTGTGCATGCCCAAAATCACAAGAGAATGGAGAAGGAATTGTAGCATGGTCATCACCCCTGGGAAGTGAATTCTCACTTTATATCTCTCTGTCTCTGTCTGTCCCATGAGCACACACGCCCTATGGCAAAAATCTCTTAAAAAGAAAAAAAAAAAGTCTGACTTGGTTAGTTGTGTGTTTTGGTTTGTTTGTATTTGTTTTTCTGACATCTGGATAAACATAGAGCTGGGCTTCAACATGTTTCTCTGGGTTTTGAGCAGATACTGAGCAGGAGCAGCTCAAGACCTACAATTATAGAGTTAAAATGTGGAAATCCTCGGCTCTGCAAGATTCCCCTCTGCTTGCTGAAGGGGATTCGAGTTTGCTTAAAATTTTTGTTTGTTTTCTAACAGAGCCGGGGTAAATGATAAACATGTAAGGGTTAACCTCTGCAATTTCTTTACAAAGAGGCCAAGAAAAAAAGTATAAACAACCTTGCAAAATATTGTGAGGTCTGTTGTTTGCACGTGGGTGTATGCACATGTCATGTATGTTGCGTGCTTCCGTGGTAAACAGCCCTAAGGCATTCCATTCAATTTGGCTTATAAATAAGAGCACTCACGAATTAATCTAAAGGCTTTTCAAGTTTACGTGACTTAAGTAAATCTTTGACTTATAAGCTGGTTTTAAATATGGAAAAAGAAAAGACTTAGTAAGTGCAGCTCTTCACAGTTCCCAACATGTATTTTGTCCAAGGTTTCATTGGTCAGGCAACATCATATTTGTCTTAATGTGGCTGGTTTGATGAAACAGCTGCTATTTATGTGTTGCATGTTACATTGTGAAACATTAACAGGGAAATGAATCAATGTTTTCACAAGTAATCAAGACATAAAGGTTAAAGAAGATTTTAAGTGTTCGTAAAGGGGTATGTACAGGTAAAGTGTTCAGATGATTTGGGATCTTAAAGTTGTACTTAACTGAAATGATAAGCACTCATAAAATATCAAGTCATCTTTAAATCAGCTGACATGTTTGATTAACACAACGTTTAAATATTTTCTACTGTCAGCCTTTAAATTTCAAGGAGTAAAAGATATTGGCTCTATTAATAAGATTGTTGTGTTACACCGGGAAATTTGCTAAACAGTGCTTTGTTATTACTGTTTGTAAAACACGTGTCTGAAGCTGTTGGTTTGTGCTGAAAGCTAAGGTTACTGAGAGTGAGAAATTCTGGTTCTGCATACCAGGTTACAAGCTGAATGAGTCCTCCAGGAGGTACCAGATTCCCCAGCGTGGGGAAGAAAGAGAGCCTCAGAAAGCCTCTCGAAGGCCCTCTCACGAAACTCGCCTGCTCTCCAGGCCAGAGCACTCCAGCTGCCCTTGAGAGCTTGCTTACCAAGCAGCAAAAGGTCAATCTAGACTGGCTAGCCGCCTCTGCATGGCACGACACTCAGACTGCTCTATAGCGGGGGTTCTAGAATTGGCTTTGGAGGTCCTCTGCATGGAAGTCGGCTGAGAACTCCTGTCTGGGAACTGGTGGGGCAGAAGTCAGGCACGGAGTTGGTCGGGGCTAAGGCCAGAGCTCCTGGCTGCTTCTCCCTTCCTGCCTTTCAGCACTCCCCTGTCTGCTTTTCAATTAAACTTCTTAAAAAAAAAAAAAAAGGCATAATAACAAATATAATTAAATAAATCTTTCTAATTTTTTTTTTAAATTAAGGTGTTATTTATCTTTTTTCACTGTGATTCTTTCAAGAGTATACGTTAGGTTTTCCCAAAAGTTGAATGGCATCTGATAAAGTGAGAAACTGAACAGAGAAGGAGCCATGAGCACACACCCCGCCTCCCAGAGAGCTAGGGTACGGGGGATTTGCAAATGTACGAAATAATGCCACTCTTCCTACTAAGGTTCCTTTGAAAACTATGCCAACCTTTCATTAAAAGTATGCTTATTGTGTTACAAATCCTGTCCCTTGGGACACACCCTGCGGCCGCACTCTCGGGACCTGGGACAGGTTTAGCACTCACACCTCCTGGCCTAGCCCCAGTGGACACGAGAGGACCAGGAGGGTCAGCAAAAAGCAAGAGCTTAAACAATGACTGTGTTGGGAACCAGCAGTTAGCATAATGGCTATGTCGCTGGACTCCCACGTAGTCGACCGCCGGTTTGCGTCCCGGACCCGGTGGCTTAAAACTCACGCCAGGCGCGTGTGTGTGCGTGCCTAAGATCCCGAGAGGAGAATGGAGGAGAAGGGATTGCGGTGTGACCATCCCCCCTGGGGGGGGGGTGATTTCTCACTTTCTGTCTCTATGTCTCTCTCTGTCTGTCTGGCGAGCACACACGCCCTATAGCAAAAAAAAAAAAAAAAAAAAAAACCTCTCCAAAAAAAAAAAAAAAAACAAAGACTGTGTTCTCCCACCAAAACTCCTCGACAGCTGACAAGGCAGATGCTTTGTAAAACTTACAAACTGGGGGCTGGCAGGTAGCATGGTGGTTAAGGGTGCTAGACGGCCACATGGCTGACGTAGTTCGAGTCCCAGACCTGGTAGCTTGCTTTCTTTCTCTCTCTCTCTCTCTCTCTCTCACTTTTGCCCTCGCTCTGTCCCTCTCTGATCAAATTAAAATAAACAAATAAATAAAATCATTCTTAAAAAAAATACAATCTGGGCTCCCCCCTTGGTGGTAGTCAGCGGCTCCTTACGGGAGATAAAAAAGCCAATCAGATCTCACAGATGAGAGCAGACCTAGGAAAATTCTCAGATAACTTTGAAAAGTGCTACAGTAAATTGGCAATTTACCTTAATATTTGACTTAACTTTAAAAGACAAACAAAAAGACCTAATTTCCTGTGGCCAGAGACACTTGAGTCACTCAGGGTAACCCTAAAGGCTGGGGGCCCACCAAAGGGCAGGCTCCGGCAAGTCCAGGTCCGATCCGAGCCTGTGCCTGGGAGAGGCTCTGCTGTGTCGGTGTAGGAAGTCCGGGATGGGAGTGACGCTGCCCGTGACTGGCATCCTCATGTCCGCCACTGAGCCCTCACCCCCAATGAGGAAGAGATGGTCACTGGAGATGGGAATCCCTTGAGCTCCAAAGGAAGCCTGGACTCCGAGTCCACAATGACTTCCGGAATTGAGGCTCGATGGGACCTGAGACGTCTACGAGCCCCAGGACATCCGAAGATCTCACTGGACGAGCCTCAGGTGTCCCTTAAAGTGACAAATGAGAATGTGTTGTGGTTTTTCTAATACTTAATTTTGTCTAGATTAGGAATTAAGGTTATTTCTAAAAGTAAATTTCTAAGAACAAAACAAAGAAAAATAATAGTAAACAGAAAATGGAGACATAAAAAGAAGGTTACAACCGTAAAAATGTATTTCAGTATAAAAACTTAAAAGGAGGGAACAGCAGATGGCACAATGGTTACATCACTGGACTCCCACATAGTCAACCGCAGTTTGAATTCCAGACCCGCTGGCTTAAGATTCATGTCAGGCACATGTGCACATGTGCCCAAAATCCCAAGAGAAGAAGGGATTATGGCATGGCCATCCCTCCTTGGGGGTGATTTTTCACTTTCTGTCTCTCTGTCTCTCCAGCAAGCACATGCACCATAGAGCAAAATTCCCTTTCTAAATAAATAAATACATAAATGAGAGATTTTAATATAGAAGAAATTTTGCTTGGAAAAGTCTTTGTCTTAGGTCAGATAGCTAAATTATCTCAAATAAAAGAGAAAGAAAAGGGAATAAAAATTGAAGGTCTAACACATGTTGTTAAAGGATTGAGTTATGTTAAAAGAGTCTAAGAAGACAATTACAAAGATTAATAAAATTGAGGTTTTTGTTGATAAATGTTCTAAAACTGATTATGCTGTTGTAATGCCATCAGTCACAAGTCTGGTCGTTATCGTTAAATACTACACATAGTAAAAACAACTAAACTTGTCTGTTATGACCGTTTTCAATTCTGTCATGCACAGTTTTAAGATTGTTTCCCATTGGGATCAGCAGTTAATGTAATGGCTATGTTGCTGAACTCCCATGTAGCCGATCGCGGTTCTAGTCCTGGACCCAGTGGCTTAAACTCATGCTGGGCACATGTGTGTGAGTGCATGCCCAAGATCCCAAGAGGAGAACAGAGGAGAAGGGATTGCAGTGTGGCTATCTCCCCTGGGGGGTGATTTCTCGCTTTCTGTCTCTCTGTCTCTCTTTGTCTTTCTGGCGAGCACATGTGCCCTATAGCAAAAAACTCTCCGAAAAAAAAAAAAAAAAAAAAAAAAAGATTGCTTCCCATAGAAAAGACTGTAACGAGTACATAAACATGGGTTTCTGATGTTTTCCTTCCTGGCTAAAGAAAAACAAAATGCTGATGCCATGTTATTCCACTGGGACAAGTCCAGCAGAAGTCAAGACCCTCCATTGTTTCAAGCTTTCACTAAGCTTGTTACCAATGAAATGTGATCTATCTTTGTATTACAACAATGTCAATCAATATCTAATTACATTCGGCTTTCTCCTCTAGACATAGCCACTGCAGCTTTCTGTGATTCATGTGCTGACTCCCCAGAAGTCTCTGTGATCTTGGGGCTGAGCTGATGGGGCCAGGGCTGAGCCCCTGACTCCCCTCTCTGCTGCTTGTATGTCAGCTAGAAGTAGTTTCAGAAGATGAGATCTACAGCCCACTACTCTGAATGAATTCAGGGCCTTAAGTTTTAAGAGGGGGGAATATAATAGGAAGCCAGACGGAAATGAGCAGGCCACCTCGAGATAATAATAGGACATCTGTCTCATCAATCACAGCTTACAAGGAATTATGACCAGACCCTTTGTGAAAACTTCCTTCTCCCACCTGGCTCCCGGAACCAAGAGAGGAAAAGTTATCTCACCAGGATGCTAGGTCAACATCCTAATTCTCACTGGGGCAATAAATTAAAAGGGCAGATTATACAAATATAGAGGCTTATTCCTTCAAAGTCCACACTGGGCATGTGCGATTAGGTAATCAGATTCCTCAAATTATTTACCTAAAAGAGAGGTGTGCAATGCAGGTGGACGCCCACAAAGACCCAAACAAAAGAAGCAGCTATTATGGATTTCCCCTACTAAATATTTGTTACCAAAGTTCACAATGAAAGTGACATCCAATCCATTCCAAAGTGTAGCAGTTGTTACCTTAGCAACGGGCCCACCCAAAAGTCTCTGGGTACACTTTTCTTTTAACTTTGGCTGGTACCTCTCACCCTTCCAAGCTGCTTGGGAACTCGCCTCTTTTTTTTTAAACTCTGCTTTACTATCTTCTCTGCATCCACAGCTCTAATTCTTCATGAGCATTGGACAAGAACCAGTACTCCTGCCTCAATAACGTAAGACCCTGTTAAGAGTGCTTATTTCTTTCTGTCACTTTCAAGAAAGAAATTAACTATTTTTTTCTTTAAAAAGTGTTAGTGAAGTGGTGTAGTGGGGCAATAGGGCTTGTGCATGGATGGTAAAAGAATTTACCAGAGACAGAAATGTGAGCATGGGAGCCAGAAGGTAGTTTAGTGGTCCAGGACTGTGGATGACCACATTTTGAGTCCTGGTTCTGGTGGCTTGAAACTCATGCTGGGCACATGAGCGTGTGTGCCCAAACTCCCTAGAGGAGAACAAAGGAGAAGGGATTGCAGAGGTGATTTCTTGCTTTCTTTCTCTCTGTCTCTCCAGCAAGCACACATGCCTTATGGCAAAAATCTCTCAAAGGAAGAAAAAGAAAAAAGACATGTGAGCATGAGCAGAAGATTTTATTAGAGCTTGGGTGACCTTGTCTAGGAGACACCAGGAGAGACCGGGCAAGGAGCTCAGATGACACCTGAGCGAGTAGATTTGCACCTTTTGGTGGAGTAAGTCTCCGTTTTATGGTCTCAGTCATGGGGGAGAGTAAGGATAAATTCTGCAAGCTGCAGTGTGGATGGGGGCTGGTCATTTCCCAAGAATGCAGGGTGCCTGTCAGCCTCGGGTGATTGCTGACTGCTGGAGGTGGAGCCCGAGGGACCGTCTCTCTTCCCTGTTGTCAGAGCTTATCTAGGGGCTGGCCTTTATCCTGAGCCCTTAACCTGAGCATGTTTGCTTATGCCCCTGGGTAAAGCTTATCTTCGGCCCTCTTTATTAACCCCTGCTTGCCTAGTTCCTTATGAACCTTCCACAGTTGGCGGCTCTTCTTAAAAGAGCGGTATGTCTCCTGGGTCCCAGCCTTCATTTACACAGGCAGGTGCTCTGTGTGGGCCATCTTCACTTAACGACCACGTTACATTCCCACCTATGACTAGGGCATCAAGCGAATTGGTCGGTAAGTGAGGACCTTAAAGACAGATGTATTGTGGTATGTCACGGCACGATATGTATTTTTCAACGCATACCATCCAACACCACACTAGAATCATATCATTCTCTCCATACAAAAGGCATATATTAGATAAGCACCAGAAAGTGGCAAGACACTTTAATATAACACAATAATATAAATCTGGTGTAATCATTTTTATTTATTCTGAATACTACTATGGGTGCACAAAAAAGCACAAATGTATCAATGAAATATGTAGTCTTGTATGATTATGAACACTTTGTGTAGTGAATAGTAACCTACAGCAGGAACAAGACAAAGACCAAAAATGGGGATTCTGGAGACTCACACAGAGTGGGGAAGGAAATTCCAGAGACTCCCAGACTGAGGAAGGAGATTCTGGAGACTCACAGACTAGGAAAGGAGATTTTGGAGACTCAGACTGGGGAAGGGGATTCTGGAGACTCACAGACTAGGAAAGGAGATTCTGGAGACTCAGACTGGGGAAGGGGATTCTGGAGACTCACAGACTGGGAAAGGAGATTCTGGAGACTCACAGACTAGGGGAGGAGATTCTGGAGACTCACAGACTAGGAAAGGAGATTCTGGAGACTCACAGACTAGGGGAGGAGATTCTGGAGACTCACAGACTAGGGAAGGGGATTCTGGAGACTCACAGACTGGGGAAGGAGATTCTGGAGACTCACAGACTGGGAAAGGAGATTCTGGAGACTCAGACTGGGGAAGGAGATTCTGGAGACTCAGACTGGGGAAGGAGATTCTGGAGACTCAGACTGGGGAAGGAGATTCTGGAGACTCACAGACTAGGCAAGGAAATTCCAGAGACTCACCGAATGAGGAAGGGGATTCTGGAAACTCACAGGCTGAGGAAGGCGATTCTAGAGACTCACATAGACTGAGTAAGGAGATTCTGGAGACTCACAGACTGGGGAAGAGGATTCTGGAGACTCACAGACTGAGGAAAAGGATTCTGGAGACTCACAGACTGAGGAAGGGGAGTCTGGAGACTCATAGACTAGGGAAGGAGATTCTGGAGACTCACAGACTAGGGAAGGAAATTCCAGAGACTCAGACAGGGGAAGGGGATTCTGGAGACTCACCGAATGAGGAAAGGGATTCTGGAGACTCATATAGACTGGGGAAGGGGATTCTGGAGACTCACCGAATGAGAAAAGGGATTCTGGAGACTCACACAGACTGGGGAAGAGGATTCTGGAGACTCACAGAATGAGGAAAAGGAGTCTGGAGACTCACAGGCTGAGGAAGGGGATTCCTTGCACTAGAGAAAGTCTGGTTGAAAGTCTGAGTGGTTGTTAAGCAGGCAGGTCATTAAGTGAAGAGAGTGCATTTCTTGAGTACTTCAGGAAATAGCCCTAGACTTAGAAGCATATAATGACCAGTAATGATCAAACTTCAAAAATTTTGGTACAAAAACCTATTCTAAGAGAGCACCTGAAAATGTAACTTTCAACACAATAGAGGTATGACTGAAAAAATGGCTGAAATTCGTCATTGAACTGAAAGTATTGCCAAAGGTACAATGGCTTATGGCCATATTTTTAAGATCTTTTTAATTTCCAAAGGAATTTTCTCTATTTTGAAGGTTTCATAAATGCCATTAATCCTGGGGCATTATAAACTCTCAATATTTTGGATGGAAATTAAGGAATTTTTAAAAATGCACTAAAAACAATACTGCAGTTTATTACTAGAGTGATTTTATTTTAGTGTTTTTTTACACTAAAATTAACTCACACTTTAATTCCATTTTTTCATGAACTTTGTAAGTCCTCTTGTATATCATTGAGATTTCGGAGGCCCTCACATGTGGCCGATACAGAATTACTGAGCATGCACATCTCCTTCCCCCAGTGTATATACACGCTGTCCAGTTGTCACAGGGTGGAGAGTCAAGCCATACTGTGTAAAATCTTTGGTTCTTTAGGCCTAGAGTGATTTTAGCTCAAGCTTGGCCAATATTTTTCCTGAATTTCTTGCCAAACTGATTGGTTTCTTAGAATTCCACACAATACCAAAGCTTGTTTGGGTAACAATGGCATTTGCATGTTTCCAGCAGAGAATTTCTTATAATATAACCATTTGTAGTTATAGAAATAGTTTCTTGTTTCTCTGAGCAGACCTCCTCATGGCTACTGGGAACTAGATTTTTCAGGGAACAGGAGAAATGAAGATTTTCTACTCATAATTCAGCCTCCAGCAAGCAGAGCTAGTGTGGCAGGAGAGTTGAGCCCTTCTCTGAGCAGACCTCCTCATGGCTACTGGGAACTAGATTTTTCAGGGAACAGGAGAAATGAAGATTTTCTACTCATAATTCAGCCTCCAGCAAGCAGAGCTAGTGTGGTAGGGAGCCCCTCTGGCCTTTTATCTCTGTCTCTGTGTCTCTGAGGTCTCTGTCTCTCTCTGCTCCTGTCTCCTCATTTTTTGGGGGGTAATTTTTCCTTTTTACAATTTTTTTTAAAGGCAAAGTTTTTCTCTGGCTCTCAGCTCCTCCTATTGTTTTGTTAATAATCCCTTCTGCTTCTTCCTCCCAGGCAGGAGAGTTGAGCCCTTCTCTGAGCAGACTCCTCATGGCTACTGGGAACTAGCGCGCCGCGCGGTTTTCTGTTTTGCGATTTTTTTCTTTAAAAAAAAAAAGAAAAGTACTTACATTTTTTTATTTTTTTGTCTGTTTTTCTCTCTTTTTGTTGTTGTTTCTCTCTCTCTTTTTCATTTTCCTTTTTCTTGTCTCTCTACCCAATATCTACTAAATCTGCTGCACCAGCGATCACAACAGAACGGCAAACAGATTCTAGAACACGTCTGTCTGCTTGTTCCTGTACATTGAGGCTTAATTTCAAGAATTTGCAAGAAACACGCCATTCATCAGATGACAAGAAATCACCGCCGGATCACGAGAAACATGGGAAAACGAGAAAATACCTCTCCTCCACGGGAAAAGAGTAACTCTCCTTCATCCACAAGCAGTTCGGTGAAAGTCATGGAAATGTCTGATAAGGAATTTAGAGCATTCGTAATGTCGAAGCTAACAGAGATGGAAGAAAAGAGAGATAATGAACTGCTAAAGAGAAAGGAGAAAGAAGTTGCCGAGTTCCAGGAGATGAGGAAATTCTTGCAAGATCTAAAAGAGGAATTACACACTTTACAAAAGACTCAAACGGAACTGCTAGAGATCAAGTCTATAATACAAGAAGTCAAAATCTCCCTAGAAAGTATTAAAAGCAGACTAGATTATTCAGAAAATAGAATCTCAGATGTAGAAGAGAAAATGGCTGGCTTAGAAAAATCCACCACAAAGACTGAGAAAATGGCTCAAAAATTTGAGAATGATATGCGAGAAGTACTGGATACCATCAAACGTCCAAATATCCGGATAATTGGCATTCCAGAAGGTGAAGAGACCCATAAGGGCATTGATAATCTATTCCATGAAATCCTGCAAGAAAACTTTCCAAACCTAGAGAGGCATTCGAAGATCCAGTCCCAGGAAATACAAAGGACTCCAAATAGAATCAACCCAAGAAGATCTTCTCCAAGACACATTATAGCCAAGTTGACCAAAACTGCAGACAAAGACAAGATACTAAGATTGGCAAGAGAGAAACATCAAGTTACCTACAAAGGACATCCCATCAGGCTAACAGCAGATCTCTCATCGGAAACAATGCGAGCGAGGAGAGAATGGGAAAATATATTCAAAGTGTTACGAGAGAAGCAATTTCAGCCAAGAATACTGTACCCGGCAAGATTATCTTTCAGGTGGGAAGAAAAGACAAGAACATTCTCAGATAAACAAAACCTGAAAGAATTTACCAACACCAGACCAGATCTCCAAGAAGTTCTCAAGGGTGTGTTGTATCAAGAAAATTAATCACAGACACATGGAAATAAGAGTCCAAAAACTATGAAAGTGGCCAACTTAATCATAGGGACAAGTATGGAGTTGAATATTATATCCTAGAATTTAATCAGGAAAATTGAACCAGAACAGAAGATAAAAGTACATGAGACTGATAGGTTCATGCACCTACCATTTGAACAGAATCCTAACTTGTTTCCTGGCTTTAAGCAAAGTTCCTTGGCACTTCTTTGAGTTAAGTTAAAACTGGTTTTCTTAGTAGTAATGAGTGAACTCAACACTGAAAGTAGTTAGATTATGTAGGAAATTGTGTGATCAATGCAATGTGGGTGGGAAGGGAATGAAGGGCAATTGTAGACACTGGAGGTGGTGTGAGAGAAGGGTGGGAAGGGACAGAAGGTCAGAAAGAGGGGTGGAAGTAATTCTAGGAACTAGTAATGGAAAATTTTTTGTAATGTGCATGAGTTTATCACTATGCAGTGTGTACTGGATGGGAGATTGCATTTTGTATGCTGTGATGAAGCTTAGGGAAGGAATGTAAATTGAGTTACAAAAAAAAAAAAAGTTTCAGAAAAAAAAAATATATATATACCTAATGACTGCAGTGGGATATGTAGCCACAGCTAGGTGCTACTTTATAGGATGCGTAAAGTAAGACTTGTGTTCATGGAAATGTGGGTATCACCTGTGTTTGCTATGAGGGTATTTGGATTGATTAGGGTCTTTGGCGATACAATAAATGTGAGGAGAAAACAGTATAGAAAGCAAACATACATACCAGAGACTGTCGGAGGAGAGTGGGAGATGGCAGAGGGTAAGAGGTAGAGAATCAAGGATGGGGGGAAAAAAAGCAAAACATACAGAAGACAAGAAATGTAAGATCATTTACTGACAATAACATGTTTGTTGATGTGCTTGATTGAGACGATATATAGTGTACTTTGGATGGAAAATAAATTAATTAATTAATTAATTAATTAAAAAAAAAAAAAAAAGAAATAGTTTCTTCTGGGCAACCAGCAGGTGGAGTGGTGGTTAAGACACTGGACACCCCCTCATGACTGACCACAGTTTAAGTCCCAGACCTAGTGGCTTGCTTTTTCACTTCCTTTCTCTCTCTCTCTCTGTGTGTCTCTCTCTGGTCAAATTAAAATAAATGAATGAATCAGTAAAATTAAATTAAAAAATTCTAAAAACAAGAAAGGAAATAGTTTCTTCTGACAAGTGAAGAAATTAACTTTGTGTACTTTCTCAGGGAAGTATTTTTTTGTAAGCTGTTATAAAAATTAACATTACTAAATAGAAGGGTACTTCAGAAAGTTTATGGAAGATTATAATTGTATGAATTTATTTTGGTGTGAAAAAAGCGAAATTCATGGATAGCTTTGTCATTATGTGTATCTTCCATGAAGTTTTGAAGATCCTTCTTTTGAAGATCCTTCTTCAAAAATGTAGTTTGTCCTTTAAGAGTTTATAGATAGATTATTACCTGCATTCAATCATTTTACATCTCTATATCGCACATGTTTCCAAGGTACGCCTTACAGATGGAGTTCTACTTTTCCTCATTACTAACATATCTGTGAAATAAAGAATAAAATTATTTCCTAACTTTCTCGTCCTCTCTTCTTTAAAAAAAACATGGTAAGAGTATATATCAAATATATCTATACATTCAAATAGATTTAATAAAAATTACTCTTAAATGTTCCTTACTTCCACGTGTGAGGATATATTGCAAATGTCCACACATCACAGAGTTGCTACTAAGCTGTAAGTTTGGGATTAATATTTGACTGTTTTATAGTAATAAGCGAACATGTATGCTATATAACATAAATGGGAAAAGAGCAGAAGTTAATATTCTAAAACTGTGGAGCATTGAAAAGCATTGTGTTAATTGCCTATTGTATGCTGGTATAGTTAAAATCTTGTTGAGAAAAACATGATGCATTCATATAGAAATAGCACCATGAGAGGAAAAGAGAGTGTGTGTGCCAAAGGATCCATGCAGCAGGATTTAGGACTTTGGAGAGGCCCCTGGTGGCACTGTCGGAGCAAACTGAGCAGCAGTGAGCCACACAGCCGGCTGTGGGCTGGCTCTGCACTGACTGTGTGCACGTGTGCCCCAAACCCTAACGAGATGGAGCGATGAGGAAAGAGGACCGCGAGACACTTTTCTCTTTCTCCGCATGCATTCTCTCATGGAGAAAATGAATTTAATGATAAAAAATAAATAAATAAACATGGAGACCCTACGAGGCAGCGTATGAAAGTGTCCCTCCTGAGAGCATGCTCTGTCTCTGAATACGAAGCCTTACCAAGCCCAGGGCTTTGATATCTTACATACGCACATGGAATTTTATACATATAGTCAACATTACTGATCAGTTGACTGAGTTAATCAAATGAGATTACTTGAGCAATCCTGTTCCATTCCAGGAGCTCTTTGCAAGCAGAGAGTTTCCTTGACTTCTGGTAGAAGAGGGAGTCAAACTGAAAGCATGGGAGGGGTTGGGTGGGCCTTTGCTGCCTTTGAAGATGCAGGACTTTGACAGCTAAGAGAGAACCCCCCAAAAACTGACCAGCAAGAGAGCAGGAACCCTAGATTTCCAGCCCCAGGAACCCCGTATCCCACCTCAACTGATATGCCTGAGTAGACGCTTCCCCAGAGCCTCCATCTCCAGGTGCGAGGAGCTGACCCTCGGGTGCAGCTGAGCCTGCCTGACACAGACCGCAGAGCTGTGGGCTAAGACATGGGCACTGCTATAAGCCACTCAAACCCTGGCAAGCTGCTAAGCTGCCAGAGAAACCTAATAGAGGAATATGTTACACAGCTCAGGACCACATAAATGCCTCTGCTAACAGAGCAATCACAGCCTGTATTCATCAATTCCTGTTCATAGAAATCGTGAGCCAGACTCTGGCATGGTAGTTAAGGCAGTTGTGGGACTTCTCTGCCTTAGGATGGTGTGGGACAATTCCATCATGAATCCCTTCCTTTGCATGTACGGTTATCCTGCTGCTTCTGTTCCTCTGAAGAACCCTGGCCAATACAGACTCAGGTACCAAGATGGTGTGGTTTGGACGATGGTTGGTTCCCCAACCATTTATGTGCTGGAATTTGACCCCTAATGTAATGGTACTGGGAGGTGGTGAGACCTTTAAAAGGATGACTTGCCTTCGATATGGGTGGGCACTTCACCAGGTTGGCATGTGAGTCAGTGGCTTGCCTTTCCTGTCGGTAGCACCATTCCATCCGCTGGGGATGTAAAAGGATGGAGGGAGAAAGTGGAAAGCCACTTTTCCCCTTCTCCATTTCTCTGTGCCTGTCCCCCTCTGCACACGCCTCCTGACCTGCTGCTTCTCTTGACCACGTGGTGATGAGCACCAGAGGCCAGCTGGTCCCTTAGACTTTCTGGCCACCAGAATTGTGAGCCCAATAAACCTCAATTCATTATAAGTCACCCAGACTTGGGTGTTTCTGTTTAGCAACACAATAGAGGACTAAGACAGTGACATGGCTGGGGGCGTGGGAGTTCTCGTTCTCAAAGTGAGAGCTAAAGTGTCATTTCAAACATAAATCTGCAATTGATTAGTCAAGATATAGCAATTAGTTATGATTAGTCAAGATATAGCAATTAGTTACATGAGGGACCTTCAAAAATTCCTGGAAAAATTGAATTAAAGTATGAATTTTGGGGGGACAAGTCCCATAGTACAGTAGCTAAGCACTGTGCAGAGAAAGCCAGATCTCACATGGTCAGCCAGGGTTCAAATCCTGGCCCTGGCGGCTTACATGCCAGCATGTCCATGTGCCAAGGATCGTGATGGGATGGAGAATTAGAAGGAAAAGGAGGTGGCGTGACCAGGCCCCACTTGAGGAAGGCACTTCTCTCTTTCTCTCTCTCTCTTTCTCTCTTGTGCACACATGCACCCTCCGGCATAAAAGAAAAAAATTAAATTACTTTGAAGTGAAAATTTTGAAATCCTTATGTAGTTTTTTCATGATATACATTTTTGATTAACTTTTTGAAGACTCTTACTTTATAATGATCATTATTCATTATTGTGCATGTTTTATTAATAAAACTTAGTCTTCTATATAATCATTGTAAATGTTAAGTAATGAATAATTAAATCATGTTTTAAAGAATTTAAATTTTTGTAATTAACATGAAACGCTATCTACCTCAACCAAGACATATTCCTAAATCCTGGAGCATATAAAAATTATAAAATGTGGCCCATAGAAACCTTAAAAGTTACTGCAGGCCCACAGTAGAGAAAGCATTTACTTTGGAGTCCCAGCGGAAACGTCCTTGTGGGTATATTTGCATTTACCACCCAATATCTGATCCTGTTAACGGATGGGAGAGTGTGGAGCTGCGTTGTGAAGTCCTTGGTTCTTTGGGTCCAGATCACTAAAATTAGAGATCTGTCCCTACGCGCAAAATGAAACTGTAACCACGAATGAAGTAGGTAGAAAGAAAGATTGAATAGGAAAGAAAGGAAAGGAAAGAAAGGAAGTACACTCAAAAGGCTCTTGGGCGGGCAGATTGCCAGGTGGCAACCACCCTTGGTACTAGGTAACCGTTATTTTTATTACTAGAGGTCATGAATATTCATTAGTGGGAGGCCCCTTACGCTGCCTATGTCCTTCCTTTAGATTTAAACCCACACATTCTTTCCTGCACCTGCACACCTTCCTCACAGGTAAAGAATGAGGAACTTGATCACCTACTTGTGCACACCCAATGCGAGCCAGGTTGCCCCAACTAGACTGCCCAATTAATCCATCGCCCTAATGGGAATTAGGGCATTGACCAAAACTCTTGCTTAGGTCTTTTCAATAAGAAAAAAATCTATGAATCATCCCTGTGTGCTTCCCTCCGGCCCCAAGGAAGAAAAATGGCAAATTGCCTCGCCCTCCTGGTGCCTGGAGCTAGATGAGCCTTTTGCATTTCTCTTAGGGCTGCCTACCACAATCCCAGAGAGAACTCCTGCTCTGTCAGAAACTGTGAAATTCTGTAGGGTGCTAAATGCAAAATCAAGTTAAGACATATGATTTGAAAACATTACTCTCATAAATTATGTAGCATGTATGACTTCTTTTTTTTTTTTTTTTGAGAGATTTTCGCTATAGGGCGCGTGCGCTCGCCAGACAGACAGAGAGAGACTTAGAGACAGAAAGCGAGAAATCACTCTCCAGGGGGGATGGTCACGCCGCAATCCCTTCTCCTCTATTCTCTTCTCGGGATCTTGGGCACACACACACACACACCCCCGGCGTGAGTTTTAAGCCACCGGGTCCTGGACGCGAACCGCAATCGACTACGTGGGAGTCCAGCGACATAGCCATTACGCTAACTGCTGGTTCCCTAGCATGTATGACTTCTAAAGACAATCACCATCAAATATTTATAAAGATAAATACCTGATAAAGTAATTCTCAAGCTCATCTCAAGCAGATCAAATGACAGACTAAGTCAGTCATTTTATACACAGTTTGCAAACTCTTTAAGAAATTGGAAACCAATCCAAAACATAAAATACACAAGAATTTCTTCCTGTTAGGGAAAAATCTATTGACACAGGAGGTGGCAAATGTCAGGGTCTAAATTTAATCTGCCTGGAGGGACAGCTGGAAGGAACTTAAACATCCTGATCAGAACCTGGAAGTACATGATTGGCATTGCTTAGTGGGAGAATAAGCTAATATGTTAAAAAGAACAAAGTAGCAAGTTACAGTCACAAAATAGAAAAAGAAAGAGAAGAAAAAGAAATCACCATTGAAGGATTGCTTGTTTTGAGCACAATAATTGCCTCTCCTTAAAACATTTATTTGAAATACTTGCTTGGACTTTAAGAGAAGAAACTGTAACCTGCAATCCTATCACTTCTTCATAACCAGACTCACTAAGCAGCCATTCAAAGATGCAAAGGTCTTTGAGTCTGCTGCTGTCTTTGAGGCCTTCCCGAAATAATGAGCAAATTAGGATTTCCTTGTGCCGTGCTAGGAATCAGGTCTTTTAGGGTCAATTGTCTGTCATAAATCAATACCTTTGAAAATCCAACCAAAAAAATGTAATTTTAAAACCTAATTTTATTTTCATGCTAAAAATGTGCTAATCCCCACCACCAACTGACCTGAGTTGATGAGGAGACAGTAACAAGGATCTGATCGGAGGTGGTGCCCAGAGCAGACACAGGTACTTCCCTTGCACCGGCTCCCGGGGCCTGTGTCTCCCCCTGCCTGCCCCCCCAGACAAGCTTACATCAACGTGCTGCAGCCAGTGCCTCTTTGTTCTCTCTGACGTGGAATCTGAAATCTACAGCTCGGTGACAACAGATGCTATCCACCTCACTCCATAATTGTTTTAAAGAATTATTCACTTAATTTTATTTATTATTATGATTTTGTTTTTAATTTGTGCTGGCCAGAGAGAGACACACGGAGAGAGAGAAAGTGAGATAGCAAGCCACCGGGTCCAGGACGCGAATCGCAGTGGGTCGCATGGGAGGCCAGTGCCCCGACCACCACACCAGCTGCCGGCCTCCTCACTCCACTTTCCAGTCTCTTGTTGAACAGTCAGGATCCTCTGATGGTGACGACCAACACTATGCTAAGTGTCAACGTGGCTGGCTGACAGCGGCTCCTGTTCTTTACTTTTTCATTTGTTATTTTTTAAATTCATTTACTTCTGAGAGTGACAGAGCACTGCCAATGGGGTCTTCATGACCTGACCCACTCCAGCTGCAGCTGGCTCAGACTGAGGGTACACGTGCGGATGGCGTGTTCAGGGAGCCCCCAGGACACGACACCAAGACCCCCTGTCTGGGTCCAGCTGCGTTACTGCTGCACTGTCTGGCCCCATTTTACTTTCTCGAAACTGCAACTCTGTCATGCTTGCTGGACAACAAATATATTCTGTCTTCAAAAACGCCTAACAAGGGACCAACAGATGGCCTCATGGTTGTGTCACTGGACTCTCAGCACTGGTCGACCGCAGTTCAAGTCCCAGACCCAGCTGCTTAAAACTCATGCCAGATGCGTGTGCGTGTGTCCCCAAAATCCTGAGAGGAGAATGGAGGAGAAGGGACTGTGACATGGCCATTCCCCCCCGGGGGGTGATTTCTTGCTTTCTGTCTCTCTGTCCATCCAGCAAGTACACGTGCACTGTAGCAAAGTATCTCTCTCTAGGGAAAAAAAAAAAAAAGTAACAAACCTTCAAGCCTATTGTCCTCAGCTTTTGCTCAATAGCATCTGACAAGGGCAGATTCAGGAATATGGCAAGCATTCAAAATATTTGGTTGTTTGAAAAGTCATGACATATATTTTCTATGAAAAATGCTTCGTGACTTCTCCAACAACCCAATAGATCTACAAAAATGTAAGTAGACCCTCTTTTCAAAAGGCAATCAATTCATCATGTGAATCAAAGAGGCAATTGCTATTTTGACAATCACTGTAAACACTAAAATTAGTAACCTAATAAAAGATCAATACAACATATATAAGCCAATCAGTTTGCATAAGAACCAGAGGTGCTGGGAACCAGCAGTTAGCGTAATGGCTATGTTGCTGGACTCCCACGTGGTCGACCGCGGTTCGTGTTTCGGACCCGGTGGCTTACAACTCACGCCGGGCGCGTGTGTGTACGTGCCCAAGATCCCGAGAGGAGAATGGAGGAGAAGGGATTGCGGCGTGACCATCCCCCCTGGGGGGTGATTTCTCGCTTTCTGTCTCTATGTCTCTCTCTGTCTGTCTGGCGAGCGCACGCGCCCTATAGCGAAAAAAAAAAAAAAAAAAACCTCTCCAAAAAAAAAAAAAAAAAAAGAACCAGAGGTGCTGTTATTTCGTCAGAGTTAAGCAGTGAGCAATGTCGGGAACAAGCACAAAGCGTCACGCCCCGCCTGGGCCAACAGGAGCAACTTTGGGCTTTCCTCTCACCTTGGGGCCCGCAGGTTGTCCAGTGGTTAAGGCCTTGGTTTTCCACATGGTTGACTGGAGTTCAAATATCAGTCCTGGTGGCTCGAAAATCACGCTGGGTGCTTGTGGGTGCGTGCCCAA
Organism: Tupaia tana; assembly: GCA_026018925.1. NCBI lineage: Eukaryota > Metazoa > Chordata > Mammalia > Scandentia > Tupaiidae > Tupaia > Tupaia tana. The sequence continues at coordinate 5,441,453 of JAKSZU010000008.1, forward strand.
AAACCTGAGAGGAGAATGGAGAAGGGATTGCAGCATGACCATCTCCCCTAGGGGGTGATTTCTCACTTTCTTCTCTCTTGTTCTGTCTCTCTCTGGCAGGTGCATGTGTCATATGGCAAAAACCTAAACAAACAAGAGAGAGAGAGAGAGAGAGAGAGAGAGAACCCTGTCACTGAGTCTGTTTTCTTCTAACAGAGATTAGCAAATTTACAAAAGCATGTTTAGTAAGCTCTTCAATATCAACAGAACATATATATTTGCTTGAATAGATGCAATAGTTTTTCTTTTTAATTTCCAGAAGGGACATGCCCTCACCAGAGAATGAGAGAGGAGAGAAAGGACCCCTGGATGGGGTGTGTCCATGCCACGATCCCGTCTGTGTTTCTCCATCATGCCGCGGTTTCCGGCACGCACGCACATGTGCCCCGCGTGGATTTCAAGCTGCCAGGGTCAGTATTTGAACTGTGGTTGGCCTTCGGGCTCTGGCTCCCTTAGCAGCTAGGCTGCCCGTGTACCTAATTCTTATCACTACAAACCATACACATTCATGTAAAAATACTAATCTTAAAGTCTGTGTAAAATTGTAAGCCAACTGTATAATTAGAAGTTTTAACGGACTAAATTTCTTCAAGATTTTGGTTCTGCAAAAATTCAAGTACTAACGGGTTAACCGTAGTTACCAAGTAAAAGGGATAGATTTCAGAGAGGGTCTTAAAAGATAAAATTAAGACACTCAGAAAAATGTACAAGTCATATTTAATAAGACATCAATTCTTTTAACTATTTATATATAATGATCTAATCTAATAATTTTTAAAAATCTCAAGCTGTCTCCATCAGTCAATTACTTTCAGGTAGTCAATGAATATACATACACTGAGTGCCAATTATGCACTAGAAATATCCCATACATTACATTATATTCAATATTACATTACACTTACATTACAATGGGGGAGACATGTTAACTAAACAAAAATTACGATAAAAAATAAAATGGGAACCAGCAGATGGCATAATGATTACATCACCATACTTCCATATAGTCAATCTCGGTTAGATTCACAGACCTGGTGGTTTAAACTCACGCCAGGCGCATGTGCGTGCGTGCCCAAGATCCCGAGAGGAGAATGGAGGAGAAGGGATTGCGGCGTGGCCATCCCCCCGGGGGGTGATTTCTCGCTGTCTGTCTCTCTCTGTCTCTCTGGACAAGCACACATGCCCTATAGCAAAAATCTCTCTCTTAAAGATTTTTTTTAAAAAAGTAAAAGCAGTTATCCATGCGGAGACCTGTACAGGAACGCTCACAGGAGCACTCCTCACAGTAGCCCAAAGGTGGGACTACCCACAATGCCCACGGTCAGCTAGGTGAGCAGAGTGGGTCAGTACAGGGCGGAGCAGGCAAGTCCTGAGAGAGGAGTGCAGGCTGACACGAGCTACAGTCTGGGCGAACCTCAAGACACCCAGAATAGAAGAAACCAGATGCAAAAGTCCCTAGACATTAATCCCTTTACAAAAAATATTCAGAATAGGTAAGTCCACAGTGACAGACAGCAGATTGGTGGTTGCCGAGGGCTGGGGGTGGAAGGCACGATGGAATATGGAGTAGCTCTTAGGGTTGTGTCTGGGGAAGAAGAGACATTTGGAAACTACAGAGGAGGTGGTGGTTGCACAACTTTGTGAAGGGACTAAATGCCAGCAAATTGTTCATTGAAGATGATTGGGTTTGGGGGCTAGTAGGTGGAGTAGTGGTTATGTGCTAGACTCCCACATGCCCGACCACAGTTTGAGTCCCAGACCCGGCAGCTTGAAAATCACACCAGGTGCACATGTGTGCATGCCCAAAATCCCAGGAAGAAAATGAAAGAAAGGGGATTGCAGCACGGCTATCCCCCCAGGAGATGATTTCTCACTTTCACTCTCTCTGGCTCTGTCTTGCTCGGAAAATGGGCATGCACTAAAGCAAAAGAAAACCTTAAAGATAAGTAAATAAATAAAATGATTGGCTCTATGTTATGTGAATTTCACCTCAAAAAAATAAAACTGGATTGACTGTAACGCAGAGGGGAATGCATAAATTCAAAGGAAAGGGTGCTATTTTGTGTAGACTGGACAAAGAATTACTGACATGAAGGCATCTGAGTAGCACCTCGGTCTGTACATTTACATTTCATTTGCTCAGTTTCTGATAGACACCCAGGTGGCTTCTGTACCTGGGCTGTCGTGAGTGACACTGCCATGAACACGGGCTGTCGCTATCTCTTCATTCCTAAGAGTACTGTATTGTCAATGTGACTTCATTACAGAGAGCGAAATAGGGACAGAGTGAAGAAACTGAGAGCAATATTTAACATCTGATAACGAGCATAGGTCAAAAACGATGGCAACGTCTTCAAATAAACCTTGTGGTCATGATGCACTAACTGAAAATGTTCTTTACCTCGATTCTTTCTCCCGCCCTCTGGTTATCCACGAACATGTTTGCCATGTAAACACTAATGTAAACACTAGAAAAATAGACACGAGACCTTTTAACTCAGCTGTACTCTCCCGATCTGATTTCCTTTTGTAGGATAATGAGGAAGAGAAATTCATTAGGAAGGGACCCGCCAGAGACAGACAGGACACCCTCTGTCTGTCACCATACTCCAAACACTGTGTTGAGTGGTCTGGTCTTGTTGATTATGGAAATCACACTATGACAACCACATTTAAGGTTGGATTGGATCAGGAGCAGCAGGTTGCATAGTGGTTAAGGTGCTGGACTCCCAAGTAGCCAACTGTAGTTCGAATCCTGGACCTGGCAACTTGAAACTCATACCAGCTCCGCCATGTGCATGCGCGGCCAGAATCCCAAAAGGAGGATGGCGCAGGAGGAATTGAGGCATGGCCGTTTCCCCCTGGTGATTTCTTGCTTTCTGTTTCTCTGTCTCTCAGCAAGCATACGGTCCTAATAGCAAAAGTCTCTCTCAATAACAATAAAAAAAAAGATCAGATCAGATCAGTAGGCAGAATAATTACTTCACATTGGTGAAGTCAAGTACAATTTATGTTGCAATGCCAAATTGTGGAGATAAACTAGGCTGTTTGCCACTGATGCTGAGGCTAATCGCCGAGCAGAGAAAGCAGAGCAGCGCGTGGGTGCTGTAACTCTGTGAGAACAAGACAACACCACCTCACTCTCATCAGAAGTGTGCCACAGATCACTCACCAGCCTGTCACACATCACTGTCTTCTCAAAACAAGACTTACAAAGGAACACGGTGACGTCACATCCTGTGGCTGCCTGAAGGCTGCCGGGAAAACATGTCACTTCTAAAGAACATGATCATGGACACAAAAAAAAACAGAAGGAACTGGGGAATCAGCAGTTAGTGTAATGGCTATGTCACTGACTCCCACGTAGTCGACCGCGGTTCGCGTCCCAGACCCGGTGGCTTAAAACTCACGCCGGGCGTGTGTGTGTGTGTGTGTGTGTGTGTGTGTGCCCAAGATCCCAAGAGGAGAATGGAGGAGAAGGGATTGCAGCGTGACTATCCTCTCTGGGGGGTGATTTCTCGCTTTCTGTCTCTATGTCTCTCTCTGTCTGTCTGGCAAGCACATGCGCCCTATAGTGAAAAAACCTCTCCAAAAAAATAAATAAATAAATAAACAGAAGGAACGACAAGGACAGAATTAGAATGAATCAGTATTAACTTCATAAGATGACTAAATACAATGTCAACATACAAATATTACTTGCATTTTATATGCAAGCAAGAAACAATTAGAGAATTGTTTTTTAACATTAATCAGCCAAGCAAACCCTTTTACTTCATTACAGATTTCTTTCTTGTTCACTTTTTGTTTTAATTTTTGAGGTCTTTTTATTATTTTTTGAAATGTTATATTTAATCACTGAACCTCTTTACGGCATACAAAAATGTCTTTCCCAACATGAATACAGCACATAGCAGTCAAGTCAAAGATATTACTATAAACATTATCATCAACAGATAGCTTTTTTTCTTTTTTTTTTGTCTGTTAATGTTTATCTTTGGGGCCAGCAAGTGGCATGGTAGTTAAAGGTGCTGGACTCCCATATGGCCGACCACGGTTCAAGTCTCGGACCTGGTGGCTTGCTTTCTTGTCGGCGTTACAGACGACCCTGAGACGGTCTTCTCTTCAGCACTTTATTTCCCCAGGTTATCTTTCAGAAGTTCCTCTCTTCCCCGCTTCCTCCCAGGGCCTTTTAAAGGGCCCTTAGCCAATCAGCGCATTGTCCACGTGTATGGAAGCCAATCCTCAAATGAGGATTGGTCGCATGTCGTGTTCCCGTGCTCTCCACGCTCTCCGCCATTCCACTTCCTCAAAGTTGTTCACCCTCTGGGCAGACTTCGGGCTTCCGCTGGCGCCATCTTAGGGGCGCGCTCGAGAGGCGATGGGCGGGGGCGCGCCACAGTTCCCCCTTTTTGTTTTTACAAAGCAGGAGAGGGTAGAGGACACAACCCCCAGGAGAATAGGGACCATGTAAGACGCATGGCTCCATGCACTAGGGCATTGAGCCAGGCGGCCACCTGTCCGGCACCGATTTTTTGGGGATGGGAGATGGCGGTGCCAACCCATATGCAGCTGGTCATGCCCTCCTCGGGGCGGCCCTCTCAGGGGCCTCAAGTGCAGTAACAATGCTGTCATCCTGCTGTTAAGGCTTGCCCAAGGCCGCGAGCTACATCAGGGCTGACGCGAGTGGAGTTGATGTTGACAATCTGGACACGTAGAGCTTCTGTGAGTTTGTCAAATTCTAAGGACCAGTTACCTGTAAGGTGGGAGGAAAGCTCTCGAGAAATATTAGCTGCAAGACTCATATTTTCATAGGGTACTCCAGTGACACACAGTGAGGGGGTATGCCACTCGCAGCCTAGCTGGGCAATGCGCCAAAGAATGTCAACCTGTTCTTGTAAAAGGTCAACCCTCTGATGAGCATTTATATGGCTCTGGGAGCTTAGGGACTGTGCCACACTAGCGGATAGATTATTTAAGGTATCTGCTGTTTGAACTGTGGTATACATAGAAACAGCTGCAGTGGCTGCAGCCCCAGCTGCAAGAGCAACAGCCGTCACCACAGCCAGTGTATCGCCGAAGAGGGAGAGGTTAGAGGGGGCCTCCACTGGGACCGGGACAGCCGTGGGCAAGCGAACCAGGACAGCGCTTGTAAATTGAGTGGCATTCCAACACAGAGAGTAGAAGCAGGTGCCATTGTGACACTGAAGCTGGCCATTTTGCACTGACCCATTGGTTACTAGAAAGAGAAAGGGAGGATGAACACATACGGGGGTAGGGCCAAAAGTGATGTTGTTAGTACCTGCATGGACAGAGGTGGAGCACTCAAAGGGTTTGGTCTGATTCCAAGAAATGTGTGAGTGACCCACAGCCCCTCCAGTTAGCATAGACATTGGAGCAAGATCCGAACAGTTCCCGTTAATACCACAGAGTAACCACATGTGGAAAGGATTGCTCGAGACGGACTGGGTAGGATTCTGATAGGATCCTCTACAAAAGGGGGCCCAGCGTGGCTGTTTTGGGGGTAGGGTGTGATTTTGGGACTGACCAGCAGGCCATCAGCCCCTGATCCAGGTGCCATCGGTCAAATTTTGGTAACCTCGAGGTTTGACTGCCCTCTAGTTTTTAAGAGCGCTTTAAGCACCTGGAAAAGGGGGTGAGAGGGTGAGTTACCCATGTTGGCTAGGACCAGCCTACCGCCAACAAACGGGCTAAAGAAACAAGAAAAAGGAAAAGAGGGAAAAGCGGAGAGGGACTTGCCTCTCTTACTGAGGTCTTGATCCACCTCTTTCCCGAGGTCTTCTACCCGCCTCTTTCCCGAGGTCTTCTACCCGCCTCTTTCCCGAGGTCTTTTACTTACCGCCTCTTTCCCGAGGTCTTCTACCCGCCTCTTTCCCGAGGTCTTTTACTTACCTCCTCTTTCCCGAGGTCTTCTACCCGCCTCTTTCCCGAGGTCTTTTACTTACCGCCTCTTTCCCGAGGTCTTCTACCCGCCTCTTTCCCGAGGTCTTTTACTTACCGCCTCTTTCCCGAGGTCTCATACCCGCCTCTTTCCCGAGGTCTTTTACTTACCGCCTCTTAATCCGAAGCTTTCCAGCCGGCTGCCCTGGAGTGGAAGAGTTCTGACCGCTCTTTTTCGAAAAAGGAAGGAGTTCCCCGTATGGGCCACCACTGGTCGGCGTTACAGACGACCCTGAGACGGTCTTCTCTTCAGCACTTTATTTCCCCAGGTTATCTTTCAGAAGTTCCTCTCTTCCCCGCTTCCTCCCAGGGCCTTTTAAAGGGCCCTGAGCCAATCAGCGCATTGTCCACGTGTATGGAAGTCAATCCTCGAATGAGGATTGGTCGCATGTCGTGTTCCCGTGCTCTCCATGCTCTCCGCCGTTCCACTTCCTCAAAGTTGTTCACCCTCTGGGCAGACTTCGGGCTTCCGCTGGCGCCATCTTAGGGGCGCGCTCAAGAGGCTATGGGCGGGGGCGCACAACACTTTCTCACTTCCTCTCTCTCTCTCTCTCTGTCTCTCTCTGATCAAACTGCAAAATAATAAAGATAATAATGATAAATAAAGTTAAAGTAAAATAATTTTTTAAAAAAATGTTTAAAAATAAATGTTTCTCTTTTAGGAGAATGGAGGACAAGGGATTGTGGCAATGGCCATGCCTTCCGGAGGCTGATTTCTCACTCTCTCTGTCTCAGTCTCTCTCTCTCCTGCAAGTGGACATGCCCTATAGCAGAAAGTTCTAAATTAAAAAAAAGTTTCTCTTTTAACAGACAAATATTTATCATATTTAATACACAGGCCTCTTCAATAAGGTCATGAAAAATTCATAATATGAAAAAAGTATGCATGTGGATTTCAAAAAGTTTTTAGTACAAAATTAAATGTATACTTTAATTCTATTTTTCCATATACTTTTTGATTAAAAAATGTTATTTAATTTTATTATTATTATTAGCTTTTAACTTGTTATAGGACACATGCTCACCACAGAGAAATACACAAAGAGACCAAGGGAGGGAGAGAATGTGAAAAAGCAAGCTGCCAGGTCTGGGACTCGAACCACAGTTGGCCATGTGGGAGTCCAGTGCCTCAACCACCACTCCCTTGCTGGCCCCTCCATATACTTTTTGAAATACCCTAATAATAACTATACTCTCTATATACCTACATCTTTGTATCCTACTAGGAACAAATCATACATAAAGATGTGCTCATTTTCTACATTAAAATTACAATGTCTGGGAGACATTCTGGACACCTCGATACATGAGGTGACACCCTGGGTCACGTGCTGGACGGCCCAGGACTGTGCAGAGTCAGTGTTTCCCAAACTGATCCAGAAACTCACATAATCCCAGGCAAAGTGCCAGATGGCCTTTCTGCTGAAACTGAACCGACGTATGGGGGTTAGGCTATCGGATTTCAAGATTTACTATCAGACAACAGCGATTTCGATAGCACTGCATTGGCACAAGTGTGAACAGAGACTGATGGCACAGAGCACAGAGCCCGGAGCTGGCCTGCCCGTGGTGTGCAGCCCCGTCACGCCGAGGTGCCACTACACGCCGGGGAAAAGATGTGCTCTGACAGACGGGTGCAGGGGCGATTCCATATCCATACAAGAGTTAGAGTTTGACTCTGTCCTAACGCCACACACAGAAATCAATTGGCAGTGATAACAAACCTCTAAAATAATTGAATAAAGATGAGGGGCTCATCGTTCTACCTTCAGAGAAGTCAAGAATATTTTAAACAGCACTAGAAAGTATGAACAATTACAAATTGATAAGCTGAACTTTATTAAAATTGGAAGATTTTTTTTCCCACAAAACCACCATTAAAAGAGTAAACAGATGAGTCATAGTCAAGAGAAGAAATGCAGGTTACATATATCTGATGAAAGAATCGCCTAAATTTTACAGAGATTTTTACAGGTCAATAAAGAAAAGATAAACAAGTCAGGGACCAACAGGTGGTGTGGTGGGTGGGGCGCTGGACGCTCCCACATGGCCGACCATGGTTCGAGTCCCGAACCTGGTGGCTTGCTTTCTCACTTTCCCTCTCTCTCTTTGTGTCTATTTCTGGTCAAATTGAGATAAGTGAATGAATAAATAAAATTAAACAAAAAATAATCCTTTAAAAGAAATATAAGTCAATTAAAATGAGCAAAGTGTTGAACGGGTGCATTGCAGAAGAAAATATCCAAATGGTCAATAACCACATAAACATTGCTGAACAACGTTAGTCATAAGGGAAATAGAAATTCCAACCACACTGGATTACTCGTTACACCTACCAAATGACTAAACACTTAAAATCTGATGTATCGAATGTTGGTGCGGTGGTGGGGCCCGTGATTTCTCACACATTGCTAACAGGAATATAATTTGGTTCAACCACTTTGGAAAACTAGTGGTATCTACTGAAGCTACACACAGGTTTTGGGTTTTTATTTATTTATTTATTTATTTATTTATTTATTTAGTGTCATAATTTTTTTTAATTTTCTATAGGACTCTCACCCAAGAGAGACAGAGAGGGAAAGTGAGAAAGCAACCCATCAGGTCCGGGACTTGAACCCTGGTGAGCCATGTGGGAGTCCAGTGCCTCCACCATCATGCCACCTGCTGGCTCCACTACATATAGGTTTATCTTACAACCCAACAATTATATCCTTAAATATATGCCCAGGAGCTAAACAAGTCAATTCTGAATTTCAGATGCAAAGCAATCACGAAGAACAGTTAGGACAATGGAGAATGAAGAGTGTGGACAGGCGGGGGAGGGACAGAGCTATCAGGACTCTCCAAGGAAAGCCCGGAGCTGGCGTGAGGAGGTACAGCAATGGAGGAGGAGACCCTGAATCCCAGACCTTGGTTTCTAGTGAAACTAACCAGTGCTCCTTGGAGAAAAGACTGGTTCTAAAAGGGCAGGGAATAGACATGAAGATCCTGCAGCACCTTGCCAGCCCGAAGGAAGAAGTATTTGAAAAACAGAAGCAAGCGTGACGGGGCAGGTCAGAGGGACGCAGGGGCCAGCTGGAAGGTCTCCCAGTGGCCAGAGCTGGGACAGTCCGAGCGACAAATAAGGAGTTTGGATTATTACCCAAACTACAAAATTAATACCCAGGGCTCCCCAATGCTGTAAATAGTTACGATAAATAATAATTAGGAGAGAAGATACGAGTCTGTGCGGATGAAATCCAACCCCATTACAGAGACCTTCCGCCCTACAGACAGGCGTAAGTGCGGCCAAGGCCCGACTGTGACTTCCCTCCAAAGAGGAGGGCGGAGGAGGAAGTCGTGGTGAGGGAACCGGACCCCGCTGCCAGCCAGGGGGTCAGCCGTCATAAGTCAGGGTGACAGAGTGCACCCCGATTCTGACGTGATGCAAGTGGCACTTCATCTCCACAACGGGACTCCCCAAAGCCCATAGCCCCGATCTAACGAGAGAAGAGAACTCAGATGCAGTCCAGCAGAGCGGCTTCCTGCCGGACACTGCACCAGTGCTGGCGAACGGGCGAGAACTCACACGCAGGGAGAGCGGGGAGCTGCCACCGCCAGAAGGAACCCACAGAGCTGTGACGACCGAATGTAACGCAGGGTCCTGGGTGGGACTAGCAGAGAAGAGTTCTTAAGCTTAAAAAAAACGAAGAGGGGCCTAGCCTGTAGCTTAGCTATGGAAGCCAAATCCCACATGGCACAGTTCGAATCCCAGCCCTGGCAGCTTAAGGAACTCACTGGGCAAGCGTGAGCCCCAAATCCTGACGGGTGCAGTGTGACGGCATCTCACTGGGCATCTCCCTCTCCACCACTCCTCAGTCTCTGGAAAGTGCAGGTGCCTCTTGGCAATTAAAAAACAAAGGAAGTCTGAATATACCATAAGCTTCAGCTCTTAACAGTGTTATCAATACCGCTTATTGACGGTACCAAATAGTCCATGAGTGTGTAAAACGTCAGGGAAGGGGCAGGTGAGAACTCTGCTGTGTCTGCTTAATTTTCCTATAGACCTAAAACTGTTCTAAAAGCCTGCTGATACAAACAGAAGATAAACTTCAAAATTAACTCAAGCACATATGGAAATTTATACGATAAAGGTAACATATTAAGTCAGTGAACTTTAAAAATAAATGGTAGCCATTTGGTGAAAGATAAAAATGGATATTTCTCACAGAACCACCAAATAAACTCTAAGTGGATCAGAGATCTGGATAGAAAATACAAAATTGCACATCTGCTAAATGAAAATACGGGTGCATTCTTTCATATACCCAAGGTAGGTTAAGTCTTTCTCATAATGGCTTAAAAGTTAAAAGCAATAAAAGAAAGGATGATAAATTCAACTAGCTATAAACTTTAAAAACAAAGCTACTGCAGAAACAATGAAACATCTCAAGCAAAGTTCAAACACAAATAAGAACAAAAAAATATATATTTGCTGTGTACATCAAAGGTGAAGAGTTCATCTCTCCAAAATACAAGGAGCTAAATAGCAAGGCGGGGACTAAAGCCCGACCTGAAGTCGGCAGTGGACGCGAGAGGACAGCTCACAGAGAAGGGTGTACGAATGGCCTCTAAACACAGGAGGAGGCTCGACCTGACTCCTACCAGGGGGGTGCAAGTTACAATGACCTTGGGAAATCATTTTTACCTATCAGATCAGAAAAAGTCAGATGCAGCAGCTGGATTGCCGAGACCTTGGTAAGGCCGTAGTAAAACGGATGCACTCACGCATTGCTAGTGGCACGCCATGTTGCTCTGCTGTAGGGAATCGATGCCACCTAGCAAAACAGCATGTGTTTACCCCGGGATCGGCGATCCCACACTGACGCTTGCACTTTCCAGGTTGAGTCTATGACTAGGAGACAACATATGAACAAGTTAATTCATTGTTGCAGTGTTGCATGATGTCTGATAGAAACACAGAAACGTGTTGCAGAAACCCCAGTGCTCGTCCCTAGGAGCCTGACGGGTGGGTCACACTGTTGTATGCCCACTCCATGGGGTACAATGGGGCCGTAACAGTGTTTCCATGAAGGGCTGCCCTTAGCCCAGTGCTTGAGGGGGCCTGATCCCACGTGGCAGACCACGGCTCCAATCCCAACCCAGCAGCTTGAAACCATGCTGGGCACAGGTGCATGCCCCAAATCCCAACAGGATGGAGAAACGGAGGAGGAAGGGTTATGGCATGACCACACCTCGTTGGTGGTGGTGGGTGTGTGCGGGGGGGATTTCTCCCTCTTCCTCTCTGTCTCTCTCTTTCTCTCTCTTTCTGTCAAGTGCATGTATCCTCTGGTAATTAAAAAAAAAGTATTTATATAAAGACTTTCATGGACTATTATGGAATGATTTTCAGAATATTATTAAGTGACAAAAAATATATGTCATTTTTATATAAGAAAGAAAGTAAAATAAAAAAATATATATATTGACATACTTTGGGGTGTGTATATATATGCACATGTTCGCATGTGTATTTGCTTGTTACCACAGTAACAAATAACAAATATCAGGACGATAAAGCTGAAGTCAATGGAAGAGTTTTTCTAGGATGCAGATGCAAACAGGGCAGAAAAGACAAGGGTAGAAATGAGCTTTAGTATATTTTTAATATCCTTTTCACCATTGGAACATGTGAATATTACATGAAACAAGAACAAACTAAAAATGAATGCAAAGAGGTACAGACACTCTTGACCATACAGCGAACAGGTAACATCAGCGTAGAGGAAAGAACTGACTGGGGTGACCTTCAGGCCCCACGTGGAGACGATTCTTGCAGCGTACAAAGACAGAGAGTTGCAGAGACGTAGCTTGACACGTCTGCTGTGAGGTGGTATTTGGTGTGAATAGTTCTGGAACTGTTTTGAGAAGTCTATAGAATAGAGCAGATGAGTGAATTTATTCTTGCTGGAAACCATCGTTCTCACTATGGGGGAAAAATAGTAAGAATACAATGGGGAGAAAACTGAGAAAAACACGGTGACACTGGAGTTGAACTGAAAGGATCAGTATAAACTCACAATTGTGAGTGTGCATGTGTGGTTATAGGCTTAGTAGCCCATATTTTGGTTTTTAAACATTACTTTCCACCAAAAGAAAAGAGAATTATTTAGCTATTTGCAGATTTATCGCAGAGAGAGTGGGCTTGGACCATCTTATGCCAGAAAACAAGAAATGTTCCAAACTAATGGAAGTGTAACTGAGTGATGCAGAAACTATTTGAAGAGGTCCCACAGTCCAATTTGGGACAATTTGGTTATCAAAAGATAATAGTGACAGTATTAGATTATAACATTAAATAGAAAAAAAATTCTATTTTAAATACTAAATTTAACAGGGGAGGAAACTCTTTTACAGAAGCATGCAAACCAATAAATGTAGAAGCATTGTAAATTTAGAAAATTTATTTTAGAAATTACATAAAATAACTGTTTCAGGCAGGGTTACCAGTGAATCCTAAAAGTGCTGAATGACAGCTCTAGAAAACAAGACCCACTGTGCGCAGTGTCTTTACACATCACACCCACATGCTGTTTACCAGGGCAGTGTCTCCACGGGGCACCACCTCAACCGACCCACCAAACAGCAGCACCACACCCGACTGTGACCCGACACATCCAGTTTGTTGTCCGCTCTACAAGATGACAGGCATGGGTTCTTCCAATAAAGTCACATTTGGAAGGAAATAAAAGCAAGACGGCTATTCTAGATCAAAGGATACGACACTGACATGATGCCCCAGCCCTTAATGGGTTCTGGCTAGGAGGGGAACAAACACGTAAATGAATCTGGAGAGATCTTTGGAAAGTCCGAATATCAGCACTAAAGCAGATGATGGTGGTGAGGCAGCAGGGTCCCAGGGCTGACTGCACTAGGTCTCCATCAGGGTGCACTGTTACTTTCTCGCACTCTGTCTCTCTCTGGCACGCACACACTCTACCAAATTTACTCTTTTACCCTTGGTGTCTTATCAACACTGCAGTATGCCGAAATATGTCCTTGTGAGGAGACACGTGAGAAGTGATCGAGGTTGAAGTATCACAATATCTGCAAGTTCCTTGGCAATGGCTCAGCCAAATTAGGATAAATACGTATGTGCATGTGGAGAGCGGGAGAAATGCAAATGAAGCAAAATGTTAACAACTGGTGATTTGGGCAAATGACATAAAACAATTATTATACTGTCTGTTGTTTTCAGTGTTGAGTAGGTTTGACATTTTCAGAATAAAAAGTTAGAGGAAATGTTACTAAATTGAAGGCTCAGAGAGTTAAATCGTTCGCTGACGTCACGAAACCGCCTGCGAGACACCAGAAATGATACCTGGCCCTGACGTCCTCCCTGCGGCTCTCTGCCAGCTCACTGCGCTGCTCCAGAACACAGACACTCAGGTACCTGCGTTTTTCAGATCTGTGTTTTCAGTTGTTACTTACAAAGCAGCATGAATTGATTTCATTTTTGTGGTACAGTCTAACCTTTTCCCCTTGGCGTTTATTAATTACTGCTGTTCTCTAGGTTTCAATCGCTTGCTCATAAGCATAACTGAGTATCCAACATCGAATCTGAGCCCGCTTCCTCAATGCGTTCCTCTTATCAGTCTCGCCCAGAAACTGGAAGACCAAAACACCCTGGCGGGACACAGAGTTCTGCCAAGCAGCACTTGGCTGCACTGTAAGGGGAAGCCCAGGGTCTTCAAATAAAGATAAATAAAAGATCCTTAATCTTACCCTCCAGTTCTTAGACTCCTCAGTACATAATGCTTCCAGATTAAAAAAAAAAAAAAATTGACTTCTCAGTAAGCTTTGTCTTTAACACGAAAATGCCAACTTTTTCTGAGAAAATCCCTTTACAACATAGGAGCAATTTGTTTAGTATTTATTTTAAACTGCAAATAAAAAGAGGAGTCCCCATGCAATTAAGCACAGAAGCAACCCAAGGAAACACAATCACAAGATGTTCAACTTCACTTAGTTTCGCTCTGTCAGTACAAGAGCCATGGGGTCAAAATGTTTAATTGTTATGGCAATATTAACTTTTTAAAAGTATTTTGCCCCTATTTTCTTTTGCCTTTACAAGAAGTTAGTGAAGACTTTTGGAGCTTTACTTCGTTGATCTAGCATAAGACCTCTACAGTCCTAGCAGTTCAGGTAGCTCAGTTCTCAGCCCGTTTTTCTGAAAAGACACTTGACTCTCTCCGTGTTTCTCCTCTGTCTGGTTTTGACAAGCACATACCTCACTGTTCAGGTGGTATACTGTTTCCTGTTCTGCACTGCTATCATGAGAACCTGGACCACCCAGCAGTAGACAGGCCACGCTGTGTGTGAACCTCGGCTCCGCCCTTTCCAATAGCATGGACTTGGGTGAAGTATACATCACAGTAGTGAGCCTGAGTCTCTTCACCTACAAAACAGAAACAATGATGCCTACTACAGAGCATGGTAGTGAGGAATGGAGGTAATGTACATAAAGCCACACGTATAGAACAAAGCTTGTAATTAACACCGCAATCATTCATTATTGTACTTTGGTTCTGGGATAAAAAATATCTAGACAGAAATTAATAATAAGCACGGTGTCCAACAAATACAATGTGGATTGTTCATTGATAATAAATGTATTGTACGCCGCATTCCAAACCATAGCCAAATCATCAGTTTGTCACACTTCTTAAGAGAATTCTTACATGGCAACTTCTCTGATGGACAGGTCTGACGAATGAGTAAGGTAGGAGCTATTGGCATCTACACATCTCAGTAGCTAGAGGTCCAAGTCTTTCATAATGGTGCTCCAGGATTACCGGACTCTGGGAGAGTCCCATTGAAACGCAGATCTCGGGGACCAGCAGTTGGCGTAATGGCTATGTCACTGGACTCCCACGTAGTCGACCACAGTTCGAGTCCCGGACCCAGTGCCTTAAACTCACACCGGGCGCATATGCATGTGTGCCTAAGATCCTGAGAGGAGAATGAAGGAGGAGGAATTGTGCCGGGACTGAACAGTTTCAGCCGATAACTGGCCGATCCTCCTTGTCCAGGGAGTGCTACGGCGACCCCAATCAACCACAAAAGTCGGTTCTTGATGTAAAGTACAAAAGGCTTTATTTCTAGCATGCTAGGACTCCACTCCTGGTCGTACAAGACACGACAGTGAGTGAAGCCCCGAACAAAGGGGCATTCAGGTTATATAGACACAAGTCCGTGGGGTGAGGGGAGGAAAGAATGAGGAAGTAAGATAAGGGGCTTTCTACAAGGAGCTAGCAAATTGCCTTGGGCTTCTACAACTTCAGCAGTTTATCATGAGGGCAGCATCAGCTTTAGTACAGAAGCAAAAAAGGCAAAGGTTAAACTTTATCTTTACAAAACAGGATAGGCACAGTTTAATTTTATTCTTACAGGACCATCCCCCCTGGGGGGTGATTTCTCACTTTCTATCTCTCTGTCTCTCTTTCTGGTGAGCACACGCGCCCTATAGCAAAAACCTCTCCAAAACGAACAAACAAAAAACACCGATCTCTGTTTCATAGCCTGACTTGCTTCACTCAGCAACAGATCTTCCACGTTTGTCCACTTTCTATCAAATGCCAGGGTCCTTTTTTTAATTGCTGAATAAGATTCCATGGAGTCTATATGCCATATTTTCAATCCATGCATCTGTTTGTGGACACTTGGGTTGGTTCCATGTCTCAGCAATCGTGAATAATGTCACAATGAATGTAAACAGAGACATTGTATGTCTCCACTGAACATACACGGACTGTCTACACTCTACAGTAGAGACTGAAAGACTGGAGGAAATAAAGGCATTAAAAATTATCATGGACTCTGGGGACAAAGTGGAAGGCGAGTGGGAGAGGGGAAGTGTACAGAAAGAGAAATTTGGGAAAATATGGAGTAAGACATTTGTGTTACACAGGTATGGTTTGTTGCCTGTTGGTGATGACGTGTACAGTAGTACCAACTCATCTGCTGTGTGGCATATATCATGTTGGGTAAAATCTCTTTATAAACGACATGATGTATAATGACAGAATGTATAAAAATAAATAATACTAATTAAAAAAATAATCAACCCAAGGGGGGGCACAGAAATCTCTGGACCCCTCCTGAGAAAGGCTAAGTCAGACTGGGGAAGAGGTCTGGGAGTCTGCATGTCTGTGCATGCTGGAAAACTGACCATAGCACTTTGATAATCATGGCTTTATTATTAAAACAAGTAATAAATCCTGCAGTTCTTACTTTCTTACATCTTACATCAACCCAACCAGAGATATTATGATAAAATAGGTGTATTTAGGCACCAGTTATTGGTGAAGAAAAAAAAGAAAACAGATGAGAAAAGAAAAATTATAAAGTTATGACCTCAACCCTAAAGTTAAAAGGGCTGGTGTGGCCTGAATATGGTGAGAACTTCAGCCGACTCGATATGACGCTAACTCTACGATGAGAATATCCATCAGCTATGCACTATGTACAAAGGTCTCCAAAAAGTTCTTGGGACAATGAGGGTTTTGTTTGTTTGGTTGGTTGTTTTTAATTATACATTGGCTTTTAATTCTTGCAATCAAAACCCACTTGTACTTCAATTTTGGTTTTCCACAAATTTCTTGAAGTCCCTCATATTGGGCTCTGGATCCAAAGTCAATAAATTGCTGAGCATACAGCGGGTACTAGATACTTGCTTAGTGAATAAAATGAACATTTTTAAACATTTCATTTCTTTTTCAGTGATTAGTCATAGAGCTGCAAACTTTCATTTGTGTTACTTCACTAGTTTTTCACAAGAGAACCCAGCGGCCTTCCTGCGAGCAGAGCAGAGCAGAGCTGGGAGGGCAGGAGGCCGTGGCTGGGTTCTCTCCTAGTGCGTCCTTGCCGTACCCCATCTGCAAGGACGTGAGCACTCTCGCCCTGGCTCCTCACTCTGTAAAGCTTTTGCAAGCGCGTAGAATACAAAGGAATCTGATAAGCAGGAACACCCTCCAAATCCGCAAGGCAGTAACACGCAAGCAGTAAAAGCAGTAGCAGAATCCGGCCGCTTTGGAAACCTCTACCCCTCGTTCATTCTTCCTCTGGCTGTTCTTTACTCTGAAAATGACTCTTCAGGGTTTTGCGATCCAGCTAGCTCATCATTTTAACAGCTCGGCAGACAGGCAATTGGTACTCACAGAGTGTTCAGATGCTTGAGCTTCTTGAAGGCGCTTCCTGGAATTTCTCTTAATCTGTTAAACCTCAAGTCTCTGGGAACACAAAAAGACAGAGAAAGATTATACTATGCTGATTCTGTTCTGCCATCATGTCCAGAAGCTGGGAAGTTCTTTCTCCTTTCGTAAGCAAACACGGAGCATGAAAGGACTCCAGGGCATGGAGGCGGGACTAGTACGCATCACCCCCTCCGAGGAGGCGGGTGGCTGATGAGCAGATCGTGCACGTCGGGGCGTCGCAGCTACAGAGCCCCCCGAAAGTTGGAGACAGTCACACCGTTTGCTTTAGCGTGTGTCTGTGTGACAGCAAAAGAACTGCATTTATGGCAACTGGCCAGTGAGTGTATTTGGTTTGGAAAATAGTATGGGCGTGTCAGACATCATGGATCAACTCAACGTAACCCCGTTGCTTAAATGTAGCCAAAGCTATTAACTAGCTCATCAGTCTTCACAGTCGGAACACAATGGCCTTCTAAGGACTGTTGAAGCAAGTCAGCAAAACAACTCGTTTAAAAAAGATGCTTTTCCTCAACCTGGGACTCCAGGTGTGTGCCTGGCGGTAAAACTGAACCCGGAATGGACGCCGGCCTGCCGAGTGGTCCCCACAGGGCACACCATCACCATGGGGCCGTCTCAGAGCAATCTCACAGGTGGCAGTTAAAAACTAAAACAGAAACAGGAAATGATCTCTACTTCCATTCAATTCATTTTTCAAAAGAAAAAAAAACTGGGGCCGACAGGTGTCATGGTGGTTAAGGCACTGGATTGCCACATGGCCAACTGCAGGTCGAGTCCCGGACTTGGAAGCTCGCTTTCTCACGTTCCCTCTCACGTTCTCAGTATCTTTCTGGTTACAATAAAGATTTATTGTAATCAATAATCAATTTATTGTAATCAATAAAGAATTAAATAAATAACAATTTTTTTAGAGAGACTTATGCTATAAGGCATGTGTACTTGTCAGAGAGCCAGCCAGAGACAGAGAAAATGAGAAATTGCCCCCCCCCAGCCCCTCAGAGGGGATGGCTATGCCACAATCCCTTCTCCATTCTCCTCTCAGGATTTGGGGCACGCTGTACACATGCCCTGTGCGTTTCAAGCTGCTGGGTCCAGAACTCGAAGCACAGCTAGCCGTGTCTACAGCACTTGCTGGTCCCTAAATAAATTATTCTTTAAAGTATAAAAAAAAATCTTCACCATCCTGCTATCTTCAAATACTTGATTTGCAAATTTTTATCACATTACCTTAAAATCCTAAAATCCTAGTATTTTATGTTTCTCCTGAGTTAATGTTGGCAGAATGTATATAATTTTCTAAGAGCTGTTATTTTTAGTTAAAATTGTTAAGTAACTCAGGAATTCTACCTTCTTGTTCAATGGAATCCACTGCTCAAACACCATACACTGCTACTGGTATGTCTAGATTATATTTTTTTTATAAAGATTTTTGCCATGGGACCAGCAGTTAGCGTAATGGCTATGTCGCTGGACTCCCACGTAGTCGACCGCGGTTCGAGTCCCGGACCCGGCGGCTTAAACTCACGCCGGGCGCGTGTGCGTGCGTGCCCAAGATCCCGAGAGGAGAATGGAGGAGAAGGGATTGCGGCGTGGCCATCCCCCCTGGGGGGTGATTTCCTGCTTTCTATCTCTCTGTCTCTCTCTGTCTGTCTGGAGAGCGCACGCGCCCTATAGCAAAAACCTCTCCAAAAAAAAAAAAAAAAAAAAGATTTTTGCCATAGGGCACATGTGCTCACCGTAGAGGAGAGAGACAGAGAGAGATAGTGAGAGGGAAAATAAGAAGTCACCCCTAGCAGGAATGGCCACACTATAATCCCTTCTCCTCCATTCTCCTCCTGGGACTTTGGGCATGCACTCACACGGATTTGGTATGATTTTCATGCTGCCAGGTCTGGGACTCAAACCACAGTCAGCCATGTGAGAGTCCGACGCCTTAGCCACTACACCACCTGTTGGCCCCTAGACTATATTCTTGAATTTTTCTTAAGTTATGTGACATTCTTCCATTAAACACACAGGACATGAAGTTATGAGAAAATAATAATAATCCTTATTGTCCACATCCAGAATTATCTACTATTCACACTTTTATAGAGTTATGTCTACTCACACTTCCAAATATTTTTATTTTTGATATATTATTATACATAAAATTCATTATACATGAAATAAATGTTTCATTTCACCACCACCTTAATATTAGTTTTGCCTCTCCTCCACAGATGTAACCTCTGTTATGAGACTGATACCCTCTCTCAGACAACATCTATAAAGGGAAGGGTCTTCAAAAGTTCACGGAAGACATGTCTTATGATGTTCCCTTTGGGACCAGCAGTTGTAATGGCTATGTCGCTGGACTCTGTAGTTGACCATGGTTCGAGTCCTGGGCCCGGTGGCTTAAACTCACACCGGGCATGTGTGCGTGTGTGCCCAAGATCCCGAGAGGAGAATGGAGGAGAAGGGATTGCGGTGTGGCCATCCCCCCTGGCGGGGTGATTTCTCACTTTCTATCTCTCTGTCTCTCTCTGTCTTTCTGGCAAGCGCACGCACCCTATAGCAAAAACCTCTCCAAAAAAAAAAAGAAAAAATAATTATGTTCCCTCAGGAGGTGCTTTTTCATTCTCTCTCTCTCTCTCTCTCTCTCTACCCCTCTCCCTCCCGCCCTCCCTCCCTCTCCCTCTCTCTCTCTCTTTGGGAAGCACACTTGACCTATAGCATTTTTTAAATCCCCTTTTCCTCATCTCTTCTGTGTCATTCCTCGCTAACAAATAAAGCTCTAGGGATTTACCCCGAGCACCTCTGCGGCGTCCCACAATGCAGACAGACTACAGCTCCCTTATGTCATCCCTTGCTGACAGTATTTCCATCTTCTCTCATTTTTTGCAACATTGATTGTGAACGATATTGCAGCAAACATGTATGCATGTCTGTCTCCTGTGTCTACCCATGAAAAGATGTTTTTCTAGAGCAAATATTTATAATTGGGTTGCTAGATCCTAAGTATGCAGGTCTTCAGTTTCACTAAATGCTGCCAATTGCAGGTTGATTCCTCACTAGAGAGAGCAGAGCAGTAACAGGATTGAAGAAGACGTGAAAAGCTGCCTGAACTGGTCACCAGATTATACATTGCAACGTAACACTGGATTGATTGGAAAGCTGGGGTGCTGTGTGTGTTTAGCAGAATCCCCACCCTATCTTTCTTTACACGTAAGCAAAAATAAGCTTTTCCACAAAATCTTGTTTGTGAGGTGGTGCTATTGCGAGGTGCCCGTGATCCTGCAGTCACCCAGTGGATGGCAAAGTTCCCCACCCACCCCAACCCCAGCCACGCCCTGTGCTCCCCACGGAGACCCACCCAGGGGTCCCTTGCTAAGATGCAAAGACTTTCCCCAATCAACTTGAGTTCCAGTAAGACATAGTCCAATGCACCCAAATGAATAGTTTAACACTTGGTCTTCTTTGTCTAGCATAGTCCGCCACATAAATGTTTACAGTTACATGCACTGTAAACTACACTTCTGGAAAGGTCTCCCTTTGTCATCCTAATCTCTGTACCGTAGGATTACATACTGGCCTCTGCATTATACAATGGGCGACCTACAGACAGGGGGAAGTATTTCTGAAAATCAGGTGACTTGAACTCAAACCCACCAAATGTGGATTATGCTGCTTTCTTTGTGTCTTAGTTTATTATTATGTTGCTAAAAGAAATATCTGAAACTGCGTGATTTATAACAAATAGAAGTGTATTCGGCTCATGATTCTGGTGGCTGGAAAGCCCGAGGCTGGGGAGGGCCTCACACTGGTCGAAAGGAAGGTCGGGGGCGCATAGAGAGTGTGGGCTGTGGGCGGCCCTTTAACAACTGCTCTGTGGGCGCAAGTCCTTCCTGCAAGGAGAAGAAGCCATCGCCTTGGGAGATGGCCCTAGCCCGTTCGGGAGGACAGTGCTCGGGGTCCAACGCCACTCACACGGCCTCCTCCCATGAGGTTTCTCACACCGGGGACCAAATTTAACACACGAACCTCTGAGAGAAGCCATTGTCCAAACCAGAGCCTGCGTACGGCTTCACCCCAGGATAGTATTTACCATCCACAGCGCCTCCGCTGTGCTCAGGACGGGTCACGAGCAACTTCGCTTATGAGGAACACGCAGTGGGGCTGGCTCCACACGCAGCGGAGTGACGGCTCACAGGAGGCAGCTCACAGCTCCTCCTCTCGCGCTGGCGGTGAAAGAGGCACGGTGACCTGGGAGCTGGTCTCCCTCCACTGGCAGGACCTGGCCTCTGCGTGGTCAGGGCACTGCGGGTCCTGCTTCCTCCCCGCACCCTCAACTCCCACCTGCTTCCCAGAGCTGCCCAGCAAGGTGGGACACTCCTTGGGCCTCCAGGGGGAGTAAACTCAGAAAGAGGTCTCTGCAGCTCTCCCCACCGCCCTACAGCAAAACGCTCTATCTTTAGGCTTACAGCCCTTGCAGTGTAGAAAATGAAAGTTCCTCTCCAGGCCTGAGGACTGCACGCCTTGGCCTGGCCTGATTCCCATCCGTGTCCTTGTCTGCAAGCGCCAGGCAGCCAGAGCTTCAGGCTGTCTTCTGTGGCTGTTTGGAGAAATGTTAACACAGTGTGATGGGCAATTTTATGTGTCAACTCGTTTGGGGCCAAACACCAGCCTCAACGTTGTTCTGGAGTTGTTGTTGTTGTTTTGTTTGTTTTTTAATGATTAATATTTAAACCCATAGGCTTCAAGCCAGACAGATTACACTCCAGAACATGGTTGGGTCTCACCCTATCAGCTGAAGGCCTACAGAGGAATATTTCTGAACAAGGTCCCTCCAGGAAGAGGGAATCCTGTCTCCAGACAGCCCTGGCAGGGCCCATACCAGTCTTCCTGAGTCTCCACCCTGCAGGTAGCCCGTCTGTAGCCCCTGCAGGGCATGAGCCAGTCGCTCAAAATCTCTCTTTATGCACGCGCTCACACACACCCTGGGATCTGGGATGCAGCTCTCGGGCAGGCCAAGGCTGTGCTGAGACCAGACTGAGGAGAGTCAGAAAGGAAGGCTGGCCCCGCGGGCACCTGCTGGGAGCTGGGCAGGGCAGAACGTGCTGGGCTTGTCTTTACTTTCTTCCTTTTTTGGTCCATGTTTGATACCTCCATCCCTCCAGCAATGGCTGAAGTGCTTATCCACAACGAGAGTCCCATAAAGGCTTTCACAAAGCTCCGAGAACTTTGTTCCAGTTCTTCAGTCCAGCGTCTTCACCTGCTGCTCGTGAAATTCCCAGCTGGATCCAACTATTTCCCAAAAATAGATTTTCCGCCCTCCCGAGCTCGCACACTGCGCCAGGCAGGCCCGTGCTGACCCACCACGTCCCGAATCAGGAGATCGATTCTCGGTGGGTGTCAGTGTGCCGAGCTGTCGGTGCTCACAGGACGTCAGACTCGGGGTGACAGGGGAGCACACAGACACACTCAGAGCCCGGAAGAGTGTGCTGTCCTTAAAGATGCCCGCTTTTCATAGAGAGCCAGTATCGTTTTGGCCATTTTGAAAAACCTGAACTTTTGAAAAAGCAGCTGGCTGACAGACGAGATTGTCCAACCCCCGACTCTGCGTTGTGAGAAGAGGGCAAAGGAAGGAGCAGAGTGAGCAGAGACGCTCCTGGGTGGCCACCCAGCGCCCAGCGTGAGGCCGGGTCCCACCACGGGCCTTCGGGGCGGCAATGAGGACCAGCACAGTCAGCTCCCTCACAGCCGCGTGGCGCCCACAAAGCGTCGCTGTCCCAGCTCCCCGCGGGCCTTAAACACACCTGGAGGGAACTGAGGCATGTGTGATGGACAGGTGTCACTACCAGCCAGCCACAGGGGCCAGAGGTGGTGCCAGAAAGCACGTGTCCTGATCCCCACGTTCGCGCTCTCTCTCTGGGTGTCCTCAACCACATTCCTGCTCTTCTGAGGCAAGGAAGTTGGTGTTTCACCTTTGGCTCCTTCTCTTCCAGGATTCAGGAGATTAAAACTGAATTTCCGCACATGAGCGGCCAGTGGCAAAGCCCGTGTTGACACGAGAGAGCAGCCGATTACCCAGGTAATGAAAAGCACTTGGTGTCAGCAGAGCTGTGTAACACTGCGTACCCACTGCCTGTGCGTGGAAACCGAGTTCCCTGAGCAAACCCTGACACAGAACGGTCCATGCTGAGCGGTCCTTCCCGTACATACCTGGTCCGTCCAACAGTGTCACTAAAGGGTAGCCCTCGCTTCCAGGTCAGAGAGAGGCCTTCAAGGCAGAGGAGGGGTGGGTTGGTCCCGAACGTCCCAGTGGGAGCACCAGGCAGGCGACTGTGTCCTGTGCGTCCTGGCTACTTGCACGTGAGCACAGCCAACAGCATGGCTTCGCCCACGGTAACAACGCACCCGAGTACGTAACGTAACGTCTTTTATTTGGGAATAAGAAGCTCTGAGTGAATTTTCACCCCAAACATTTAGACGCGCTAACTTTGTCATTCTGGTGAAAATGTATTTAAAATAATAATATTTGACTTTTCAAATGAATTACCATAACTCACAGTCATTTTTGATAGTATCCCTAATTCCTGTCCATAGGATCATTACTGTAATGTGTAACTATTCTTACTGTCGATGCCCTCTCGCCACACGACATGGGGTTCCTCTGAGTGTCCCTGTCCTTGGGAGGACAGTGCTAGTGAGCCCAGTAGACAGTGCCGTCGGCCAGCAGATACAGTCCGGGATGGGAGGAATCTTAGATTCCCTGACATTAGCCCCGATTATTGCTATGATCTGTTCTCCCAAAACCCACATGCTGCAACTTGGGTGTGAGGGGTCAAAAGGGTGAACCCTAATGAAGCTATGGCATTGGAAGCAGGGCCTGTGGGAGGAGATGCCAATTAAGGGCATCTGGGCGGCCCCCATTACCAACACCTGGCGGGTTACAAGGCGAGGGATGAGCTCAGAGCACAGACATGTGGACACAGACACGTGGACACAGACACATGGACACAGACACATGGACACAGACACGTGAACACAGACACGTGGACACAGACACATGAACACAGACACGTGGACACGGGCACGTGGACACGGGCACGTGGGCGTGGGCATGGGCACGTGGACATGGGCACATGGACACGGGCACCTGGGCACAGACATGTGGACACGGCACGTGGATGCAGACCCGTGGACACGGACACATGGACACAGACACAGGTACCCCCTCCCCCCTGTTGCGAAGCAGCCAGGGAACCCCACAGGACCCGCCCATGGACCTTGAGTCTGCAAACCGTGAGCTGAGGAAACCCTTCCTCCTGTGACCAGGCCCAGGCTATGAGCAGCAGAACAGTGTGGGCAGTTACTTTGATCTTTCCTGACATTTCTCTTGCTTTCCCTTCTGGTTTCTCACTACCAAGTGGCTACTTTGTTCCAGGGGAATCTCCTGCCAGTCCCTGGTACCCTGCGGCTCCAGCTATAGATGGATCTTGTCTGTTTGCACCTCTCACCCCATTGTCCTGACCACCCCTGCCCCCGCCAGGCCCCTGGGATGCCCTGAGCTGACCATTTTCCTCACAGAGTGGTCACACTGCTTTCTGCCATTATTTCTTTATTACCATTTTTGTTATGTAGGCTTAGTTTAACTCTCCCAGCTTTAAAATCCACCAGCGGCCCTCCGTCAGTGGCAAAGGCCTGTCCAGCACCCAGCCTGGACTCCTCAGCCATCCCCCCTCCTCTTGCCCACACCTCCAACAACCTGAGCAGCCACACCAGGGTGTTGCCAAGCTTCTGAACGCTTCAGGACGCTGGGAGCTGTCATGTCTTCCATCTTACTGTCCTTTCTTCTAGAGTTCCTTCTCATCATCTCATACTAGAAAACATCAGCCCATCTTCAAAATTCTACTCAATAGCAATGTCTTCCGTAAAGCCTCAGACCTGCTAAGAAAGCTGCACGAGGCGCCGGGGCCTGCCTCCCCTTACTGCTCCCAGTGCGCTGTGCAGCGCCAGGTGCCCTCCTGTGCTGGCCCACCCGGCGCGGGGACGTAGCTGTCTGAGCATCACCGGGGATGAGTTCCCATGAACACACCTTCGTCAGAAACAGCGCGGCTTTCTTCCCCATCCATGAGTCCTACTTGTCGGCGTCACTTCTGCAGAGATGACACGACACCCGGTTCTTCCTCACGCAGTCTTTATTCACAGGTTTCCTTTTTCTTCTTCCTTTTTTTACTTCCCTTTTCCCCCGTGTCTATATAGGATCCTCCCGGCGGCCCCACCCACAAGTTCCTTCACCTGTACGAGGCAAGTCCTGATTGGCTGTCTCTAAAACATGTCCATAGAAGGAGTTGTTTGTAGTACTGGAGACACGCCTCCCTATGCAGCCAGCAGCGCCATCTTGGCTCGGCGGCCAATGGCGGCGGCCAACAGTTCCCCCCTTTTGTTTTTGTCAGGAGAAGGTAGAGGTCACGGGCCCCAGATGTGGTGGACTTGCTTACTGACCTGTGGAAGAGCCCAGGGGCATCCCCCAGGTCAGCCTGTCCGATGCCTTTTTATGGGGATGGGTGTGTTGTCGGCATCAACCCATATGCACCCGGACTTGCCTTCCTCCAGGTCCCATCAAGGGCCCCCGGAGTGCAGTGCTTTGCCTAGCACCCTAAGCTGATAGGGGTTTACTGCATCTGGGCCAGCCAAGCCGCGGGGGAGTATCCTTCTTCGATAGCGGCAAATGCTTGTACGAGGAGGGCGCGGTCGCGATTGCGTTGGGCCCTCAATCTGTAAGATACTGGGAAAGTCCATCGTTGTTCAGACTGAGCCCCCTGGGGGAGCGTCAGTGTCCCCAGGAGGAGAAGGCATCCCCAGGCCATCATCAGGGCTCGGTGTATCAGCAGGCAGGTTCTCCTGGGATGGAAGGCGTCGTACCAACCTCTCTGGGACCCACACCGGGTCTGGTTCGTCCTGTGGGAAAACACAAACAGATCCTCTCGACCAAACCAACACAGGGTCTGGTCCCCTCCAGCGCCCTGTGAGGACGTCCTTCCATTTTACTTTTCCCTGCTTGCTCGGCCCCGGTGCATGGTGCCTGTCGGCAGCCAAGCGCCCTTGGGAATCGAGCTGAAAAAAATTGAGTGTTAAGAGTGCTATCGTGATGCGGTCTTTCGGGGAGTGACCTTTGCTGACTCCCCCTTTTTGTTTTTGTAGGAGCTCCTTGAGGGTGCGATGAGCCCTCTCTGCTACATTTTGACCTTGAGGGTTATATGGTAGGCCATGTGCAACTGAGCTCTCGGGCACTGATACTTGGGGATTGCTCATATCCAAAGCCCCTAAGGTCTTGGGTGGCCTCTCGTATCGGCCAGGCCGTCGGCCAATCTTAACTGTAGCATGGGCCGGGACGTTAGGTCCATGACTGCAAAGGCTCCTGGAGTCCCTGTGGACCCCAACCCGCCTTTTCCCCTAATGTTGTCTTTGGCGGGGAATCGGGCATGTTTGCTAGGCAATATTAAAATCTGGGCAATTTTGTCTCCCGGAGATATGGCTGTGATCCCTCTTGGTGAGGAGACCAGGATCTTGACTTTTCCCATAAAATCGGAGTCAATCACTCCGGGGTGTACCACCAGACCTCTAAGGGTTGCCGATGATCGACCAAGCAGTAGCCCCACGGTGTTATTGGGCAAAGGGCCACAGAAATCAGAGTCAATCGGCTGTACCCCCATTTGAGGGGTTAATACCAATCTGGAGGCGGAACAGATGTCCAGTCCGGCTGAGCCGGGAGTGGCTCTCCTGACCTCTGAGGTGGGAGGAGACTCGGTCACTGCATGGTGGTGCTCTCGGCCATTTCCCCATACATTTGCGGGCCCTGGGAGCGGGGGCCCGCTGCCCGTTTTTTGACTGGGCTCCTCTAGGGTGGCCTTGGAGAGGTGGAAAAGGTCGACCATCAATATCCTTGACGGATCGGCACTCATTGGGCGGGTGGTTGCCCTTGCGGCATCGCGTACACAAGGTAGGTTGACTTGCGTATGCCTGGCCCCGACGGAATAGACAATCCCGTTTCATATGCCCTGGCCGTCCGCAGTGAAAGCAAGCCCCTGCGATATTGTTATGAGCTTTGCGCCACAGTTGCACTACTGCTGCCGCAAGGCCAGTATTGCTCAGAGGCCCTCCCAAGTCCCTACAGAGTCTCATCCACACCTCTAGGCCCTTGTTTTTATGGGGGAGGATTGCATTGCGACATTCTTTTGTACACTGTTCAAATATAAGCTGTTTGACCAAAGGCATGGCTGCATCCGCATCACCAAACATCCTGCCCGCTGTGTCCATTATTCTGGCCACGAAATCAGAGAAGGGTTCTGTGGGGCCCTGAGTGATTTTTGTAAGGTTGGCCTGTGGTTCCCCTTTGTTGGGAAGCATTTTCCAGGCCTTGATGGCTATAGTATTGATGTGATCGTAAACTGCCTGAGGGTAGCCTGTTTGTTGATTGGCGAACCTGCCCTGTCCCATATACATATCCACATCCCACGCCGCCTGTCCGGCGGCCCTGTTCCGGGCGGCTTGGGCTTGCACCCCCTCAAGGTAAATAACCTTCCAGTCAAGATACTGACCCGGGGACAGGCAAGTCCTCGCGAGTGTTCCCCAATCACTGGGTGTCATACAGTACCACTGTAGAGTCTCAGTGAGGCCGACAGTAAAAGCTGCACCATTCCCGTATGTCTTTATGGCCTCTGCTAAAGCCTTGATGGTCTGATAATCTAGGGGCTCATGATATATATTCCCAGCATTATCTGCAAAAACGGGAAATGCCCGAACAGGCCCAAGCTGTCTGGCCTCCCGCCAAGCCCCGGGGCAGAAAGAAGCTCCGCCCTCTGGGTTCTCATTTTGTGGGGCGGAGGGATTATAAGGGGGAGGAGCCATGGGTAGAGGCCAGTCTTCCTCTTCCTCCTCGGCAACCTCCCAACCTTTAACTTCAACTAATTGTCTTACTTCGTGATCGTCATCTTCCCCACAGGCTTCCGCTATCTTGGTGGCCCCGTTCTCTTCCTGAGAGCGCTGCTCCTGGAGGGACTCCAACGCCTCCTGGCCCTCCCTCACCGTCCGTACACATCTTTGATCCTCAAGGCACGCTCGGACAAGCCTCCAGAGCGGCCTAATTGACTTTAGGAGCTCTCTGAGCGCCTTGACGATCAGCTGAGATGGCCCAGCCCCCATCGTCGTTGTTCTCTTTTATTCCTTACTTTCAGCCAATGGCTTCAGTCTGCCTCTTATCCGAGGTCTTCTATCTGCCTCTCTACCGAGGTCTTCTATCCACCTCTTTACCGAGGTCTTCTATCCGCCTCTTTACCGAGGTCTTCCTTCCGGGACCCCCGCCCGGTACTTACCAGCTAGCTGCCCTGTAGACTCGGAGGTTCTGAACCTTCTGTGCTCAATGGTGTGCTTCCCCGTACGGGCCACCACTTGTCAGCGTCACTTCTGCAGAGACGACACGACACCCGGTTCTTCCTCACGCAGTCTTTATTCACAGGTTTCCTTTTTCTTCTCCTCTCTACTTCCCTTTTCCCCCGTATATATAGGATCCTCCCGACGGCCCCGCCCGCAAGTTCCTTCGCCTGTACGAGGCAAGTCCTGATTGGCTGTCTCTAAAACATGTCCATAGAAGGAGTTGTTTGTAGTACTGGAGACACGCCTCCCTATGCTGCCAGTGGCGCCATCTTGGCTCGGCGGCCAACGGCGGCAGCCAACACCTACTAAATCTCCCGGTAGTGAAGGCGTTACGGTAAATTACGGACAATGGCTGGCCTCTGTTCTTTACCAGTCTGCTATGTTCATGGCTGGTTTTCTGTACCACTTCTGTACCATAACTTACCCCACAGTGAGATCGGCAAGTACTTCTCACCCAAAGACCTACAGATCTCAAATCAAAGTTTAGGACCTCACTGCATCTCGCAGAATGAGAGCAACCGGAGGAGTTGCCTGCCCGAAGCGTGAGTGCAGGAGCGGAGGGACATCCCCGCAGGCTGTGCGAGGCGCAACTTCAGTGCCTCTTGCTAGAATGCACGAGGCAAAGGGGCTGCCTTTTCCAAACCTATTTACACTAGGGACACGCGCAGCACGAACCTCTAACATGTGGTGTTGCCTTGCAGATTTGCTCGTTTCATGGGAATTTCTTCTGTTTTTAAGGATCAGAAATGAGTTTTTACAAATCTGCCTCCATGTGCATCCCTATGCCTGAAAATCACCCTGCATAAACTATCAGGCCGGCTCAAATTTGCCTGCAACACAGCCATGCCAGAGAGGAGTCTCGGGACTTAGTTTCTGATGTCACAGGTGAGGAGTGCTTGTGCCCACCCCAGGAAGCTCACCAACCTCAGCACAATTTAAATAGAGGTCCCAGGATCAGCCGTTGGCATAATGGCTATGTTGCTGGACTCCCATGTAATCGACTGCAGTTCGAGTCCTGGATTTGGTGGCTTAAACTCACGCTGGGCACATGTGCGTGTGTGCCCAAGATTCCGAGAGGAGAATGGAGGAGAAGGGATTGCAGCGTGGCCATCCCCCCAGGGGCTGATTTCTCGCTTTCTGTCTCTCTGTCTCTGTCTTTCTGGCAAGCGCAAGCACCCTATAGCAAAAACCTCTCCAAAAAAAGAGGACCAACCAGCTGCATAGTTTGGTGCATGCTGTCCCTGTCCTTCCACCTTCCGGCACCTGTCACGATGGTGCAAGGCTAGTCTCCAGTGAACTGATGGCAGCAGTAACGCGACAGGCTGGCGACGGAGGAAAAGCTCTCGCAGGAAGGGTGTTGCCCAGCCAGTTACTTTCTATAGCACCTGTAACAGGTTCATGCACATTTACACGCCTGCAGGCGTGACGCAGCTTAGGGTACACAGTCATCCTTCTCATCACACGGGTCTTCATCCCCTGTGTGCATACATAGTTCTGACAGCATTATCACCGCCAACCTCGCTGACGATTCAGATAATATACTAAGCACATTATCTTCTGTTCAGAAATTCATTCTTCTTCAAGTCATATGTAAGGAAAGATTTTAATTGAAGTGGTCCAGATATTTCTAGAAATATTATCTGGTCAGAAAGTACATAAATTTCTAAATGTGCCTGAGTATAATAAATGATCTGCAAGCATTCATCAGAAATGATGGATGAACGATGGATGAATGGATGGACAAATGCATGAACAGGCAAATGTAGAATTTTCCAGGGAGAAAATAAATACTAATTAATGCAAATACAAAAAAAAATGATAAAGTAGCTTACATGCTGAAGTCTCAGAAATTAAGTAGTAAGTAAATATTGGGTTGTCAGGAAAGTCATGATGCATTTTTGCATAGAGAAATACATCATGGCATTCCTGACAACTAATTAATGAGTAATAATGACTGAATATATAGAAATACCAAGTTATCGCAGCCAGCAGGTGGCGAAACAGTTAAGGCACTGCACTCCCACATGGCCAACTGTGGTTCAAGTCTGAGACCTGGCAGTTTGACACCTGTGCAGTGCGCGTGTGCATGCGTGCCCCAAATTCCAGGAGTAGAACGGAAGAGAAGGGATTGCAGCATGGCCATCCCCCCCCCACCCCCGGGGAGTGATTCGTCACTCTCCTTCTTTCTGCTTCTCCCACTGGCAAATGCATGTGCCCTGTGGCAAAAACCTTAAAAAAAAAAAGTATTTTATTTCCCAGGTTAACTAAAATATAATCCTTTCAACATTATATTGAAAGAAATTTTTTGATCATATTTTAATTTATCTGTATTTTAATTCAGAGTTTAAAACTGAGGAAACATTCTGGCAATGCTCACAGGATTAACTAGGATCAGGAGGGCTAGATTTCAGCTCTTCGGACTTTGATTGAAGTGGTTTTCCATTAGCACACATTATTGTTTGTTTCTAGTAACTAAAAAGAAAATTCTGTTATGACCTATTTTCAAAGAAAATGTTTCGCAATGAGCAGAAGAATACTGTACAATCCACTGCAGTTTCCAGTCAGCGGTTTCCTTGTATGCCTGGAATGATGGACTGATTATAATTGCTTACTTAGGTTTCAGAAACATTTCCAACTTCCTAGCCAATTTATAACTTCATAGTGTCCTTTGGTGTCTTCACCAGGAGGTGGCTAGTCAGACTTCGCAGGGACAACGTCAGGGTTTCATATGGGCTGCAGCCTCACGGGCAGTTACCACAACTGTGGGTGCACAAACACCACGCGCACTTTTACAGCTGGGTTCACATTCCTGACTTAATTAAGCAAGAATTGTGAAACAACTATTGTGAGCAACATGGGCAGAATTAAATTTAGCCTTGCTTCCCTGAACCTCCGAATCCGAAACAAACACACTTATCAAATGGATGTTTGTTAGCCACTTACAAAAAGGTAATTTGCACACACGTCTAAACTACCGTAGTTCCGATACCTTACGAACACGGACTCTACCACATCTTCCAGATCTTTAGCAAATCCCATTACAGAGATTCCCAGTTTCAGTTGAAAGACTTACTCAAGGAGCAATACCTCCGGTCTTCTATTTCTCACATTTGAATTGCTCATCACTCATAAAATGTGACATAGTAGGAAGGACACTGGGTCTCAGATACAGATCAGTTGGTCGCCAGCTGTGCAACACTGCAGCTCTGGTTGTTGTTGTTGTTGTTGTTGTTGTTGTTTTGTAAGATTTATTTGCTATAAGGCACATGTGCTCACTGAAGAAAGAGATAGAGACAGAGAGACATAAAGTGATAAATCGCCCCTAAAGGAGGATGACCATGCCACAGTCCTTCTCCTCCATTCTTCTGTCTGGATTTTGGGCACAAACATGCACTCACCTTGTGTGATTTTCAATCTGCAGGTTCTGAGACTTGAACTGTGATCAGCCATGGCCTTAACCACCACGTCACCTGTTGGCTCCCACTGCAACTCTCTTTAAGTTCTGCAGGCCAATGTGTCCCCACTGAGGAACCCCAGCTCTTCACCACGTGGCACTCCTGGCCTACCTAACTTCTGAGAGTTCCGAAAATGTGTATTGTGAAAATAATTGTCATGGATTTCAGTATATTTTGCAACAATGTAAACTTGTACTTTAATTCCAATTTTCATCACATTTCAGAAGTCCCTTCGTAAAAAATCACAGTCTATATTAGCTTAATAATTATTATTACTGATATTTTTCAGGGCCATGGATAAATAAAGATACAATTACAGAGTATTCTATTAAAGCACCTTAAGATATTTCAAAGAGGGGCTTGCAGGTAGTGTAGTGGTTAAAGCACTGAACTTCCGTATGGCTAACGATAGCTCAAGTCCCAGATATGGCAGCTTGCTTTCTCACTTTCCCTTTCTCTCTGTCTCTCTCAGGTCAAATTAAATAATAATAATAAATAATTCTTTTAAAAAGGTATTTCAAAAGAAAATATAGGACTAAGAAAAATAAGTTTTGGTTTTTTTTTGGAGAAGTTTTTGCTATAGGGCGCGTGTGCTTGCCAGACAGACAGAGAGAGATAGAGAGACAGAAAGCAGGAAATCACCCCCCAGGGGGGATGGCCATGCCGCAATCCCTTCTCCTCCATTCTCCTCTTGGGATCCTGGGCACGCACGCACACGCACCCGGCATGAGTTTAAGCCACCGGGTCTGGGACTTGAACCGCGGTCGACTACGTGGGAGTCCAGCGACAGCCATTACGCTAACTGCTGGTCCCTTCAGAAAAATAAGATTTTAAAAGCCAAGTATTAGATGCAAAAAATAAGCATAATACTTTAAAAAGATCATGTATGTTCCCAGCCAAGAAACAATCTTTGAGTAACTGACTTTAAACAGTATGAATTTCCTGTATGTTCTTGTTTAGAAGAGAATTGCCAGGTAGAATTCCATTTGGTTGCAATGGAATAACGGTGACTAGGAAGGATTTATGTTTTCCAAAGATGTAGAGACATACATATACTCCTACACCAAAAGAAACCATATGCATCTTTCACTGAAATCCATATGTTCTGCTATGGTTTGCATAAATGTTCCTGTCTCAGAATTTGGTCTCTAGTGTAACGGATTGGGAGGGGATGAGATCTTTAAGAGCTGAGACCTAGTGGGCTGTGACTTATCTTGATTATCCTCATGAATAGATCAGTGATGTCGCATGAGATCTGGTGAGTTCTAGCTCTCATGAGAAGGGGTTAGTTCTCACAAAAGTGGGTAGCTGTAAGAGGAAGCCAGCTGCCCAGACCCCTCAGTCTGTGTATCCCAGCGTGTTCTCTGCTTCTGTCGCCCGTGCTGAGACATAGCTGGCCTGATGCCAGCCCCACACTTTTGGTCTTCCCAGCCATCAGCACTGTGAGTCAAATAAACCTCTATTTCTTTGTAAATCACCCAGTCTCAGGTGTTTCTGCTAGCAACCAATTACCTAAATGAAAACCTGTACATTGCCCTTAGGAGTTAGAAGTTACAATTAAACCCAGGAAGTTTTTGCCATTTACAACCTTCCAGAAATTACATCCACAAAGACCTCTCTCATTTTTCACTTTATACCAAGTCCTATTTAAGAAATAGGTCTGAGTTTTTGCCAAAAGTATGAGGGGATTTTTTAAGTTCATGGAAAAATGTAACTAAAGTATGCGCTTCTTTTAGTGCAAAATCCATGCATAGTTTTTCATAATTTTAAAAATCTAATTATTGTTTTATTTATATTTCATCACTGTACATTTTTGCAGCATACAAAGGAATGACCCTAGCATGAATATACTGCATATTAGTCCAAAGACATTACCACACACATCATCTTTAACACATCGTTTTACACTTCGACCTCTGTTGTTTTTCTTTTCTTTTGTTTTTAGACCATCATATATGAAAAAATCAAATATCTGGTTGTTGGGAAAGTCACAATTATTTTTCCGTGTAATAATGCATCATGACTTTCCCAACAACTCCCTAAGTTAGTAATACCATCAGTTTTTAAATCCCGTGACTATACCTCATCTACTATTCTTTGTCTCCATTTTACACTGATGGTAAACTCTGAGGAAAATGGGAAACTAAGCCAACTCATTCTTTAGTATCCCCCAATCTTCTGCCACTTCAGACTCTACCCCAAAATTGTGACCTGAGGCCAGCTCCTTCTGGTAGCTGCTGACACTTGGCAATCTTCATTCCCGTGTTCTTTATCCCTAGTTGCTCTAAAGCTCAGCTGTTCAGGCCCTGGCCACACAGGACAACACCTCAGCCCACTGCCCTCAACTCCAGCTGCAGAACCCTGCACACTCACTTCTCTTTACTTCCTCTCTGACTCCCAAACACGCCCCTGCATAGAAGAAGCCATCAACATTTCATACTGAACAGGCAAATCCAAGTTTCTACTATGGAGAAAGAAACAGAGTCTCCCACAGCTCCCCTACTTTTAAATAATGTGCATGAATTTTTCATTTGTTTTGTTGCCAAGCCTGGGACAGAAATCAGAAAAACCTCCACTTGAAGTAGAAACAAATAGATCCATCTAGGTGGATAGGATGCATTCACAAGATGCAAATATCAAGGACAGGGCAGACACAGCGGAAGGTTCAGTCCTCCTCTGATGGGCCATGGCAGCAGTTGAGAAGCAGTTGTAAGGTAAATTTCTCAAAAGGCACACAGTGCAGAGCAACACAGGCTGGCCTCTCTCATGGAGCTTACAGACCAGTGGCCCTTGATCCCCTAGGGATCCCTTCAGTCTCAACATGAAGATCAGTTGGTGTACCAGTTAGAAAGATAAAAGCTAATAGTTCTCCTCTCAGAAGATCTATGCTAAAATTTATTATGTACAAGAAGAAATAAATAGCAAAAAAAGTAAATTATAAGGACCAGCAGTTAGCATAATGGCTATGTCGCTGGACTCCCACGTAGTCGACCACAGTTCACGTCCCAGACCCAGTGGCTTAAAACTCATACCGGGCGCATGTGCGTGCGTGCCCAAGATCCCGAGAGGAGAATGGAGGAGAAGGGATTGTGATGTGGCCATCCCCCCCGGGGGGTGATTTCTCGCTTTCTGTCTCTCTGTCTCTCTCTGTCTGTCTGGCAAGCGCACGCACCCTATAGCAAAAATCTCTCCAAAAAAAGTAAATTATATAAGAAAATCTAACTATATATTAATGGCATAAATTAAAAATTAATTGCTTATTAGGAGATTTAAAAAGAGAACTAAAATGCATAATGAAATGGAAAATAGATTTAAAAAGGATTTTAAAGTTAATTTTTTTGTGAATTCCTTGCTTGGGAAAAAAGTAAAAATATTTATTTACTTAAACTCTTATAGATCAAGTATATACTAAAATTTCTAGGATAACTACCGTTGGGTTATCAGAAAAGTCATGACATATTTTTTCTATGAAAAAATGCATCATGACTTTTTCAGCACCCCAATAAATATATAAATAATATTGTAACTTCTAAGCCACCAGAAAGAAAATTGATAAGAAAAATAATCAGTATGAAAGAACTTGAGAAAATAAAATGTGTGTGTAGTTTCAATTATTGTTTGTTTGTTTGTTTGTTTGCTTGTTTTTAGACCTGATTTTGCTGCATCAAGATCCTCCTGCCTCAACCTCTTGAGTACTGGGACCACAGGTACATACTGCCACTCCTAGTTCTCTTAGGTGGGATCTTGCTATGTTGCCCACGCTGGCCTTTCCCAGACCTCCCACTTGGCCTCAGCATGCCAAACAGCTGTGTCCAGCGCACACTACCATGGCTAAACCAGGAAGACTGTTACTTTTTCTAATTAAAATGATAAGAGAACAGAAACCAGAAAAATGTAGTAGAAATAAACCCAACTCTATCGGTATTTCCAATAAATGTAAATGGACTAAATATTCCATGCAAAGACCAAAGCTTATAAAAATGAATGAAAGGGGGAACCAGCAGTTAGAGTAATGACTATGTCGCTGGACTCCCACGTAGTCGACCGCGGTTCGTGTCCCAGACCCGGTGGCTTAAAACTCACGCCGGGTGCATGTGCATGCGTGCCCAAGATCCCAAGAGGAGAATGGAGGAGAAGGGATTGCGGCGTGACCATCCCCCCGGGGGGTTATTTCTCGCTTTCTGTCTCTATGTCTCTCTCTGTCTGTCTGGCGAGTGCACGCGCCCTATAGCGAAAATCTCTCTCTCAAAAAAAAAAAAAAAAAAAAAAGAATGAAAGGAAAAAATAAATTGATGAATAATCGAGATTCCACAGTTAGCCTATGAGAGAACTTAGATTATACCCGAATTATGATTTTACTCAGGTCTAGATAAAATCATGGGGACAGGACCAGATTTGCCTTTCCACTGGAAAGAAAAAAGGAAGAAACAGACAACATATATGAAGTAACATTCTGGAATGCAGGCAATGAAAAACAGTAATTCCTTAGACTCAGGAAACAAAGCATCCCTGGGCTTATCTCCCTCTACCACCTGAGAGAGTGGCCAGATGATGGTACAATAAGCACACTCTGACTAAGATGGAAGGAAAAGCAGCAAAAGTGCTCAGGATGGAGCACGAGAGGAGACACGTGCCTGAGAAAGGGCCTCAGAGACCAGCAAAGGTCCTGAAATATCCAGCAAAGTCCTGATCAGCATGAGTGTGAGGAAACTCACCCAGGGGAGAAAAAGAAGCACCTGAATGTGGTTCCAAGAACTGAAGGGAGCGGTGCAAAAGGTTCATCTGTTTCCAAACGATGTATCTGCTCCCCAGATCAATGCTCACAGAGATGAAGAAGAATACACAAATTGGGCCAGCCAGGTGATGTAGTGGGTAAGGCAGATGGATTCTACACGGCGTACTCTGTGGTTTGAGTCTAGGACTCGGCAACTTGAAAAATACACCAGGTACATGTGCATGTGTGCCAAAAATCCTGAGAAGAGAAGGGATTGCTCTGAGTTAGAAACCTGAGATGTTTATTCAGCTGAAATCTGTCACTCTGTGAATGCTGATCTTCTATCTTTTAGGAAGAACCGGTAGAGTGTGTGTGTGTGTACATATATACAGTTATGAAGTTTCTTTCTTTCCTTCTTCCATATGTGAGAGAGACACAGAGAGAAAGAGACAGAGAAAGAAGCACAGGTATCCCAACAGACTCTTGATTCTGAGATCCACCCCACAATGTACAGGACTAGGAACTTACTTCTCACTGCTGCCTCCCACTCCCACATCTCTATAACGAGCACCCTATAGCAAAAACTTAAAAAAAAAAAATCCAGCCCCCAAGGAGATAAAGTTCACAAGTCAGAAATCTGATTGAAGATTATGGGCATGCAAAAAATCAAGGAAACACTCCATGATGAGTAGAAAAACCAATCCATTGCAACACAGAACTGACACAGATATTAAAATTAGCAGACAAGGATATATTTTTAAAAGCTGGTTTGTTTATTTATTTGCATGAGAAAGAAAGACAGGTACCCCTAACAGGGTGTCACTCCACTCAGTTCCACTGCCCATGATTTTCGCAGGCAAGATAGTGAGCACACCCACAGACACGCCCAGTGCGTTCAGGTCAACCTGGGATGTGAACCTGTAGCTTCCCGTATGGCTCCAGCATGTGCAGCACTACCCTACACCTGTGCCAAAAAAAAAGATATATATTTGAGAGGTTTTTGCTATAGGGTGCATGCGTTCGCCAGAAAGACAGAGAGAAACGGAGAGACAGAAAGCGAGAAATCACCCCCCAGGGGGATGGCGATGCTGCAATCCCTTCTCCTCCATTCTCCTCTCGGGATCTTGGGCACACATGCACACACACACCCGGCGTGAGTTTAAGCCACCGGGTCCGGGACTCAGACCACAGTTGACTACATGGGAGTCCAGTGACGTAGTCATTACGCCAACTGCTGGTCTCCAGAACAGAACCATATTAAGATCAAATTTCTAAAGATGAAAACTGCAATGTTTGCAAAAAAAAATAAAATGCATCAGATGAGGTCAACAGCACATTAAACATTGCAGAAGAAAAGTCAGTGCACTCTTAAGATATGCAATAGAAATGATCCAAAATGAAACAAAGATAAAAAAAAAAAGTAGTTTTTTTTTTTTTTAGAGGTTTTTGCTATAGGGCATGTGCACTCACCAGAAAGACAGAGAGACAGAGAGACAGAAAGCGAGAAATCACCCCCCAGGGGGGATGGTCACGCCACAATCCCTTGTCCTCCATTCTCCTCTCGGGATCTTGGGCACGCACGCACACACGCCCGGCGTGAGTTTTAAGCCACCAGGTCCGGGACGCGAACCGCGGTCGACTACGTGGGAGTCCAGCTACATAGCCATTATGCTAACTGCTGGTTCCCCCGGCCTGATTTTAAACCACCGGGTCCGGGACTCGAACCGCGGTCGACTACATGGGAGTCCAGTCACATAGCCATTACGCTAACTGCTAGTCCCGAGAAAAGTAGTTTTTAAAATTAACTAAACCAGAGACCAGGAGCTAGCATAATGGCTATGTCGCTGGACTCCCATGTAGTCGACCGTAGCTCAAGTCCCAGACCTGGTGCCTTAAAACTCACACCAGGCACGCGTGCGTGCATGCCCAAGACCCCAATAGGGGAATGGAGGAGAAGGGATTGTGGCGTGGCCATCCCCCCGGTGGGTGATTTCTCGCTTTCTGTCTCTCTGTCTCTGTCTGTCTGGCGAGCGCACGCACCTTGTAGCAAAAACCTCTCTAAATAAATAAATAAATAAATAAATAAATAAATAAATAAATAAAACTAAACCAAAGAGGAAAAGAGTAAATAAATTTGACTTGAATCTTTGAAAATAAGCTAAAATAGATTATTGAAGATGATTACTGAGAACATGGTATTTTAAACAGTGATTACCAAGAATTAGCATGGTTTCACCAAGAATAAATTAATTCTTGAAAGTCAAATCATTCTTTAGCAGGGTTTTGAAGTCTGATGGCTGCAGCAGATGTAATTGAAGTAACTTTAAATAAACTTTCACAAAGGCCAGGTGAAAAATTTGGTCAATAGCCATAACAGGCCAGCCCATGACCTGGGAGTTAAGGTGACTGGATACCACATGGCCAACAGCTCGGTTCAAGTCCTCGACCCAGTGGTTTGAAAAATACCCCAGGCACTATGTGTGGTGCCAGAATGCCCAAAGGGGGAGAGACGGAGAAGGGACTGCGGCCCGACCATGCCCCATGGGGTGCTTTCTCACTTTCTCTCTGTCTCTGTCCTCTTCCCAGTAAACGCGCACAACCTCTGGCAAACTAAAACAAACAACAAAAGCTGATCAACAGCTGAATAAAGGATTTCAGGCTAGAAGTGTTCTACAAGCGTGCTGGAATCCTGTGACTTCATTTCTGTCTGGCTCAATATACTATTAACAAAATGAAGAATTATAGAGAAGGAAATGTTAGCCTGAAGCTTTGCAGGAAAGGGCCCATGGACTAATGGCATCAAATTAAAATACAAAAGGAATAAATGTCCTTTCCAGTAAAAATAGCAAATGGTTTATGATGAAGAGAAATAGCTTTTGGTTATTTTTACTATGAATTAGTGTTCATCAAGGACCAGGTACCCTTGGAGGTTCTATAAATGAAACATAAATGATTACTCATAAAGTTGGTATTAGCCAATATTAGTCAATGAAAAAGCTAATGAAATACTGCATTGCATTATTAGACTATAAAAGACCAATTATGAGAAAATGCATTCCTGATTCGGTGGGAAATGCTCAGATGTCAACCAAAGTTTTGTGTTTGGTTGTGGTTGAAAAGTATAAGAAAACAGGATGAAATTCAGGAAAAAGATTTAGATGAAAAAGCAGAGAAACCATTATTAGAGGAGAAGTAATTCAAAAAGTACTAAGGAGGGATCAGCAGATGGTGTAATGGTTACGTTGCTGGACTCCCACATAGTCGACCACAGTTCGAGTCCCGGACCAGGTGGCTTAAAACGCACACTGACCATCTGCGCGTATGTGCCCAAAATCTTGAGAGGAGAATGGAGTAGAAGAGATTGCAGTGTGGCCACCCCGCTAGAAGGTGATTTCTTGCCCTCTGTTTCTCTGTCCCTCTCTGACAAGCACACGAGCTCTATAGCAAAAAAAAAACTTAAAAAATAAAAGTACTAGGGATGTTTAAAAAGAATTGGGAAATATATACACACCCTTTCACATATTTTAAAGTATTCCAAGTTCTACGTATGTAGGTTTATGTGAACTAAGTGACAAATAAGAGAACAGTAAATAAATTATAGCACATCAAAATCTGGGGCTGTGAAGATTTAAGACCCACACTTGTGGAGCTGGCCCCACAGTCAGTACTTAAGTCCTGCGTGGAGTGAGCCAGGTCTCACATGGCTGACCACGGCTCAGTATTAACTCTGTGACTTGAAAAGCACAGTACATGTGTGTGAATGCCCAAACGGCCCATGGAGAAACGGAGAAAAAGGATTGGAGAGTGACCATGCCCTATTCGGAGGGTGTTTTCTCTTCTCTCTCCTCTCTGTCTCTCTCTCTTGTATATGTGCCCTCTGACAGTTCAAAAACAAAAGTATTATTTAATGATATAGGGAAAAAATACTTAATGATATAAGGAAATGTTCACAACATAAGATATAGTTCTAAAAACAGTATATAAAGCCAGAGTTTGAGTCCAATGTGTTTATAAGTACGTGTAGGAAAACTTGTAAGAAAAGATAATAAATGCTTACATTGACTATCTTTGCAAGGAAGAAATATAGGTGAATTTAATTTCCTTTATTACATTTCTGAAGTTCCTACAATTAATACAATGTTGTCATAATAAAAAATATGCTGGGCCAGGTGGTAGCACGATGGTAACCCAACCGAACCCGCATGGAAAAGGTCCCGAGTTCACATCCCAGAGCCTCCCTGAGCATTGTGGGGTGGACCTTGGGATGAAGACTCTGTTGGGGTACCCATGTTTCTTTCTCTGTCTCTTTTTCTGTGTGTCTCTCTTTCACATGGAAGAAAGAAAGAAACTTCATAACTGTGTATATTTACACACACACACGCACACACACACCCCATGGGTTCTTCC
The DNA here is from genome assembly GCA_026018925.1 of Tupaia tana. Lineage (NCBI taxonomy): Eukaryota > Metazoa > Chordata > Mammalia > Scandentia > Tupaiidae > Tupaia > Tupaia tana. The sequence goes on from JAKSZU010000008.1 coordinate 5,482,705, forward strand.
CAAAAGATAGAAGATCGGCACCTATCGGAGACAGATTACAGCTTAATAAACATCTCAGGTTTTTAAGTCAGGCTGTCCAATAAAATGAATGACCTTGGGGGACCAGCAGTTAGCGTAATGGCTATGTCACTGGACTCCCATGTAGTCGACCATGGTTCGAGTCCTGGACCTGGTGGCTTAAACTCATGCTGGGCGCATGTGTGTGTGTGCCCAGGATCCCAGGAACCCGAGAGGAGAATGGAGGAGAAGGGATTGTGGTGAGGCCATCCCCCCTGGGGAGTTATTTCCCACTTTCTGTCTCTCTGCCTCTCTCTGTCTTTCTGGCGAGCGCACGCACCCTATAGCACAAAAAAAAATAAAATAAAATAAAATAAAATAAAATAAAATAAAATAAAATAAAATAAAATAAAATAAAATAAAATGAATGAGCTTGGAAGTAAGTAGTGGCCATGGCTGGGGGGGTATGTGACAAGTTAAGTGACAACCCACGTGGTACATCATAAAGAGGAGTCAAGCAGATGTTTGCAACTTTACAGTCCTTTTATTGAAAAGAATCTATGATCCCTTAAATGTGAAAACCAGGTTAGAGACCCAAGACTCCCAAGGCCCTTCCTTCCTAAAAAGTTCAGTGAGACACAGAAGTGACGGGCAGACAGATGTTAGCTCTCCAGAGATGGAGACTTAGAAGTTTAGGCGCCTATAAGTTTTTGGATGTGGGTATAAGTTTTTCAAATTTAATGAGAAAAATGCCAAGAGAGGACTTGGTTAAGAACTTAAGCAGTTATTTTTAAATGCGCTGGTTAAAACAGTGAGGCCAAAAACTGACGAGCTGCATGAAATTGATGGGTCCAATATTTTCTTACTTGTCGTAGTTTCACCTGGGCCAGTTGACGGTGCGTCAGCCACACAACCGGACTGGTGTGGGAAAGATCCCGCTGAGCACACAGGAGTGCGCGTGCCCACGGTCTGGGCTGGCTGAGGCTGGGCGATGCTGGTGTGATGACCCTGCTGGGTGCCTCTCTGACTCTGTCTCCTGTCTCTGTTTCTCGCTCTCTCTCATAAAGAAATGAATAAACTATTAAAAATGGCTTTCAAGTATTTAACTTCGGAAAAGGCGTTCATCTCCTTGAAATTTACAGGCTGTTCTCAGTGCCTCTGCGTTGCATACCTTTTTCTACTATTTGACATGAACTAGGAGCAGGATTGAAGTCACTGCCTCTTGTCACCTTCCTGTTGCTGCAAAGGCACTCTCTTCCATATCCTAACAGACAGAACCACTGCACTGCAACTTTGAGCACCTGCTCAGTGAGGCAGGAAACTCAGGCTGACTGGTGTCGAGATGGATTCAATGACCAAAACTGAACAGCCCTAGGAGTTGGAATCCCTCAGCACTAGTTAACTGAGACATAAAGGAAATAATGGCGAGTTGGCTGTCTTGAATTGAGCATAAAGGAGAACCCCTGAAATAAGTGCATGCCTTGACTTTGGAGAGAAACTTCTTGAAGATTGCTTCCTTCAGGTAACCTTAGACTCAGGGCCCCTTGCTATTGATCACTTAGCATAAGTGACGGTTACTGAATGGTGGGTTCTCTAGAGAAACGGCACACTGATAGGCGTTCTATCGTGAAGTTAGTCCAGTTATTACAAGTCTTTTCTCATAAATTAAAGTGGCATTTGGCGTGGACTCTGGAGCTGCTTGCTGTGCTGAAGCGTCCCTGCCCGAGTGACAGGAGCCGGGCTCCCCCTCCTGCTGTCAGGAGTTGCCCCTGCACGTGGGCTGTGAGCATGGGTGGGCCCTTCTTTACGACTCCCTGGTTAGACCATGCGTGGCCCCTGTTTACACACGGTAATGCCGTAAGTTGTCCAAGCACTACCGGTGGAATAGCAGGGTCAGGCCTCACATCCGATTGTTCTCATTTCCCAGCGTTTGCTTCACGGCTCTGCTATGCCTCCTGAGGCTGTGGACAAATTGCATACTTTCCAGGGGCTTGGAGCTCTGGACTGTGGAGGTGGACTTCGGGGACCGGGAGGCCTTCTCCCGTGCTAACTTTTAGTGAGACCTTGGGAAAGAGGAATCCTGCTTCTGACCATTCATTCCCACTTATTCCAGATGGCCCACCACTTGCTAAACTCTCATCTCTCCTCCACGTGTTAGTTCACTCTCTCCGGACCCATTTGCTCTTATAAGCACTTGGCATTTCTCCGTGGAACGTCTTGCCTTTTCAGCATCTCCTGTCATAGGGTAGCTCTACTTCAGCCGGTAGGGAAGACTCTCTGAGTCACTGACACGGATCTCACCCCAGGACATCTCAGAATCTTCCTTTATCCTTCACACAACGTTCATAATCACTGTTGTCTGGGGCTAGTCACTAAGAGTTCTAAGCCTTTATTACTCCATGAAACAGTTAAGACGTTACATGGAAGGGTGGATGTGAATGGTAAGTGCTCAACAACTGTGTGGGGCATCTCCTGCGAATGCCCGCCCCGTGTCTAACTCACTGGCTCCTCCGTCTGCCGCGGTCATTGCTCTCTGACCAGCGTCTGTTGGCTCCATCCTCCCCAGGATGGTTCCCCTCTGACCTCTAGCCCTCCCATCCCCTTCTCCTTTCTCCTGTTCTGAAAGTCGTCCAGTTCTGCACCCAGAGTCAGCTAGACTCTTGCTACCTGGTTTAGAACCACCAAGCCATGAGGGGAGAGTCTGGCCAAATGCCTCTCTTCTGCCTCAGTTAGCTTTTAGTACTCTAAGAACAGGCTTCTTCCCACATTCTGCCTCATTGCTAAATATGAGGGGACTTCTAAAACTTGGTGGGAAGGGGCCAGGAGGAGGCATAGTGTTTGAGGTGCTGGACTTCCACGTGGCTGAGCACAGCTTGAGTCAAGGACCAGTGGCTTGAAAACCATGCCAGGCGTGTGTGCCCAAAATCCCAAGAGGAGAATGGAGGAGAAGGGATTGAGGTATCAACTCCCTGGCAGGGGGGTGATTTCTTACTCTCCCTCTCTTTGGCTCCGTCTGTCTTCAGCAAGCATACATGCCCTATGGCATAAATAAATAAATAAATAAATAAATAAATAAATAAAAATTTTAAAAAATAAACAAATAAAAATATTGTGGAAAATGGAATTAAAATACAAGTTTATTTTGGTGCAAAAAACAGATTTGAAATTCATGCGTACTTTTCTCATAGTATTGTGTATTAACTTTTTGCAGACTCCTCACACTATCCAGCTCAACATCACATATCCCTTAGCCGTGTAACAAATGTTCTTTGAATGAGAGAAGGAGAGAGAGAAAGAAAAGTCAACGAGTAATCTCATCTCACTTTTATAGGCACTTAGGGAATAAAGGAACACAGTGAACCCAAGGGCTCAGAACGGATTTGCAGGTGAGAATCGGCTCCTGAGATGGGCAGGGTAAACAGAAGGGACCGGGGGAACAGAGGCCTAGCCCCTTAACTGAGGCGTCAGGCCACGCAGGGACAGCTGCAGTAGCTGGGGAGGAATTCCGATGCGACTCTTGCTCAGCGCTCTAGTTTAGGAGAGAGCCCTGCCAGACCCTTCGTTCTGTTTCTAATCTCTTTTCCCACTTGTCCTGGTGAAGAACGGAGGAACGCCCTTGGTAAGCATTTCTGGTGCCAGCTAACGGGACTGTCAGAGCCACAGGCCACCCCGCATGCCTCTCCGCTCATTAGTACATGGTCGCCTGATGATTCTTTAAACAAGCAGATAATCTGTGTAATGACCACATAAGTTTCTTCAAGTCGGCTACATCATTATTCGCTACTGCTTACAGCAAAGGAGGCAGAGGCCTTCAAGAGCATTGGTCCATCCACTCAGGGGACAAAAAGAGACATTTCCCAATGTCTGGAAGGCAGTGAGAAAGTGAAACCAGGTCAAACAGGAAGACAGTGAGCCACTACCGCCAGGCGCAAACCGCTCACGCCAGAGCGCCCGAGGGCCTGGCGTGGAAAACATGCTCTGGACTGTGTTTCTGGTGTGCAGGGACCGACTGACTCCTGCACCGACGGACTTCTGTGTTACAGAGAAGATGAATAAACGAGGGCCAGGCCTAGTCATGCTGGCTGCTGCTGCTGCTGGGCAGGCTGAGGCCGTAGGGGCGCCGGTTCAGTTCCCTGCCCACCCTAGAAGAGCCGTGGAAGTGATACACACCTGGGAGGGGAGGCAGGATGACCAGGAGCGCTCAGCCAGCCTAGGCAACACAGTGAGGGCACATCTGACGATGCTGGGCACGGCGTCCCATGGCTGTGGTCCCAGATACTCGGGAGGGAGATCAGGATATGGCAAGAATCTATCTAAAAAAATTAAATTAAATTATAAAGGTCAAAAATAAATATAGAGAGAGCCAGCAAGTGGCATGGTGGTTGGAGCAGCTAGAGCCCATTGTGCTCACCTGTGTAAATGGAGTCCCTGACCCAGTAGCTTAAGAAACATGCTAGATGCATGTGTGTGCCCAGAATCCCAAGAGAAGGGACTGCAGCGTGCCAGCCCCTTGGGGGTGATTTCTCACTTTACTCTCTGTCTGTCTCCCTCTCTCCTGTAAGTGCACAAGCCCTATAGCAAAACTAATATATAAACCAATACACAGAGAAAAAATGTATCTCTATGTAATTACTTTGGAGTCAATACTGATTTCTGGAACACACAGATTTTATGTGGGAAATAGCCTCGATATTAATGTGAGATCTCAGTCTCAAGTTTCAAATAAGAATTTATTACTACTTCTTTGTTCGCTAGCAGGCATGTGCACTCACCAGAGGAAGGAGAGAGAGAGGAAGAGAGAGAGTCAGAAATCACCCTCCAGAGGGCATGGCCCTGCCATGACCCCTTCTCTATCCTGTCAGGGTTTCGGGCACGCACGCGCATATGCTTGGCACGATTTTCAGGCCGCCAGTTCTGGGACTCGAACCACGCAGTCGGCCATGTGTGACCCAGCCACTTTAACCACCACGCCATCTGCTGGCCCCATATACTACTACTTTACAAAAACAAACAAAAATTATGCCCAAAATAGAGATTTAGAACTCAGAAAGCTGCGCATTTATTGGGCCTCCGACCACAAGAGCCCCTCTGGAACCCACAGTTTCTTATCCCTGAGCACCTGAGGCTGCACTGAACTTCAGGGCAGGTGGTCCTGGCCCATATTGACACAGCCCCGCAGGGAGGCGGTGGTGAGCTCTTGGACAATGTGCTGAGAACAAGAGCCTGGAGGTCTGAAGTCACGGGACTGAGAGGCCACAGGGATGATCTGGTAAACCTCTCAGTCCACAGGAGGAAAGTGTGAAGAGAAGGCATGTTGCCCCCAACATCGCCGGGAAGGGGACCCTCGGCTCTCCCGGTGGGTAGAGGGGTCCATGCGGTTTGGAGTGGTTTTCTGCCCCAGCTCTGCATTCCTGAGCCGTAGGGAAGGGGGCACATGGTCGCCCAGAGCCTAATTATGCCCCTACCTACTGCCGCTCACCAAGCCCCCACCTCCTGTCTGTGCCCCAGCCCCCCGCCACCTGTACCCCGGCCCCCTGTCTGTGCCCCCGCCGCCCGTCTATGCCTCGGCCTCCCATCTGTACCCCGGCCTCCCGTCTATGCCTCGGCCTCCCGTCTGTGCCCCAGCCTCCCGTCTGTGCCCCAGCCTCCCGTCTATGCCTCGGCCTCCCATCTGTACCCCGGCCTCCCGTCTGTGCCCCGGCCTCCCGTCTGTGCCCCGGCCTCCCGTCTGTGCCCTGGCCTCCAGATTCCCCACGAACCTGGTCTCCCAGCATGCTAGTCACAAGGCACAGCTCCCCTTATTAGTCTCTGCAATTCCTTTATTCAAGATTTGGCAAGAAAACGCCAGGCCTTGGGTTGATCTGAAGAACGGAGTGGTGCTTCGACCAGAATGAACTTTCCACCCCTCTGCTCTGCATTCTGCTCTCCAGCTGAGAATGCCATCCTTTCTGCTTCACTGTGGCATTTTCATCAGGAGAATTTCGTTTTCGGGCTTCCTGACATAATTGGCCCTCAAACTTATTTCTTCATAAATGATCACAAGACAGAGTACAGCACCTGCTTGTCATAGTAGGAGGGGTGACTCCTGCTTTTCATCGGCAGCTACTGTTGGGTGTTCCCTGCTGCGATGAGACTGTGTGGGACTCAATCATATAAAAAATATAAACTCTTAGGCCAGCAGGTGGCTCAGAGGCTAAGGAGCTGGATTCCATGTGGCAGACTGACTGGTTCAGGTCCCAGACCCAGTGGCTTGAAAAACACATCAGGTTGGGGCCAACAGACGGTGTAGCCCATCACTGGCCTCCCACATGGCCAACCTCAGTTCAAGTCCCAGACCCAGTGGCTTAAAACTCACACTGGCTATGTAAGCATGTGTGTCCAAGATCCCAGGAGGAGGACAGAGGAGAAGGGACTGTGGTGTGGCCATCCCCCTGGGGGATGATTTCTTCTTTTCCCTCTCACTGCTTCTGTCTCTCTTTTCTCAGTGAATGCACATGCTTTAGTCTAAAACTTCTAAAAAAAAATTAATTAAAAAAAATAAAAAAACCATGTTGGACATGTGTGCATGCCTGCCCAAAATCTCTGGAGGAGAATAAAGAAGGGATTGTGGTGTAGCCCTGTTCACTGGGAGATGCTTTCTCATTTTCCTTCCCTCTCTCTCTCTCCAGCAAGTGCACATGACTTATAGCAATCTAATAAATAAATAAATAAAATCTGATAATGATATTTAACAATTACCTCTTATCTTAGCTGAACTGTTTGGACTACATAAAACCAAAGTCAATCGACCAACATCTGTTTCAGCCCCACCGCCTGCGTAGCTGGCATTGTTCTAAGTTCTGGGGGAATGAGGAGTGAGACACAACCCCTGAAGACAAGGCCTTCCCTGGATCTGGTCTGGGAGAAAGGCCGCGCAAGCAAATAGTTACCGGAAGTCATGTGACGCCGTGATGTGCGGCTGGGGACAACGCAGAGCAGGCCGGTGACACTCTGCCTTGCCGCCACGAGCACCCTCTTCCTCCCTGGGGGGTTGTCTCAGGCTAGCCGACCACCCTCCTTGTTCTGAGTGCTGAGACAGGCTGGACTAGCAGAAGGCCCAGGTACACACTGGGCAGGGAGACGGTGCTGAAGACCAGGCTGCACACGTTCTAGCCTTGTGACATCACATAACTGGCGTCGCCACTAAGCCTCCGTGTCCTTGTCCACAAGCAGGGACTCAGAGGGACGGTCCGATGCTTACGGAGCGCCTAGCTCACCCACAGGTCTGTGCAGCCTTGAACCAATGTCCTAACACAAGGGAAATGGGAGGACCTGCCGGCTCACAGGCAGGACGCGGTAACCGAGCAGCCGGTGTGCCACGCCTGGCCCTCTCTGCTCAGTACTGAGCCCACCACAGTGTCGCTCCGGCCCATCCTCGGCCTGTCCACACCCGTTCTCTCTCCTCAGCCTGCCATTCCCTGCAAGCCGGGGAACACGCTTGGCTTTGCGTTCGGGCTTCAGGCCACGACTCCCGGAGAGAGACACCCAGCAGCTGGTGTGCCTCGTGTGCACTAATAGAGCTGCCAATCCTGGCAGTGGCATTTCCTCGGCAGCACACAACCGTGCCCACCTCACGAATACGCATGGCCTCAGCGGGCCAGCACCAGCCAGTTACTTCCATCAGAGCAACTCCCCCAAGTCAGCATCCACAACAGGGCAGGAGTCGCCCCTGCTGAGAGACTCCGAACTTCCCCAGGGACACATGTGTCCCTTAGCTACGAAGAATTGCTCCATTTAATGTTAAGTTATCGGTCCGTGAAATTTGTGTATGAATAATATACTATAAAATTCACAGGCTACTTCTGTTTCCGTCCCTTCCTTTGATTTATGCTTGAAATATTCACTTTCTCTCCATCTGCACTGTGCTTTGCTGATCTTCCTTTCTGGTTGTTCAGATGGAGCGGCAGTCTGCAGATGCGCTCTGCCTGACCTACCGCGAGGGCCCCAGCCCTGCCCCGGCGCCCACCTGCCCCTCGTGCTGCTGGGGAGGAAGGCTCTCAAGGGGGGAAACAGGGTTGTCTTCAACCAAAGCAGCAAAAACTAAGAGTGATACTTTTTGCTTGGCTGTATTTTGAGTTTCTTTAGAGTTTTCATGAGGGTTCTTGCCATGAAAGGGCACCTTAATAACGTTCAGGCATCTTCCACTGGCAATGCTGTAAGCGAAGGCTTAGTACAAGGAGGAAAATTACATTCTTGATATTTAATAGTGTGTGTGTGTGTGTGGTCTAACAAACTGTTTCCCTATTATTTACTTATTTATTTATTCCCTACGAGACACAGGGAAGGAAAGAGAGGCAGGCACCCCCAGCAGGGTCCTCACACAGCCGGCCAGGACCACGGGCAGTGTGCAGGCGCCCAGTGTGCTCAGGAGAGTCTCAGGACTCAAACCCAAGGCCTTCCCCATGTGGGGACAGTCGCACTACCACTTTGCCACTACTCAGTCCAAGAAACTGTCTACATACTTACATAGTCTTAAAAACAATGCCTTTTGGCATCATTTAGTAAATCCAAGTCCTGATAGCAAACAAACTCTTACTTTTACCTAGTGGGGAAGAGTGCCGGCAAATCTTGTACCTCCCGCCCTGCCTCGCACCCTTCAGAGGTGCAGGGATGCGGCAGTGAGCCCGTGGCCCTCAGCCAGGGACCAGCTCCCACAGGAAAGCTGCTTTCTAGCCGTGGGGTCCCAGCCATGTTACCAATGTCCCCGTGCCTCAGCGTTCATCCTTAAGTGGCATGGCAGTCACTAGTGGGACCGTTGTGCATCTGTAAGGAGACGTCACCTGACTTAAGGCAGAACGCCTAACACCATGACAGCAACAACACAAGCAGGGGCAAAAGTGTGGAGAAATCGGAACCCGTGTACACTGCTGACGGGAAGGCAAACGACACAGCCACTGTGGAAAACAGACGAGAGTCCTGCAAAAGTGCCAATGAAATTATTGTCTAGGGAAATCCCACTGCCAGCGTCTATCCAGAACAATTGAGGCCAGCATCTCAGAGAGGCATCAGGACTCCCATGGTCCTCAAGGTAGACGTAGTATTGCAGCCCTGGGGAGCTCGTTAGAGGTGGGACTTCTCGTTGTCCCCTCCTGAGTGGCTTTGCCAACCTGTGGGGAGAGAGCCAGCAACCTGGATTCGTCCAATATCCAGGGGAGACTCTAGCTCGAAAGCTTCTGCTCTAGTAAAATCACACAGCCTCCTCCCTTTTCCTCTCTTGTATGTGTATCCACATTTACGTCGTTTGTCTACTTTTCTGTCATCTATGTATGTACTATAAGATCCTGGAACAAAGCAGAGAGCCTGTTAAGAAGTGCCTCTCTCTCTTGGGACCAGCAGTTAGCATAACGGCTATGTCTCTGGACAACTAGGTAGTCGATTGGGGTTCGAGTCCCGGACCCGGTGGCTTAAAACTCACGCCAGGCACATGTGCGTGTGTGCCCAAGATCCTGAGAGGAGAACGGAGGAGAAGGGATTGTGGCGTGGCCATCCCCCCTTGGGGGTGATTTCTCGCTTTCTGTCTCTCTGTCTCTCTCTGCCTGTCTGGCGAGCGTATATGCCCTATGGCAAAAACCTCTCCAAAAAAAAAAAGAGGTGCCTCTCTCTCAGTCCTCTAAGTTCTTTCAATTCCCTGAAAAAAAAACGCCTCTTCCGAGATGATGATCTAAAGCTATGCAGAGTTTCAGAAGACTGGAAGAGGCAGAGCGTCTAAGACCTGTGACGACCATGCGTTGGTAAATAGCCCAACATAATAGAGGGAAAAACAGAGAGCAGCTTGGTCTCCCAGGCTCGCTTTCTTCTCTCTCTAGCCTATTGTCCTTACCCATAACTTCTGCTCCTTTTCCTCTCTCCCACTTGTATTTTAAATAACCTCTAGACTGGGGCCAGCGGGTGGCACAGTGGTTAAGAGGAGAATGAAGAAAACAGGATTGCAGTGCGGCCATTCCCTCTGGCGGGGCGATTTCTCGTTGTCCCTTTCACTCTCTCTCCGTCTCTTTGGTGAGAGCATGCACTTTATGGCAAAAACCTTAAACAGACAAACAAAACATCTAGACTAAGTGAAATGAAGGGATAGATAAAGTAAAATTCCCTTTGACAAATCAGCCGATTGGAAAAGCAGTTCACGACCTCTGCAGCATGAGGGCCATGTCTGTGCTGTGTTTACTCTCCTGGAGAGCAATGCATCTAAGCGGAGTTCCGTGTCATGGCGACTGACATCTGCACCCAGATTCCTACTAAGTACCCGTGACAGTGTTTACCAGGAAAGGAACCGTACATGTGCTCGGTTTACAGAGCTCACACAGTCTGAGCCATTGTCAAGGTCAGAGCAAAAGTTAAGCCTGGAAATTACAGATCTGATCAAGTATTTTATCACCACTCTAGACATGAGCATCCCAGCACTGGGAGTTACGGATTTTTCTAGATGGTGTCGAAGGCAGAATTCTAGAATAGCCCCCAAGATTCAGCCTCCTGGTAGACACATCTGTACAATCTTCCTTCAATGCGAGCGTAACCCGGGAATGTGATGGGACCTCACCACTGCGATTACATCACACTATATGCCAAAGGAATTCTGCCAATGCAATTAAGGTCACTAATCAGCGGACATTTTTTTTTGAATAAAGAAAGATTATTTAGCTCGCTTGACTTCATTACACGAGCCCTGGATCCTGAGGTCAGAGAAAGAGGAAATCAGGGATTTGATGCAACAGAGTCACTCTCTTACTGGCCTTGAAGGAGCAAATGGCCGTCTTATGGAGAGGGCCACCTGGCAGAGAACAGTGGGCAGTCACTAGGAGCAGAGGAAGGTCTCACGTGACAGCCCTGTGACCGTGAGGAAGTTAATTCTGCCAACCACCAGCATGGCCTTGCAGACCACCCTAAGCCCCGGCCCAGTTGGTTTCCTGTGGGAGACCTGGAGCAGAGAATGACGCCATGCAGTCCCCAGATGCTCAGACTGAACTGTTAAGTGGACGTGGTGGTCAGGCTGAGGTCGGGGCCATTTGTTATGCAGAGAACGAAGACGAACAATAGCACGTCGGGGTTAACTAGCACAGCCAGTGTCTCAGTGAGTCTGCTCTTACCTTCTTCCTCCTCTTCTGTCCGTGGGACCCACCGTTCTCTCTGTCAAGGAGCCTAGAAATGGCACATGAGAAATGGAGTGGGGTCCTGGGCGCACCGGGCACGCGGCAGCTTTCCCCCAGATTAGCGGGGAAACTGACAGCTGGGGACTCGGGAAGCCTTGCGTGATTAGGTCTCCCTGCATATTGTGTGTCCTCTAGCCGGCCAGCCTCACTCTGCAGGGGTCACTCAGTGTTTCCCAGCACTACGGCAACAACCCCCCAGGACGGACTCTCCCCAAGAACGTCCCCCTCTGCCTGCATTCTTCCCTGGGACTCGTTCTCTCTGGACATTCTCTGAACACATTGACTGTCTCCTGTCTCCGGCCAGTGCTCATGCCCCGTCTTCACTTCCCCAACCCTTCCTTCCCCTTCCCTACACACGCCCACACACACACAGACACGCGGTATTTAAATGGAATGTCAGGGTTAGAGCACCTCTCATATCAGAGCACCCCTAATATCACGGCACCCCTCATATCAGAGCACCCCTCATATCAGAGCACCCCTCATATCAGAGCACCCCTCATATCAGAGCACCCCTCATATCAGGGCACCCCTCATATCAGGGCCCCCCTCATATCACAGCGCCCCTCGTATCAGGGCACCCCTCGTATCAGGGCCCCCCTCGTATCAGGGCCCCCCTCGTATCAGGGACCCCCTCGTATCAGGGCCCCCCTCGTATCAGAGCACCCCTCGTATCAGGGCACCCCTTGTATCAGCGCACCCCTCATTTCAGGGCACCCGTCGTGTCAGAGCACCCCTCATTTCAGGGCACCCCTCGTGTCAGAGCACCCCTCGTATCAGGGCCCCCCTCGTATCAGCGCACCCCTTGTGTCAGGGCACCCCTCATACCACACCTTCTCCTCAGACCTTTGTTACCCAGGCACACAAATTGGCGTTTTGTCCCTAACTTCTTTGATCCATTTTGTAGTTTAATTACAGTGGTGTATTGTGTGTGTGTGTGTGTGTTTGTGTGTGTGTGTGTTTTAAATATAATTGTGTTATTTTTCCCATTACATTTTCGGGGGCCCCCCATGACAACAGAGGTTAAACGCATTAATGCATGTTACATAAAACTGTAAGTGACATTCCGTATCTGAGCACCCATTCAGATATTCAAACTTCGGGACTTCTCCCTAGTGAGTAACCTCAGGGCTCTCGCCACTCGCCCAGAAGGTCGAGCCTAAATGGCATCCTCCTCTGCCATCCATCCTGCCATTCTTCTGAACAAAGCAGGGGAAGGGCAGTCGCCTCTGTCCTCAACTCCTGTTCCTGTGGGGAGCGAGGGGTAGACGGGAGCCACGTCTCAGCAGCCCTCTAGGACGCACTCGGCAAGGCCACGGCAGCGCAGAGACCTGGCCCTTCCTTACCCCGCAGAGAGTTCGGTACAGCACAAGGAGCCATAGCCGTGCCTTCTTCCCAACCTGGAACCAGTCCGGGTGACCATGAGCTACGGGGTGACAAAGTGCGGAAGCCCCTGCCCTTCCTGTCGGCTCAGGGTCTTCTCCGGCCCTCCCTCAGGCTGAGTTAATGAGTGCTCACTGTCAGGCTCACAGACCAAAGTGCTTAGCACCTGCCAATCAGGACTGACGGAGACAACAGGAGTTGTGTAAAGATAGTGTTTTACCCGCATAAGAATCGCCCAAGTATTAGGGCCAGCTGCAGAGGCGTGGACTGCGAAGACGCTGCACCCTGCGGGCTGGGACCGCATGGTGCCCCAGGTTCGAGCCTCTGTCCAAGCTGAAGGCTGGTCATGGTTGCATGAGTCTGTAATCCCTGTGACCTGGGGAGGCTAAGGCCAGAGGACCATGAGCTCAAGGATGACCTGGGCAACAAAGAGAGACTATCTAAATGATCCCGGCTCAGGGGCACGTGCCTGTGGTCTCAGCTGCTTGGGGATTTGGAGCAGGCCCTGCCCCCTCTACTCCCCATAAAAAAGAACTGACCAAGAATTAATTGGAGAAAAGTTCTCTCCCTCACGTCAGAGCTGGCCTCATGACCTATTGGTTAAGTGGGCCGATGCCACGTGGCCGACCGTGCATTTCGAATCCTGGCCTTGGCAGCCTGAGCAAACACAGAAGTCTGTGAGAGCGTGTCCCCAACCCCAGCAGGATGGAGCAAGGACGGGGAAGGGCTGACACATGGCCATGTCGTGGGTCTGGGGCGCCTTCTCCCTGTCCCTCTCTGTCTCTCTTTCTGGTGATCACACATGCCCTGTAGCAATTTTTAAACATTTTTTAAATTTAAAAATGAATCCCTGTGGGCCAGCCCATTGTGTGGTGGTTAAGGCAGCTAAATCCCACATGCTGTGGCATGATTCGAATCCCAGACTCGGGGCTTGGCTAAGCATGCTGGGCACGTGTGTGTGCACATCTAATGTCCCCCAGGGAAAAATGGAAGAGATTGCAGCTGGCCCTCTCCCCGGGGTGTGCTTTCTCATTCTCTCGCTCTCTGGCAAGCACATGTACTCTATAACAAAATTAAGGAAAAATGTCTTGCCTCATACAAACTATCAAAATAATTTCCAGGTGGATAACAAGTTAAACCTAATCTCCCAAAACTCAAATGAAAATATAAGGAAATTTCTAAAATTAAAATGGTAAAATGGAGTCAGCAGATAGCATAGAGATTAAGGCACTGACTCCCACATGGCTGACTGCGGTTTGAGTCCCGGACACAATGGCTTGAAACACACCAGGCATTTGTACCTGTGTGCCCAAAATCCTGAGAAAAGAATGGAGAAGAAGGGATTCCAGTGTGGCCATCTGTACTAGGGGATCATTTCTCACTTTCTGGTTCTCTATCTCTCCAGCAAACTCATGCACCTTACAGCAAAAATCTCTCAATAAATAAATAAATAAATAAGTAAAATTATACAACACTTTATAGGCAAAGAAATTAAATAAATGTCACATGACTGCATCAATAAATAAGTATAATGTTGAAAAATGTGATACCTCACATCAAAAATAAGTCACAAATTAAAAAAAATCTAAAAGTTATTATAATAAATTAGAAAGGACTCATATACTTAATATTTGTCTTTTACAAATCAATAAGAAAACATGAAACCCAGGAGAAACGTGGATGAAGGCCAGTAAAGGAGCATGTACCATAAAGCAAATATACACGAACACTAGACTTGAGGAAACTGACCATTTTCACTAGTAACCCAGGAAATGCAAACAACTTTTCTCGTCTAGTGATGAGATGTGATACAATATGACAGAAGTTTAGATAATAACAATAATATTGAAAAGTGGTAGCAAGAATGCATTAAAGCCAAACACCCTCTGCTAGGAAAGTGAATATTATTTACCACCTTTCTCTAAAGAAATTTGTTGTTATGTTTTAGTAGTCTCAACACGTCAAAGACTTTGGTCCAATAATTCCATTTGTAGAAATACATTCTGGAAAATAATGAGATGTGTAAGAATGTTCGTGATAGGTTTTAGAAAGCATCTCTGTAGCTATGATCCCAACTGTGTTGTCTGTGGTACACATTTAGGAGTCAACCCTGCAGGAAATAGGCCAAAATGTTAACTGTGGCCATCTCCAGCTTGTGGAACTGATTTTCCTTTCTTTTCAAGTTTTCTATATGAGTATGTTAATAATTTTGTACTGGGGCCTATAAAATCCTTAAAAACATTTTTGTGATTATAACATCACAACTGAGGCCAGCAGGTAGCATAATGATTAAGATGGCTGGATTCCCACATGGCCAACCACGGTTCGAGTCCCGGACCTGGCAATATGAAACTCATGCCTGACACGTGTGCATGCATGCCCAAAATCCCAAGAGGAGAATGGAGAAGGGATTGTAGCATGGCCATCCTCCCTGGCAAGCGGGGGTGGGGGTGATTTCTTGCTTTCTGTCTTTCTGGCAAACACACATGTCCCACAGCAAAAATCTCTCAAAAAATAAAATCAAATCAAAATAAAAGCCAAGAACATCACAACAGGCCTACCAAACAGTTTTACTGAGTTCTTTCTGTATGCCATGCCAGGTGTAATCAGGAGGGCTTGAAGTTCTTGTGTTCAGGGAACTCACAGTCCAGTAAAGGAAATGGACTCTTTAAAAAAAAAAAAAAATCACTGTATCAGGTGTGAGGAGAGCGATAAACCGTACAGAGAAGAGCGATGAAGCCAGACATTCGGTAGGAATGGAGATAAAGGCCTGCCTCGGTCAGAGGCCACACGTGACAGCCCGGGTGCCACATACCTCCTGGGAACTATGCGTTAGAGCTCCGTTGATCTTTGGAGCAAGATGAGGAAGCTCTCAACGTGCTGCTTCTTAGGGAAGATCAAAGGTATTGCTATCGCAGCTTCAACCCGGTTCCACTGGTCTCAGTCATATTCTCTGCTCAGTGAAATAGGGAATCTAGATTGTAAGAATATATATAAAGCAACAACAAAAAGAATTTATTTCCCTTTGGGATAAAATATTTCGATCAGTAACTTTTCTTTTTAACTTTATTTAATTTTTAAAAAATTTTATATAGGGCACATGTGCTCACCAGAGATACAGAAAGTGAGAAACAAGTCACCAGGTCCAGGATCTGAACCACAGCTGGCCACATGGAAGTCCAGCGCCTTAACCAGCATGCCACCTGCTGACCTTGATAAATATTTTCTTATTAATATTTCTTAAAATGACAAATCTTGGGAACTAGCAGTTAGCGTAATGGCTACGTTGCTAGACTCCCATGTAGTTGACCGCGGTTCGCGTCCCGGACCCGGTGGCTTAAACTCACACCGGGCATGTGTGCGTGCGTGCCCAAGATCCCAAGAGGAGAATGGAGAAGGGATTGCAGCGTGACCATCCTCCCTGGGGGGTGATTTCTCGCTTTCTGTCTCTATGTCTCTCTCTGTCTGTCTGGAGAGCACACGCGCCCTATAGCGAAAATCTCTCCAAAAAAAAAAAAAAGACAAATCTTGCTGCATAACCTGTGTAACAAATCAGTCTGGCTGGAGGCAGTGTGGACATACCGGGAGAGGGAAGGAAGCCAATGTGCTTGGGACGCAGAAAGAGACAGGGTGAGGAGCACGCCTGCCATTCCATCAGGAGCGGGGACTGCGGCCCCATCACCAGGTGTTTAGAATCCATGCAAGGCTTCTAGGTGAGAAAACAACAGGTCCTGATTTGTGCTTTAGAAGGAGCATTCTGTTGGCTGCTTGGAGAATTTGCCAGAAGCACAAACAGACCCCAGGACAGAAGGAAACATGAGGTAGAAGGGGCAGCGACAGTCATGCAGGCGGCTCGGAGGTAAACGAGAAGGCTGAAAATCGGGATCTGATGACCTGCTGGATCGTGGCCAGTTGGAGGAAGAAGGTGAAGTCTAGCTTGTCCCTGAGAACTGGCATGGGTGACTTCAGTGACATTAAATAGCAAAACGTGCTCTTGTTTGATGAAGCCCAGAGTCCAAATGGCTCATTTTAAGGGTCCCATTGAGTGATGGCCACAGACATACTTCCACAGGTCACACTGGACCGAAACGAAATCAAGCACTAGCCAAACTGAAGACCCAGCACATCAGCCTGGGGTGAGCAGAAGTTTCCAAGATGGAGGACACATTTTCTAGAAGCATCTCATTGCAAACATCAGTGCTCTCCGGACTGCTAGGAAGTCAGGAGGCCTGGAGCTCCAGGAGAGCCACCTCCCTGCTTGAGCAGAGTTCCTCCTCACCCACGGAGGCTCAGGGCCTGGCTTCTGGAAGAGCAGAGCCGTGGGTGCATCAGTGGTTCAAACAGCACAGCCCTCAGCCCCAGCTCGCCCGCAGCCACACTGCAAGGGAGTCCAGCCTTCAGACCTCTGGCAAGGAGCCGGTGATCACCGCCACCTCACTGGGCTGCCCGCATCCGGGCCCATCTGTTCAAACAGCAGGTGGCCAGCCCCCAGGTGGCTTGGAGCCCCGTCAAGGTCGGCTGAATTTACATTGGCATCTAATGAAACCAGGAGCAAACCTTTCTGCTGGAGAGGCCCACCCGCCGGTGGCCACAGAAGCAAGGTACCATTGGCTCTTCCTGACGTCCTTCACTCTGCTCTCGGCTCCAGCCACCGCTGTCTCCTATATGTCTCCAGATGTTTTGCTTCTTTTCAATCAGGAGTGAATATGCAAATCTACAGAAGATCTGCTTTACATATTCATGACTGCGGTTCATAGCCTCCCTAGTGATCAGCCGAGGCCTAGCAAACCTGGCTCTCTGGTCTGATGGGTTAGTTTGCCGGCTTTGGGAACGTGGCTGCGTGTCCCAGGCCGTCTTCTCTGTGCTACACAGAGTAGTGACATTGAAAGGCTGTTACTGGATGTATTTTTCCCTAATAACATAACTGCTTCCTTAATTTCGCACCCCAGTGGGCTCTAACACTGAAGGAAGAGAAGGTAGAGCACGCACATGTTTACAAGAAAGCCAGAATACCAACTGCGAGCCTCCCGGAAAGTTCGCTACCAGCACCTCTTATCCTGACAGTCAGGTGGTAAGCAGCGGGGAGGCTGGGGCTATGCAACAGGATCCCGCAGTTCTCAGAGCAGTGAATGCTGCTCCTCCCACCGCTCGGGGCCCATCGCTGACCTCCCACAGCTCCAGGTCCACAGTCTCTCCTAAACACGGGCACCCACCGCAGAGGCACCCCCGGGAGCCACAGGCTGCGTGTCTCATGTCCCTCAAAACAGCCTGTGGAGAAAGTCTCACAAGACACCCTGTTGACTCTGAAGTAATGGAGAGATGATGGGGGATGTCACCCTCCTGCCCTCTCTGCTCATGGCAATCGGCTGTTCACTGTCTCCTTCGGCAACGCCCAAGCTAACACAACCACGTTGAACTGCAGGGCTTCCTGAGATCATTTCACACGAAATTAGTGAGAAAAGTATTATCCTCCTGGCTAAAAACAACTACTCAATTAGAGGTAAATGTGTAAGTTAGCTTGACTTAAGGAAGTTAATTTAAAATGGAAGAAAAGGGGTACCAGAAGTTGGTGTAATGACTATGTCGCTGGACTCCCATGTAGCCAACCATGGTTCGAGTCCTGGACCTGGTGGCTTAAACTCACACTGGGCATGTGTGCCCAGGATCCTGAGAAGAGAATGGAGGAGAAGGGATTGCGGAATGGCCATCTCCTCTAGGGGGTGATTTCTTGCTTTCTGTCTCTCTGTCTCTCTTTATCTTTCTGGCGAGCGCACACGCCCTGTAGCAAAAATCTCTCAAAAAAAAGATAAAATTAAAAAAAATAATAAATATAAAGTTTAGCAAAATCATCTAAAAGAGGTCACTGGAAGTCGTGACGGGCCCAGCCACAGGGACACCATGGAAACATGATGTGCTACGGCACTGGAGGCCACATGGAAGACTGTGCTTTGGTTCCGAGGTTGACATGCACGTGCTAGATGCTCACATGGGAGCCCAAGACCCTAGATGACTGGGAAGGCTGGGGGAGGGTCACGGCGTGACACCTTGTTGAGGCTACTTGTCTTTCTCTCTCATGAAAGAAGGAAACCAAAAAAGCCATTAAGACAGAGGCTTATAATATCCCTAGCTAGTAATACCCCTGAACCATGCCGAGACACTTTCTCCTCCTGCACACACGGCCTTGGCCTAGGTGAGGTATGTGTGACCCTTCTGTCCACAGATGGAGTATGAAAGGGTACAGCTCCCATCCACCGTCTGACGTGGTCCACACTGCTGTCTCACTACTCGGGTCTCCATTGGACTCATAACCTAAATTGGTGCTTGCTTATGGGTAACCCAAATAGCCACAAGCAGCTGAGGCCAAAGAGGATTCAGGCTACTGCAGCAGAAGCAACGATCCCTGGGGAAGGTCTCCAACAGCCACGTGTATCCACTGAGGCCCATCCCTGGGGCCCTCACAGGATGGTGGTTCTGCAGCAGGGGCACAGAGTTCTTATTATTTCATCCTTCCCTTCAATACAAGATACATTGCAAAACTATAAGAGTCTGGCTAATGAGCATATAACAATATTTAATACCAGGGCCAGCAGATGGTATAGCAGTTATGTCACTGGACTCCCATATGGCCGACTACAGTTCAGGTCCTGGACCCGGTGACTTGAAATTCACATCAGGCATGTGTGTGTGCATGCCTGCATGCATGTCCAAGAGCCCAGCAAAAGAATGGAGGAGAAGGGATCGTGGCATGGCCATCGTCCCCACCAGGCCCGCCAGAACAGTGTCTCTGTCTCTGTCTCTCTCTCTGGTTAGTGCACGTGCCCTAAGGAAAAAAAAACTCTTAATTTTTTTTTTTTCTTTTTTGAAGAGATTTTTGATATAGGTACATGCGCTCACCAGAGAGACAGAAAGTGAGAAATCACCCCTCGGGGGGATGGCCACGCCACAATCCCTTCTCCTCCATTCTCCTCCCGGGCTATGTACACACACGTCCAGCATGAGTTTTCGAGCTGCCAGTTCCAGGACTCAAACCGTAGTCAGCCATGTAGGAGTGCAGTGCCTTAACCACTGCGCCACCTGCTGACCCAAAAAACAATACTTAATACCAGCTAATCTTGCTCATTATCATTTGCTCTCAAATGTCTCTTTCTAAAAGACAAGAAAGGAAGTAAGAGCAAGACGATACTAAGCTATTGTGATGTACCCCAGCCAGGGTTCACATGGGAACTCGGAGGGTAAATGTGGTGAGTCTGAGGAGGAGCAAAGACAGAGGACTTAAGTATAACCTGAGGAAAGTCAGTGACAGTACAAGACTTCTTACTGCAGCCACAAAACCTCCACTATTTGGGACCAGCAGTTAGTGTAATGGCTATGTCGCTGGACTCCCACGTAGTCAACCGCCGTTCAAGTCCCGGACCCGGTGGCTTAAAACTCATGCCAGGCACGTGTGTGTGCGTGCCCAAGATCCCGAGAACAGAATGGAGGAGAAGGGATTGCAGCATTGCCATCCCCCCTGGGGGTTGATTTCCCGCTTTCTTTCTCTCTCTCAATGTCTGTCTGGCGAGCGCACACGCCCTATAGCAAAAACCTCAAAAAAAAAAAAAAAACTATAGCCAAAGTCACTAAATCAGTTCTTTTTTTCTTCAGATAATATTTGAAAACATCATTCTTTCTGGAAAATAGAGCCACTCTCTCCTCCTCACACTGCGCCCCACCAGCGGGAGGGAGCTGGGTTAGTTGTTCTCTAAACATCGCCTCACCAGCAACTCCCCACACCCCTGGAGGAGCACCCACACTCAAAGGTCAAACCTGGGGTAGACAGACTCGAGGAGCTCAGGGCCCCGGTTCTTACATTCGCAGCACCCCTGTGACAGAGCGCTGCTGAACAGTGACTCCTGACCGCATGTTGTCTGATGCCAAAGAGGGCCGCGTGCCTCCCAGCCCAGCCAGCCTCCAAAATCTGGGCACTGGCATTCACGCGAGTGCGTGGTTCTGAGCACAGACCTCGGCTCTGCCCACACTGTGCTGCAGGGCGCCGTGAGCGCCTGATCCGAGCCTCTGAACCCTGAAACGCAGCAGGGACACCAACACGGCAGACCTCCTGTGAGCACCTCAGGCGAGATGCAGGCCTGTCGTGCACAGATTTGTGTATTTAGGCTGATGGGTGTGTTGGTGTCTTTGTTTTTAACAAAAAACTTTTTAAAAGTAAAGTAAATGTGGGCTTTAAGTAGAAAACAATTTATAAAATAAGGAAATCTTTTTCTACATCTATACAAAACGTGTTTGTGGAGGCATGGTAGTTAAAGTGCTGGACTCCCACATGGCTGACTGAGGTTCAAGTCCTGGACCTGGCAGCTTGCTCTCTCTCTCTCTCTCTCTCTCTCTCTCTCTCTGTGTGTGTGTGTGTGTGTGTGTGTGTGTCTTTCTCACTAGTAAATTAAAATAATAATAATTACAATAAATACAATCAAATAAATAATTATAAAAAGTGTCTATGTGTTACGCTATGTGTTATTACAAAAGTTTTCAAATTTTTGAAGTTTATAAAGTAAAAAAAAAAAATGTAACAGTAAGCTCAGGTTAACGTATTACTGGAGAAAATGCTTTATAAGTGTAGCGTACCTGCATGTACGGGGTTTACTGAGTCTTCAGTGGTGTACAGGATGTTTATCGAGGCCTTCACGTTCACTCACCTCCACTCACTGAAGGCACCTTCCAGTCTCCCAAGCTCCAGTCATGCTAAGTACCCAGACGGTGTGCCATTTTTTTTTTTAAGAATTATTTTTTGTTTATCTTTATTTTATTTATTTATTTTAATTTGACCAGAAAGGAACAGAGTGAGAGAGAGAGAAGGAGAGAAGGAAAGTGAGAAAGCAAGCTGCCAGGTTCTGGACTAGAACTACAGTCATTCACGTGGGAGTCCAGCGCTCGCAGCCACCACGCCATCTGCTGGCCCCCAGCGTGCCACTTTCTGTATTCTACACCATAGTTTCACTATGCCTCTTCTATGTTCAGCTGTATTTGGGTACAGAAACACCCACCATCGGGTTGCAGTTGCCTTTGGCATTCAGCACTATGACCTGCAGTGAAGGTGACAGCCGAGGGCAGGGCGGGCACCCAGCCCTGTGGGAGGTGCACATGGAGGGGAGGGAGAGTGCACTCGGAGGCACCCGCCACGAAATCGTCTGGTGACACATTTCTCAGAGCGTGTCCCCATTAAGCCACACATGAGTATATCTTTGGTTTGTTTTTTGTTTTCTTTTGGTTTGGTTTTGGTTTGGGGTTTTTGTTATGTTTTATTTTTGTTTTTGTTTTAACTTTTTGTAGGGTGCGTGTGCTCACCAGGGAGAGACAGAAAGGGAACCAAAAAAGTACCCCTCGAGGGGGATGGCCACACCACAATTCCTTCTCCTCCACTCTCGTCCCTCAGGGAGATTTGCACACATGCATAGGTGCTTAGCACGAGTCTCAAGTCACCGGATCCAGGACGTGAACTGCAAAGCTAGCCAAGTGGGATCCAGTGCCGTAACATCCATGCTATTTGATAATCTATCTTTGATATTTAAGCTATTTAAAGAGAACTTCTAGGACCAGCCCCATAGCGCAGTGGTTGAACACTGTGTGGAGAAGCAGAATCCCACATGGCCAGTCACGGTTCAAATCCCGGCCCTGGCAGCTTGAACAATACAGTGGGCACACATGCACATGTGCTCAGGGCCCTGACAGAATGAACATGAGGCAAGGTGCTGTGGCACGACCGTGCCCCACGGGGGGGTGCTTTCTCTCTCACACGTGCGCGTGCCCACCAGCATTAGAGAGAAACGAGGAGGCTTGTTCTCTTGTTCTGTCTCTGTAGATGCTGAGGCCAAGGTTCTGCCAAGTGGTTTCAGAGCCACTCTGGAGCTTAAAGTGATTAGAGACACACACATAGCCAGGGCTGTTAGCAGTAAAAGGACGGCTGGCAGAAGCTGGGTCACTTTAGACACGTGTCAGCAGAGCTGACATCTACACCTGCTGTAGTCCCATGGTTCACTCTGGCTCCATCCCGAACTGCCTGCCACGCCACTGAGTCGATTCTTTTCTATTGGAAATGATGGAAATAAATGCATCGTCATTTTCTACCAGTTGTCACACTTGGTTTCTCACTTAATAGGGGTTGTTCTCACCTTTCTCACAGATTTGCAGTTTACACTGAGAGCACGTTACAGCCCTCAGCACTGGGCCGGCCCCGTGGCCTGGTGGCTAAGGGAGCCGGATCTCACATGGCTGACCATGGTTTCGGGCCTGGCCCCAGTGACTTAGAAAACACACAGGACACGTGTGTACATGTCTACAACCCTGCCAAGATGGAGAAATGGAGGAAGGGTTGCAGTGTGGCAACACCCCCACTGGGGTGTCCTCTCCTCCTCTCCCTCTTTCTCTGCCTCTCCAACAAGGGCATGCACGCTTTGGCAAATTTTTAAAAGCAAACCAAAAGCAGGACGAGCAGTTAGCATAATGGCTATGTCGCTGGACTCCCATGTGGTCGACCGCGGTTTGCATCCCTGATCAGGTGGCTTAAAACTCACGCGGGGCGCTTGTGCGTGAATGCCCAAGATCCTGAGAGGAGAATGGAGGAGAAGGGATTGCGGTGTGGCCGTCCCCCCTTGGGGGTGATTTCTCACTTTCTGTCTCTCTGTCTCTCTCTGTCTGTCTGGTGAGCGCACGCACCCTATGGCAAAAATCTCTCCAAAAAAAAAAAAAAAATAGGCAAACCCAAAGCACTGAGCAGCCTGTGGCACGTGGCTGCCCACGCCGTCATCGTGGATGACACCCGGACGATGCGGCAGAGCAGTGCACTCGTGCTGCAGCCAGCGGGCGGCGGCGTCTTGTGTCCCGTGTCACTGCGCTTCGGTCTCGGCAACCCCACGTCCCTACGATTCCATGATGAATGTGCTACGTGTGAGCTCCTCAGAGACCACAATGTACAGGACAAAGAGGAGGTGCCGCTAACATCCCCCCGGTGAGCAGTGGCGGTCACTTGTACTCGGCGACGTTCCCCTTCACTTTCACATGAACGGATTCAGCTCCTTATTTTAGGGACCTGATGCTTTCTCCTGGTAGAGGAGGCTGAGGTAAATCTGAGAGCGAGTGAACATGAGGGCTGCAGAGCTTCGAGGCCCGCTCCGGGAAGCTGGTAACTGGGAGGTCATTTGATCCCCACCTCTGCTCTCTGGACTCTCAGTGCCTTTCACAAGCGAGAGGTTTAGACAGCCAGCTCCCGCGGTTCCCCAGGAACAGGGCTGACACAGAGAAGTACACATAGAGGTGAATGAAACTTCAGCTCCCAGTTTCTGAAAATATCGCACAAAGGACAAACTCGGCACAGTGTTGTCTGAATAAGTATCGGGTGTGTTAGTGTCCCCCGTGACTGACTTCGATTCTTGCACAGCCCACCTGCTTCTGCACGGAAAATAGCTCTGCTTTCTCCTCAGATGAGGGAGGAGCCCCTGGCCAGCGCACGGTGCAGTGGCGAGGGCAGCTGGACCCCACAGGCTGACTGTGGTTTGCGTCTGAACCAGGCAGTTTGAAAACCACGGCAGGTGCATGTGCATGCAGTCCGAAATCCTACGAGGAGAATGGAGAAGGGACTGTGGCCTGGCTACTCCCCCTGGGGAGTGATTTCTCACTTTCCCTCTTTCTCTATCTCCATGAGTGCATGCACCCGATTAAGAAAAAAAGAAGCGAGGAGATCCTCGTTGGTGTGGACTGAACGGTGCTCGCACCACTGCATTCTCACGTGCAGCCTGAGCCCAGCAGCCGCACTGGGGACCAGACCTTGGAAGAGGTGAGGAAGGTTGACTGAGGCGGTAAAGTTGGAGCCCTGAGCCAGAAAACTACCACCCACAAAGGGGAGGAAGAGCCACCAGAGGGCACCACCTGCTCTCTCCCTTCGCCACTTGAGACAGCGAGAAGGCAAGAAGGACATCTACAAACCAGGCCGAGAGCCCTCACCAGCCAGCCCTCCCGGTGTCCTGGTCTCAGACTCAGCCTCCAGAACCGTGAGAAACAGATTTCTGTCACCAGGCCAGCGTCTGCGGTCTTTACGAGGCTGTCCTCGCTGACATATTCAGCTGGGGGGGCACCTTCTGCTCCGCCCAGGACTCCACTCTGTGCCAGCAGGAAAGTCACATGTGCACGTAATACATGGGCAACCCCGCAACAACGGCACGTAACACACGGGCACACCCCACAGTGGCGCGTACCACACGGGCACACCCCACAACGGCGCGTACCACACAGGCACAACCCGCAACAGCGCGTACCACACAGGCACACCCCGCAACGGCGCGCGTACCACACGGGCAACCCCGCACTGATGAGCATATACACACACGGGCAACCCCACACTGATGAGCATATACACACACGGGCAACCCCACACAAATGAGCATATACACACACGGGCAACCCCGCACTGATGAGCATATACACACACGGGCACACCCCGCACTGATGAGCATATACACGCACGGGCACACCCCACACTGATGAGCATATACACACACAGGCACACCCCACAACGGGTGTGCGTACCCCACGGGCAACCCCGCACCCCGCACTGATGAGCATATACGCACACAGGCAACCCCGCACTGATGAGCATATACACACATGGGCAACTCCACACTGATGAGCATATACACACACAGGCAACCCCGCACTGATGAGCAAATACACACACAGGCAACCCCGCACTGATGAGCATATACACACACGGGCACACCCCGCACTGATGACCATATACACACATAGGCACACCCTGCACTGATGAGCAAATACACACACAGGCAACCCCGCACTGATGAGCATATACACACACGGGCACACCCCACACTGATGAGCATATACACACACGGGCAACCCCACACTGATGAGCATATACACACACGGGCAACCCCGCACTGATGAGCATATACACACACGGGCAACCCCGCACTGATGAGCATATACACACACGGGCAACCCCGCACTGATGAGCATATACACGCACGGGCACACCCCACACTGATGAGCATATACACGCACGGGCACACCCCACACTGATGAGCATATACACACACGGGCAACCCCGCACTGATGAGCATATACACACACGGGCACACCCCGCACTGATGAGCATATACACACACGGGCAACCCCGCACTGATGAGCATATACACACATAGGCACACCCCGCAATGGCGTGCGTACCCCATGGGCAACCCCGCACTGATGAGCATATACACACACGGGCACACCCCGCACTGGCACGTGTATGCACGTGGGCAACCCCACACTTTGGATTTTCATTTAAACATGGAGGGATATACTCAAAACTAAGTAAGGAAATGTTGGGTCATTGAAAAAATCATGACATAGTTTTGATGCAAAAATGGGTCATAACTTTCCAATGACCCAATAGAAAAGGTGATTGTTCTTATCCTAAAGAAGAATTATTGAAAGGTTTATTGGCTTAAATCTGTATGTGCAAGGGGTCTTTCAGAAGTTCATGGAAAATGTGCATTATTAAAAAACTATGCATAGGGAACCAGCAGTTAGCGTAATGGCTATGTTGCTGGACTCCCACGTAGTCGACTGCGGTTCGCGTCCCAGACCCGGCGGCTTAAAACTCATGCCGGTAGTTCTATTTGTAGATCTTTGAGGAACCTCCATATTGTTCCCCACAGTGGTTGAACTAGTTTACATTCCCACCAACAGTGTAGGAGGGTTCCCTTTTCACCACATCCCCGCCAACACTTATCACTTTTTATATTCTTCATCTTTGCCATTCTGACAGGGGTTAGGTGGTATCTCATTGTGGTTTTTATCTGCACCTCCCTTATAAGGGATGTTGAGCATTTCCTCATATGCTTTTTGGCTGTTCATATGTCTTCCTTAGAGATATTTTTGTTCAGCTCATTTTCCCATTTGAAATCATGGAAATATATTTTTAAATGAAAGAGAGGATGCTTACTTACATTTTAAATATGCATGTGTATATATTTATGTTGATATATATGTATAATTAAAATTAATTATACCTAAAAAAAAAAAACAATTAAAATCATGTCTGATCTAGGAAAAAAAAGAAAAAACAACTCATGCCAGGCGCGTGTGCGTGCGTGCCCAAGATCCTGAGAGGAGAATGGAGGTGAAGGGATTGCGGCGTGACCACGCCCCCTGGGGAGTGATTTCTCGCTTTCTGTCTCTCTGTCTCTCTCTGTCTGTCCGGCGAGCGCATGCGCCCTATAACGAAAACCTCTCCAAAAAAAAAAAAAACTATGCATAGATTTCTAAGTTTTTGCACTAAAATACAGATGTTCTTTAATTCCATGTCCCTGAACTTTTTGAAGCCTATCCCCCCCTTCTTAAGTTCCTGGAAAAATGGAGTAAAATATGAACTTATTTTGGTGCAAAAACATTTTTAAATCCATCACAATTTTTTCATGATGTGCATTTTTATAACTTTTTAAAGACCCCGTACACAGACACACACACCAAGAGAAAGAAATTTTAATACAATATCTACCTTCAAGACATTTACTATCTAGAAGAGTTTTCTTTTTTTTCTTCTTTTTTTTTTTTTTGGAGAGGTTTTTGCTATAGGGCGCATGCGCTCGCCAGACAGACAGAGAGAGACAGAGAGATAGAAAGCGAGAAATCACCCCCCAGGGAGGATGGTCACACCGCAATCCCTTCTCCTCCATTCTCCTCTCGGGATCTTGGGCACGCATGCACACGCACCCAGCGTGAGTTTAAGCCACCGGGTCCGGGACTCTAACCGCGGTCGACTACGTGGGAGTCCAGCGACATAGTCATTACGCTAACTGCCGGTCCCCTCTAGAAGAGTTTTCTACAGAATGCTTTCTAACAATGATTAATTAAGTTTTTTCTCAAAATGATATGATTGCAAGTATATTCAGGAAAACACATTCTATAGATAACATAAATTAAATGCATTATCATTAGCAACATAGTTCTTCATACACATTTACTCAGACCTTTTTCGTCTCCATCATGTTTAGATAATTACATGTACATAACAGATGAACCTGAAATAAAAATTCAAGCATGCAGGTGAATTACAAACAGCCAGTCACCACTCCTTCACCTCGGCCGTATTATAAACTCCCCTTTCATATTCAGCATGTCTCCAGATATTGATTTGAATGATTTGTGGTGACTATCATTTCAGAACAAATTTAATGCATTATTCAATTGTAATCACTTTCCCCTTTGTTTTAGAAGAAGATGAGTTCTAAATTCCAGGGTTTGGCTTTCAGGCTGAAAACTAATTGAATCATTCTCCCATCCCACTTTGCCAATACTGAGTGCTGCTTTTAGTCCTCGGTGGCTAATTAAAGCAATTAGTATTGCCTCTGCAGTCACACGTTTCACACCACACTCAACGTCACTGTAATGAAACGGTTTACCCATGTGGCTGATTCACATTCGTGACGATTCTCACTCCACTATACATTACTCTCATTCTAGCAAAACAAATTTCATCTCTGTTTGAATGTCTGATTGTTTTTCCATCAAAGGAAGTTAAGGCACTTTACTATATAGTGATTAAAAGACAAGGACAAGATTTTTCAGGCATCCAAAAAAGAAAATACAGTCTCTGTAGTCGTTTAGAACCAAACCCATGGTTCTTGGATGGGAGGTTTCTTGGGCACACACGCACACGCGCCCGGCGTGAGTTGTAAGCCACCGGGTCCGAGACGCGAACCGCGGTCGACTACGTGGGAGTCCAGCGACATAGCCATTACGCTAACTGCTGGTTCCCGGATGGGAGGTTTCTAAGACGGTGATTCTCGGCCAGGACTACCCATCAAATTTATTCAAGGGAATTTTCAAACTGATGTCTGAGCCTCAGTTCCAGTAACTGAACAATTTATTTTCTGCTTGTATACTGAAAGTGAAACATATGGGGCCAGCGGGTAGCATGGTGGTTAAGGCAACTGGATCCTACATGGCCAACTGCACAGTTCGAGTGATGTAAATTCCAAATCCCAAGAGAACGGAGGAGAAGAAATTGCAGCGTGGTCACCCTCCATGGAGGTGCTTTCTCTCTTTCTGCTTTTACTCTCTCTCTTTCTCTCTCTGGCAAGTGCATGTGTCGTATAGCAAATTAAACAGCAACAAAGAAAGAAAGAAAGAAAGAAAGAAAGAAAGAAAGAAAGAAAGAAAGAAAGAGAGAGAGTGAGAGAGCGAGAGAGAGAGGGAAGGAGGGAGGGAAAGAAAAGAATAACACTCCTTTAAATACTTTATTAGTGCAGAAGAATCTGTCCCCATCCAGGCTCAATTTAAGAGCCCTGCATCCTGCTGTCTCTCCCCAGCCCTTACCAAGTAGAGTGGTCAGTTTCCTATAGACCGAATGCTGCAGTGACACCTGCTGGTATTTTGTCCATCTGTCATCCATAGCAAGCTGGAGGAAGAAAGATTGAGTTTTAGAAAGACTTCAGAATGACTTACTGGCTAACTGGTATTGAAGCTGCCTCTTTTTTAGAATTTATTTTTATCTATCTATTTATTTATTTATTTTTGGAGAGGTTTTTGCTATAGGGCATGTCCGCTCACTAGAAAGACAGAGAGAAACAGAGACACAGAAGGTGAGAAATCACCCCCCAGGAGGGATGGTCACGCCACAATCCCTTCTCCTCCATTCTCCTCTCGGGATCTTGGGCACGCATGCACACGAGCCTGGCGTGAGTTAAGCCACCAGGTCCGGGACTCGAACCATGGTCAACTACATGGGAGTCCAGAGACATAGCCATTACGCCAACTGCTGTTCCCTGACATTGCCTCTTATGTAACTGCTGGAAGGTTCCAACCCAGAGCTAAAGTGGCATTGTGACCACACTCATGAAGAGTCCTGGGAAATTCAGGGTGAGAGCTGAATGACAACAGTGGTAGAGTTTGAGAAACTCTAAACTTTTTTTTTTCTTTTTTGAGAGAGATTTTTGCTATAGGGTGCATGCAACTCTCCAGACAGAGACAGAGAGATAGAAAGCAAGAAATCAACCCCAAGTGGGGATGGCCACGCTGCAATCCCTTCTCCTCCGTTCTCCTCTTGGGATCTTGGGCATGCACGCACGCGCCCGGCGTGAGTTTAAGCCACCGGGTCTGGGACTTGAACCGCAGTTGACTACGTTGAGAGTCCAGCAACATAGCCATTATGCTAACTGCTGGTCCCGAGAAACTCTAAACTTTTGGAATATGGTGGTGGTGGTGGTGGTGGTGGCGGCGGTGGCTGGGGGGCGGGGCTTGCCTTAAACCCAAGTGCATAGCCATGCAAATAAGTCTCCTGGCCTTCACTAGAACTTGCGCATCAGAATCAGCAAATGTGCTCCCCTTCTCTGACTGTTTGGAAGATTCTAGCATAGCGACAGGTGTGGCCAGGCATAAACTTCAGTCCTGCAGTTTATTAGCTGTGGGGCAGTAGGCAAGTACTTGAACTTGCACCCCTCAGTTTCCCCATGGGTACAATCGCAGTATGTACACTGTCCAGCTCATACAGAGACGAGATAGCATGACCAACTTCAGGAATCGATGTGAACCATTACGGTGTTTCCAGGACTGTACTTGGCCATCATGGTTTCAAAAATGGCACCTCCTTGTTAGTCATTAGCAAGTTTTCCCAGCAATCCAGACATAGGTTGAAATGAAGCACCAAAACAGAACTTCCTGGCTCTGTTTTCTGCTTCAGTACAATCTATCTGGCCATAAGGAGGGACCCTGGAGTCTGAAGGGCAGGCAGATTCTACCCTTTTCATTATCTTGTCCTTAGCTTCACACTCCCTCTACATTTAGAATAACCTTTTCCAGAAACGTGCACCTGCTGCTGCTACCCGAATGCTCATTACTCAGCTACGCCGGAAGCACGCACAGCGCCAGGCACCCTTCGTGCAAGGTGGCTGCACCTGGGGTGTCTTTCAGCTCGCAGGGAATGTCCTTTAATTTTCCATGCTAAGTATCTTAAATGGAATATACTAATCAAAATTATTCTGCACAGGTATAATTTGAGGCTCTTCATACCAAGGAGAGTGGTGTTTTACCTATGCACAGGACGTATTCAGGAAATATTTCTGAATACTTCCCCTATAATTACATGCTCTTTATTTATGGAGAATTGATCATTAATGTATGTTAGTTGTATCACATTTTTCAAGCCAATCGGTGTAACCATATCTTTGCTGACAATCTCAGGATCTGCTTTGTTTTTGCTTCTCTACTTTCATTTCCCCAAACCTGCCAACTATCAATATCAACTCCGACTTTAACCCAATGTTTCTCAAAAGGTGCTCTTTACAATGCTTGCCTCTGATGTGCTTGGTAAAAGCACTGTAACTCAACCCAGCCTCAGCCAACCACCCGATCAGCCACTCAGGCAACAAATAATGCCTAGTCTCAAATTAATGTCTACAGTCCTCTTGGAATCATCATCTGCAGGATTTTCTATTTAATTTAATTTTTCATACTGTTAATCCATAAGCAATTCAAATGCACCATAAATAAGACTCTTTGATGATGGCGCAGGTAGGTGGCATAGTGGTTATGGCACTGGGCTCCCACATGTTTGACCACGGTTCATGTCCCAGACCCTGTGGCTTGAAACTCACGCTGAATGTGTGTATGTGCATGCCCAAATATCCTAGAGGAAAATGGAGAAGGGATTACAGCATGGCCACCCCCCAGAGGATGATTTCTCACTTTCTGTCTCTCCAGTGAGCACACACACCCTATGGCAAACATCTCTAAAAAAAAAGAACATCATTGATGGATTTGAGTTCTGTAGATTCTGTTTTAGTTTATAGCATACTAAAATATGTTTTGGACAATTACCTTAGTGTTTGCCTTTATTTCTTCTAATGTTTTCCATAGCAAAATAATATAAAATTATATTAGTACTTTCATCTATTTTTTTGTTGTTGTTAAGGAAAAAACAAACTACCACCACAAGTGTTTCCACCTTGGCAGTCACAAAACTCACTCACGACAAGCCCCTGTGTGTGCACTAAGTGGCTTACAAAATAGAAAACTTCCAGAAACTCTGAAATCCTGTGTGCGTTCCCCTCTGTTGGTCTCCTCCTCCCACTGATACACGAACACTAACCTGCATACTTTCTTTTTTTCTCTCTCTCTTGTTTTCCTTTTATGTACCACATGTGGATATACATTGGGTAATACATAATTGAGCTTTGTACGGTTTTGAGCATTATAAGAGGTGGAATTGTCTGTGTATACTCTGCTATTTGCTTTCTCAAACTCACTGTTATGTTTTCCAGGAGTCATTACGCTCAGGTGTGTGGTAGTCACTCGCTGAGCGCGTCCTGCAGATGCACCGTAACCTGCCTGTCCAGCTCCCAGACCGCACTGTGTGCCTCTGTTACCCGCCCTTGCCATCACGACATAGTAACTAGTCTGCTCACGTGTCCTGGGGTACGTCGTGTAACGATTTTCCTGTTATATACCTGGAAATGAAACGACTGGCTAAGAGTAAGCACAGTCAGCTTTCCTAGACAAGAACAAGTGGTTCCCAGCGTCTGGACCCACTCGGACTCCCGCAGCGGGGTATGGGTGTCGCCCTTGCTCGAACACCTGACAGCTCTTGGGCCCTCAGACTTCTCAACTTGGGCCAGTCCGGGGGACATTGCACGGGCCTACAACTGCTCCAGCTAGCCCTTCTCTGATTTCCAATGAGGGGAGGTCGTTTTCTGGCTCGTAGGCCACTGCTGAATGTGTCCTTTAACGTAAGATGCCTTCTGTGTTGTGGTCTTTCTCCTGTTCTTGTTCATATTGATTATAGAAATGCATATATTCTGGAACTCAATCAATAATTGCTGCATATAATGTACTACATATACATTTTCCTTTTTTAAGCTTATTTACTTACTTGTTTTTCTTCATGAGAGAGAGAGGCGCTGACAGGGTCCCACTGTGCCACGGCCCTCCCTCCAGCCCTCACCCAACCAGAACCATGCCTGTCATTACTCCCGAAGATCCAATGCTGGGCCTTCTCGGATGGCTGCAACATTGCACAGGGACACCTTCACCCTGCACCACAGCAGCTGGGCTGGGCCGGCTAGGCTCTCTTTATTGAACCCTATAAAACAGCACCTGCACAGAACCCCCTATACTCATTCTCAGCCCAGGGATTCTGGAGTTACCTAGTAAACATGAATGCCCCTGCAAATTCATCTGTGGGCTGCTGCATGGTTAGAAATTCTCAGGAGAAAATCATTTCTCTTTTTTCACTTGGTGATGAGATAGGCCAGTCAAGAATCGTGGTCTCCGTTTAACGTTCCATTCTCGGGCCTGTCTCTACATGCCTGCCCACCCTAGGGAGGCCTGGGCCACCAGGGATGTGACCCCCTCTGGGAGGAGCCCTGGTGCCAGGGTTCAGCCCCTCTTCACCTTTACATTCAAGGCTAGTCCTCAAAGGCTGGCAGGCGGCAGGGTGGTTGGCTGACTGCGGTTCAAGTCCCAGACCTGGTGATTTGTTTTCTCACTTTCTCTGTCTCTCTCTGGTCAAGTTAAAAAATAATAATAATAATTAATAAAATTAAATAAATAATTCTTTAATAGTAATAAAAAAGAATAGTCCTCATTGTCTGCCTTTTGTACCGTAATAGTAAAGAAAGGGTCGTTTAAAGCTCCGTGCTCGAAGTACCCTGAGGTGACCTCATCTGGCACACTGCTGGGCAGATACGCCAAGAAGTGAAATGCACGGACAACACCGCAAGAGAGACTCCGCGTTCACAGAACACAGCGCTCCAGGGGGACAGGACGGTCACATCAGTGATGATCTGTAGGCCGCCTGAGGGAACAGCCAGCCCAAAGGAAAGTTCCCTGTGGGGATTCACAACACAGTACATTAGCACAGGGGATGCATGAACGAGAGCATGTGCACGCATTCTCAGAAGGAGCAGAGGCCCTCCTCTCAGTCAGTATCTATGGATGCTCTGCAGTGTCAGGTCCAAGGCTCAACTGGCCAAGGCACACTACAGATGTCAGACGAGCAAGTCTGTGTACACATGCACACACAGAGACACACACACACACACACAGACACACACACAGAGATACACACAGACACACATACACATACAAACACAAAGACAAACACAGAGATATACAGAGACACACAAAGGTACAGAGATGCACACACAGATACAGACACACACACACACACAGACACAGAGATACACAGAGACACAAAGACACACACACAGACACCCACACAAGGGGTTTTCAAAAATACATTGAAAATAAGAAATGAGGGACCAGCAGTTAGCATAATGGCTATGTCACTGGACTCCCGTGTAGTCGACTGCGGTTCGATTCCCGGATCCAGTAGCTTAAACTTAACACCGAATGCATGTGCATGCATGCCCAAGATCTCAAGAGAATGGAGGAGAAGGGATTGCGGTGTGGCCATCTTCCCTGGGGGGTGATTTCTCGTTTTCTGTCTGTCTCTCTCTGTCTTTCTGGCAAGCACACATGCCCTATAGCAAAAAAACGCTCCAAAAAAATTTAAAAAAAGAAAGAAAGAAAGGAAATAAGAAATGAAAAAACTATGCATGGATTTCAAAAAATCTTTATGCACCAAAATTTACTCTTTAATTCCAATTTTTCAAGAACTTTTTGACATCCTCTTTTCTGTCTGTATTTATGCAGGCACACATATGCGTATACATCTTATATACACAAGATAGTGACATATTTACATAAGTCGTAATTGGATGTGCAGTCAGAGTGCGAAGAAATGAGCTGGCAGTGATATTTGAAAGGATAATGGTGAGAATTTTCTAAAACAACAGAAGGCACCAAGATGAATCAGTAAGGCTCCTTCCTGCCAAGAATTCAGTCTATTTATCCATGATCAAACATAAGTTACAGCACGCGCTACAGGGTAAGCAGTGGGGAATTCACCCAGAGGGACCAGGCACCCGGGGGCATCAGGAAAGTTTCTCAGGGTAGATCTCCTTAAAGCGTAATGAGGACAGTTATTTCTTATTTTGTTATTTTTGTTTTAGAGAGAGATTCTTGCTATAGGGCCTATGCGCTCACCAGAGAGACAGACAGACAGAAAGCAAGAAATCAACCCTGGGGGGCTGGCCAGGCCGCAGTCCCTTACCCAACATTCTCTTCTCGGGATCTTGGGCACACAGGCATACGCACCCAGTGTGAGTTTCAAGTCACTGGATCTGGGACTCCAACCATGGTCAGCCATATGGGAGTCCAGCACTTTAACCACCATGCCACCTGCTGGCCCCAGGACAGTTGTTTGACACAATTTATTAGCTTAGACAAACACCACAATAGTTTCAATTCTTATTTTGATGAACAATTTTCTCATTATGCAAATAGAGAAAAACAACATCAAAATTCTAAAGTTGAACTTACAAAATAAACCCAGAAAGAGAAAAAAAAAAAAAAAAAAAAAACAAATAAAAGAGACTGTATTTTAAAATCTTGCCTATTTGAATTTCAAAGGTTCTCTCATGAAAAGCTAGATTTGTCAAGAATTTGAAATAAATACCGTTGACAAAGCCGAATTCAATATGAGCTTCCTCATGCTCCTCTGGCTTGGAGTCTGTTTTTCCCACGTCAGGGGGCTCCTTAACAACACTCTCAGACTCCTGCAGTGCTTTTCCAACTTGGGACACTCCAAAGCAGCAGTCAGGGCTTGAGGGGACACGCCGCAGCAAGGTCCTTGGAAGGTCAGTGTTTATGCGAGTTCTGCTTTGTGTGGGATTTTGAAGGAGCTGCCCCATTGCTGAATCCACCCAGACTCCTTGACAGCGTCTGGTAGCCTGAAATATAAACTAGTCTTCATAAGTAAATGTATTGAATGAGCTATTTAGTCATTTGTTATGCATTACACTCACTTCCAGCAGGGCTGAGCTTGCCTGGTACCTCCAATGGCCTGCCTTCTCTCTGCCCCAATGGACTGAATCACTCTTCAGTAAAAACTGAGCAGGACGTGGCAATCAGCTCACTGTGAAGAAATTCACATTTAGACCAGGGCCCTATCAAATTCAGATAGTCCCTTATTTTGAACGTTTTGAGTGGGAATTTTTAAAAACTTTACCAAGACACAGTTGGCATACAAAAATTGTACATGCTCATCTACCAGAATCCATCTAGCCCTCCTTTCTTGGTAGAAATTTAGGAGCTGTCTCGTCGTAAGTGCCACCATGATGAGTTTGCATCCTGTGCCCTTATCTGGTTGATTTCTCAGAATAAATTCCTAAAATGACATTGTGAAGAAGAAAAAGTCATGTGTATGTTTTGGTGAGTCTGGACACACGTATCAGAATCAAGATGTTATGCATCTCCTCCAAACTCATGCCCATCACCTCCAGGACTTCCCGTGTTCTTTCATGTTTTTGTTTTATTTTGTTTATGGTAAGAACACATAATATGAACTCTACGGGTAGAACTCTCTAAAGCGTAAGGAGGACAGTTATTTATTTATTATTTTGTTATTTTTTTTTTTTTAGAGAGAGATCCTTGCTATAGGGCATATGCGCTCACCAGAGAGACACAGAAAGACAGTGTTGGTGCTCAGTGTTAAAGTGCACAACAGCACACCGCCAGCCATGGGGGAGCACTGCACAGCAGCTCTCCAGAAACTTTATGCCCACAGAGTAACGGTGCCCCATTTCTTCCTTCCCCACATTTTCTGTATCCATGCAGATAGTCCTCAACCTATTCTGTGTCACAAAGGTCAATAAATAGCTTGCGGAGGAGCAGCTACATCTAAATCAAGCTCTTCTTGATATTCACAGTCACTTATTCTGAAATCACTGCATGTTTCTAAAAGGCCTCCTTTGTACCAGCCTCCTGCACTGACTCCTGGGAATACGTGTCAAGCAAAAGAAAGTTCTTGTCCTCTCCAAGTTCAAAGTCAAGAGAGAACACAGGGTGTGATGACCACAGTGACCCGTGTTCACGTGGAGTGGTCCCAGTCAGAGGAGGGCACCTGGGCCATGCAGAGTAGAAGGTGGCCCTGTGACGGCTGCCAGCAAGACTGCTGCTCCAGAGGCAATCGTGTGTGTACTCACACACTTACCTTCACACGCGTGAAATGGAAGGAAGTGAAAAGAAAACGGAGCCAAGAAAACACAGGGAAATGGAAAGATGGCTAATAGCAAGTTGAAACTGTAAGGGAAACAAAACTCTTATGAAATTAAAATGATATAAGCAATGGTAGAGGACAGAATTGCCACTGCGCAAAAACTAGATCATTACTAAGGAATGCAGGTTGAATTCAAAACAATACAAAACAAAACAATAACACAAAAAAGTAGTCAGAGAGGAACAAAGAATTAATGGAGGCCGTTCACTGGGGGATCTTTTTTTTTTTTCTTTTTGAGAGGTTCTTGCTATATGGCACATGTGTTCACCAGAAAGACAGGAGGTTTTTGTTCTAGGGCGCTCGCCAGAAAGACAGAGAGAGACAGAGAGACAGAAATAGAGAAATCACCTCCCAGAGGGATGGCCAGCTGCAATCCCTTCTCCTCCATTCTCCTCTCAGGATTCTGGGCTCACACACACGCATCCAGCATAAGTTTAAGCCACTGGGTCCAAGACTCAAACAGCGGTCGAATATGTGGGAGTCCAGCAACATAACCATTACGCCAACTGCTGGTCCCCCTTTTTTTTTAAGAGAGATTTTTGCTATAGGGTGCATGCGCCCACTGAGGAGAAACAGAGAGACTAAAACCAAGAAATCACCCCCCAAGTGGACTGGCCACACCACAATCCCCTTCTCCTCCATTCTCCTCTCAGGATCTTAGGCATGCACATACATGTGCCCACGTGATTTTGAAGCCCCAGGGTCCAGAACTCATACCACAGTTGGCCATGTGAGAGTCCAGCAACAAAGCCATTATGCCATCTGCTGATCGCAATGGATAACTAGAGTCTTTGAAGAAGAGAACAGAATTTATGGGAAAGAATGTTCGAAACATAACAGAAGAAAACACTGACCTAAGAAAAGAATAAATTAAAGCAAAAGCTGGTTCTTTGAAAAGATGAACAAGATCGACACACCATTGGCTAGACTGATCAAGAAGAAGAAAGAAAGAAACCAGATTAATCAAATATGTGATGAAACAGGCAATATTGCCACAGACATAGCAGAAATACAAAACATCATTAGAGGATACTATGAGCGACTATATGCCAACAAACAAGATAACTTGGAGGAGATGGACAAATTCCTGGATGTATATAATATACCAAGATTGGATCAGGAGGACAGAGAGAACCTGAATAGACCCATAACAAGCCAGGAGATTGAATCAGTAACAAATAACCTCCCAACAAAGAAAAGCCCAGGTCCAGATGGCTTCACTTCTGAATTCTACAAAACTTTTAAGGAAGAGTTAACCCCTATCCTACTAAAATTATTTCTAAAGATTCAAAAGGAAGGAAACCCTCCAAATTCATTTTATGAAGCCTCCATCATCCTCATCCCAAAAGCAGATAAGGACATGACAAAAAAGGAAAACTACAGACCAATATCATTGATGAATATAGATGCAAAAATTCTCAACAAGATACTCACAAATCGTATCCAACAACATATAACAACGATCATTCATCACAACCAGGTAGGCTTTATACCAGGGATGCAAGGGTAGTTCAATATACGCAAGACCATAAATGTAATACACCACATTAACAGAAAGAGAGATAAAAACCATATGACCATCTCAACTGATGCGGAGAAAGCATTTGATAAAATACAACATCCTTTTATGATTAAGACTCTCAGTAAGATTGGCACAGAACGGTCATTTCTGAACACAATAAAATCAATCTATGAAAAACCTACAGCTAACATTATACTGAATGGGGAAAAGCTGAAAGCTTTTCCTCTGAAAACAGGTACTAGGCAAGGCTGCCCACTTTCTCCACTGCTCTTTAATATAGTACTGGAAGTCTTAGCTATTGCAATCAGAGAAGAGAACAATATTAAAGGCATTCGAATAGGCAAAGAGGAGTTGAAAATATCTTGATTTGCAGATGACATGATGGTATCCTTAGAAGAACCAAAGGTATCCATGAAAAAACTTCTTGAAGTAATAAGTGAATACAGTAAGGTGGCAGGATACAAAATCAATATCCAAAACCCTATAGCATTTCTATTTATGAACAACAAGTTGAATGAAGCAGAGCTGAAGAAAGGAATCCCTTTCACCATAGCACAAGATGTATAAGATACCTAGGGATAAACCTAACTAGAAAGTCAAAGACCTTTATAAAGAAAACTATGAAAATCTTAAAAAAGATATTGAAAGTGACATAAAAAAGTGGAAGGACATCCCATGCTCCTGGATTAGAAGAATTAACATAATCAAAATGGCAGTTCTACCCAAATTAATCTACACGTTTAATGCAATTCCAATCAAAATACCAGAAATATTCTTCACAGATCTAGAAAAGACAATCATAGAATTTGTCTGGAATCATAAAAGACCTCGTATTGCAAAAGCAATCCTGTGCAAGAAGAATGGAGTAGGAGGCATATCATTCCCTGATCCCAAGATATACTATAAAGCTGTGGTCATCAAAACAGCATGGTGTTGGCATAAAAGCAAACATGTGGACCAATGGAATAGAATAGAGACCCCAGAAATAACCCCCCAAAGATTACAGCCAACTGATCTTTGACAAAGGATATTAGTCAATGCATTGGGAAAAGGAAAACCTCTTTAGTAAATGGTGCTGGAAAAACTGGGTATCCACCTGCAGAAAGGTGAAACTGAACCCCCATCTTTCACCATTAACAACAATCAACTCAAGGGAACCAGCAGTTAGCGTAATGGCTATGTCGCTGGACTCCCACGTAGTCGACCGCGGTTCGCGTCTCGGACCCGGTGGCTTACAACTCACGCCGGGCGCGTGTGCGTGCGTGCCCAAGATCCCGAGAGGAGAATGGAGGAGAAGGGATTGCGGCGTGACCATCCCCCCTGGGGGGTGATTTCTCGCTTTCTGTCTCTATGTCTCTCTCTGTCTGTCTGGCGAGTGCACGCGCCCTATAGCGAAAAACCTCTCAAAAAAAAACAATCAACTCAAAATGGATCAAAAATCTGAACCTAAGACTTCAAACAATAAAATTACTGG
The DNA here is from genome assembly GCA_026018925.1 of Tupaia tana. Classification (NCBI taxonomy): domain Eukaryota; kingdom Metazoa; phylum Chordata; class Mammalia; order Scandentia; family Tupaiidae; genus Tupaia; species Tupaia tana. The sequence goes on from JAKSZU010000008.1 coordinate 5,522,433, forward strand.
TGGAAAATGCTGGGGAAACTCTGGGAGACATTGGAGTAGGCAAAGACTTCTTAAATAAGACTCCCAAAGCACAGGCAATAATCCCTAAAATAGACAAGTGGGACTATATTAGACTAAGAAGTTTCTGCACAGCAAAGGACACGGTAATAAGTGTGAATTGACAACCCTCAGAATGGGAAAATATTTTTGTTAAATATGCCTCAGACAAGGGACTGATAACCAGAATACACAGGGAACTCAAGTGCCTTATGCAAAAAAAAAAAAAAAAAAAAAATGATTAACCCAATTAAAAGATGGGAAAATGAGCTGAACAAAAATCTCTCTAAGGAAGACATACGAACAGCCAAAAAGCATGTGAGGAAATGCTCAACATCCCTCATCATAAGGGAGATGCAGATAAAAACCACAATGAGATACCACCTAACCCCTGTCAGAATGGCAAAGATGAAGAATATAAAAAGTGATAAGTGTTGGCGGTGATGTGGTGAAAAGGGAACCCTCCTACACTGTTGGTGGGAATGTAAACTAGTTCAACCACTGTGGAGAACAATATGGAGGTTCCTCAAAGATCTACAAATAGAACTACCATTTGATCCAGCAATCCCACTTCTGGGTATCTACCCAAAGGACAGGAGAATGCTCAGTCAGAAAAGCACTTGCACATCAATGCTTATTGCAGCACTATTCACAATTGCCAAGACATGGAACCAACCTAAAAGTCCACAAACTGATGAATGGATTGGAAAAGTGTGGTATATATACTCTATGGAATTCTACTCAGCCATAAAAAGTAACAAGACCCTGGCATTTGATAGAAAGTGTTCAGATATGGAGGATCTATTGCTGAGTGAAGTAAGCCAGGCTATGAAAGAAAGATATTGTATGTATCCACTCAATGTGTACCGACTACCCGCACTCTATGGTAGAGAGTGAAAAAATGGAGGACATAAAAGCAGTGAAGGTACTTAATGAGAATAGGACAGTGTGGAATGGGGGGGGGGGGGATGAAGAGAAGAGGATAGAGAAAGATAGCAAGAGAACAACAGAGAGGCAGAACGTTAGTGAGAAACAGATATGTCTTATTACCTGTTGATGATGACATGTATAGTATTCTCAACTGGATTGGTCTGGGAAGTATTTCATGATGGGTAAAGTCTTTTTACAAGCAAAATGAGAAATAGTGATTGACTGTTTTAAAAAATAATTAGAATAGTAATAATAATGATTGGGAAAAACAGAAAAGATATTGAATGATGAAGTGGGGAGATTAGTGTCTCTGTATTGACTGACATGCATGGCATTCTCTTTTGAAAAAGCAATGTAATACATTGTAAAGTTATATGTAATCCAATATAATATAAAGATTATGATGATAATTTAAAAAGTTCATGGAAAAATGGAATTAAAGTATGACTTGATTTTGGAGCAAATAAAAAAAAAAAAAGAAAAGACCTTAGGTTCCATCTGTCCTAAACAAAATTAATAAAAAATAACTCATCCCCAAACCTATGTAGAACCCCTCAGTGACTGCTGTGTAGGATGACAGATCAGATGATGACGTTTCAAGTAGATGCTAAAGTCTGAGTGAAGTCGGAGCTGGAGTTATAAACTCGGAGGCACTAGCACGTGGATGATATTTAAAGTTGGGCGGCCAGATGAGATGATTGTGGGGCAGGAGGAGAGAAGAGGGACCTGAGGAGAGATCCCAGGGTGTTCCACACTTGGAGTTTGAGGGACAGAGAATGAGCCCCAGTGAGGAAGGCAGAACAAACCAAGTAGCCAATACGTGTGTGTCATAGGTTAAACCTCGTTAGTAAGGAAATGAGTGCAAACTAATTTTAGATATCCAATTTGACTAACCATATGGGCAAAAATTAGTAAATTTCATTATTACTATCAACTGGAGTCAACTGAGCAAAATGTAATTATAAATTTGGATATTGTTTGATGCAACAATCACATTTTTAAAAAATATCTATATATCTATTATTATTATTATTATTACTATTATTATTAAAGTTTAATGTAGGGCATGTTTGCTCACCACAAAGAAATAAAGAAAGGGAAAGTGAGAAAGCAAGTCACCAGATGCAGTACTCAAATGACAGTTGGCCATGCGGGAGTCCAGTGCCCCAACCACCACCACTGTGCTACCTACTGGCCCTGAACAATCCCATTTTTAAGAATTTGTTGTAAGAGGGGCCAGACATTGGCACAGTGGTAAGACGTGAAGCTCTGTGAGGCTGACCCACCGGGGAAGGTTCTGGACTCGTTCATGTCCAGAGACCCCTGGCTGCACCTGGCACAACCGACTGGCTGAGGCTGGGGCGGATCATGGCATCAAATCCTGAAGGGACGCCTGTCTCTCTGCGTCTCTCTGTCTCTCTCTCATTTATGGAAAAAATAAATGCATAAACTTCAAAAGAAAAGAATTTGTTCTAAGAAATTAACCAGATAAGAGCACAAGGATGCAAACTCACCATAGCATGGTCTAGAAAGGGAGAAATTATTAAAATTCTAGCAAGAAGTGAGAGACAAACTAATTACGTACATGATAATAGTGGAGCTTCAAGTAGTCACTGAAATGAGGAGACGTTTGTATTTAAATAAATATATATTTACATTTGCATTTATTTACACAATGACATTCACAATATATATAACAAAAATACTGCTTAAAAATTTATGAAACAAAATTGATTATAGTAATACGAAATTGTTTTCATGCCATCCGCTATGTGAAATTTAAGTAAATACACAAATATCAGTACACGCAACTAGTCCAGGACAGACTCCGAAAGGTACTGAGGATTCTCTCCAGATATTAGAATTGTGGATAATTTAGACTTTAATGTTTGTATTATTCCATAAGGTTTTTATAATAACCATAAATTGCTGGGGTTTTTTTCTTTTCTTTTTTGTATGTAATTTTTATTTATTAATTTTAATTATTATTTATACATTTAATCACTATATAGCATTTAGATTTTAAAGAGACTTTACCCAGCATGACACACACCTCAATCCAGCCCACTTGAGAACATATGTGCGTCCTCATCAACAAATAATAAACCCAGTATTTCTTCTATAGTCAGTCTCTGACCTATATAACTATGGTACATTCAATAATCATTTCTTTTTTTTTTTAAAAGTCCCTTTAGCATTCATACATTTTATTATCTTTCTCAAGATGTATGAGTTCATGACTAATAATAACCAAAGTCCAAGATAATTGCTTAGCAGTTAATATGAAAGGCTGAGCTTGCTTCCATATTTCTTTTACACTATTTCAAAAAAAGTTTTTTTACATTACCTGCTGTTTGAGCTTCCATATATGTACTGGCTTAGCGAAGAGAGTATCACCATGGGAGCTAAAGACTGGGCAGGTTTGGTAAACAAAGCATTGATGCCAAAAACCACTGAGAAAAGAGGCAACCTGGAACTGACAAAAACAGCAGGGGTCTTTATCACACACAGATTACATGTTATATAGGTATAAAGAAGAGGGTGTCTTCAAAAAGTTCACAGAAAATGCATATTATGAAAAAACTGTGCATGGATTTCAAAGCATTTTTTAAAGAATTATCTATTCAACTTTATTTATTATTATTATTATTTTTTTAATTTTTTTGTTTTGTTTCTATTTTTTTTATTATCTATTTTTTTATTACATTGAATTACATATAACTTTACAGTGTATTACATTGCTTTTTCAAAAGGGAATGCCATGCATGTCAGTCAGTACAGAGACATTAATCTCCCCGCTTCAACATTCAATATCTTTCCTATGTTTCCCCCAATCATTATTATTATTATTCTAATTATTTTTTATGATAAACATGATTTTTTTTTCCAATTATCAGATCATAATAGTTCCCAACAATAGGGAACGTAGACTCCACTCAGGGCTGGACCAAGAGTGGGTCTCGTGCAGCCCCGCAAATGTAGGTGACTCTCCATGGAACACAGTTTCAGGAACGCGGCTCAGGAAAGCAGAGACGGCCATCAGCTGATGCGGCATGCGGGGCAGACCCCGGCCACGGCCCGCGGGGGCAGAGCCCCGGCCACAGCACGCGGGGCAGAGCCCCGGTCGGGCCGGACCTCCGGATAGGGCACGTGGAGCAGAGCCCCGGCCACGGCACACGGGGCAGACCCTGGCCACGGCACGCGGGACAGAGCCCCGGCCAGGCTGGCTCTCCGGCCAAGGCACGCGGGGCAGAGCCCCGGCCGCAGGGCAGAGCCCCGACCACGGCACGCGGGGCAGACCCGGGCCACGGCACGTGGGACAGAGCCCCGGCCACGGCACGCGGGGCAGACCCCGGCCACGGCACGGAGGGGAGAGCCCCGGCCACGGCATGTGGGGCAGAGCCCCGGTCGGGCCGGAACTCCGGATAGGGCACACGGAGCAGAGCCCCGGCCACGGCACGCAGGGCAGACCCCGGCCACGGCACGCGGGGCAGACCCCGGCCAAGGCACGCGGGGCAGACCCCGGCCATGGCACGCGGGGCAGACCCCGGCCAAGGCACGCGGGGCAGACCCCGGCCATGGCACGCGGGGCAGAGCCCCAGCCACGGCACGTGGGGCAGAGGCCCGGTCGGGCCGGAACTCCGGATAGGGCACACGGAGCAGAGCCCCAGCCATGGAACGCGGGGCAGACCCCGGCCATGGCACACGGGACAGAGTCCTGGCCAGGCCGGCTCTCCGGCCAGGGCACGCGGAGGAGAGTCCTGGCTGGGCTGGCTCTCCGGCCAAGGCACGCGGAGCAGAGCCCCGGCCACAGGACAGAGCCCCGGCCGCAGGGCAGAGCCCTGGCCGGGCCGGCCCTCCGGCCAAGGCACGCGGGGCAGAACCCCGGCCATGGCACGTGGGGCAGAGCCCCGGCCACGGCACGTGGGGCAGAGCCCCGGTCGGGCCAGACCTCCAGACAGGGCACGCGGAGCGGAGCCCCCGCGCCCGCCTCCCCACCCCCGCGCGCCGGCACGCCCAGTGGAGCCCCCCGCCCGCCGCCCCTGGGCGTTTAATTGTATCTAGTACTTCTTGCATATTATTCTCAAATTTTTGGGCCATTTTCTCAGTCTTTATGGTAGACCTTTCTAGGCCAGCCATTTTCTCTTCTACATTAGAGATTCCATTTTCTGAATGATCTAGTCTGCTTTTAATACTTTCAAGGGAGATTTTGACTTCTTGTATTATAGCCTTCATCTCTAACAGCTCCATCTGATTCTTTTGTAAAGTGTGAAACTCCTCTTTTAGATCTTGCATGAATTTCCTCACCTCCTAGAACTCTTCAACTCCTTTCTCCTTCCCCTTCAGCAGTTCCTTGTCTCTCTTCTCTTCGATCTCTGTTAGCTTTGCCATTATGAATGATCTGAGTTGTTTATCAGACATTTCCATGAATTCCCTTGAACTGTGTGTGGATGAAGAGGAGCTATCCGTTTCATTGGAGGAGAGGCATTTTCCTGCTTCTCCATATTTCTTGTGGTCCTGCAGCGATTTCTAGTCATCTGGTGGATGGTCGGTTTCTTCCCAAACTTTTGAAGTTTAATATGAGGGTAGGGAAGTGTGCAGAAAAGGAAGCAGAGAGAGGGAAACAATACCAACAACAACAACAAAAAAAAAAAAACAGACAAGAAACAGAGAAAAAGAGAAAAGCTTTGGAATAAATCTAAAAATGAAAAATTAATATTAAAAAAATTTCAATAAAAATCAAAAATTAGAAAACCGCGCGGTGCGCTTGCGCGCCACGCGAAATGTCTAGATCTCAGGAGCCATAGAGCAGACTGTCTCTTGAAGAAGGGCTGTTCTGGGAGGAGCAGAGGGGATCATTAACAAAATAAAGGCCTAGGAGGGAGGGGCCAAAGGGCCCTGTAAGACGCCTCACCTTAAAAAATTCTAAAAAGCAAAAATTAAAAAAAAGACAGACAGACAGAGAGAGAGAGAGAGAGTGAGAGGTAGAGAGAGACAAAGATTGATTCAGAGACAGGAGATATGAAAGGGGTTTTCCTACCACGTGGGTTTTGTATGCTGGAGGCCCAGTTAGGAGTGGGACATCTTCCTTTCTCCCAGAATGTCTAGATCTCAGGAGCCATGGAGCAGACTGTCTCTTGAAGAAGGGCTGTTCACGTGGGTTTTGTATGCTGGAGGCCCAGTTAGGAGTGGGACATCTTCCTTTCTCCCAGAATGTCTAGATCTCAGGAGCCATGGAGCAGACTGTCCCATAAATTGCTGTTTTAATCAGCAGATGCTATCAAGGTACTTAACCTTTGGAAAAAAAGTTTATGTTCATTCATTCATTCATTCATTCATTCTGTGGGTGAGAGAGACAGAGACAGCACCCCCAGCAGCCTTGGCACCACAGACCACCCCAGCCTCAGCCAGTCCAGGACAAGGGCACCGTGTGCCTGGTGGGCTCAGGGAGACCTCCAGACGCAAATCTGAAACCTGCCCAGTGGGTCAGCCTCGCAGAACCCAGCATCCTACCCTGCCCCACTTCCAGCCAAAAGGTCTTTTACCTTTGGGGGAGAAAAGGAAAATGGGATGGAAGAGGTTTCTGTCCTCATTCCCCTGCTTTCTCTTCCAGCTGCTTCAGAGAAGCCTGCACCACCCCACTGACGGGCTCTGAGATGCCAGCAAACCACTGGTTTGGGGCAGCCTGTGTTGTAAAGCGGCTTGCCAGGACCCGGCGCCACGGGGACAGGCCAGCCAAGGTCAGAGGAAAGACGCGTGGGTTGGGAGGTTTTTGTGTGTTCGTTTGTTTACAAAATGTCTAATGCTTTTAAACAAAACATAATACTTTCTCCTCAGTTCTTGACAGCTATTACCCACAGCCGTATTTTGCAGATTCCATGTTCATCCCAAGGTTCTATGTTGTGTCCACGTGATGTTTTTTAAGAATTATTTATTTAGGAGACTGTAGATGGCACAGTGGTTATGTCGCTGGACTTCCTCATGGCTGACCACAGTTCAACCCCCAGACCTGGGGACTTGAAACTCATGCCAGGCATATATGTGTGTGTGTATGCCCAACATCCCAGGAGGAGAATGGAGGAGAAGGGACTGTGGCATCACCATCCCCCCTGGGGGGGTGAGCCTCACGTTCCCGCTCATTGTCTCTCTCTCTCCCCCCCACCTTCCGTTCTCTCTGGTGAGTACACATACCCTACGGTAAAAATCTATTTAAAATATTTATTTAATTTTATGTCATTATCACTATTGTAATAATGCCGATTACTTTTGTAAATTTTTTAAGGGACTTTGACTTTGTGTTCCACAACTTCCAAGTGGAGAGACCAGTCAGAATTGATTCTAGAAGTATAGCACATTTGGTTAAAATGATGTGTCAACAAACACAACAAAAACATACTGTAGCTGTATACATTTCTTTAAGCCCATACAACTGCATTTGCCTACTCTTAACATAGCATGTATTACAATCTAAAATACTATCATATGTGTGTATTTATTAGGTTAATTTATTTTCTCCCTCCGTCTGCTGAAGTGGCAGCCCCGAGAAGGCAGGACTAGCACCTGTACCAGTGCCTGACACAACGTACAGCAGCAACATAACACACATTTGCTGAAGAAATGTTTAGAGTAATTGCATGCTTCTCATCCCGACCCTGGTTTGAAAACATGCCAGGCACATGTGTGAGCATGCCCAAAATCCCAGCAAAAAGGAGAAATGGAGTAACAAAGGAGAAGGAAGAGCAGGGGACCGCATGTTAGAGGAGGGAGTGCTTTCTCCTTTCCCGATCCCTGACTCTCACACATGTCCTCTGACAATCCCTCTCCCTCACTCTCACACATGTCCTCTGACAATCCCTCTCCCTCACTCTCACACATGTCCTCTGACAATCCCTCTCCCTCACTCTCACACATGTCCTCTGACAATCCCTCTCCCTGACTCTCACACATGTCCTCTGACAATCCCTCTCCCTGACTCCCACATGTCCTCTGACAATCCCTCTACCTCACTCTCTCACATGTCCTCTGACAATCCCTCTCCCTGACTCTCACATGTCCTCTGACAATCCCTCTACCTCACTCTCTCACATGTCCTCTAACAATCCCTCTCCCTGACTCTCACACATGTCCTCTGACAATCCCTCTCCCTCACTCTCTCACATGTCCTCTGACAATCCCTCTACCTCACTCTCACACATGTCCTCTGACAATCCCTCTCCCTGACTCTCACATGTCCTCTGACAATCCCTCTCCCTGACTCTCACATGTCCTCTGACAATCCCTCTCCCTCACTCTCTCACATGTCCTCTGACAATCCCTCTCCCTGACTCTCACATGTCCTCTGACAATCCCTCTCCCTGACTCTCTCACATGTCCTCTGACAATCCCTCTCCCTGACTCTCACATATGTCCTCTGACAATCCCTCTCCCTCACTCTCTCACATGTCCTCTGACAATCCCTCTCCCTGACTCTCACATATGTCCTCTGACAATCCCTCTCCCTGACTCTCTCACATGTCCTCTGACAATCCCTCTCCCTGACTCTCACACATGTCCTCTGACAATCCCTCTCCCTGACTCTCACATGTCCTCTGACAATCCCTCTCCCTGACTCTCCCACATGTCCTCTGACAATCCCTCTCCCTGACTCTCTCACATGTCCTCTGACAATCCCTCTCCCTGACTCTCACATGTCCTCTGACAATCCCTCTCCCTGCTCTCTCACATGTCCTCTGACAATCCCTCTCCCTGACTCCCACATGTCCTCTGACAATCCCTCTCCCTGACTCTCACATATGTCCTCTGACAATCCCTCTCCCTCACTCTCTCACATGTCCTCTGACAATCCCTCTCCCTGACTCCCACATGTCCTCTGACAATCCCTCTCCCTGACTCTCACATATGTCCTCTGACAATCCCTCTCCCTCACTCTCTCACATGTCCTCTGACAATCCCTCTCCCTGACTCTCACATGTCCTCTGACAATCCCTCTCCCTGCCTCTCACATATGTCCTCTGACAATCCCTCTCCCTCACTCTCTCACATGTCCTCTGACAATCCCTCTACCTCACTCTCTCACATGTCCTCTGACAATCCCTCTCCCTCACTCTCTCACATGTCCTCTGACAATCCCTCTCCCTGACTCTCTCACATGTCCTCTGACAATCCCTCTCCCTGACTCTCTCACATGTCCTCTGACAATCCCTCTCCCTCACTCTCTCACATGTCCTCTGACAATCCCTCTCCCTGACTCTCACACATGTCCTCTGACAATCCCTCTCCCTGACTCTCTCACATGTCCTCTGACAATCCCTCTCCCTGACTCTCTCACATGTCCTCTGACAATCCCTCTCCCTGACTCTCACACATGTCCTCTGACAATCCCTCTCCCTGACTCCCACATGTCCTCTGATAATCCCTCTCCCTGACTCTCTCACATGTCCTCTGACAATCCCTCTCCCTGACTCTCTCACATGTCCTCTGACAATCCCTCTCCCTGACCCTCTCACATGTCCTCTGACAATCCCTCTCCCTGACTCTCACACATGTCCTCTGACAATCCCTCTCCCTGACTCCCACATGTCCTCTGACAATCCCTCTCCCTGACTCTCACATATGTCCTCTGACAATCCCTCTCCCTCACTCTCTCACATGTCCTCTGACAATCCCTCTCCCTGACTCTCACACATGTCCTCTGACAATCCCTCTCCCTGACTCTCACACATGTCCTCTGACAATCCCTCTCCCTGACTCTCACACATGTCCTCTGACAATCCCTCTCCCTGACTCTCACACATGTCCTCTGACAATCCCTCTCCCTGACTCTCTCACATGTCCTCTGACAATCCCTCTCACTGACTCTCACATGTCCTCTGACAATCCCTCTCCCTGACTCCCACATGTCCTCTGACAATCCCTCTCCCTGACTCTCTCACATGTCCTCTGACAATCCCTCTACCTCACTCTCTCACATGTCCTCTGACAATCCCTCTACCTCACTCTCTCACATGTCCTCTGACAATCCCTCTCCCTCACCCTCTCACATGTCCTCTGACAATCCCTCTCCCTGACTCTCACACATGTCCTCTGACAATCCCTCTCCCTGACTCTCACATGTCCTCTGACAATCCCTCTCCCTGACTCCCACATGTCCTCTGACAATCCCTCTCCCTCACTCTCTCACATGTCCTCTGACAATCCCTCTCCCTGACTCTCACACATGTCCTCTGACAATCCCTCTCCCTGACTCTCACATGTCCTCTGACAATCCCTCTCCCTGACTCTCACACATGTCCTCTGACAATCCCTCTCCCTGTCTCTCTCACACATGTTCTCTGACAATCCCTCTCTCTGACTCTCTGTCTCACACGTCCTCTGAGAAATTAAAAAGAAATTCTGTAATTATTCACAATTTTGATGTCAAAGCATTGGTTCTGAACATTATTTTTCATCATGCATCAGTTAATGACAGAAATCCCAAGGGCATGATGACCCAAAAACTATTACACAAGGACACCAAGCAAGTACCAGTCCAGCAGCCCCTAGTTAAGCCCAAACCACAAAAGGCACGGTACAGAAAGATGAGACACATGATCTCCCAGAAAGCTTAATCATTTGCCTTCTAAAAAGACTCTCTTTTCTGAAAGTGGAGCTGAAACCCCTCTGGTTTCAGACTCCTTGGCACTCTTGCTTAATATACTTTCCTTTTTCTCTCGAGAGGATGCCTCCTGAGTCGTACTCCTTTCCGTGACAGAAAGAACAATACAGAAGTCTGAACCGAAAGTGGGCTAAGGAAAATTAAATCCCTAGTGTGGACTCATTTTATGATCATGTTATCTTTTCCCTAAAATGTGAGTGATCAAGAATTCCGTTTAACTCATATTTGGGGTTTAAATCTATCTGGATTTTTTTAATGACTTAATATGAAAAACATTACTTCAAACACTATCCATCCTTATCTTTAGAAAATGTTTTTAGGTAAATTGCATTTACAGTACAACTTGCAGCTGTCCAAAGGCAGACACAGGCCAAACATTAACATGGTCCACCTGAAGTAGAGGGCCACAATGCATTTCTTCTCTCAGGCTTGATAGGTCTGTTTTTTCTGTTTTTTTTTTTTTTCTCTTTAAATTTATTTATTTTTAACATTAATTCACTATACATCATTACAGCATACAAATGAATTTTCCATCCAAAATACACTGTGTATTGGCTCAATCAAGCACATCAACATACATGTTTTCAGCAAATAATTTTCCAATTCTTATGTCTTGTATACTTTGTTTTTTGTTTTGCCATCCTTGATTCCTTATCTCTCACCCTCTGCCATGTCCCACCCTCCTCCCACATTGTCTCTGGTATCCATGGTTGCTTTCTATGCCTCCCCCCCCCCATTTAATTGATTTGCTAATGAACTTAATTAGTCTAAATATATCCAATAGCTAGTACAGCTGATATATACCTATACATGAACCCAAGTCTGACTTTAGGCATAAACCCCAGTGAGTAGAATGAACATATTATAAAGTAGTACCCAGCTGGGGCTATATAGCTTACTGCAGTCATCAAATATGATTTTTTTTTTAATTTCAATACGAACAGTTTTACCATTTTTTTCTTCCCCCTGCAATTTTTTTTTAATTACTTAACGTTCATTCCCTGAGCATCATCACAACATACTAAATGTGGTTTCCCATCTAGAATAAACTGCATAGTGGCTTAATCATGCATGTTATCATCAATAATATTCCATTTCTACTTTCATACACATGTATATGTATATATGTCTTTTACCCCATGTTTGACCCTCTGCCCTTTCCCACTCTCTTATTACACTATCTCTGCTATATACAGTTGTCTTCCATTCCTTTTTCCCCAACATTTTGTTGATCACACAATATCATAAGTAATCTAACTACTTTCAGCAGGTAATTTCGAGAAGAGTAGTTTTGAACTGGTAATGATATTTCCTTGAAACTTAAAGCCTAGAAACAGGTTAGTATTCTGTTCAAATAGTAGGTACATGCACCTATCAACAGCTCAAGACAGGAAAAAAATCCTTTAAAACCAGAAAACAAAGCTTAGGAGAAAAGTAGCAATAATTTAGTCAAGTCACAGAATGTTGTTTCATTGGTTCAGTCTCATGTACTTAATCTTTCTTCTGTTAAGGTTCGATCTTCTAGATTGAATTCTGGGATATGATATTCACCTCCAAACATAGTCCCTAAAATTAAGTTGCCCATTTTCTTAGTTTTTGAGTGTGTCTGCATTTAATTTTACTGACATAGCACTCCCTTAAGAACTTCTTGGAGATCTGGTCTAGTGCTGGTAAATTCTTTCAGGTTTTGTTTATCTGGGAAAGTTTGTATCTTTTCTTCCCAAATGAACGATAATCTTGCTGGGTACAGAATTCTCAGTTGAAATTGCTTTTCCCTTAACACTTTGAATATATTTTCCCATTCTCTCCTTGCTCGCATTGTTTCCGATGAGAGGTCTGCCGTTAGTCTGATGGGATACCCTTTGTAGGTAACTTGCCTTTTTTCTCTAGCCAGTCTTAGTATCTTGTCTTTGTCTGTGATTTTGGTCAACCTGGCTATGATATGTCTTGGAGAAGATCTTCTTGGGTTGATTCTATTTGGGGTCCTCTGTATTTCTTGGGACTGAATCTTTGAGTGCCTCTCCAGGTTTGGAAAGTTTTCTTGCAGGATTTCATGGAATAGATTATCAATGCCCTTATGAGTCTCTTCACCTTCTGGGATGCCTATTATCCGGATGTTTGGACGTTTAATTGTATCTAGTACTTCTCGCATATTATTCTCAAATTTTTGGGCCATTTTCTCAGTCTTCATGGTGGATTTTTCTAGGCCAGCCATTTTCTCTTCTACATTAGAGATTCTATTTTCTGTATGATCTAGTCTGCTTTTAATACTTTCAAGGGAGATTTTGACTTCTTGTATTATAGCCTTTATCTCTAACAGTTCCATCTGATTCTTTTGTAAAGTGTGAAATTCCTCTTTTAGATCTTGCATGAATTTCCTCACCTCCTGGAACTCTTCAACTCCTTTCTCCTTCCTCTTCAGCAGTTCCTTGTCTCTCTTCTCTTCCATCTCTGTTAGTTTTGCCATTATGAATGTTCTGAATTCTTTATCAGACATTTCCATGATTTCCATTGAACTGTGTGTGGATGAAGAGGAGTTATCCTTTACCCTTGTGGGAGAGGTATTTTCCTGCTTCCCCATATTTCTTGTGGTCCTGCAGTGATTTCTAGTCATCTGGTGGATGGTTGGTTTCTTCCCGAACTTGGAGGTTCAATCTGAGGGTCGAGGAGTGTGCAGAAAAGGAAGCAGAGAGAGGGATACAATACCAACAACAGCAAAAAAACAGACAAGAAGCAGAGAAAAAGAAGAGAAAAACTTTTAAATAAATCTAAGGAAAAATTAATATTAAAAAATTTTAAATAAAACTCAAAAATTAGAAAACCACACGGGTTTTGTGTGCTGGAGGCCCAGTTAGCAGTGGGACATCTTCTTTTCTCCCAAAAGGCTAGATCGCAGGAGCCATGGAGCTGTTTCTGTTTTGTTTTTTTGTTTTTTTGTTTTTGTTTTTGTTTTTGTTTTTAAATAAATGAACTTCTAATTCCTAGGCTGTCTTTTTTTTAATTTTTTTTTTAGAGGTTTTTGCTATAGGGCGCATGCACTCACCAGAAAGACAGAGAGTGACAGAGAGACATAAAGCGAGAAATCACACCCCAGGGGGGATGGCCATGCCACAATCCCTTCTCCTCCTTCTCCTCTCAAGATCTTGGGCACGCACACACAAGTGCCCAGAGTGAGTTTAAGCCACTGGGTCCAGGACTTGAACCACCGTCAACTACATGGGAGTCCAGCGACATAGCCATTAATGCTAACTGCTGGTCCCGATTCCTAGGCTGTCTTATTGGAAGCAGCAGCTGGCTAAATGTAGAGGAAAGATCAAACTTGGCAACCAAAGTAGGGCACTTGGGAATAAAATAAAATACCTGGGAACCAGCAGTTGGTGTAATGGCTATGTCGCTGGACTCCCACGTAGTCGACCGCGGTTCGCGTCCTGGACCCGGTGGCTTAAAACTCATGCCGGGCACGTGTGCGTGCGTGCCCAAGATCCCGAGAGGAGAATGGAGGAGAAGGGATTGCGGCGTGGCCATCCCCCTGGTGGGTGATTTCTCGCCTTCTGTCTGTCTGGTGAGCGCACGCGCCCTATAGCGGAAACCTCTAAAAATAAATAAATAAATAAATAAATAAATAAATAAATAAAATACCTTCACCACCACAGCCCTGAGCAGCTACTGAAGTCACTCTCCCTCCTTCGACAGGCGAGATCAGCCTCCCTGGCCAAGATCGCACTCACACCTCCCTAGTCAGTGTGGATCAACCAGCCTGGAGAGGAGACCTCAGGCCTTATAAGATGTGCTGAGGGCCAGTCCTCGAGCCATGAGAAACCCAGGAAGTGCAGGCTAACCTGCTAAGAGACTCAGTTAAAATGGGTCTTATCGTTTGGCACCAAAGCAGGTAAAAAGCAAGTGCTTGCCAAGAAGATAAATACATTTTTCTGAAATATCGCTTACAGTAATGAGAAGAGCTGATTAACACAATCTGAATTTGCTACTGTAGGCAACTTATCTCACGTAGGGTTGAGATGTATTCCAAAGTATATGAAACATCAGATCCAAGCAAAATAGGCATTGTTTTATTATAAAAGTGAACTATGTGGGGGAGAAAAAACCTCTACAGACTTAACTTTTCTTTGCCATGCTAATTTTCTCCACAGCTTATGTTTGCAAAATCCATACAATAAAAGTGCTAATTGTAGGGCTCAGCAGGCGGCATGATGGTTAAGGCACTAGACTCCACAAGGCCAGTTCTGCAGGTTTGAGTCCCAGATTGGGTGGCCTGAAAAGCATGTCAGGCATGTGTGTGTGTGTGTGTGTGTGTGTGCCCAAATCCCAACAGGATCATGGAGAAGGGATTGTGGCACAGCTATCCCCTTGGGCACCAGGGAGGGTGATTTCTCACTTTCCCTCTCTCTTTCTCTGTAGAGCGAATATACTCTATGACCAAAAAAATGTGTAAATTGTTTTTTCAAAGCTTTCAAATAAAGGAAATTGAAAAAGATAACAAGATCTAGTCATTTCTTTCACCTCAAAATGTCTTTTAAAACTATTCAAAATAGCACATTGATTTCAGCTCCTCAAGATTAGAGTACTGTCATGTGTACAATGTCATCCTTAATGATTATTACATGAGCTGGTCGCATTTATAGAACATTACTCTCTAGGCCCTATGTGAATTTCAACTTCACAAGTGCGTCCCTACTTTCTGTGCATCTGGCTTCGCTCCTCTGCTCGTGGAGTGAGTGCTCATCATTGACTGCAGTGCAGTGTCCATGAGCCCGGGCCCTCGTGCCACTGGTGCAGTAATGAATAATACTGCAGTGCTGTTACCCACCTTCGTCACTTCAGAGCACTTAGGAGCTGATAGCATCCTGTTACCACCAGACTGTTGACCGTCTAAATGTATCAATAGCAAACGTATACCTCAGCCACTCTAAAAAACTGTCCGAACTTTTGGTTTTTTAT
Source organism: Tupaia tana (assembly GCA_026018925.1). Classification (NCBI taxonomy): domain Eukaryota; kingdom Metazoa; phylum Chordata; class Mammalia; order Scandentia; family Tupaiidae; genus Tupaia; species Tupaia tana. The sequence goes on from JAKSZU010000008.1 coordinate 5,538,010, forward strand.
TAGTGACTCAAAAGAAAGAAAGAAAAAGTTTTTGAGTATAACATTGAGGAAAATGTTCAAGTTCAAACATTGAGATTCTTAAATATTGAACACTTAACACAATAACACTGTTATAAAAGCATTTAAAATTCAAGAAGGAACAACTGTTTCACAATAAGGGGACCAGCAGATGGTGTAATGGTTATGTTGCTGGACTCCCACGTAGTCACCCGTGGTTCGAGTACCAGACCCAGTGGCTTAAAACTCAAGGTGAGTGTGTATGTGTGTGTGTGCCCAAAATCCCAAGAGGAAAATGGAGAACAGATTACAGTGTGGCCTTCCCCCTCGGGGATGATTTCTCGCTTTCTCTCTCTCTGTCTCTCTGCCTCTCTGGTGAGCACACATGCCCTATAGCAAAAACTCTCTCAAAAACTAAGTTCCGCAATATGATTTGAGAGAGAACAGTCTAGAGGAGAATGTAGCAGTCAGTGCGGAAAACAACTCACACAAAAAAGAAGAGAAACGAGAAAGTCGGGTATTTGCTCCACGATGCCAGTCTCCGGGATGGACAATCAAACGCATCTCCATCCAAACACCTGCATGCTTTTGTATTATTTTCTTTCCTCCTTCCACTTACAAATTCAAAAGCTGTCATTTTCTTTTTTCAAGGAAACAAATCTCAATGAGGTATTATTTTTCCTTCTGCCAAGGAAGAAATCATGAGTCATAAAGGGAGCATGGGCAGACTCGGGTAAACACGGAAACGTCTCAGCGTCCGCTCCGGGTGAGCACCACGAGCCGGTGCTGCCCGTGATGCCTCGGCCGTTCGCCTTGACTGGGCCCCCACTGCTCCTTAAAGGACGGATACTGAGTGCGGTCGGGCCACACAAGAACTTGACTGACACTGACCACACAGGAAGAATTACTTTCTAGATATTTACGTCCAAATTGCAATGACATCAATCAACTCCAGGATAGTTTGCTTAGGAAGTCAAAGTGCAGTTATTTTTATTCACTTGGTCTTTCCACACTGTAGCTGCCTCATCACCAGGACTGGCCCCGACCAGCACACTCTTCCCATCTCACTCATTTTCTCCACATTAGCATCTTATTTTTGAAAAACTCTTTTTTTAGTTTTATTGATTTGGATACTCTGCTTTTCCTTAGTGCCATCAGTCCATTCTGTCTTTAATAAAAGTTTATAGTCAGGTCTCTGGTGACAGTATAGAAATGATAAATTTTTAAAAATTAGCTAGTCTCCGTATGGGGCATTTGTTGGTGGTGCAGAAGAGATCTTTGAGGAAGCTTGCTTCACAGAGGAAAGGAGTCGGCGCCCTGACTCATTCACACAGGACAAAGAAGACTGGATCACAGCAGGAAGAGCCCGGAAGCACTGCCGGCTTGCTTGTTTTCCGATTTATGGAAGAGAGAATCAGAACCTCGGGAGCCTTAGAGATTGCTCCAAGAGCTCACGCCTCCTCAGTAGGGTGGAGAAACGAGGCCTCCGTCACCCAGCAACCCTGCAATGCTCGTGAGTCAGATTTCTGAGTCACACACAAACGTTTCAGGTCTAACTGGCGTGGAATTACTTAGCCCATGAGAAGGGAGCCAAGACTCGGTGCTGCCTGGTACTGTGCAGCTCACGGACGCTGGATCCCGATGGGCGGTCACTGTCATTCCCCAGCTGGGGGAGAACCTGCTGAGGGTGCCCAGCGTTCTCTGTCTCTCTCATTCTCATGAAAGAAAGGAAGAAACTACAATTTTTTAAAAGGCGCCAACTTAGCACCTCTATTCCTTTGTGTATTGGCAAATGTTTTCTTTGGCTAATCTTTCCTACTTTTTTTTTTTTTTTTTTTTTTTAGGTTTTTGCCTGAGGATATATGCCCTTGCTGGAGAGAGAGAAACAGACAATGAGAGGGAAAGTGAGAAATCACCCCCAGGGCGATGGCCATGCTGCAATCCCTCATCCTCCATTCTCCTCCCGGGATCTTGGGCACACATAGTGCTGTGGTTTTCAATCCATGGGGTCTGGGACCCTAATCGCCATCAGCCATGTGGGAATCCAGTCTTCCCTACTTTTACAAGTTATTGATGTCTTTGAATGAATAGGATCCTTAAAAACCATCAGTATTCATAATCTAGAAATCCCGTTTTCAAGCCACAGTCGCTAGTGGCTTAGCTGGTATTTTTATGTATCCCTTAGTGTAAGAACACTGAGTTTTATTAACAATAATATGTTTACTCTTCACTTTTACACAGAAAAAGCTGAACGTGATTAGTGGATGTGATTTTTCTTCCATGTGTAGGTACTAATATCCAGCTTCGCCTTACACATACAATCACATATCACTTGATTCAGAGATAACTTACGGAAACCCAAATATATTTGCCTAGTATTACTATTGTTTTATTATTATTATTATTATTATTATTATTATTATTATTATTATTTAGACTGTACTTGCTCAGTTGAGTGCTAAGTGTGGAGGACAGTATGTGACTGACAGCACAGAACAGACTTGTGTAAGACCAGCCATTCATAAAAGATGTGAGAAAGAAGGGTAGACTTTCAGATCTTAGGCAAGGTGCTTCATTTTCTAAGCTTCAGTTTCATTTTCTATTCCTATAGAAATGAAAACACGTGGCTAGTCAGATTTTTATGCGTTTTAGGAAAAGTGTAACATCTGAGAGTGCATAATTTTTCTTGCACCTAGGTGCCTTGTCTGGCTTGAAGTCTCATTTTTCTTCACTACTTAACAACAAACAAGAATTGATTTGACTTCTGATTCTTCACCTCTAACAAAACCATCTAGTGTGGTTTCATTGACATATTTCAGATATGTACCCAGCACTCAGCCGGAGTAGTAACGCGAGGAGAACCTCAGTGAGCCTCAGTGAATCAGGCTACGAGATGGAGCCCCCAGTGGAGAGGTGGTGAATGGAAACGCAGCTTGGTGCTGTTTCCCTGGGATGGAACTCTCTGGAGTATGGATTTTCTACCCTCCCTGATTCTAGCAGCGATTTAAGTTAGCTTAGAGTGCTAAGTAAAATAAGACATCTGCGTAAATTATAACATGAGGACAAAAGGAAGAACAACAGAGATGCAGACACAGTCACTGCGAGGCTCGCACCTTGCTGGCAGGAGCGAGGACAGGTTACACCATCGCGGTGCCTACAGTCAGGCTGCGGCTATCCAGCACTTAGCATGCACCACGCACTATGTGAAGGTCTTCTCATGAACGAAATGGTTTACTCCTTCCAGCCATACTAAGGTAGGCATTACTAAGGTAGGCATTATTTCATAGCTGCTTTTTAAACCAGTGTTTACTGTGGTAAAAACATTTAAGATGAGATCTATCGTCTCACTTTTTTTGGTTTTATTTTGCGGGGGGAGAGGTTTTTGCTATAGGGCATGTGTGCTCGTCAGAAAGACAGAGAGAGGGAACCAGCAGTTAGCGTAATTGCTATGTCACTGGACTCCCACGTAGTCGACCGCGGATCGCGTCCCGGACCCGGTGGCTTAAAACTCACGCCGGGCGCGTGTGTGTGCGCGTGCCCAAGATCCCAAGAGGAGAATGGAGGAGAAGGGATTGCGGCGTGACCATCCCCCCTGGGGGGGGTGATTTCTCGCTTTCTGTCTCTATGTCTCTCTCTGTCTGGCGAGTGCACGCGCCCTATAGCGAAAACCTCTCCAAAAAAAGAAAAAAGAAAAAAAGAGAGACAGAGAGACAGAAAGTGAGAACTGACCACCCCCTCAAGGGGAGATAGTCACGCCCCAATCCCTTCTCCATTCTCCTCTCGGGATCTTAGGCACATACACACATGCTCCCGGCATGAGTTTAAGCCACCAGGTCCGAGACTTGAACAGTGATCGACTACATGGGAGTCCAGTGACGTACCCATTACGCCAGCTGCTGGTCCCATGTCTCACATTTTTTAAACCATAATTTATTTGCGAATGTGATGTCTCTCTCTAAATTATCTGTTGTCTTTAGTACTCTTTTATATTACTTATTAGTCAGGGCAGTTTCATATTACCTGACTTTTTATTTATTTATTTATTTATTTTAGTTTGCTAGAAGGCACTCACACTCACCAAAGAGTCAGAGAGAGAGAGAGAGAGAGAGTACTCTCCAGGGAAATGGCCACACCACAATCTTTTTTCCACCATTCTCTTAGAATTTGGGGGACACATGCACACACACCCAGCATGTTTCTCAAGCCACCAGGTCTGGTTCTCAGACCACACAGTCAGCCATGTAGATCCAGCTGCCTTAACTGCCACACCACCAGCTGGCCCTCCTCTCACGTTTAAGTGCACCGTACAGCATTGTTACCTACCAGCAAAGTGCCAATAAGGTTCCTAAGCTTACTTGTCTTGCAAAACCAAAACTTCATATCCGTTGAATAAGTCATTTTCCCCTTGCTATAGTTTGGATTGTGTCCCCCCAAAATTCATGACACTTTGGTGAGCATAGAAAGTGTAGAGACTTAATCTGATGATAGTGTTGAGAGATGGGGCCCCTGGAGGGTGATGAGGAATCAGGCATGGCCCCATGACTGAGTCTGGGGGTTTATAAGGAGAGTGGGTGAGACACGGAACACAGACAGGACCCCTGCTCCCCCGCCACACTACCCGCTGGCAAAGACTCCCTAAGCCTGGAGCTTCTAGCCCCTGGACCTCCAAAGTATGAGCTGAATAAATCTCTGTTCTTTTTAAATTACCTAGACTCAAGTATTTTCTGTCATTAACAAAAAAGCCTCCTCCGGGCCCTGCAGCCACCATTCTGCTCTGTCTAGTTGAGCTTCCTGTTCCAGATGAGCTTCCTGTTCCAGATGAGCTTCCTGTTCCAGATAAGCTTCCTGCTCCAGATGAGCTTCCTGCTCCAGATGAGCTTCCTGTTGCAGATGAGCTTCCTGCTCCAGATAAGCTTCCTGTTCCAGATGAGCTTCCTGCTAAAGATGTGCTGCCTGTTGCAGATGAGTCCTGTTCCAGATGAGCTTCCTGTTCCAGATGAGCCTCCTGTTCCAGATGAGCTTCCTGTTGCAGATGAGCTTCCTGTTGCAGATGAGCTTCCTGCTCCAGATGAGCTTTCTGTTCTAGATGAGCTTCCTGTTCCAGATGAGCTTCCTGTTGCAGATGAGCTTCCTGTTGCAGATGAGCTTCCTGTTGCAGATGAACTTCCTGTTCCAGATGAGCTTCCTGTTGCAGATGAGCTTCCTACTGCAGATGAGCTTCCTGTTGCAGATGAGCTTCTTGTTCTGAGCTACCTTGTGTAAGTGGAATCATGGGTACTTCCGTGCCTAGCTTATTTCACTTAGCGTGGCGTCCTCGAGCACCTTCAGAGCCCTCCAGCTCATCGCAGGGGACAGGGTTGCCTTCTCTCTTAAAGCTGAAACAATCCCACAGTGGGTACACATGCATCACCTTCTTCCCTCCGTTCACCCTATGCACATGCAGGCGTTATGTCCTGGCTGCTGTGACTAGCGCTGCAATGAACACAGGTCAGCCAGTAACTGTCTGAGATCGGGATTTCAGTTCCTTTGCACATATACGCAGCAGGGTTGCTAGTCCTTCGGTAATTCTGTTTAATATCTTGTTTAATATCTTTTTTTTTTTTTTGGAGAGGTTTTTCACCATAGGGTGCATGCGCTCGCCAGACAGACAGAGAGAGACAGAGAGACAGAAAGCGAGAAATCACCCCCCCAGGGGGGATGGCCACACCGCAATCCCTTCTCCTCCATTCTCCTCTCGGGATCTTGGGCACGCATGCACACGAGCCCATCTTGTTTAATATCTTAAAGGAACATTATACTGACCATCTTACGTTTCTACCAATAATGTAGAAGAATTCTAATTTTCCAGCCACACCCACACTTGCTCTCTTTTGGGTTTTTCATAATAGCCTTCCGATTAGTGTGAGGCATCACCTCGTTGTGATTTTTTGTTTAAGTTCATTCTTCCATGAGATAAAGAGAGAGAGAAGTGGGGGCACCTCCGACAATCCTCCCCCAGCCTCAGCCAGCCCTGAGTCATGGACGCACATGTGCCCAGCATACTTGGGGAGGTCTCCAGAGGGGAGCCCAGAACTTTCTTATGTGGGTCGGCCATGCAGAGCATCGCACCACCACCCAGCTAGGGACTGGGTTCCTGGCCAAGTTAAAGTACTCGGGAAACACCAGGAATGAGGCAACTTGTGGGAGCCCAGCTGCCTGCACAGGGCAGGCACTTCCGTTTGGTTTTCTGGCCTTGGGCTCTGCAGCCCAGGGTCTTATGCGTGCTGCCAGTGCTTCTTATCAGACACAGGAAGTTACTGTGCCTAAACACTCAACAGAAACACTTTGAAAGAACTGGGGCCCCTCCACAGGGGTCACCCTGCCAAGGTGCTCTGCTCCACAGGCTGGGGCACTCCCAGTCCAACCTAAAAGGTTCAGTGGCGTGCACCTATAATCCCAGTGAATTAAGGAGGTTGAGGTAAGAGAACCATGAGTTCAAGGCCTCCCTGGGCAAGATCAGGAGAAGGCCTGCTGAAGAATTAGGCAGGTTGGCGAATATCTGTGGCCCTAGCTGGGAGGCTGAGGCAGGACTGTGACAGGCCAAGACCCTGTCTTCAAAACAAAACAACACAAAAACTCATTTCACTTGAGAGAATCTTGCAATATGAAAACTTTAAATCCAAGAGCTTATTTTCCCCATTCGATTCATGGACACCAATGCCCTCCTACGGTTGCTCACCACGGGCTAGCTTGACGCCTTCGGAGCTCTCTAAAATTAAAAGTTATAGTCACACCTGGACTGGCATTCGTGGAAACCCTACAGTGAAAACACCATTGTGGCATTCAGACCATCATTCATCAATGTCAGAAACGAAATTCCACATAGGTACCCGCCTCTAAAACTGTATTCCCATCTGGCAAAATCCTAATGAACAAAGGAACGCTTTCTGTTTAATGAAGCAATTTTCTTCTGGAGCTTGTTTTTGACAGCCATACCCTGGGGCTATTGCAGCTCTGACTGCTCTGCTCCACCTGCAGAAGGGGGAACCCAAAAATAAACGTGTATGTGAACACTCAAAATGCAAATGTCCTCCTTCTGCTTGCTGATTCCAAGGTATAGAATTGACTTTCAATCAGAGAAGACGGTTACAGAGGTGTAGTTACATAGCTTCTCTCTATGCTATGCGTTTTTGTCAACTGCTGCAGTTCCGAGGTAAAAACAAAGTGAATCAATAAAAGGCAAATGTACCTTTAGTTAAGAAAAGGCCTGTGAAAAATAAGCCATTTCAGACTCCTGAGGGATAACAGTGTGTGAACTCCGAGGTGTGTGCCCTTGTGTTACCGGGGTTACTCTGTGCATCCAATTCATAGCACAGAAAATAAATAGTACTATGAGAAAGTAAGAAACTGTAGGAGAAAAGCGAAGGTTAGAAAACCTGCAGTCCCTGTGCTGGGAGCCAGGGCGCAGAGACACCCCCAGACTCCCCATGACATGTGTGGAAGGGACCTGGGAGTTCTGAAAAGCTGGATTCTGATCACTACCCTAAAACTTGTAAATCCAAGTGCGCATTCTAGTTTTTTAATTTGTCAGAGGGCGCATGCACTCACTGGAGAGAAAGAGTGGTGACAGGTGTGAGAAAGCAACCAGGGGGGAGCCAGCAGTTAGCGTAATGGCTATGTCGCTGGACTCCCACGTAGTCGACCGCGGTTCGCGTCCCAGACCCGGTGGCTTAAAACTCATGCCGGGCACATGTGCGTGCGTGCCCAAGATCCCGAGAGGAGAATGGAGGAGAAGGGATTGCAGCGTGACCATTCCCCCTGGGGGGTGATTTCTCGCTTTCTGTCTCTATGTCTCTCTCTGTCTGTCTGGCGAGCGCACACGCCTCATAGTGAAAATCTCTCCAAAAAAAAAAAAGCAACCAGGGGAAATGGTTAAACCATGATCTTTTCTCCTCCATTTCTCTCTCCTTTCAGGATTTTGGGCATGCATACACACATGCCCGGTGTGTTTTTCAAGTCACCAGATTCGAGATTCCACAGTTGCAATCAGCTGTGTAAGGTCCAGCTGCCCTAACCACCATACCGTCAGCTGCCCTAACCACCATAGAGTCAGCTGCCCTAACCACCATAGAGTCAGCTGCCCTAACCACCATACCGTCAGCTGCCCTAACCACCATAGAGTCAGCTGCCCTAACCACCATAGAGTCAGCTGCCCTAACCACCATAGAGTCAGCTGCCCTAACCACCATACCGTCAGCTGCCCTAACCACCATAGAGTCAGCTGCCCTAACCACCATACCGTCAGCTGCCCTAACCACCATAGAGTCAGCTGCCCTAACCACCATAGAGTCAGCTGCCCTAACCACCATAGAGTCAGCTGCCCTAACCACCATAGAGTCAGCTGCCCTAACCACCATAGAGTCAGCTGCCCTAACCACCATACCGTCAGCTGCCCTAACCACCATAGAGTCAGCTGCCCTAACCACCATACCGTCAGCTGCCCTAACCACCAGAGTCAGCTGCCCTAACCACCATACCGTCAGCTGCCCTAACCACCATAGAGTCAGCTGCCCTAACCACCATACCGTCAGCTGCCCTAACCACCATAGAGTCAGCTGCCCTAACCACCATACCGTCAGCTGCCCTAACCACCATAGAGTCAGCTGCCCTAACCACCATACCGTCAGCTGCCCTAATCACCATAGAGTCAGCTGCCCTAACCACCATAGAGTCAGCTGCCCTAACCACCATACCGTCAGCTGCCCTAACCACCAGAGTCAGCTGCCCTAACCACCATACCGTCAGCTGCCCTAACCACCATAGAGTCAGCTGCCCTAACCACCATACCGTCAGCTGCCCTAACCACCATAGAGTCAGCTGCCCTAACCACCATACCGTCAGCTGCCCTAATCACCATAGAGTCAGCTGCCCTAACCACCATAGAGTCAGCTGCCCTAACCACCATAGAGTCAGCTGCCCTAACCACCATACCGTCAGCTGCCCTAACCACCATAGCATCAGCTGCCTTTAACCACCATAGAGTCAGCTGCCCTAACCACCATAGAGTCAGCTGCCCTAACCACCATACCGTCAGCTGCCCTAATCACCATAGAGTCAGCTGCCCTAACCACCATAGAGTCAGCTGCCCTAACCACCATAGAGTCAGCTGCCCTAACCACCATACCGTCAGCTGCCCTAACCACCATAGCATCAGCTGCCTTTAACCACCATAGCGTCCACTGCCTTAACCACCATACCGTCAGCTGTCCTAACCACCATCCCATCAGCTGGCCCTGCTTTTGTTTTTTCTACCATATTGGGAATGATTTGGGCTGAAAAAAAAAAAAAAAAAAACCAAAACAGAAAATTCAAATCGGCCTCAGAGTGACTGCAAGAGTTATCTGAGTCCTATGAGGAGATCCCAAGGGCCAGGTCGCCGCAGCTGTCGGCCATGGTGTCAGGACAACCTGTCTGTCTTCTCATCCTTAGCATGTGGCCTTCATACTCAGGATGATAAAAATCTATGTTCTTTGTTTATTTAACAGGCAGGAATAAGAAATAGGGGGCCGATCACTGAACCTGTCTCTTCTTTGGAAAAAGACACCCTTGGTCTGCCCTCCCATGGCATCTTGTAACAGTGAGGCCTCCGGAAGGCAGAGGCTGAGCTGGAGCTACAGGGGCAGTCAGTCGTTTATGTGGGATGGGACCTTGTGGGAGCAGACGCAAGAGATGAAGTAAGCCAGAGGGGGGAAAGCCAGCCTAAGGACACACTCCCGACAGCCATATCCTGGGTGACCTGTGAAAGAACTTGGGAGCCCTACGAACACCTCTCAGAGCTGGGCTTGGCAGACAGAGTTTCCACCGCTGGCTCTTTCTCAGAGGGTCACAGGAAGCTCCCTGAGCCCCACACCTACCTCTCTGGTTGTCATCAGCCGAGAAGCCCCAGCAGGGAGTGGGGCACAGCTGGGAGGTCACACCTGTGTGGCCAGGGCCTATCGAGAGCCACTGCCAGAACAGCTGGACTGAGAAGGGCCTGAGAGATGGGACAGTGCCCACCAGCAGCCCCATGGACTTGGCCGGGAAGCTCAGGCCTCCACAGCAGGGCAAGTCTGGGGAGAGGATGGGAGCTTTAGTCAGCACCGCGGGGCCCTGAAGGTCTCTGTGGGAACCATGGGAGGCCAGACATCTGGTAAACCCCTGGGTTCTGCCGCCAGCCTGCTGGCTGTGAGGAGGGTTCCCAATAGACAGCCTCTATTTGACACTCTCAGGAAAGGCAAAGCAGGAGTCATGTTGAGTGTATCTGCCCCTAAACTATCCTTCCAGTAAATAAGCTAGATTTTAAATGAATTACTATGACCACCCACTAAATTCTCAAAGCGAAGCAGGGTCCAGCCTTCTCCAAGGGACCCCACCTCACAGCCACAGGCACTTTGTGGGTCCAGAGGACAGGGGCCAGGGAATGGAGGGAGGCTGATTCCCTCCAGGGCAGCAGGAAGGTCTCTCCTCCAGACCTCCCAAGGCAGAGGGTACCAAGGTATTGGCCACCCACAATTCAAAGTTACCTGCAATTCGAGAACGCACTTCCAGCATCCCGGAAGCCACTCCCAGGGAGCTAAGAAATGCCAACCAGAGTAAGCTTAATGGTGCGGCTTGGCCCTCTGTCAGCAGCCACCCTGAGAGGGCACCTTCCACCTGCCTGCCAGTCACTCCTTCCTCAGTCATTTTTTTTCATATATATATTTTTTTCTTTTAATTTTTTTTTTGCCATAGGGTGTGTGCACTCACCAGAGAAAGAAGGAAAGTGAGAAATGACCCCTCGCGTCGGGGGGATGGCCATGCTGCAATCACTTGTCCTCCATTCTCCTCTTGGGATTTTCGGCACACGTGCCTGGTGTGATGTTCGAGCCTTGGGTTCAGGACTTGAACTGTGCAGCCGGCCATGTGGGACCTAGCACCCTCACTCCCACACCACCTGCTGGGCCACCAGCCAATTATTTTGGTAAAACATTTAGGACACCAGGCATCTCTCTTTCAACAAGGTGAGCTGCACGTCTGAACAGCAGGATGTTCGTCCTGGCGCTGCGCCTCCTGCTAACACTGCCCGGAGTAACGGCACACCGCTGGCCATGGACGTGAGATGAGAGCGGGAGTTCGATGCTGCCAAGCACGAGAGCTCTCGGTAGCCTGGACACAGAGCCACCTGTGAGACTGAAACCGTCTCCTCCCAGAGCTGCCAGCCCAGGGTACCTGTGCTCGGAAGGAAGCTCCCGGGTGGTTACAGGGAGAGCAGGAGCCCAGGGGCTGCCTTACAGGCAGCAAAGCCAGGGTGCCCCAGCAGAGCCCCTGGTGGGACCATTTCCCTGCTGGGGGATAAGCAGCTCTGAAGCAAAGATCTCCCGTTCCGTCCTCCGGCTGAGCTTTGATCTGCAGAGGCTCTTCAAGGGCAGGCAGGTGCCGCAAATCGGTCAGACTGTTCAGCCCCGAAACAGGTGCAGACCACACAGATGGAGACCTTGTGTTCCAGAGCTCATCTCCACAGCATATGCCAATAAGCAAGATGGGACTGGATGGGACTGGAAAGGACAGGACTGGGCAGGACGGGAAGGGGAGGGAAGGGAGGGGAGGGGAGAGGAGAGGAGAGGAGAGGAGAGGAGAGGAGAGGAGAGGAGAGGAGAGGAGAGGAGAGGAGAGGAGAGGAGAGGAGAGGAGAGGAAGGGATAGGACAGGAAGGGAAGGGGAAGGGAGAGAAAGAAAGGGATGGGACAGGAAGGGAAGGGAAGGGGAAGGGAGAGGAGAAGAAGGAAGGGATGAGACAGGAAGGGAAGGGAAGGAGAGGGGAGGGGAAGGAAGGGAAGAATGTAACTGTCGGTCTAAGTTCATCTGTTTAAGTCAGGGCACCCCAGGAGAGCAGGGCTGAGTCCCCCAGTCTGCGGCCAGACACAGTGAGCAGCCCTCCCTCACTGAGTGGGGTCACTCCCTGGCTCCCCTGACTCCTGCTCCTCCTGCCTGAACCTGTTTTACCTCAGGACTTGGGAAAGCCCAGGAAAATGGAAGTCACTGAAGTACCCATGACTTCACACTCGCCTACCACTCTCAACACCTCCTCCTCCTCAGGGACGCCCCCAGGACCAACACAGGCAGGTGTGACTATGCAGAGGGAGACCTCAGGGAGGCAGTCAGACCTTCACCCTGCCACAGACCTGGTTATTACGAGTCCAGAGCACGAGCACAAAGATGCTCACGCATTGCTGTAATTGTCTATTTTATTATTAGTTGTTGTTAACCTCCCACTGGGCCTCATTTATACATTAGCATTATCATAGATAAGTATGAATACAAAAAAATGTATATGAGGAGTCTCCAAAAGCTCATGGAAAATGTGTATCATGAAAAAAGTATGCATGGATTTCAAATTTTTTTGCACCAAAATAAATTCGTACCTTAATTTCCATTTTCCACACATGTTTGAGGTACTCTAATACATACAGCCTGGCACTCGGGGACCACTGGGGCTGTACATGTGTACCGTAGTGCACAGCGGAAGGGCTGTTTCCTATCAAGAAAGAGATTACTCCTGAGAGCCTGGAGAACAAGGACCTGCGTAAGCACGGAGCAGGTACAAGACCGTGTTCTTGAGCGTGCCGAATGCCTTCTCGTGCTGCTTGTACCGGAGAGCATGGCATCTGGTTTTATAGGATTGTTTCTCATTCACCGATGATTCTGCAACTCAATGCACTAACATCAAAGAAAGCAAAAGCACATGGAAACCGCTCTGCAGTGCTGGCACACTGGAGGGTTCGCAAAATTGTACTATCCGTGACACTTGGTAAATGATCGATAAACTACTTACAGATCACTTAGGACTATTTCTCCATAGCTCTCCTTTTAGGGCAGTGCACGTACTCTGTATAGTGCTAGATACACGCCATCATACGTGGGCCAGAACCCACAGGATGTACAACAGCCAGGGCACGCCCATTGTAACCTCGGACGACAGGTGCCAATGGTGTGTCTCTGCAGCGTCAGCGGTTGTAACAAGTGTCCCACTCTGGTCCACAATGGTCATAGTGGGACGAGGGAGCCAGAGAGTAAGTGGAAAGTCTCAGTTTTGCTATGAAGCTGAAACTGCTCTAAATTATAAAGTCTATTTTAAAAAGTCAATATGATAAGATAATTTTGCCATAATTGTATTTATTTTTCTTTCCTTCATTACACATCCAACTTCAAAATCAATTTTAATGATGATAATACTGTAAATAAAGCCTTATTTTCATAACCTGGGTTTCATCAAATCATAGGCTTTATTTAGGAATGATGTAAAGGACTATTCTGGGACCAGCAGTTAGCATAATGACTATGTCGCTGAACTCTCATGTAGTCGACCGTGGTTCGAGTCCCAGACCTGGTGGCTTAAAACTCACACCGGGCGCATGTGCATGTGTGCCCAAGATTCCGAGAGGAGAATGGAGGAGAAGGGATTGCGGCATGACCATCCCCCCTAGGGGGTGATTTCTCGCTTTCTGTCTCTCTGTCTCTGTCTGTCTTTCTGGCAAGCACACGCGCCCTATAGCAAAAACCTCTCCAAAAAGAAAAAGAAAAAGAAAGAAATATTCTTAAGTAATCTATAAGTAGTTTATTGGTCATTTACCAAGTGTCACTGATGCTGTAGATAGGAAGATGAGTAAATAAAACCTCTGGCCCTAAGGGCTAACATGCTAATGGAGGAAGACAGAAAAGTAAACAATTTTAATAAGCATTTATATATAAATAAATACTGACATGGGATCCCGAGTGTGCGCTCTTCTGTGTTCATCGTAAACCCCAGACATGTGGTGGCTATTTTTAGAGCAGTTCGTCTGCTCACACTAGAGCCTAAATTCTGTTTGTCTGTCTTACGCTGGGAATGGCGCCCAGGGCATGCAGATGCTTGGTAATTTTCTGTGGCATGACCTTGACTTCCAAGAACAATTACTTTAAAATCAAATCTGGAAGTAAATTCATGGCTGAGATGCCAAAACATATTCACTATTCTGAAGAATAAAGAAAAATAACATATTTTTTCTAAAATATTTCTCCCCTCTTTCCCTTCCCAAAGGAGCCCTTCCAATCAGACCATGGTCTCTTATCCTATCTTCAACTTATGCTTAAAAGGTTTTGGCCTTAGGGTATGTGTGCTCACTGGAGAAAGAGAGACAGAGACAGTAAGAGGGAAAGTGAGAAAACAGCCCCTGCGGGGATGGCCATAATCCCTTCTCCTCCATTCTCTTCCCAGGGTCTTGGGCACACCCACACGCACAAGTGCTAGGCATGAGTTTCAAGCCTCTGGGTCCAGAACTCAACCTGCGGTCGGCCACGTGGGAGTCCAGCGACATTACCACTATGCTATCTGCTGGTCCCTTGAAAGAGCTTCTTAACATGATACTCAAGTGTGCTCAGCTAGGTAATTTTGTTTCTGGAAAGTTAAGACAAAAATTTTCACTATTGCTCTCCAAACGCAAGCCCCAAGCTCTAGCCAAAGAAGGCAAGGATAGGGAAGAGGGCTCTGTGCATGACCGATACAAAGCAGATGGCCACTAGCTTTTTCTCTCTTCTTCCTGTATTGGTAGTTCTGAACATTAAGTTTTCTGTTTGTTTGTTTCTGTTGTTTTGTGGTTTTTTCCCCATTTTCCATGGAGTCAAAAGGTACCTAAATATAGGACTACAAGTGGAAAATAAGGATCAGGGTTCAGGTATTCAGTTTTTCCACTTTCGTTTGTGTGTGAACTTCCATTTTAAATGCAGGGGTGCAAAGCATTTAAGTAACTCAAAATGTTACAGTGAACAGTTAGGCTTTAAAACAATTATAAATAAATCTGTTAAATTTGTCGAGAGTGTGGCCTGCAGGTGGCATGGTGGCTCAGGTGCTAAACTCCCACATGATCAGCCGAGGTTCAAGTTCCAGACCAGTGGCCTGAAAATCACGCCAGGCGTGTGTGTGTGTGTGTGTGTGTGTGCCCAAAATCTTGACAGGAGAATGAAAGAGAAAGGATTGTAGTGTGGCCATCCCCACTGGGGGTGATTTCTCACTTTCTGTCTCTCTGTCTTTCTCTGTGTCTCTGGAAAGTGCATGCACTTCGTAGTGAAAAAAAAAAGAGAGAGAGAGAGAAAAGATTATAAAGAATTAAAAATAGAAGAAAACTAAAGTTAGCAGAAGATATATCTGAAAATATGCTCTATTCTTTCAAAGCCCTAAATTCCTTAACTACATGGCCCAGATAAGTTGGTCTATTTACATTATCTTTTGAAATTTTGAAAGTTGTTTGTAAACTGTCAAGAATTATGGAGTATGAGCTAAAACTTTTTGCTATGTAAAGTAAATGTTTGTAGAAAAATGTAAAAATAAATAAATGAAAGAAAAAAAAAAGTTGGTCTATTTAAGTCTACTTGTCCTTGAAAGTGATGGGAGTAATCTGGTTATAATAGTTGGGGCCTAAAAAAAGACTCCACGCGGCCGGGTGAGTGATCTCCAGCCCCTTAGGAACTGACAGCTCCTCAACATCAGCACGTAGTATTTGCAGGATCGTCTGGACCTCTGAACCTGGGAGGATGGAGGACATGAGCAGGAAGGAGGGCATTTCGCCCAGAAATCTCAAAAAAGTGTCCCTCTAAACACAGGGCAAAAATACCAGACGAGACTATTTGGCATTTCTAAATTGAAACCTAATAAATTAGGCAGAGACAGTGTTTTTTACTCTGCACTTTACACCCTCTAAGGCAAAGTAAAAAGCATGCAGTTAGAGAGACTAAAATGACACTATTCGGGAAAATCAGCACTGCAGAAATCCGAGAAAAGGAAAGGTAAATACTGGGAACCTTCTGAGAATCCCATTCAGTTCAAAACACTGAACTAACGTACAGTGAAGGAGGTGGAGGGACTAGGATAGGTTGGTCAGCAAATCTGTGTGGGGTGTTGATCAGACACACCAAGGTCACACCCCACCCACTGGACCACAGGGCCTTCTCACGGGCTCTCCTGCGTCTTCTCGGCCCACTCACACTACAAACATAGTGATATTTTAGAACATATCTACTGATTTTCTCCCTAAACTCTATCGACATCTTACATTTGCTTTTAAAATAAAATTTAAAGAAGCAGAAATTGTTGGATGTGACTTTGAAGACCTTGCTCCTCTCAGCCTGTCCCTCTGCAGGCTCAGCTTACCTGGCCTCCTCTCCCAGAGCAAGTGTCTTCTACTCCCTGGAAGGTGCTGTGCTCCCCTCATCTGGGACTCCGGCACATGCCCTGAAGACCCCTGCACCTGCTCCCCACCTGCTTACCTACTTACTCATTAACTGGCTTCAAATTTCACTTCCTCATGTGAACCTTCATAGATTTCCCCAGACGCTCCTATAACACACACCTCTAACTCCTTACAATTTTGTATTGCAGGAACTCACTGAAATTGGAAATGTACATATTTCTGTAATGACCTCATGCCTGAGTAAGAAGGTCTGTGGGGCAGGAAGGGGAGCTGACTTGACCACATGCACATCTAGCATTCAGCATCGCACCAATAGGAATTCTAACAACTTCATGCTCATAATTTGACACTATGAAACAAGGAAAGGCCAGTCCCATAGTGTAGTGGTTAAGAAAACTAGGTTCCCACATATCTGACTCCAGTTCAAATCCTTTCCAGAGGAATGAAAAACATGTTGAATGCGTGTGCATGTGTGCAGAAGATCCCGACAATATGAGAAACGGAGACAGGACTGACTGCAGCCTGGCTTGCCCCATTGGAAAGGTGCCATCTCTGTCTCTCTTTGACAAGTGTGTGTGCCCTCTGGAAAAACTGAAGAAAAGGAAGAAAGAAAGAAAAAGAAATAAAGAAAAAGAAGGAATAAAGAGAGAAACAAAGAAGAAAGAAAAAGAAAGAAAGAAAGAAAGAAAGAAAGAAAGAAAGAAAGAAAGAAAGAAAGAAAGAAAGAAAGAAAGAGGGAGGGAGGGAGGAAGGGGAAGGAGAAAGAAAAGAAAGAAGAAGGAAGGAAAGAAAAAGAAAGAGGAAGAAAGAAAGAAAGGAAGAGAGAAAGAAGGAAGGAAGGAAGGAAGGAAGGAAGGAAGGAAGGAAGGAAGGAAGGAAGGGAGGAAGGAGAGAAGGAAGGAAGGAAGGGAAGAAGAGAAGGAAGGAGAGAAGGAAGGAAGGAAGGAAGGAGAGAAGGAAGGAAGGGAAGAAGAAAGAGAGAAAGAAAGAAACTTCCTCAAAAATCACCACCTGTCAAAACCCAGGTGAAGTACGAGAGATAAATAGAATAGTCCTGTATCAAAGAACTGAGGACCAGGCGTAACTCAGCAGTGACAGTGCTGAACCCACATGAGAAGCCCTGGGTGGACTCCGTGGACGTCCTTGTGCATGCTGCGTGGAAGATCACATGTCTACGACAGGCTGATGAGACGGAGAGTCAATCATGGCACCAAAGTCCTGTTTGGATCGTTGTCTTTCTGACTCTCTCAGAAGAAGTAAATAAAGTTTAAAGAAATAAATTGGAAGTGTAAATTATAAATTATAAAAAAAGAAATATCCATGCCTAGATGGTTTCACTAGAGAATTTTACTAATATGTAAAAAGAATTAACACCATTGCTATACAATCTTTTCCAAGAAACAGAAGAGTGGTCGGTATTACCCTGATAACAAAACAAGGGAAATACAGTATCAAAAAAAAAAAAAAAGTATGTACAAAAATTCTTTGCAGATATCGGTAAATCAAATCCAGCGAATTATAAAAGGCATGACCAACTGAAACTTATTTCAATGTACAGGACTGGTTCAACATTCAGAAAATCAATCACTACAACCAATCACTTCAACATACCAAAGGAAAAAAGTTATATAATCATCTCATTTGACTCAGAAAGCACTTGGAAAAAAAAAATCTAACATCTATTCATAATGAAAACTCTTAATCTACAAACAAAAGAAAACTCACCCTGATAAAGAGGATCTACAAAAATCCTACAGTTAGCACTAGTGTTAACAATAAAATAGCTATAGTAACACCATAGTTAGCTGAATGATTCCTCCCATATGGAGAACAAGGAAATAATTTCCACCAAGACTGGGAATGAGACTTTTATCATTCTTATTCAACATAACTGCAGTGTAGTTAGCCAGTGTGGAAAAATCGAGAAAAAGACAGGTATGCAGACTAGGAGAAAAAAAAAAAAAAAAACTGTCACTATTTGTAAATGACATGTCCACACAGAAAATCCTAAATATGTTACAAACAAAAGCAGAAACCTCCTAGAAATAATACGTAATTTCAGAAAATGCCAAATACAAGATAAACACAAAAAATTAATTGCATTTCTATATGTTAACAATGAACTTATATAAACCAAAATTAAAAACACAATACCATTTAAAATCACTCCAAAGAAAATAAAATACTTAGGGATGAATCTAATTGAATATGTAAAGCATCACCCCCATGGATCCTGAACTTCAGCTGTAAAATATTGTTTTCAGAGACTTAAAATGAAGATTTTCTGCTGAGACTTTTCCCTCACTCATTTCTAGTGGGTATTGTTACCTGTCTCTTTCTCTCCATTTATCTCTGTCTCTCTATGTCTCTCTGTGTCTCCCTGTGTCTTTTAATTTCTTTTAAGAGGTGTTTTTTGTTTTGTTTTGTTTTTTGTTTTTTGTTTTTTGTTTTGTTTTTTTTTTTTTTTTGCTTTTGCTATAGGGCGCATGCGCTCACCGGACAGACAGAGAGAGACAGAGAAACAGAAAGCGAGAAACCACCCCCAGGGGGGATGGCCACGCCGCAATCCCTTCTCCTCCATTCTCCTCTCAGGATCTTGGGCACGCATGCACACGCACCCGGCGTGAGTTTAAGCCACTGGGTCCAGGACGCAAACCGCGGTCCACTACATGGGAGTCCAGTGACATAGCCATTATGCTAACTGCTAGTCCCTTTAATTTTTTTTTAAGGTAAAGTATTCTGGGCTCTCAAGCTCCTTCCTTATTATGCTAATGGGTGCCGCTCCCCATTCTATTTAGGAAAGGCACAAATCCAGGCCCTTCTCCACATAGATCCTGAAATTCAGCTGTGAAATATTGCTTTCATGCCACGCGGTTTCCAATTTTTGCTTTTAAAAATTGAAATCTCAAGTGTTTTTATTATCTTTTTTCTTCCTCCTCTTTATTTTACATGTGTGTGTGTGTGTGTGTGTGTGTGTGTGTGTTTTCTTCTTCTTTCCTATTCTCTAATTCTTTTCCTTTTTCTTTATCTTTACTCACAGGCTGCTCAGCCCCTAAGCACTAAGTGTCTAGACAGGTCCAAGTGAACAGGATCCACACATCTGAATACGATTAGGGTCAGAATATTCCTCTATTCCCACTGATTCTGTTGCACAAAGAGTGAAAACAGAACAGAAGAGAGATTGCAGATCACCTCCTCCTGCACGCCTCTGAACACTCAGATTGAACTTCAAGAATTAGTAAGAAATGCACCACCCATCAAATGACTAGACATCACTGAAGGGTCACAAGAAATATGGGAAAATAAGAAAATACCTCTCCTCCAAGGGAAAATAATAACTCCTCTCAATCCTCAGATAGTACGATGGTACTCACAAGGAAATGTCAGATAAAGAATTTAGAATTTTCATAGTGACAAAGCTAACAGAGATCAAAGAGAAGAGTGACAATGAACTATCAAAGAGGCAAGAAAAAGGAGCTGACCAGTTTCAGGAGGTGAGAACATTCTTGCAAGATCTAAAAGAGGAAATTCACACTATAAAAAAGAATCAAATGGACCTTTTAGAGATGAAGGTTATAATACAGGAAGTCAAAACCTCCCGTGAAAGTATTAAAAGCACAATAGATCATACTAAAAATTGAATATCAGATGTAGAAGATAGCATTGCTGGCCTAGAAAAATCCACCACAAAGATTGAGAAAATTGGCCCCCAAAATGAGAATAATATACAAGAAATACTAGCTACCATCAAATATCCAAACATCCGGATAATTGGTATCCCAGAAGGGGAAGAAACTCATAAGGGCATTGACAATCTATTCCATGAAATCCTGGAAGAAAACTTTCCAAACCTAGAGAGACATTCAAAGATCCAGTCCCAAGAAATACAAAGGACCCCCAATAGAATCAACCCAAGAAGATCTTCTCCAAGACACATTATAGCCAGATTGACCAAAACCACAGACAAAGACAAGATACTAAGATTGGCAAGAGAGAAACATCAAGTTACCTACAAAGGAAATCCCATCAGGGTGACAGCGGACCTCTCATCAGAAACAATGTGAGCAAGGAAAGAATGGGAAAATATATTCAAAGTGTTAAGGGAGAAGCAATTTCAACCAAGAATACTGTACCCAGCAAGATTATCCTTCATATGGGAAGAAAAGACAAGAACATTCTCAGGTAAAACCTGAAAGAATTTACCAGCACTAGACCAGATCTTCAAGAAGTTCTGCAGGGAGTGCTATACCAGGAAAATTAAATACAGTCACACAGAAATAAGAATTCAAAAACTAAGAAAATGGCCAACTTAATCATAGGGACAAGTCTGGAGTTGAATATTATATCCCAGAATTTAATTAGGAAAATCGAACCACGGCAGAAGATAGATTAAGAACAGGAAACTGTACTGGCAAAATAGCATTTTATGACTTTTGACTAAAACATTGCTGATTTTCTTCTAGGCTTTGTTTTCTGATTTTACGCATTTTTGTCCTGTCTTGAGCTGCTGATAGGTTCATGTACCTATTTGAACAGAATCTCAACCTGTTACTAGCTTTAAGTTTTAAGCATAGTTCCTTAGCATTTCTTTAATTTATTAAAGCTAAAACTGCTTTTCTTGAAATTAAGAAATATAGTAAAAAATACATAATTAATGACTGTAGTAAGCTATATAACACCAGCTAGGTACTACATTATAGTATATTCGTTCTACTCAGAGTTTCACGCCTAAAGTCAGACATGTATTCACAGATATGTATATATCAGCTGAATCTGATATATATATATATATATATATATATATATATATATATATTTATGTGTGTGTGTGTGTGTATATATATATATATATATATATATATGAAACTAGAAATGGAAAATGGAAAATTATTGATGTTAACATGTATGATTAAGCCACTATGCAGTATATTCTGGATGGGAAATCACATTTTGTATGCTGTGACAATGCTCAGTGAATGAATGTGAATTAATTAATTAAAAATAAATAAATAAATAAATGTACAGCATCTGTATCTTATAAAATACTGGGTCAGCCCTATAGTTCAGTTGTTAAGCACTGCACATAGGGATTGGATTTCACACATGGCCACTGTCTGAATCCAGGCTCTGGTGGCTTGAAAAGGATGCTATGCACATGTGCATGAGTGTTCAAAATCCTAATTTAATGGAGACATGGAGGATAAAAGATTGCAACATAACCATGCCTCAGTGGAGAGAGGTGGGGATAAGCACACATACCCTCTTGTAATTAAAAGAAAAAAATAAATAAAATGCTGATTAAAGATATCAATACCTAGGTAAATGGAAAGACATACAATGTTCATGAATTGGATGACTAAACATGATACAGATAGCACTTCTCCCCAAATGATCTAGAAATTTAATGCAAATTATACATTTAGCAAGGTTATTTCTGTACACATAGACAAGTTTATTCTAAATTCTACATGGAAAGACACAGGACGAAATAACTAAGACAGTACCTCCAAAAAGAATCAATAAATGAATAAAGCAAAAAAAAAATCAGTCTAGGATATATTATAGATTGCTACAGTATCAAAGCACTGTGGTGTTTGTAGATCACTGCTGGTGAGAATGTAAAGTATTACAACCCTAGAAAAGAGTGTGGCAGTATCTTATAAAACTAAACACATCCTTACCATTGTTCTAGCAATTATTCTATTTGGCATTAATGCTAAAGAAATAAAATCATATGTAGTCAAAACTACCTATACACCAATGTTCACTGATACTTTATTCAGAGTTCCCCAAAGTGGGAACAACTAAATGTGCTTCAGTGGATGAGTGGTAAAATAAACCATGGAACATCACACCATGGAAAGATTCTCAGCAATAAAAACAAAGGAGCTATGAATACCTGCCACAGTGGGGATGGGTCCCAAAAGATTTATGCTGAGTGAAAAGGTCAGTCTAAAGTGCTCCATACTGCATGATTCCAGCTATGGGGTGTTTGTAAAATCACATTATTAAAGCCATGAAGGTCAGATTAATGGTGGCCAGGAGTTGGAGGGGAGGATGAGGGATGGCTATAGCTATAGAAGGAGAGCACAGTGGATCCTTGCCCTGGAACTTCTTTCTGCTGAGTGGTAGCATTTTGACTGATGAGTGGTCACATCACTATACTAATGTGATGTAATTGAGTGAAAGTAAGCACACACAGAGAGAAATGCATGCATGTAGAACTAGTAAAGTCTGAATTACATCCACAGATTATGTCAATGACAATTTGATCATTGTGATATTATACTATGGTTTGCAAGCTGTTAACCATTAAAGAAAACTCGAGGGCTGCTGTACAAGATCTTTCTGCATTATTTCTTACAATTACATGTGAATCTACAAGTTTCTTGAAATAAACGGATTTTAAAATTTAGGCCAAAAGAGCCAACAGGTGGCATGGTGGTTAATATGCTAGACTCTCATGTGGCCGACTGTGGTTCAAGTCTGGTGGCTTGAAAATCATGCCAGGAGCGTGTATGTGCCTGCCAAACATCCCAAGAGAATGGAAGAGAAGGGATGTGGCATGGCCAAGCCACTAGGGATTGATTTGTCACTTTCCTGCTCACCATTTCTCTGTCTGGTAAATGCATCCTAGGGCAAAAACCTTTAAAAAATTGTAGGCAAAAACAAAAAGAGAAAAACATAAAGCATCAAGGAAAGGTAAAATATACATGCATCAGAGAATAAATGGGCAGATGTCAAATCAAATAGATAAGTTCTAACAAGTTTTGTGGACGGCAATTGCTCTGCTTCACACATCAGACAGTTGATAATTGCCATATGAAAATGGAAGGACGCTGCTTCTTAACAGACAGAAGCCTGAGCAAAATCTGAAGCACTTGCCAGATACAATCAAATGTAATAAGCTGACAGGGCTGGGTTTCAGATCAGTGGGGTTTGTTGTAGGTGAGAAATCCAACTGAGCATTTCCCATCATTGAACAGATTCTCAAACATAAGTGGAACATGCATATGTCTGAACATACATACATACATACGTATGAACGTTCCATTTCAGAGATTATACATGCGACATTATCAACTCGCTAAATGACAAACGAGGTACATAAAACTTCATCTGAAGTTTAGTTTTTTGCTGTCTTATTTGAAATGAATCAAAAGGAGTGCCATTAAAAATGCAGGCGGGGGGCCAGCAGGTGGTGCGGTGGTTAAAGCGCTGGACTACCACATGGCACTCTACAGTCCAAGTCCTGGACCAGTAACTTGAAAGCCCCTCCAGGCACATGTGCAGGCATGCCCAAAATCCCAGGAGGAGAATGGAGGAGAAGCAGTTGTGGCATGGCCATTCCCCACCAGGGATGATTTCTTACTTTCCCTCTTACTGTGTCTCCCTGGCAAGTGTATGCATCTTATGACAAAATAGGGAAACACACAAACAAAAAGTACAGCCAGTTCCTGACTTACAGCTGGTCAACATGAGGTTTGGACTTCACATGCTGTGAAAGCAACACCTTCAGTGGAAACCTCTCTTTCAGTTTGGATTTTCAGTCTTTCCATGGGCTAGAGACCTGTGGAAAGATAATACCTCAGGGCTGGGCAGTAGCAGAGAGCTGCAGCTTCTAGTCAGTCATGGAGCCCCAGGGTAAACAGACTCCACAGTGTACTCCACTGTGAGGGGGTCTTGCCCAACGGTAGACCAATGACAGGATTCTGAGCACGCTGAAGGCAGGGCAGGCTAAGCTGAGATGTTCAGGAATCCAGGTGTATTAAATGCTTTGTTGTTGTTGTTTTTGCTGCAGGCATGTGTGCTCGCCAGAGAGACAGACAAAGAGGAAAAGTGAGAAAGCCTATTACACCCTCTAGGGGTGATGGCCATGCCACAACCCTTTCTCCTCCAGTCTCCTCTCAGGATTTTGGGCATGCACGGACACATGCCCAGGACCAGGACTGAACTTCAAGCCCCAGGTCCAGGACTCAAACCACTCAGTTGACCATGTGGGATCCAGCTGCTCCAATCACCATGTCACCTGCTGGTCCCATATGAAGGCCAAAGGCAGAACCAAAGAGATAGTTCCACTGCTGATATTCCCTGCTTTGGTTTGGCTAGTAGGTTGGTTGGTTAGTTGGTCGATATTGTTCTTGAGAGTATCTGGAATAAATGGAAGAGTCTACATTCATAACGTATTGTGAAGGGAAAAAGCAGAGCTAGTTAACTTTAAAATGGATACCTCTGACACAATGAAATTGTTGGTTAAACCCACTGGTCTGCTCTCTGGTCTTCTATTGCATGCTTAGAGAAGATATCAAATGCCTATAAGATAACCTGAACGTGAAACTGGCACTCAGCCCGGCCACAGTGGTGCAGGTTCTGCGGTGCCGCTGAGCGGCGCTGGAGCCGTGTGGAAGGCTGGGGTTCAGATCCCAGGCTGACTGATGTGCTTGGGGTGCCAAGTGCTCCCATGGTCCTGGGCTGGCTAGGGGACTGGGAAAGGCTCATGGCATGTCGAAGACATTTCTCAGTCTCTCTTTCCATTAAAATAAAAAGGAGGGAAATAAACACACAGACACGGGCCAGCTGTAGACGGTGGTGCCGCAGTAGGGCAACTGCTCTGTGAGGCCCACTCGGACCGGAAAGTCTGCGTCACTCCCAGAGGCCTCCCTGCACCTGCCAGGCGGGTTTGCCTGTGACCTGGAACTGGATAAACCTGGGGACTGCAGTGTGAAGGGCGCCTGTCTCTCTCCTCCTCTATGTCTCTCTCTTCCTCTATGTCTCTGTCTTTCTCACTCATGGAAGAAAGATAGATAAGCTTTTAAAAGAAAAACTGGAATTAGACAATTTCTACCTATTAGGTAATCAGGAAAGTTAGAAAGTTATCACTTATTTTTCTGTGTTTTTCTATGCAAAAATGTGTCATGAATTTCTAGACAACCCAATAATAGAATGGAATCTTAAGGGACTTTCATTAATATTCAATGTATGTCAAGATTAAACTTGAAACAGTCAAGAACCCTCAAACAAGACTCAAAGCAACCTATAAAGCAAAACAGCCAACTAGGAGAAAACCAACCCGACCGGTACCAGCACCATCCTGACGGTGTAGGTCCAGTCCTTCTACCCTGTTTCTCTTTAAAATCCTTCCTGTCTTTCTAGCCAGATTTTAAAATAAGAAACTATCAGGGCCAGAAGGCGGTGCAGTGGTTAAGGCACTGGGCTCCCACATGTCCATTCACAGTTCGAGTCTCAGACCTGGTGGCTTGAAAATCATTCCAGGTGTGTGTGCGTGTATGCTCGAAATCCTTCCCCTGGAGGGGAAGGGATTGTGGTGTGGCCATCCCCCGTTGGGGTAATTTCTCACTTGCCATCCCTGTCGGGGTAATTTCTCACTTTCCCTTTCTCTGTCTCTCTCTCTTCAGCAAGTACACTACAGCCAACAAAACTTTAAAAGTAAATAAATAAAAAATTAATCATCAAACTTAGATTTTTGCCTAAAGCTATATAATCAAAAGGAGGTGTGACTAGAGCAGCAGATTTCCCACGCTCGGGCCACTGACCAGACGAGAAGGTGGATTGCTTCACTCCTGGGACCACGAATCAGTATTCACCACCCTGAAGGGCAGCGATGAGCTAGGGCGGGTCCTAATTTCAAGTGAAAACAGGCTAATCAATTTCTTTTTTTTGTTTTTTGGAGAGGTTTTTGCTATAGAGCGCGTGTGCTTACCAGACAGACAGAGAGAGACAGAGAGATAGAAAGCGAGAAATCACCCCCCAGGGGGATGGCCACACTGCAATCCCTTCTCCTCCATTCTCCTCTCGGGATCTTGGGCACATACGCATACGCGCCCGGCATGAGTTTAAGCCACCGGGTCCGGGACTTGAACCATGGTCGACTACATGGGAGTCCAGCAACATAGCCATTACGCTAACTGCTGGTCCCCAGGCTAAGCAATTTCTAACAAAGCTAGCTCATCGTGCCCTACACCCCCCTTACGTTTGAGAGTTAAATCTGTGCCCCTGTACATCAGATCCAGAATCTTCCGTGTTGTGGTGACTCAGTAATAAGGAGAGGACAAGAAGATAAACTGAGGCCATCTTTATCAACCCATATTGTCTCCATCAGGGCACCAGGCAGGGCAGAAACCAAGTCAGGATGGAGAAGAGGAGTCAAAGCAGCCTTTCAAACATTCCCAGTGCTTAGCCCTGGGGAATCCAGTTAAAACGCGCATTCTGGCTCCTGGGGGTGCTGAGAGGGAGGCCATGCGGTTATGGTAGCAGAGCATCACCAGGCACAGGCTGCTGCTGCTTCCCTAACTAGTACTCTGCACCGTAACAGTATGGGCTCAATAAAGCCCACTGCAAAGGGGCCAGCAGCAGTGGCACAGCAGTAACCCGCCTCTCTGTGACGCTGGGCCACGTGGGGAGGTCCCAGTTCACACCCCAAGACTTCCAGAGCACACCAGGCACAGGTTTATGCCAATGATCCTGGTGGCCACGGCTGGGAGTGGGTTGCAGTGTAAACTCCCGTTGGGAGTCCCTCTGCTTCTCTCTCTCTCTCTCATAAATGAAATAGGTGAATTTAAAAAATTGGGGCCAGCTCATAGTGTAGTAGTTATGTACTGGACTCCCCATGGCTGGCTCTGGTTCAAGTCCTGGACCTGGTGGCTTGCTTTCTCACTTTCCCTATCTCTCTCTGTCTCTTTCTGGTGAGTACATGTGCCCTTTTGCTAATTAAATAATAACAAATAAAATTAAAATTAAATAATTCTTTAAAAGATACTATAAATAAAACAAAAAGCCCCCCCACTCGAATGTCGAAATGGAGCCAGTGAACACGTTACCATAAGACAGGAAGCACTTAGCACATGTGAATAAACTGAGGACCTCAAGATGCAGAAATGATCGGGATTGCTCCAGTGGGCCCACGGAATCACAAGGTTTTTAAGGCAGAAGCAGAGGCCAGAGGGGAGGGAAGATGGGACATTACTGACTTCGAAGATGGAGGAAGGGGCCACCAGCCAGGAATAGAGTCTGTCTCTAGGCCAGAAGATGCAGGGAGGCAGAGTCCCTGTGCACTCCGGAGGGAGCCAGTGTGCTGACACCTGGCTGTTAGCGCCACCACGGCGACTTCAGCCTACTGGCCCCAGCAAGTAGGAGGGGACAGTCTGTGCTGTTTTAAGCCGTTAGGTTTGTGGTAGCATGTTACAGAAGCAACAGAACACTAACTAGATTAGCAACAATGACGACAGCTAGCACTTACAGAATTTAGGAGGGGCATTGTCTTAACTGCTTTACATGCGAGGGGACTTCAGAAAGTTCATGGAAAATAGGACTAACGTACAAGTTCATTTTGGTCCAAAAAGTTAGAAATCCATGCACTACTCTTCCATAGTGCATGTTTTTCATGGACTATTTTTCTTTTTAGAGAAATGTTTGCTATAGGGCTCATGCGCTTGCCAGAGAAACAGAGACAGAGAGACAGAAAAGCAAGAAATCACCCCCAGGGAGGATGGCCACACCGCGATCCCTTCTCCTCCATTCTCTCTCAGATCTTGGGTGTGCACGCACACGCCCACGTGAGTTTCAAGCCGCTGGATCCCGACCCAACCCAGGTGGGCTGTGTAGGAGTCCAGCCACGTAACCAGTATGCCTTGGCTGGCCCCTTTCATGAACTTGAAAAGACCCTTCATATACGTCATACAATAAATCACACAAACCGCACAGTCGCTGCTAGAGTAAATTCTGAAGACAACGCTGACTGAGACGAGGCGCCGCAGCAGGACACAGGCTGGGTGTCCCCACGTGTGCGGTCCCGGGGCCCTCACCGTAGAACCGCGGTGGCCAGGCCGGGCAGGGCGGAGGCGTTCCGTGGTATGAAGGTCCTGGAGGGGCTTGCACACTCGTGCCGCTGTCCTGTTTCTCGCCAACAGTGAGCGCAGTACATTGCGATGTTACCTGTATTTCCCACAACTAATAAAAGCCCTATTGTATAAGGTCTGGAAACTAAGGCCCGGGCAGGGAGGACCCGGGGCGGGGAGTGAAGAGGCCGAGCCTGCACCAGGGCAGGGAGGGCGGGGCTAGCGCTAACGATGTCCCGGAGCACGACTTCATCTGCCAGCGGACTCATTCTGGGGAAATAAACGACTTAGGAGGTCACCGTTGAGATCATTACCACTTTTGGCAAACTCGCGCCCGCTCAATGACATAACCCAACCCAAGTGCGGGCGTTTCCTAAATAAAAAATGGTGTGTAGCGGAAGCAAAGGTGGACTCTAACGGTATTTGCAGAATCATTCTTCCATGACCAAATGCAATGGTGCTGCTGGGAACTGCACATTTGTGGGGACAGCTTGGAATCGTCGCACTCCTTCCGACGTGCGTTTCCTAGCAGTATCTTAATGAGGCCCCCCAGGTCCCGGCCCCAGCTCAGGACCCGAGCTCTGTGGGTTCAGCTCTGGGCTCGTCCCTTACTGTTTGTTTCCTTGACCACATTGCTCAGCTTTGTACTTCTAAATGGGAGCCATAACAGCAGCTCTCTTATAAATTTATTATGAAGATTAAATGAATTAATGGATATAAGGTACTTTGATTAGGGCTTAGCACATAATACGTACTGTAAATTTTTACCATTTTATTATTATAATTATTCCCAAACTCAACATAGAAAACTTACCATGAAATTATTCAATGCAAGTTAATGCCCGAAATATACAGCATTAACATATTAGTTATTATTAATACATTAATTAACATTATTCTGTACATTAAAAGATAAAACAAATATCTACGAAATATGCAAAAAGCCGTTAACCCTCACTGTACAGGCATAAAAATAAAATTCTCTATACCCAGTATGAATGAACTATCAGACTAACAAAATTTTAACATTTTGTTGAATGTAAATAAATATTTTGTTATTAGTGTAAAGAAAGATAAAGACAGCAGAAAAGAACATTTGAATACATGTTTGTACATAAGATATTCTGAGTAACACAATTTGAATAACTTTCTATACTAAGTAACATTTTAATCTAGCAATTCTATTTCTATGAATTTATCCTAAGTAATAATCAGATGGCTATGCAAAACTGTAATTACAAAGATGTTTATTACAGCAATGTTCATATTATAGACAATTTTTTTTTTGTAGAGGTTTTTGCTATAGGGCGCATACGCTCACCAGGAAGACAGAGACAGAGAGACAGAAAGCGAGAAATCACCCCCCGGGGGGATGGTCACTCCGCAATCCCTTCTCCTCCATTCTCCTCTCAGGATCTTGGGCATGTATGCACACGCGCCTGGTGTGAATTTAAGCCACTAGATCCGGGACTCGAACTGTGGTCAACTACATGGGAATTCATCGACATAGCCATTACGCCAACTGCTGGTCCCATATTATAGATGATTTTTAAAATATCCTAACACCATCAAGAAGGAGTGGCTTGGGGTATGCATACTTTGTAGGAAGACCAAAATTGGCAAACTAAATAAATAAATACTACAGAAAAATGTATTTATGTACACACAAAATATTGTTTAGTGTAAACCTCAAACTACAAAATCTGACCATTTATGGGGAAGAAGTGTCTGCAAAAATTCATGGGAAGTATTATGAACAGAAATGCATGGTTTCAAACATTTTGCACCAAAGTTAATTCATACTTCATGTCCACTGCCCCACGGGCTTCCTGAAGCCCCCTTCATAGACCCAATGCAGAGTCCCAGTTTCTCAGAGAAGGAAAGAGCTTTGGGTTCCGACACACCCCTTCTCCTTACTGCTGTCTTCAACTGGTCTTGCTGACTTTCCAGTTCCCTTACATCTTGGTCGGAATCCCTAAGGCACATCATTTTTGATTATTAAAATGGAGTTTGCTTCAGTTTTAAGCACTAATCACACATCCCACTCAACACTCTGCCCCTTCTCTTTTATAGCCGGCTCTCGTTTGATGGGGCTGGCTTCTCTAAACTTAAAACCACAGTGGACGGGACTTGAACCAAGTCTGGCTTTAGATAGCTCCTCCCCATATGCATTGAAGCCCGGTTCCCCTGGTCAGAGGGTGGGAATGAGCAGGCATGGGATGAGGAAGCAGAGCTCTCTCACAGCCCGACACCCCACGGAGATGGGAGGCCGCCTGAGCTGCGGTGGCTTCCATGGGGTAGCAAGTCTCCACAGAGTGATGGTGGCCCCCCGGGCACTGTGACTCCCGTTGGCCTTGACAGGGGCATGCCCAGCCTCGCCTGTGTCCTGTCCTCCAGCCCACCTTCCTCTGCAGGCGTGGAAGCGTAGCTCTGCCTGCAGTCGCCTTTCACACCCTTCTAAGAGTTACGGCAACATAGATGACTTCTCCCCACCATCATTTTCTTGGAAGATACGCAATTCTACAACATTTCCTTTTTAGCAAGACTCCCATCTCCAGCAATCTCCAGAGAAACAGGCATCATCTCAATATTTAGTTAAACCACTCACCTCCCAGAGTTCTCGCTAGTGCAGACAGCAGTAGGATGCCCAGGCAATTAAGAAGCATCCATTCAAGGAATCCTACATCCATCTTTTCTGTCTGTTGGCCCTTCGGGCTCCCCAAGTCACGGCCCTGGAGCAGCCTCAGAAGAGAAGAGGGAGTGTCTGCAGCCACTAACCTTCCCCAGGGCGCCCAGGGCTGATCAAGGTGGGTTTTCTCCCTGTCCTCTCCTTGTCTAGGACAGGCAGAGAAGTCAGGGTGGTGAGTGACATGGAAGGGCCTGTCTACCTCCCAGTGGGGCACCTCAGTGTGTCTTAATGGCTAGAGGTGGCTCTGCAAACGAGGAAAAACTGTGTCCCCTGGTTGCAATGGTGAGTCCAGGTCACTATTTTTCTGGACAATAGACAAGTCCCCCTCAAAAACTTGTCACCTATGCACTGCTGATTTGGGGGCTGTGGTATTATGAAGGTGGATAAGGGGACTTTTACTACCTGCTGTATAAACCCCTGTAATGTCTATTTGTGGCTTGTCATGGCTGAAGGATGGATGTTGCTTCTATAGTCACATGGCTGTCAAAAATGTATAAGAAAAAGTGTGAAATTTGTCAAAATCAAAATGGAGTCATTTGAGTCAAGTTGGCCAGGCCCTGATAAACTGAGCCGGGGAGGTGCAGGGGGGCACGTTCTCACACCAGCAGAGCTGCTACCGAGAACTATCAAAAGGACTGCCCAAACCACGCCTGGCACAAGGCCCACCGCGGCCTGACCTAGGCCTCCCGCAAGGGCATCTGCCCAGAAATCCCTGTCTGACCTCGGGCTGCGTCGCCCTTGTTACTCCCGGTAGCCAAGGTCATTGTCTCCACAGGTTACATGATCTCTCCGCAATTTTCTTTCAAAAATCCTCGTTTTCCCTTACCACCCTGAATACAGCCATAGCGTACCAGGGCAAGTATATTCTGGTTGCAATATTTTTTCCTCAGCAAATGAAATTTCTGTTTGAGAGAGTCTTTCTCTACATGTGTTGTTATCTGCAAAATGAAAAACTTGGGATGAACCTTCATTTGTCCGCAGTGAGAAATCCACACTTCTCCTTGTGAGACGCGAAGACCTAGATCCAACCTCCTCTCCCGGTTCCCATCACTCTCCCCTGGACTTCCTGGCTCCGGGCACACACTGCACTCCGGGGCAGGAAAACACTGCCCCTTCACTTCCTCCTCCTCGTCAGCCTTACTCCTTTTCCTGCATCGCCCTTTGCCATCTTACCAATTAGGCGAACTCAAATGGTCATCAAAATCCAGCTCCTAAAACGGGGGTCCTGCAGTGGAGTGGTGGTTAAGACACTGGGCTCCCACGGGGCCAGCTGCGGCTCGAGTATGGAACCCATTGACTTGAAAATCATACCAGGCAAATGTGTGTGTGTGCCCCAAATTCCAAAAGGTCTCAGAGAGTGGGCTTCCCATTCAAGGGCTCTTTGGTTGTGTGACAGCTGCCACTACACTTCTCCGTGACAGCCATGAGACACGCCCAGGACATACGTGTACACGCTCGTTCACAGCAGTGCATGTTACAGGAAGTAGCCGCCTATTGGCGATTGCCCCCTCATCAGAATAAGCTGAGTCTCTCCAGTCAGGCTCCAGAAGTGGAGGTCAAAGAGGAGCCCCCCGAGGCCATGTTTCTGCTCATGGGCAGGAGCCAGAGTGGTGGGACTGAGATCACCCCAGACCAGCAGCTCTCACCCTGTGTTGTAGGGTGAGTGTGAGAGCAGCTGGGACAGGGACTCTCCAGGACCATTCATTCCTGCAGGCCGCCAGTCCAACCAGAGCACAGTGTCACTGCTTGGGGCCATGGTTCGCCGTCCCAGGGGAGCAAGCAGAGCTGACACGTTTCCCTGGGGTGGCGGAGAGGCAGTGGGTATAAGAAGACAGTACAAACAAGTAGCCATAGGGCTCGCAAGCCACCGGGGATGTGGGCACAGGCAGGGCAGGCCACAGCCAGAGCCCGCCCACGGGTCCCGAAGCACCTGCCCTTCTCAGCGGGCATTCTCTCTGGGCTGTCTGCACCTGCTCAGGGGACAAAGAGCTGGGCTTCGTCTCCACCCAAAGCAAAGGGCCAGAAGCTCCCCAGGAAGGAGCTGTGCTTATCTTCATCATTAGGACAGTACTAACAAGCAGGAAATACCTTATCTAAGAACCTCAG
This sequence comes from Tupaia tana, assembly GCA_026018925.1. Taxonomy (NCBI): domain Eukaryota; kingdom Metazoa; phylum Chordata; class Mammalia; order Scandentia; family Tupaiidae; genus Tupaia; species Tupaia tana. The sequence goes on from JAKSZU010000008.1 coordinate 5,570,877, forward strand.
CTGATTTGAAACTACCTGTTATCTCTTTCAAGTTCATTCAGATTTCACTGCAAATTCAATGACTTATCCAGTTTATATATAATAAGATAAATTTAGCCAGAAACCTGGAAAATCACCCTTTAAAAGGAATCATTGTGAATTTTTTTAAAACGGTTTAAACAGTGTGGGGCTGGTATTAATTACATCGGTCTATGTGCTCTACATTATTCATCGATACAAATTAGGTGATATCCAGGGAGGTAAAAGCACTTCAAGGAATGTCTGCAGAGGATTGTATTTATAGAAGAGTATCTCCGAGTCTGCTTGGGTTCTCAAGGAAGGTGTAGATTTCCATGGATAGCGGCCTCTGGGGAGGCATGATTGTGAACCCACGACCAGGCTCAGCCAGGGCTGGCGGTGAGCTGCCTTCGGTGACCTGCTCTCACTTACTCACCGCCAGGCGGCACGACCACCCGGAGTCCTCCTCAGTCCTTCCCCAGTGCCCCACGGTGTTGAAGGAAATGGGAAATTGCTGGCCAGAACACAATTTCCCCCACACACGCCCTGCTTCCACTGTCCCCAGGCGGGCATCGGGCGAGCGAGGGACTGACCGAGCACACCTGCAGGGAGCAGGGGCCGCAGCAGGCTGGGAAGGACCAGGCAGAGGGAGGGAACCCAAGTCACCAGGAGACAGGAGGCACCATTGCAGGGCTACCTGCTGTGGCTCTCAGAGTATCTGTGAGGGAGGACTTGGAATGCTCTCAGCGTGAGGAATGGCGAGTGGCAGAGGTGACAGATGGGCGTGAGCATTCCCAGTGCACACTGCACCCCCACAAGTATGTTCAGTTACTATATATTAATAAAAATGTTTCTAAGAAAGGGAACAAACTGGAGCTAGCTGGTGGGGTAGTGGTTAAAGTGCTGGACTCCCACATGGCTGATCTGAGTCCCAGACCCGGTGGCTTAAAACTCACCGTGTGCGTGCATGCCCAAGATCCCAAGAGGAGAATAGAGGAGAAGGGATTGAGAAATCACCCCGGGGCGGGGGGTGGGGGTGATTTCTCACTTTCTGTCTGTCTCTCTCTGTTTCTCTGTCTCTCAAGTGAGCACATGAGCCATATGGCAAAAATCTCTCAAAAAAGAAGGAAAACAACTAAATGCTACCCTCTGCCACTCAAGAAGCCAGGCCCCGTGAGAACCCTCGCATCACTTCAGGATACAGCACCTCAGGGGGGCAGGAGCCTGCATGGCTCTGCTTCTCAGGCCCCAGCTGACCTCCCAGCCATTCCTTAGAAGATCCCCGGGGCCAGCAGCGGGCGTAGCAGTATGTAGCTGGACTTCCATGTGACCAACTGTAGTTCGAGTCCTAAACCTGGTGGCTTGAAACTCACATTGGGCATGTGTGCATGCGTGCCCAAGATCCCAGGAAGAGAATGGAGGAGAAGGGATTGCTGTGTGGCCATCCTCCTTGGGGGGTGATTTCTTGCTCTCCCTCTTACTGTCTCTGTCTCTTTCTCTCTCTCTCTGTAGTGAGTGTACACACCCTAAGGCAAAAGCCTCCAGAAAAAAGAGAGAGAGAGAGAGAGATCCTTAGAATTCCTCCCATGGCAGTTCCAGAATTATGTGCTCCATTTTCTGAAGCTCTGCAGAAAGTGAGGACTCTCCAGGAGACTCAGAGGTCAGGACTCTCAGGCAGATCCCTACAAGGTCTCCAGGGCCTTCCGCTTTCTCTACTGGTGACTGGAGTAGCGTGTTTCCTCTAGGGCGTGCAGAGGTGGGTAAGTGTGTGCTTGGTCCAGCCAGGGCGGGCTGCCCGGGAGCGGAGGCACCTTCCCTTCCGCCTCCCACATACACTCTCCTTCGCTCAGGCAATGCGTTCTTAGGCCAGGACTGCAAGTGGAGCAGTACAGACTGACTAAAGGTACCCCAGGTCCTGTTAGAGTGATGTCCACACTGCGTAGTGACCTCGTCACTCAAACGTATACACGCGAACCACGGCAGTCCACAAAAAAGAGCGAGCGCGTGCAGATGACGCACAGTGCGCGATGTGAGTACGGTCACCAGCAGGGCCACGTCACTGTGTGTGCTCGTCACCCGTTTCATGGCCCGCACTTCCCGCCTGGAGCATCGCCTCCCAGCTGACATGCCGAGGAGCCAGCAGGAGCCCAACCCCTCGCTCTCAGTCTCCCCGAAGTTCGCTCTTGCGGCTCAGACAACTGACAATGCAGCAGGCCTTTGCTACGACACCTGCCTTTGCCAACCAGCGGGAAGTTCAGGTAGAGAAACTGCCGTCATTGCTTTGGTGGTTTTCAACCTTTCCTTGTGGTAGGAAAAAAACACAATCGCTACGAGTGGGAGTGCCAGAGCTCCTCTGCAGGACAACCCTCAAAACAAAACAAACTTAAAAAGTCCATGTAGGGGAAACATGTCTTCAGACAGCTGCAGAGATTTTTTCATTGCTCTTATTTTGCCAAGAAAAATCAAGCGACATCATCACATGGCATAGCGTGACCAACCGAGCAACCTGAGAACCAAAGCGACTCCGTGTCATCCTCGCCCTGGGGACCCATCTGCCCACGCTAACCTACCTCTGACCTCACACCCCCTAAGTGGGCCTTACAGAGCCGACCTTTCTCCTCCCTCAGACGGGAGGCAGCCTAGCGCCTACCTAAGGAAAGTTCACACTCTGACTGAGTCTTTGCAGGAACCTGGCTATGGAGGCAGGGAGGGGAAGACCCACAGCTCCCTCCTGTGTAACCGACAGGATGTTTTATCAGCCCAAACCCTGCAAAGCAATATGTAGACCTGCACTGCTTCCTGCTGTTTTTCCCCTTCTAAAAGTCCCTGTGACGACCCAAAGCTTCAGAGATGGCCTTGGGACGTTTGTCTGCCATCCAAGGTTGCCAGTCTTGAACAAGGCTAACTTTTCTTTGTGCGTTGGCTTCTGAGTGACAGACAGCCAAACTGGGGTCCTGGTTACAATGGAAACAAGATCTGTAACAAAGTGGCCTGGCCGAACTAGGCTAGCTGTGTAGACAGATCTGCTCTGATTATGATACCTGAGAGCTGGGTTGCCGACCACACAATGTATAATGACAGGAGACACTGTGGACACACATTTTTATGAAAGATCAAATCCTATTAAATCTTAATTTTGGGGAGAGTCTTTGATGCACTGTTTCTGTCATTTTGTCATTTTTTTTTTTTTTTTTTTAATGAGCATTTTCAGTCGACTGCTTCTCTTTGACAAGTGAATTAATCAGCCAGCATGTTCCTTTTACACTGTGCTCAGCTCGAATTTTGTCTGGGTTCGATTGCAGATGCTAGAAGGCCCGTCCAACCCCAAGTCGCCATGGGTTCCATGGTCTGATGGGAAAAAGGTCTGATAGGAAAAAAAGAACCCACACTAGAATATTTGGTCTATTCTCTGATCATGTCTTCTGATCATAACCAGATTCAAAACAGAACAACCTACTGGAAAAAAAAAAAAAAGAGGGACCAGCAGTTAGCGTAATGGCTATGTCGCTGGACTCCCACGTAGTCAACCACGATTCGAGTCCCGGATCCGGTGGCTTAAACTCACGCCGGGCGCATGTGCGTATGTGCCCAAGATCTCGAGAGGAGAATGGAGGAGAAGGGATTGCAGCGTAGCCATCCCCCCCGGGGGGGTGATTTCTTGCTTTCTGTCTTTCTGTCTCTCTCTGTCTTTCTGGCGAGTGCACGCGCCCTATAGCAAAAACCTCTAAAAGAAAAAGAGGTTGGGGTGGGGACGAAGGATGTTGGCTTCTACATTTTCCCTTTCTGACTTCATCATAATTCTATCCAGTCTTAGGTAACCACAGAAAGAAAAAAAGGCTTGAGAAAGTAAATCTTTGTGTTTTGATTGGATTTTCCTTCCAATTCCCCTTTCTCACCTAAGTACTTCTGCATGAGAGGGCTGTGTCCATACAGAGCGTGTATTTCAGGATCGTGAACCAAGCCTGCAACTCCCCCCAGGGCCTGGCCATCCTTGTGGCTGGGGTGCATCAGGAGCGTCCACACCTTTGCAGTGGATTTACTGTCCTCGCTGCCCACTCTTCAATGCCCAGCTCGGTCAACACTACTGCCCGTGCCTCCAGTGGCACTTGTACTCATTATGGAAGAGCCAGGGACCACTGGCAGCGTGTGAGAGCCTGGTGTGGACTGCAGATGCCACATCTCAGCTCGCCATGAATACCGTCCACACTACAACAGCTGCTCACCAAGAACGAGAGCACACGGGGACGTCTACACGCAGGTCTGGCTGTGGAGTCAGCTCAAGGCAGTCGTGTCTGCCCAGGCTCTGGGGACAGCTGCACACAGCCCACCCTCCGGGGCTGCACCAGCCAGGGTTAGCGAGCAGCTGCCCATTTGCACCTGCACAGCGGATAACAGCACGACCAACGTTCAAGGCACAGACTCGTCCTACAAACGGATCTCTCCTGAGCAAGCGTGATCTAACAGAGAATATGGAATCCAGAAGCATCAAATTCCGCTTGCCAGTGTCCATTTAAGTCTATTCAAAGCATAAGGTGCTATCAGCTACTTTCACAAGAACGATGTATTTCTGAATACTGACCGCGCATTTTCCCGTTAAGGTCCCATCACGTGCTTTCTCACATGGGCGACAATGAATACCAGGCAGACTCTGTAACGAGGAGTGTCCTGGAGGAGAGGGACGGCCCACGGGAATTGCAATAATCCCTCTATTTTTATCAAACAGTTGGAAAATGAGAGTGTATTTCAAATGTTTATAAACTGACATAATTTTCTTTGAAATTGTTTTTTAATTAAAAAAAGGCATCTCTTTTATTTTCATTCCACTCCTTAATATCATGCGATTGTCTGTAAGCAGACACCCAGTGAGCAGTCAAACCCGTACATGTCACGCTGAATGGTTCATCTCTTTTTTTTTTTTTTTGGCCTGGATTAATTAGAATAAAAACTAAATAATAATAATAATAATAATAATAATATTTTAAAGATTCAGCTGAGGTCAAATTAGAAAGATTCCTTTATAAGGAAGGAAAATTTAAGAAGAAATAAGGTGCCCACAGGCATATAAAGCTCGCTGAGGAAAGCCATGGCGGTGTAAAGCTGACCGCCTGAGGGCGCCACGCCAAGGGGGCTCAGAGCTGACTCGCCGGTATAGAAGCAGGGCTGGACACTGAGGACCAGAGCCTGCACAGCGTGGCTCAGCTCCAGAGACAACTCGGTCACACGGCCACGGTGCCACTCTCGTCTGCCTTTTTAAACGTCTTACTCCGCTTTAGCCAATTCATCACTTCTGGGCCTGAAACTTCATATTTCAGCTATCCAGCCACTGGAGCGCTGAGATCTACTTCTATGCTTTTCTATCAGCTCTTTTGATAACGAGCCACAGGGACGTACATAGAAAGTCTTATAAAAACTATTCCCCATGGACCGGCTCTGTGGTAAGTGGTAATGAGCTGATCAGGAGAGTCCAGATCCCACACAATGACCACGGTTCAAATCCCCCACTGGGTCAGACTGGAATATGAACACATGTGTGAATACCCAAGAGCTAATGAGCCAGAGGGCTGAGGAGGGGACTCACGGGTGACCAGACCTGGGGAGGGTGCTCATCCCCCCTCCCTGTCTCGTCTGTACACACACTCTGCTATGGACAAAGAGAAAGGCAACCACCGTTCACCGGCACAGAAACGGTAAGGTGTCTGTATGTGTGCTTCTAATACAAGGTTTAAAATCTTTCTGCAATGTCGTAATATATATGACTTGATTATCACAAACTGCATGTGTATTTTGATAATCCGTATTGGCACCAGCCAGTGGCACAGTGGTTAAGGTGGCTGGATCCCACATGGCTGGCTACAGGGTTCAAATCCCAGACCCAGCAGTTTACAAAGCTCACCAGGCACATGTGCAGAATCTCAAGAGGAGAAATGGATGTGAAAGGACTGCAACGTGGCCATTCGCCATAAGGGTACTCTCTTTCTCTCTCTTTCACTTTGTCTGGTGAGTGCATGCACCCTCAGACAAAAAATTTTAAAAACTAAAGAAAATCCATATTGTACCCCACAAAGATGTACAATTTAATGTAAATAAAAATTATTTTTAATTAATTAATACAATTTTGCAACAAAGGATAAAAGCAGTACTTTTTTTTTTTTTCTCCCTGCTGCTATAGGGCATGTGTGCATGCCGGAAAGACAGAGAGAGACAGAAAGCGAGAAGTCACCCTACAGTGTGGATGGCCACACTGCAATTCCTTCGCCTCCATTCTATTCTCAGGATCTTGGGTATATGCACACATACACACACACGCCCAGCATGAGTTTAAGTTTCCGGGTCCAGGACTCGAACCACAGTCAACTATGTGGGAGTCCAGCAACATAACCATAATGCCATCTGCTGGTCTAAAAAGCAGTACTTTTTTCAGAAATGTGGAGAAGATATTTTACTATAGGAACGTATTTATACCTATCTCTAAAAAAATACACATTGTCAGAAAAAAAGATGTAATGAACACACAGGAGCCGGATCCTGTGGGAAGCTGGAAAGTGTGGGTGTCCCTGCCGCAGGGAGCTGTCGCTACAGTTCGAGGGGAGCAAAGGCACAAGACGCGCTGTGGGACCGCACAGCGAGGTCTGTAGGAGCAGGGGCACAGCGCAGGCTGCCGGGGACGAGGGACCCTGAGGAGCAGTGGCGCAGCAGACCGTCGACGTCCCGTTGCTTCTATTAAGCCCGCTTCTTGTTTCTCCCACTTCTTCCATGAGAGAGGCCCCTCACCCGGTCCTCACACCCAGCCCTGGCCTCAGCCGGCCGAGGGCACAGGCATGCGTTCACGCCGCGCACACATCTGGGACCCGGAACGCTCGCCTGGGACCTGCCCAGGCTTCAATATCGGGGTGTCGTGTCACTGCCGTGCCCACCAGGCTGTGACAAAGTCGCCTTTGAGAAGAATACGGAAGGAAGTAGGGGCAGCCCTCTTTACTCATTCAACAGATGCTAAGTAAGTGCCGGAGTCACTGGAGAACACACGCCTGGCACTGAACGATGGACGCTACTCCGCACAGCTCGGCCCTGACACCTGCCCTCTGGACAAGCCACCACAAAGTAGGTCACCTTTCCTGAGTCACTGTCATTCTTAGAGAGGTTTTTTTTTTTTTTTATTTTGGAAAAAATTCATTCTGCTAAGACAATAGCAATTGCTAAAATTCTTTATTTGTAGGCAATATTTAAAGTCAAAAAGAAAAATTAATTTTACATATAAAATTGTAAAGGCAGGTTGCAAATGAAATGAAAAATCATTATCTTGAAAACTTCTTCGAATAATTTTTAAATGTGCTACGTAAACTGGTATCTCATATATTATAAATCTTAACATCTCTTAAAGGAATATCTGGATCTATATAACATTTCTCTCTTTTTTTTTTTTTTTTTTTTTTGTCTTTGGTGAGGTTTTTGCTATAGGGCGCATGTGCTCACCAGAAAGAGAGAGACAGAGAGACAGAAAGTGAGAAATCACCCCGCAGGAGGAATGGCCACACTGCAGTTGCTTCTCCTCCATTCTCCTCTCGGGATCTTGGGCACGCATGCACAAACGCCCAGTGTGAGTTTAAGCTGCCAGGTCTGGGACTCGAACCACGGTCAACTACATGGGAGTCCAGCGACATAGCCATTACGCTAACTGCTGGTCACTATATAACATTTCTTCATTGTTTTCCATTCTTTCTTTGGTGCAATATTTCATTGAAAACCATAAAGAGCACTATGTTGCTAAGTTTACCCAGAAATCTACATAGTTAGCACTCCTATCACAACGTACAAATATCAGAAAATAGTTTTTATAGAAATTAGTTTGGTAATTATTTGAAATAAGCCTTCATAGTCATGCAAATATTTGTTTCTCTTTAGATGCATCAAATATCTTTCAGTTTAGTAAAAATGTCTCTAAAAATTATTTTATGCACAAATTTCCTCTCTCACTTCACCATGTATTGAAAAATCATTTTACATTAATTTTTCCATTCTGGATAGGTTTTATTTGTTTGTTTATTATAGGGCACGTGCACTTGCTGGAGAGAGAGAAAGAGAGAAAAAGTGACAAATCAACCCCCAAGGGGGATGGTCACACTACAATCCCTTCTCCTCTTGGGATTCTGGGCCATGGTGTGCCAGTCCAGGACTCAAACCACACTGTTGGCCATGTGGGATCCAGCAACCTTAACATCCACGCCAACTGCTGGCTCCAAATATATATTTTAACCTGGGACCAGCAGTTGGTGTAATGGCTATGTCACTGGACTCCCATGTAGTCGACTGCAGTTCAAGTCCTGAACCCGTTGGTTTAAACTCTTGCAGGGCGCGTGCACATGCATGCTCAAGATCCCGAGAGGAGGGAACCAGCACTTAGCGTAGTGGCTATGCCGCTGGACTCCTACGTAGTCGACCGCGGTTCGTGTCCCAGACCCGGTGGCTTAAAAAAACTCACGCCGGGCGCGTGTGCGTGCATGCCCAAGATCCCAAGAGGACAGTGGAGGAGAAGGGATTGCGGCGTGACCATACCCCCTGGGGGGTGATTTCTCGCTTTCTGTCTCTGTCTCTCTCTCTGTCTGTCTGGCAAACGCACGCACCCTATAGCGAAAACCTCTCAAAAAAAAAAAAAAAAAAAAAAGATCCCGAGAGGAGAATGGAGAAGGGATTGCGGCGTGGCCATCCCCCTGGGGAGTGATTTCTCGCTTTCTGTCTCTCTGTCTCTGTCTTTCTGGTGAGTGTATGCGCCCTATAGCAAAAAAACTCAAAATATACATATATATATATGTATATGTGTGTGTATATATATATATATGTATAATCTTTAAACCTAAAATAAGCATTAGCTTCTGTAAATTTATCCTTGCCAGGACTTCCAGGAATGTCCTGGAAGCACCTCTTCTAACCAGGAAGGGGCGTCCTCCTGGGCAGCTCTCCCGGCTCTGTCTTCCAGTCCTGCCAGCCAGCTCTGCATGGCGATGGCCCCAAACTGCACCCGTTGTTTCTGAGTTAGAAATTCCATGTCAGTATTTTCATTCTCACTGTTTTAAACAGTATTTGAACCTTCAGACACAAGAATATAAAGTCTATAAGTTTCATAGGACAAGATCAAGTTGTGGATTTGACAAAATATTTTTCTTGCTCATTTCCATTGTTTTAGCCACTAGTAAAAATCTAAATAATTTTCCATGTCCAATCAGATTGTTTTTAATATTTTGGTGACTAATTAAATCTCAAAATGAGTAATACGCTCTTGGCAGATTTCATTTGGGTCGTGATGGACAGAAGCTTACATTTTTTATTGTTTTTCACCATTTTAAATTTGTAAGCTGATTGCCTCTGATAGTTTCCTCTTTTTTCCTGTTATTTTCACCCTTTTCTAAACTATTTTTAAAGAGATTTTTGCTATAGGATATGTATGCTCACCAGAGAGAGAGGAAGTGAGAAATCACGCCCCAGGGGAGATGGCCTTGCCACAATCCCTTCTCCTCCATTCTCCTCTTGGGATTTTGGGCCCACATACACATGCACCCAGCGTGAGTTTCAAGCTGACGGGTCCAGGACTTGAACTGTGGTCAACCATGTGAAGTCTAGTGCCTTAACCACCATGCCACCTGCTGGCCCCCAAATTTTATTTTTATGTCTTCCATTTCTAGCCCTGTCTTGACATGTACTTATTCTCAGTGTTCTAAAGAGTTTCTTTAAGTGTAATTATATCCAAAGACTATAGAATCTGAATATATTTTATAAAACACAAATTAAATGTAAAAAATGAATAAATTATCTTATATGTATTTTGAAAAACTTTTCTTTAAAATTAATTAACTATTGGGGCCAGCAGGTGGCATGAAAATTCAATGAACTCTTACTAAATATTCTTACAAAAGTAAATCTATATGTATGTAAATATTCAAGGTATACCTATTGTAGTTACCATGGAAAGAATCTCTAGCATAGCTCACACTTACTATGGCTAAACACACATAGAAATGACTGTACAAGTATTTATGTATCTAAGAATGCCTCAGTATGGGCCAGTCAAGGTGACTGGCTCTCACATAGCCTACTGTATGGCAAGTCCTAGAACAGCAACCTGAAAATCATACCAGGCACATGTGTGTGTGTGCATGCCCAAAATTCTGAGAAGAGGATGGAGGAGAAGGGATTGCAGCGTGGCCATTCTCCTGGAGTGGGGGTGCTTTCTCACTTTCTTTATCTCTCTCTTTTTATTTTCTCTTTATTTCTGGGGAGAGTACATGCCCTATGGCAAATTAAAAGAAAAATCAATATCTTAGTCCATAGTCCATAACTGCATTGTTACAAAAGTACCTAAGGGAACCAGCAGTTAGCGTAATGGCTATGTCGCTGAACTCCCATGTAGTCGACCGCGTTTCATGTCCCGGATCTGGTGGCTTAAACTCACACCGGGCACGTGTGCGTGCGTGCCCAAGATCCCGAGAGGAGAATGGAGGAGAGGGGATTGTGGCGTGACCATCTCCCCTGGGGGTTGATTTCTCACTTTCTGTCCCTCTGTCTCTGTCTATCTGGCGAGCGCACGCGCCCTATAGCAAAAACCTCTCCAAAAATAAATAAATAAATAAATAAGAATATGGGTGTATTAGTTCATGGTTTTGAGGTGCACGGTGTGGGGGCCACATCTAGTGAGGGTCTCCTGGCTGCCTCTCAGCACGGAGGGCAGAAGCACGTGCACCTGTGACCCCAGGTCTGTTCCAGGTCTCGCCCCTCTCTCCATAAACTCACTGGCGTCAGTCACTGACCTAACCTATCTCTTATAGGCCCTCTGTCTTAACACTGTGTCTAAGTTTTCCCCTCCTTAGTCCCCTAAGGACCAAGCCCCACCACATGAATTTTGGGAGGACATTCAATTCCCAGGAGGAAATCCCTCACTACTGGAAGTCTTTGAGTACTTTGACACTTTCCCCTCAGTCACTAAACTCAAATGAATCCCATGCCCCCTTCTCAGCCTCTCCACGTGCCAAAATCGTTCTGCCCTCAGACTCCACGCCTCTGCCTGGAAGCCCTTCAACAGCTGCCTCCTCGTTCTCTGGGTGTCTGTCTAAATGCTGTCTTCCCGGGCGGCTCTGGAGCGACCTCCATGGAACCCCACCCCACCACGAGGTCCCCTCCCCGCATCTGTCCCCACTCAGGCCATCTCAGAAGCAGCACTCTGTCTGTCTCCTTTCTTAGCCAAGCCTTTGTTCTGAGTGTCAGAGCCACGGGGAAGGACAGGGAGCCCTTGAGTAGCAAGAAAGACACTCCATAAATACCGCAGGGAAGGAGACTGGCAAATTCTCCACAGGCAAGAATTACTAACAGACCCTTCTCCATTTAAAAACCCTTCTAGAGATGACTGTTCACTAGACTGCCGTGTTTTAATAACCGTGCCGCAAAAAACGAAAAGCAAGCAAAGCAAGCAGTCCGCAGGGAGAGGGCTGCCCATCTCCTGGACGGGCCTGCTACACCGGCCTAGGCAGATGTCCGAGCGCCCCCTTACCCTGTCTCTATCTCCCTGGGCTGTGAGACGTCCTGCTCGGTGGCAGGCTGGTTACAGAGATGAAGTAGCTGAGGCCCAGGGCTGCGGGTCCCAGAACCCCCATAAACCCTGCTAAAGTTAGCTTCCTCCAAACTCGCCTTAAGTGCTGCACTTGAGGGTCCACTCAGGACTCTCCAGGTGTACCTCACACCGCCACCGCAGTTCCTCCGCCTCTGCTAACACGAGGGTCCTTTCCCGGACAAGAATAAAGCTCACGGTTCTTAGTTTGGAACTTGTTGCTGGAGTTTGTGGTTTAAAAGCAAAAATGCACTTTGGTATGCTAAAATGTGAAAGTCTGTTAAAAACTGACTCCTTGTCGAGACTAACTCATTTGTCTCTGCCGTAAGCATACGGAGTGTGAGTACACGCTTCCAGACCTGTGAGTTGTTTCTGTCTACGTGGCGAGGGCACCTGCAGTCGTCAGAGACTGAGCGAGATCACCTCCCACGGGCATGGGCACACCACACGCCTCCATTTCTCCATCCTGCTGGCATTCGGGGGCTGTCACACGTGCCCGGCATGTTTTTCGGTAGTAATTCAAACCACGCTCAGCCAGAGAGGATCTGACTCCCCTAACCAGTAGGCTACATGGCTGGCCCGAGAGTGTATTTTTTTAAAATTTGATTCCCTAACTCAACTCCCTGGCAGATGTTTCAGTCTAGCAAGATGGTAGAGCAGTAGGGAAGAATTTAAAAGTTAATGAATTTAGGGACCAGCAGTTATGTAATGGCTATGTCGCTGGACTCCCATGTAGTCGACTGCGGTTCAAGTCCCGGACCCGGCAGCTTAAACCCACGCCAGGCACGTGTGTGCGTGCCCAAGATCCTGAGAGGAGAATGGAGGAGAAGGGATTGCGGCGTGGCCATCCCCCCGGGGGTAATTTCTCGCTTTTTGTCTCTCTGTCTCTGTCTTTCTGGAAAGCGCACATGCCCTATAGCAAAAACCTCTCCAAAAAAAGAAAAAAAAGTTAGTGAATTTAATATAACTCCTAAAGTCAGTAGAGTTTGCTGGGGGTGGGGGCTATGGTGAAAAGTGCAAATAAGCGCCTCCCTCTATCCACAAGCATTGTGTAACTCACACTTCAGAGCACAGACATAAACGGCCTGCGCTCAGGGACCTGTCACAAGGGACTCACGCCTACACTGCCTGACCCGTAAACGCAAATGAGGACTCTGCCATGTGACAGAGGGCTCGAGCTTTCTAACCCACGTAGTACCAACGCATCGTGATGAGATTTAAATCACCTCTGATTTGGATAACACGTCGTGTATGAAGTCGTTTTAATAGTCTACCCGTGGTATCTGAAAACGCCAAGCGTTTCTCTCCCGTAGTAGCACAGACTGCTGGTGGCATGGGGAGCCTCCGCCGAAGCAGCACGGCGATGCCCGGATCGCTGCAAACCCCTGTCCCTCGGCACGGCGTCCGTGTGCTGTAGCTCGCGGCAAACCCCGGCTCAGCCAGGCCCTCATTAGCCTGAAGGAAGTCAGTGACAAACTTCCGTGGCTCCTTGTCACCCTGAAGGAGCTGGGAGACTTACCACGCCAGCGTCCTCCCAGGGCTGGGCGCTTGCTGAGCACCTGTTCCAAGGCACATTTTCTAGGTGCGAAGGGCTCTGCTTTCCTCATCTGTAAAATGGGATGAGGAAGAATTCCTAGACGAGGGATTCTCGTGAGGATCCAATGAGACCGGGTGAATCACGGAGCCCTGTGGCCCGTAACTGTCAGCTGTAGGTTTTATTATTGGCTTTGATAAATAGTAAGAGTATGCACACCAGATTTATAAATGTGTACACGCACACATCTATTTAAATGTACTTATATACATTTATTATGTAAATAGACATTAAGAAGCTGACTTAAAACTCATAATAGACTTGTTCACATCAGAGTAAATGAAAACCCAGGTTTTCTGGTGCTCCTCTGCTTTTAGCTGCCAAAAGGATGTGCCCTCATGAGAGAGAGAGAGAGACTCGCAGAGAGAGAGAGAGACCTGCAGAGAGAGAGAGAGAGACCCACAGAGAGAGAGACCCACAGAGAGAGAGACCCAGAGAAAGAGAGAGAGAGAGACCCACAGAGAGAGAGACCCGCAGAGAGAGAGGGAGAGAGAGAGACCCAGAAAGAGAGAGAGACCCGCAGAGAGAGAGAGAGAGAGACCCGCAGAGAGAGAGGGAGAGAGAGAGACCCAGAGAGAGAGAGACCCACAGAGAGAGAGAGAGAGAGACCCACAGAGAAAGAGAGAGAGACTCGCAGAGAGAGAGGGAGAGAAGGGTGAAGCACCCCCACGGGGAGTGGTCCTGCCACCGTTCCTTCTCCATCTCTCCGTCCCGGCAGGATTTCAGCACACACACCCAGGGTGCGTTCCCAGCCGCTGGGCCAGACCTGAACCGTGGTCGGCCACGTGAGCGTGGCTTCCGTAACCCCCGGGCTGTGGAGCCAGCCTGGTGTTCCATTTCCAATCCTCCCGCTTCCACACTGGATGGCTGTACCTCCTTCATCTAAAACAGTTCTCCTACCTCAGCACCTCCAGACATCACTGTCTGACAAAGGCATTTCAAAAAATGCCTATTGAAAAATATCAAGGATACAACAGAAAATTATACTAAGTTAAGTGATTTTCTTCCTAGTTTAAAATTATTTCTTTTTTAAACCGAACACTCATATTGTACACGCCCACACACTAATTTTAAATAAATGTACATCGCTCAGGAGCTTTGAAATGCTTGCACATGCCACAGAGCAACAGGGGTAGAAAATCTCGGAGTGCAGGATTAACAGGAAATAGGGAAAATGAAAGGAAAGCATCTGTGAGGATAAAACGATCTGTAAATAACACCCTGCTCTTAATAGTTTCGTTTCCACACAACTTCAAAGGCACACAACACTGCAGAGACGAGCTGGAAGAAGCGGCTTTCCTGAGACACGCTGGGCATACAGAACGCACGCATGTGAGACGGTTCCGGCACCAGCTCCGCGGGCTGAACTCGCCGACCCGGCTCAGCGGCCTGTCCAGCACGGCAGAGCTGGGCGGAGCCACCCCCGCGCTCATTTCAGAGCATCTCCTACCCCAGAAAGAAGGTCCGTATCCACTGGCCGTGATTTCCCTTTGTCCCCACCCCGCCCCTGACAACGGCTAACCCAGTTTCTGTCTCGAAGGTTCGTCTACTCTTGCAAGCCACACAAGTGAAAGCATGCACCAACATACGGTGCTCGGTGACGGCTTCTTTCAGGAGGCGGCTAGGTCCGGCAGCAGCACTTCGGTTCCTGCTACTGCAAACAGTACTCCCTGCTCTTCGACTTCTTTGAAAACTTGGTGAAGAATAAGTATTACTCTTTTTTCTTTTTTATGCAGCTAATTACTGCACATCTTTACAGCGTGCAAAGTGGACGTCCCAGGCATGAATGTACTGCCTGCCAAGGATATGCACATACGCCATGCGCCTTGTCAGCAACAGGTTATTTCCCATTTTTGTGTCCATGAAATGTTTTGCTTTATTCTTTCCCCTTGATTCCCTCTCTCCCACCCCCTCATTATTATTAGGTTGTCAGGAAAGTTATGATGCATTTTTCTATGTTTTTCTATGCAAAAATGCATCATGACATTCCTGGCAACCCAGTAGGTACTCTTTAAACGTGTGTTAGAATTACCAGAGCAGCCATCCGGGGCCGGGCATAATTCCTTACATGTCTACTCAGACATTCTAACTCTCCTCGGTCTAACTTGGTGGTTTGTGTCTTTCTAGGACTTGGTCTGTTTCAACCAGATTTTCTAATTTGTTCATAGTATTCCCTTATCATCCTCTTTTTCCTCTTTTTTTTAAGAGATATTTTTGCTATAGGGCATGTGCGCTCACTGGAGAGACAGATAGAAAGCAAGAAGTCACCACCCAAAGGGAATGGCTATGCCACAATCCCTTCTCCTCCATTCATTCTCCTCTCAGGCATTTGGGCACACATGCACATGCGCCTGGCGTGAGTTTTAAGCCATCAGGTCTGGGACTTGAACCATAGTTGACTAGGTGGGAGTTCAGCAACAGTAACCATTACACCATCTGCTGATTCCCCATTACAGTTCTTTCTATATCTAAGAAAGATCAGAAGTAATGTCCCTTCTTTCATTCCTGACTCTAGTCTAATCTCCTCTCTTTTGTCTGATTAGTTTACTGAAGGTTTTTCAGTGTGTTGATCTTTTTAAAGAACCAATTTGTGGTTTTGTTAATTTTCTCTATTTGTGTCTATGTTTATGTCATTTATTTCCACTCTAATATTTATTATTTCCTTTCTTCTGCTGGCTTTCAGTTTAGTTTGCTCTTCTTTCTCTGGTTTTTCAAGGTGAAGTTAGGTGATTGATTTGAGATTGTTTGTTTCTATTTATCAATAATACAGATAACATAGACAATATAGGTAACGTAGACAGTATAGGTAACGTAGACAGTAGAGGTAACGTAGACAGTATGGGTTACGTGGACAGTAGAGGTAATGTGGACAGTAGAGGTAATGTGGACAGTAGAGGTAATGTGGACAGTAGAGGTAACATGGACAGTAGAGGTAACATGGACAGTAGAGATAACGTGGACAGTAGAGGTAACGTGGACAGTACGGGTAACGTGGACAGTACAGGTAACGGGGACAGTAAGGGTAACATGGACAGTAGAGGTAGCGTGGACAGTAGAGGTAACGTGGACAGTACGGGTAACGTGGACAGTACTGGTAACATGGACAGTAGAGGTAACGTGGACAGTAGGGGTAACATGGACAGTACGGGTAACGTGGACAGTAGGGGTAATGTGGACAGTAGGGGTAACATGGACAGTAGGGGTAATGTGGACAGTAGGGGTAACGTGGACAGTACGGGTAACGTAGACAGTACAGGTAACGTAGACAGTAAAGATAATGTCCATAGACCTGTTTTAAAGTTTACCAGGTCTTTAGTCTGCCTGCCCAAACTACAGTTCAGCTCTTCTAGGAATTTTGTTTTTAGTTTTTGTAAGTATAAACTCTAGAAAGTCTATTTTATTTATTTTTTAAATAATTTTTGTCTCTGTTGACATTTTCTATTTGGAAAGATATCATCTGTACCCTCTCCTGTGATTCTTTAGACAGGCTCTCCTTCAGTTCTGTGATTTATACTGGCTTATTTAAAGTCTTTATCTAGTAAGTCTAGCATCTGAGCTTCCTTACGAGCTGTTTCTATATCAGTTGCCCTTTTTTCCTTTACAAGAGTCACAGTTTCCTATTTCTTCACATCTCTCTTTCCCTCTCTCTCTCACTCTCTCTTTCTCTTTTCCCCCTTTCTCTCTTTTTGAAAACTGAACATTTTACATATTATAAGGTAGCAATTCTGGAAATAAGAACCCCTCCCTAGTTTTGTTTTGTTGCTGCTTGTTTAATGATTTCCCACACTAATTTTGTGAAGTCTGTTTTCTTTCTTCTATTAGGCCATTGAAGTTTCTGCTTGGTTAGTTCATCCTTAGCAAGCTAACGGCTGGACGAAGTTCCTTAAATGCCTTAAACTAGTAAGTCTCCCACACTTTGCTGAGGGACTGTGTGCACACACGCATTTGTGTGTGTGTCCTGAGGCGTGCCTTCAACACTCATGGTTTACCACTGCGCCCTGGCCTTCATTTTCTGTATCTCAGGGCCTCAAGGTTACCTAGAAATGTCCTTTACACATCTTTCCTGAACATTGATGATGTTCTAATTCCTTTGGAACGTATCAGAGTTTTTCAAAGTCTGCTACAGACATCTTGTGTCCCAGATTTTCCTTTCAAGGTTTTTTGGCCAATTTCTTGTTTGCTCTAACTGTTATCACTGCTTTGGGCAGCTTCACTATTAAATAATTTCAGTACTGACTGTTTGCAACCAGTGCCCAGAATAACCCTTTCCTCACGGTGACAGTGCTGAGCTGGGTCAAATAATGACGGGACTTGTGAAAGGGTTTTCTCGGGTATTTCCAGATAGGATAAACAGTGATACTGATGTGTCTTTTTTAGGATTTCCAAACCCTCTCCCCTCTTGGTGGTTTTGAGGATCCTGATTTTTCAGTTGGCTTTCAAGGCTATTGTGGAACTGGGAAGGGAGAGAAGGAAACAAAGGAAGTTAGAACTCACCAAACTCACCATCTTACTGAGATTCAACCTATTTTGCTGTAGAAATACTCCTTGGATTGTTGTAAGCCTTTGGTTAATTCTAAGGGAAAAAAAAGCAAGTCTGTTTTAACTGGTCTTCTTACTTTAAGGAGAAATGTTTTTTTGGAGGCCCTCACTTTCTTACTCCAAAGGTGCTTCTTCTGGTCAAGAAAATGCAACTGAGTCATTCAAAGTCACATAGCTGGCTGCTACAGGAGTCTTTATAGAGCCCAAGTCTTCTGCCAACTTCGGTAACCTTTCTGCTGTATTAGGAGTAAATGAATTATAAGAAGTTAACTTCATTATATTCAAGATTACATAGGAATGTGGGAACCAGCAGTTAGAGTAATGGCTATGTCGCTGGACTCCCACGTAGTCGACCGCAGTTCACGTCCAGGACCTGGTGGCTTAAAACTCACGCCGGGCGCATGTGCGTGCGTGCCCAAGATCCCGAGAGGAGAATGGAGGAGAAGGGATTGCGGCGTGACCCTCCCCACTGGGGGGTGAATTCTCACTTTCTGTCTCTCTGTCTCTCTCTGTCTGTCTGGCGAGCGCACGCGCCCTATAGCAAAAACCTCTCCAAAAAAAAAAAAAAAAAAAAAAAGATTACATAGAAATGCAACTTCTGAGAAACAGAGATGAATTTTGATGTCAATAAAAACCGAGTTTTACATTTTGTTAATACAGGGCTGGAATAGCTTTCTTAGTGTTCAAAACAAGCCATGGAGAACTTAAGGAGAAAAGAAGAAGGAACATTTGATTACATCCTTCATTCGTCCTGCCAGGTGTTTATCAATGGTTTATTACGTGACAGAGTTCGTACAGGAGGACATGTGAACTGCGCCTCAGAATTTGTGCGTGAGGCCCAGAAACAGGGAATGACTCCAAGCCAGACTTCCGTCCACTCTAACAGGTGCCGTAGTTCCCAGGTCTCCGGATAGCAGCTACGTATCAGAAGAGCTGGACGTGTCAAAACTCATAACTCTGGACTCCAGCTGCCTCATTGACTCTCACTCAAATCACGACTGGATAGCTTTTCATCTAACGTCCTGCTCCTGCCTTTGTACCAGGCAGACTACAGGCTGGTCCAGGATATTTACGGTTTCACAGATCCCAAGCACTTTCTCCGGGTAACTCTGCCCCCTCTCCGCTCTGGCTAGCCTTTAAGAATCCGATCACGGCCTGGCTTGGTGGCGCAGAGCCAGCACACTGCTCGAGGGTGCCAGGCCCACATGGGAGAGTGCAGCCTGGTCCCCTGGATGGCTTGTACACACCGGGAGTACATGTCCGTGTCCCGGTGGGCTGGGAAAGCCAGGGTTGGGGTGGGAAGATCACAGCCTGAGCTCAGTGGAGGGAGTTGTCGGTTTGCCTCCCACTTTCTACTATTCAAATACAAATAAATTTAAAAAGAAGAACGTAGGGGCCGGACACTGGCATAGCAGTAAAATGGGATGTTCTGTGAGGCTGACTCTGCTAGGTTCCAGGCTCAAACCCGGGGACCTCCCTGAGCACGGCAGCACTTGGGGTCCGTGAGCTGTGGCCGGCTGAGGCTGGGGTGGATCACAGTGTGAAGGCCCTGCTGGCTGTACTATCTCTGTCTGTTTCTCTTTCTTATGGAAGAAATAAATAACTTTTTTTAAAAAAAGAATCTGATCTTGCCCTGTTTCTGGAAAGCTGCCTCCTGTCCTGAGGTTACATGTGTTGATACTTAGCAACATTTTGTCCTAAAGGGATCTGAGAACCCAGTGCATTTATCCTCTCGCCAAGTTGTTTTTTTTTTTTTTTTTTTGGAGAGATTTTCACTAGGGCGCGTGCGCTCGCCAGACAGAGAGAGACAGAGAGACAGAAAGCAAGAAATCGCCCCCCCCCCAGGGGGGATGGTCACGCCACAATCCCTTCTCCTCCATTCTCCTCTCGGGATCTTGGGCACGCACACACACGTGCCTGGCGTGAGTTTTAAGCCACCGGGTCCAGGACGTGAACCACGGTCAACTACCTGGGAGTCCAGCGACATAGCCATTACGCTAACTGCTGGTTCCCACGCCAAATTTTGACTGGATAGTTATTATCAAGGTGACAAAGAAAAACAGTCCCTTTCTTCCTAGAGCTAATAGGACTTCAAGAATGCTGGCTTAGCGGAGGGGGTCTCTGCGTGGGGGTTGGGGGCCTGGCTTCTTTCTGAAGGAGTTATCTGTTGTTTTTGGCATGTTGCGACTGTGCCTGGTTTTCCTCCCCGTCAGTCCTGGATGCGGGAGGCGGCGATCTCTGCGTAACCCCCTGGAGTCTCCTGCTCTCTCCCCTCATCTCTTGTTCAGGATCTAACATGCTTTCAGCAGTCTCTGAGATGTGAACTACCCACTTCATGTAAAAGCAAGGTGGCTACCCACATCTCTAAACTGAACTCTCAGGCCTTCAGTGAGATGTGTATCTTCACAGCAAATTGAAGTGGAGTGGATGAAGATGCCCCATGGAGGAGATGCGTCAGCCCTGGGGCGCTGAGCTGTGCCTGCTGGCTCGGTGACAGATGGAGCCACTCGCAGGCAGCTGTCAGAGCCGGGCTGGCTCTTTACATGCACGACATAAAAATCCCTCTAACAATGGCCACTACTCATAGCACACCGTCTTCCCACGAAAGCAGAGCGCCTGCTCCCGCCGGCCATCAGACGCATGGACAGCGGCCATGACAGCGGACCCTGGGGTGCTGCAGACAGTGGCATGAACGCTGCTGCGAGCTGGTCTCGGTCTCATCTCCAGGAGCCAAAACAACAGCAGAACTAAAGAGCATATTAAGACCATGGGCTTGCACGTCGGTTTGCAGAAACACCTCTAAACTAAAAGTGCATCTTGTAAACCCAACAAGTGACACAAGAAAACCCTGTGTGCCTGGTACATCTCAGCACCACGGGGGACGCCCAGCGAGTGTGAAGGAAGCCCGCGGGCACCGCCCAGCAGGACAGATCTCAGCCAATGAACGGCAAGGCAGGCCAGTCTACGGACCGTCACTCAGTCGGGAGAGAGACAAAGATAGTCCCACCTGATGCGCCGGGGCTGGCGGGCCAACGGGAATGAGTCATGACACAATCTCCTTTATCTACTGCAACCCTTCCAAGGCCTGCAGTGGGGACAAGGGCAAAGTGTCCCAAGAACGCCAGGTGTCAGGAGTGTCCCTTCAGACACCAAAGACCCCTGACAGTCCTAGAGCACCAAGGGGAGACAGAGAGACATAAAGATAGGGAGAGACCGAGATGAAGAGAGACTGAGAAATATAGACAAAAAGAAACAAGGAAAAATAGAGAGAAAGACCCAGACTGAGAGATATAAAAAGAAATAGAGCTAGAGATACAAAGACAGAGAAAGACAAAGAGATAAAGACAGAGACGGAGTAACAGGGAGACCCAGAGCTAGATAGCGATATTCATCAGAGAGACTAGAAAAACAACCATGGAGGAGAGGAGTGTGGGGAAAGGTTACTAGGAGGTGAGCAGGGGAGGTGCCTGTGAGCATGGAGGAACAGGAAAACAAAGAGGAGCGTTCCAGGTGCTCCGAGCACCCGGCTCCACCTCCCAGCAGCCACACTCTCTCCTGGCGGGTGAGCGGCTGGTGCCTGCACTATCTGGGGAGATCGTGTGTCCAAGAACCTTCTGAGTTTTTCAAGATTAGATTGACTTTCTTACAAAGATGCTGGTAGCAACTTGGAGGGTGGGCAGGCGAGCTGGAGCAAAATGCCCCCAACAGGTGAGGCAGACACCAAGCTGGACAGGGTCTGGGGAGCCAGAGCAGAGCCTCTGCGGTCAGCCTGGGCCAGTGGGTAGGAGAGGAAAGGGCAGAAGCCGCCGTGCCAGGGTCAGCCTGGGGACTCTGGACTCTGTGGGAGAGACCAGCTCAGGGCAGGGAAGGCTGGGGGTGCAACATTGGTATTGATTGTATTCACCCTCAGGCTGGAACGGCCAGCAACTGCTGGGTGCTGTGAAGTCTGAGTGGAGGCAGGAGGGAGAAGCTGCAGAACAGACTGTGGGAACATGATGGGGATGAGGCTCTGCCATGCGACAGAGACCTGCTGCGTTAATGAGTGAGCATCACCACAGGACCACAAGGACTGGGGAACCAAGCAGAGAGAGCACCACAAGTGCCGGGACCAGCTCGGCATGAACACGTTTCTTTGAGTGGGGAAGGCTGTGGATTAGAAATAGACGCAATAACAAACACACAAAGACACACAGGTATAGAAAAGCGAGGATCGGGTGGGCACAACATCTCTGATGGAGAAATTGCAACCAGAACCTGCCTCAGGTTTATTCTTTTAAAGGGCAGAGAATGGGGGAAGAGGAAGATGGGATGTAAAAGGAATGGGGAGAAGGAAGTGGAATGCAAAGAGAATAAGGGAGGTGAGATTGGGATGCAAAGCCAGTTGTTTTTGGATGTCAATCCACCGAAGATGTGAAAATGACTGGCACCATATAATTTCTTTGATCTTTTTTGGGGGACAAGCTGATAAATGCATGTGACTTCCTTTAGCCCAGTATCGTATCAGTTTCGGGGTACTGGGTATCAACAACAACAGGGAGACAGCCGTGACAGCAGGCAGGTACTGCTTTCATAGTGTAGATGCTTCTCATAGCCCTGCTAGAGCAGCTTAGGGAAGCGCATATCTGCATGTGCCTTCAGGCCACAGGTTTTAATCACATGTTTTCAGATTGGCTGCTCTCCACACACAAGAGTGCTGGGAGGCTTCTGACTTGAGAGACGGGGAGAATGCTGGCCCATGAAGGGTGATGGCAGGCAGGGAAATCAGACATTGCTTCATGTCACACTGATGTGGTCCTGGGTCAATGAACCATAAATGACACATGTCTATGGGACCCTTCCAACAACGCAACGATGCTCTGACTTCATAGACAAGATGTAACTTGAAATAGGAAGAGGATGGGCCCGAACAGCTTGGAATAAAGAAGATTAGAAATAACAGGTGGGGGGCCAGCTCCATAGTGGGTCAGGGGCCAAATCCCACATTGCTGACCAGAGTTTTAGTCCCATCTCAGTGATTTGAAAAGCATGCTTGGCGTGCCCACAGCCCATGTGCCCAAGATTCTGACCAGAGGCAGAATTGGAGGAAAATGTCTGTGGCATGACCAGTCTCGTTGGGAGGGTTCTCTCTCTCTTCGCTCACACGTGCACGCACGCACGTATGCCCTGGCATTAAAAACAAAAAAGAAAGAAAAGAAATAACAGGATGATAAGATCTGTTGCTTATATGCACACACTCACTCGTTGGAAACAAAAGCGATGGCTAAATTTCCGCTACCCGCTAAGCATCAGACACTATGCTGGGCCTGGTTTGCTTATTCAGCCCCACAGCAAAGAATGAGGGAAGTGCGTTGTTACCTTTCATTTTATTGTTCTGATACTCGGTCAGGTCAGGACTAGTAATGCACAGGGCTGGGATTCCAGCCTTCTGCTCTGGCTCAAGAGCTGGCTGGTAGGAAGTGCCCCCCCCACCTCCACTTGCTGTCCTTGTTGGCCACAGAGACACTGTCCACAGCATCTGGGGACCCCAGGGAGAAAATAACTCAGCCCCCAAATGAAGTTTCCCTTCAGGACCTGTAAAACAATCTCCCTACAAAACCACACAGAGAAGAACTTTACCCAGGAACCCGGAGGAAGAGATTCACAGAGGAGACACCAGACGGCCAGCCTGCACAGCCTGCCCGTGAGTTTCCACCCCAGGAAACAAGCGCAGCGCAGCCTCTGTCTGCACTGGGCATCTCCTTTAGAAACCGGATGCGGCCAGATTACATTGGTATCATCCTACATGATAGCTTACTTTCTTTCCCATTTATCAAGTTTAACATTCTGTGAGAAACAAGAGTACTTTGCAACCTCCACATCGAAAGCGCCTACATTCTGGTCTCAGCCTCCTCTCATGAGTGCACCCCAGTCCGCGGGAGTAACTTTGGAACTGGCGGCACTCCGCAGCCTGAAGCTGTATGGCCTGGTTTCCATCCATCCACCAGGAGACCTGGACATGGTTTCAGCAGGCCTGCCTTGTGAGTGTCCCCTCGGTCCCCGTGAGTGACTTTGGAACTTGCAGCTCTACATTGCCCGGCACTCCAGCAGCCACGGCTGAGGCACCTATCAGGGCAGTTGGGCCTGGTCACAGCAGGCCTCCTCTCCTGAGTGCAACCTTAGCCCCCAGAAGAACTTTGGAACTTGTGGCCCACCAGCCTGTGCACTGCACACAACTTGATCCTCTTCACTAAGTTCTCTCTCCTTAGCTTGCTCCCACCTCATCGAGATCTGAAAGTGTGGGAGAGGAGCCAAGCACCAGAAGTTATCTTTAACTGCTCTGATCTGGGGGTCACAGCCCTCCAAGAACAGTTCCCAGGAACACACCTGGGAACTAAGGGTGAAATTTCCTCTTCCAATAGTACACAATCTACTCCAATAAATAGTAAAAAGTGAATACTACATCATATGATCAAAAACCAGTGCAGATCTTGGAAAAAAACATGAGAAAACAATGGGTAACTCTCTCCCAGGTGAGTGTAATAGCCCCTCTCTAACAATGGACAGCACAAAGGAATACACAGGAATGTCAGAAAAAGAATCCCAAACATTCATAGTGACAAAACTCAATGGGGGGAACAGCAGGTGGCATGGTGGTTAAGTCACTGGACTCTCTGACATGGCAGATCACAGTTTGAGTCCCAGATCTGGGGCTTGCTTTCTCACATTCTCTCTCCTCTCTCTCTCTCTCTTTCTCTCTCTCTCTCTCTCTCTTTCTCTCTCTCATCAAATTAAAATAAACGAATGAATAAATAAAATTAAATAAATAATTTTATAAAAACTTCAATGAGATACAAGAGAAAACAATCAATTCCAGGAAATGAGAAAATCATTTCAGGACACAAAAGAGGAATTCCATAAAGATACAAATGCCCTATAAAAGAATCAAACAGAACTTCTGGAAATGAAGAATACAATACAAGAAATTAAAATCTTCCCAGCAGATTGAACCAAGCAGAAAAAAGAATTTCTAACTTTGGAGACAAAGTCTCCAACATAGACCAAGCCACCAAAAAGAATGAAAAAAAAATCAGAAAAAAAAAAGGACAACATACAGAAACTTCTAGACACCATAAAACACCCAAATATCCATATAATAGATATTCCAGAAGGTGAATAAGCTGCTAAAGGCATGGAAAGCCTCTTTCATAAAATCCTATCTGAAAATTTTACAAATATAAAGAAACATGGAGTAATTTAGACCCAAGAAATACGAAGGACCCCAAATAGAATCAACATAAAATCTCCTCTCCCAGCACATCATAGCCAGATTGGTAACAGTCAAAACAAAGACAGTATTCTAAAAATGGCAAGGGAGAAATGTTAAGTTACTTATTAAGGTTATCCCATTAGGCTAACCTCAGACTTTTCAACTGAAACAATACAGGCAAGGAAAGAATGGGAAGCTATATTAAAACATTAAAAGGGGACCAGCAGTTGGTGTAATGGCTATGTTGCTGGACTCCCATGTAGTCGACCGTGGTTTGAGTACTGGACCTGGTGGCTTAAAACTCACGCCAGGCATGTGTATGTGCGTGCCCAAGATCCCAAAGAGAGAATGGAGGAGAAGGAATTGTGGCATGGCCATCCCCCTGGGGGGGGGGGGGGGGTGAGATTTCTCGCTTTCTGTCTCTCTGTCTCTCTCTATCTTTCTGGCAAGTACATGTTCCCTATAGCAAAAACCTCTCAAAAAATAATAATAATTAAAAGAAAAACACTTCCAACCAAGAAGAATGCTGTATCTAGCAAGTTTATCATTCAAATGGGAAGAACAAATAAAATACTTTCATATAAACAAAAACTCAAACAATTCACCAAAACTAGACCAGCTCTACAAGAAGTACTGAGGGGAGTATTGTATCAGGAAAACTAAACAGAGACAAACAGAAAAAAAGAGAACAAAAAGCAACCAAGAAAATGGCTAACAAAATGACAGGGATAAGTTCACAAATATCAATAGTAACATTACATATTAGTGGATTAAATTCTCCTATTAAAAGACACAGACTGACTGAATAGATACAAAAACAGAAGCCATCTATATGCTGCTTACAAGCAATACATCTTGCTGATAGAGACAAACATAGACTGAAAGTGAAGGACTGGAAAAAAAATCCATACAAATAGAAACCAAAAGAAAGGTTGGAGTTTTGATACTGACATCAGACAAAATAGACTTTAACATGAAAGATGTAAGAAGACACCAAGATAGACTTAATATAGTACTAAAAAGGCTTGTTCAACAGGAAGATGTAACACTTTTAAATATGTATGCACCCAATACTGGAGCACCTAAATACATCAAAGAGAGATTGTTAGATCTCAAGGGAGAAATAGACAGCAAGATAATAATCATTGGGGATCTCAACACTCCACTGTCTCCTTTGGACAGATCATCTAGACAAAAAAATTAACAAGGAGATAGAAGATCTAAATGATACCACACATAAAATGGACTTTACAGACATCTATGGAGTATTTCACCCAACCACCACAATGTATGTATTTTTCTAACCCCCACATGGAACATTTTCACAGATTGATGACATGATAGGGTACAGAACAAGCCTTTAAAAACTCAAAGTTATAGAAACTATACCCAGCATCTTTTCCAACAATGATGGACTTAACCTTGAAATTAACTGTAGAGAGACCAGCAGTTAGTATAATGGCTATGTCGCTGAACTCCCATGTAGCCGACCATGGTTCGAGTCCCGGATCTTGTGGATTAAACTCATGCTGGTGCATGTGCGTGCATGCCCAAGATTCCGAGAGAAGAATGAAGGAGAAGGGATTGCGGCATGGCCATTCCCCCCGGGGGGTGGTTTCTCGCTTTCTGTCTCTCTGTCTCTCTCTGTCTTTCTGACGAGCGCATGTGCCCTATGGCAAAAACCTCTCAAAAAAAAAAAAAAAAAAAAAAAGAAGAAGAAGAAATTAACTATAGAAAGACCCTTCGTAAGTAAGTAAACAACTTACTCCTGAATGACTTTAAAACTACATAAGAAATTAATACTACAATCAAAAGGTTCTTAGAAACCAATGATAATGAACAAACAAGTATTTATAACCTATGGAACACAGCAAATGCAGTCATAACAGGGAGGTTTCTAGCAATTAGTGCCCACAAGATAAAAGCAGAAAGGTGACAAGTAGACAACCTAATGACATAACTCAGAGAACTGGAAAAGCAACAACAAACAACTCTAAAAAATTCCAGGAGAAGAGAAATAAATAAAGATTTGAGCAGAAATAAGTGAAATAGAGAATAAAAGATGTATTCAGAAAACAAACTAAGCCAAAAGCTGGTTCTTTGAGAAGATAAACAAAATTGACACATCATTAGCTAGATTAGTCAAGAACAGAGAAAGGTACCAGATAGATCAGTAAGGAAACAGGTATTTATTACAATGGATATAACAGAAATACAAAATATCACTAGAGAATAGTATGAGCAACTACACGTCAACAAACAAGAACACCTAGTGATTTGGACAAATTTCTGGACACTTATGACTTGCCAAGATTGAGCCAGGAAGAAAAAGAAAGTCTGAATAGATCCACAACAAGCAATAAGATTGAATCAGTAATGCATAGTCTCCCAACAAAGAAGAGCCCATGTCCCAATGACTTTACTTTTGAATTCTACAAAACTTTTTTTTAAAAATGAACTAGCCTCAATTCTCCTCAAACTATTTCTAGGGACCAGCAGATGGTTTAATGATTATATCACTGAACTCCCATGTAGTCAGCTGCAGTTCACATGTGCCCTATAGAAAAAAAAAATCTCTAAAAGGAAAAAAAATACTATTTCTAATACTATATACCCTCCCAAATTGATTCTATGAAGCCTCCATCATCCTAATTCCAAAACTAGACAGGACATAACAAAAAAGAGAACTTCAGGCCAATATCCCTGATGAATATGTTTGAAAAATTCTCAACAAGATACTAGCAAATCATATTCAACAACACATTAAAAAGATTATATACCATGACCAAGTACGCTTTATTCCAGGGATGCAATGATGGTTCAACATACAAGAAATAATGAATGTAATACGTCATCTTAACAAAAGAAAAGATAAAAACCATATGATCATATCAACTGATACAGAAAAAATACTCACTAAAATAAACATCCCTTGTATTAAGACTCTCAGCAAAATTGGTATAGAAAAGACATTCCTCAATACAATAAAGCCGTCTATGACAAACGCATAACAAACATCAAATTGAACTAACATCAGACTGGAACAAAACAAAGCTGCCCACTTTCTCCACTCCTTTTAACATAGTATTGGAAGTTTTAGCCAATGCAGTAAAACAAGAGAGTCAAATAAAAGGCATCCAAATAGGAAAAGAAGAAGTGAAATTATTTCTATTTGCAGATGGTATGATGCTATACATAGAAAATTCAAAAGAATCTACAAAAAACCTCCTGGATGTGATGAATAAATACAGTAAAATGGCAGAATACAAAATCAACATTAAAAAAAATCTGCATTGTTACATATCAACAATGGATAAACCAAAACAGAATTGAAGAAAGCAATCCCATTTACAATAGCCACAAAACCAATAAGATTTCTAGAAATAAACCTATCAAAGATCTAATAAACCATCAAAGATCTTTACAAGGAAAACTATGAAACACTTGAAAAAGACATTAAAAGACACAAAAAAGGGGAGGGAACCATCCTATTTTCCTGGATTGGAAGAATTAATATAATCAAGATGTCAATCCTACCCAGATTAATCTATAAATTCAATGCAATTCAAATCAAACTACCAGAGATATTCCTCACAAAAATAGAAAAAAAGATAATAAAATTTGTCTGGAACCATAAAACGCCCTGTATCATCACCCAATACTGTGTAAGGGGAATAAAGTAGGGGGCATCTCACTTCCTGACCTCAAAGTGTAATACAAAGCTGTGATAATTAAAATGAATGGTATTGGTTCAAAAACAAATCAATAGACCAATGGAATAGAATTGAGAACCTCCAAATAAACCCCAAATCATACAGCTAACTGATTCTTGACAAAGGGCCCAAGACAATCCAGTGGGAAAAAGAAAATCTCTTCAGCAAATGGTGTTGGGAAAACAGATATCCACCTACACAAGAATGAAACTGGACCCTTATCTCTCACCACTAACAAAAATCAAGTCAAAATGAATTGAGGATCTAAACATAAAACCTCAAACTACAAAAATACTAGGGTAAAACTCTTGGGATCTTGGAGTAGACAAAGATTTCTTCAAGAAGACCTCCAAAGCACAGGAAATAGTCCTAAAAATAGACAAATGGTACTATATATATGAGGCTGAGAAGTTTCTGCACAGCCAAAGAAACAATAATTAGAGTGAGAAGACAACCCTCAGAATGGGAGAATATATTTGCAAACTATTCTTCAGATAAGGAACTAAAAATCAGAATATTCAGGGAACTCAGATAGCTTACCCACAAAATATAATCCATCGAATTAAAAGATGGGAAAATGAGATGAATAAACAACTCTCCAAAGAAGATATACAGACAAAAGGCAAAGAAAAGCATGCTGGCCATCTCTTATCATAAGGAAAATGCAAATCTAAATCAAAATGAGATACCACTTAATCCCAGTCAGAAAGACTAAAATTAGAAAGAAAATAATAATGATAAGGGCTGACAAGACTGTGGGGAAAGGGAACTCTCTTACGCTGTTGGCGAGAATGTAAACTAGGACAGCTACTTTGGAGAACGATATGGAGATTCCTCAGAAACCTACAAATCAAGCTACCATACAACCCAGTAATTCCACTCTTGGTATTTACCCAAAAGACAGAAAAAACCTTCAGTCAGAAAAACACTTACATATCCATGTTTATGGCAGCATTATTTACAATTGCTATAATATGGAATCAACCCAAATGTCCAAAAATAGATGAGTGGATTGAAAAACTGTGGCATAGGTACTCTATGGAATTCTACTCAACCATACAAAACAATGAGACCCTGACATTTGATACAAATGATACGAATATGGAAGACTTAATGCTAAGTGACGCAAGTCAGACTATGAAAGGCAGACTTTGTGTATCCCTGCTCAATATATTCTACATGTCTGTGCTCTGTAGCAGAAACTGAGAGGTCGGAAGGTACAGTAATACTTAGGGCAACTGTAGGTACTAGAGATAGTAAGAATAGGGGCAATACGGGGTTGGGCAATAGGGGGAGGGAGGGAGGGGAACGGGGGCAAAAACAATACATTTAATTGACACGAAAATGAAGTTATTTGCTAATGATAATATATGTGATAATGTCTTTGTCTTGACTAATCTGCACTGCATTCATGCTGGGAAAAGTAATGTACAGTGATTAGATATAAATATTAATTAATTAATTTTAAAAACAAAAGTTCTTACATTCAGTTATTGAAGCCATTTCCAGCAGTGACCATCTTCATGACTACTTATGCAGTGTCTAAAATGTGGCGTGCAGCCTTTTCTTCTTTTGTAAATACTTGGTTAAAAATTCACATTGCTACTGAGATAAATATTCAGAAAAATCTTACAGGCATGTAAGCTGATACAATGAATAAATGCTTACTATATAGGAGATCATTTTAAATTAACATCAAATGGTTATTGTCAGTGTGATTTCAAGATGGCACTTTGAAATGAATGTCTTCTTTAATATGCTATCGTATAATGTATAAGTCATCTCAGTGCATTGCAATTTTAATTGCTTAATGATAATTGAAACAATAGGAGTCTTTCATTTCATAACACAGGCATACCTCAGAGATACTGGGGATACTGTTCCAGAACCCCGCAATAAAGTGTCAGAGCAAAGGGGAACACACAAATTTGTTTTGAAACCCTACACGTATAAAAGTTACCTTTATACCATATACTGTGGTTTATTAAGTGTGCAATAATGTGTCTAAAAAATGCACATTCCTTCATTTAAAAATACTTTATTGCGGGACCAGCAGTTAGCTGGTCACTGGACCAGCTATGTCACTGGACTCCCATGTAATCTACCGTGGTTCGAGACCCGGACCAGGCGGCTTAAACTCATGCCAGGCGCGTGTGCGTACATGCCCAAGATCCCGAGAGGAGAATGGAGGAGAAGGGATTGCAGCATGGCCATCCCCCCTGGGGGGTGATTTCTCACTTTCTGTCTCTCTGTCTCTCTCTGTCTTTCTGGCAAGCGCACACACCCTATAGCAAAAACCTCTCAAAAAAAAAAAATTTATTGCTAAAAAATACCGACAATGTTCTGAGCCTCCAGTAAGTCTTAATCCGTTTGCTGGGGGTGCAGGGGTCTTGCCTCAGAGTCATGGCTGCTGACCAATAAGGGTATGGCTGCTGAGGGCTGGAGTGACTAGCAGTTTCTTACAATTAGACAGTGGTGACGTTTGCTGCACCGCTGACTCTTCCTTTGATGAAAGAGTCCTCTGTACCACGTGGATCCAGTAGGTGGTACGGTGGTTAAGGTGCTGGACTCCTGAACTAGGTCGACTGCAACTTGAGTTCCAGATCCAGCAGCTTGAAACTCACACCGGGTGCATGTGCCTGAGTGCCCAAATCCTGAGAAGAGAACAGATGAGAAAGGAGTGCAGCGTGACCATCTCCTCTGGGAGTGATTTCTCCCTTTCCCTCTGTCTCTGTCTCTTGGGCAAGTGCATGCACCCCATAGCAAAACTCTCTCTCTGAAAAAAGAAGACGACAACAAAAATAATTGGAGTCGATTATCTGGAACCGTGCTGTTTCATCAGCCACGTGTGTGGAATATTCTAAATCCTCTGTTGCAGCCCTTTATGTTCAGCGATGCTCACAGCATCTCACTAAGAGAAGATTCCATCCCAAGGAGCCACTTCCTTTGCCCACCCATAAGATGTGGCTCCTCATCATTCGTTTCATCAGGAAATTGCTCCTCCAGCCCCACTCTAATTCCCCTTCTCTTGCTATTTCCAACACATCTACACTGACTTCCTCCCCTGCAGTCCTGAACCTGCGACCTCACCTGGGAGGGTTGAAATTAACTTACAAAACGCCTGTGCATGGTGCTAATTGATGTCCTCCCATGAATCAGGAATGTTCTTCCTGGCATCCAGCACGGTGAACCCTTTCTAGAAAGGTTTTCATTTATGTTACCCATATATCCGAGGGACCACTGTCTATGGCACCAACAGCCTTAAAATGCATTTCCTGAAAAACAAGGCTTGACATGAACCGACTCCAACCCCTGGCGACAGGGCGGCTGTGTTAGCAGCCTGAAAACAGCACGGACCTCCTGTGCATGTCCATCACAGCTCTCGGGTGACCAGGCACATTGCCCATGGGCAGCAGTATTCTGAAAGGAATCTTTTTTCCTGAGCAGTAGGCCTCGACAGTGGGCTTACCATGTTCCATGAACCGTGCCATAAGCAGATGCGGGGCTTCAGGGTTCACTGATCTGAAACGGCCAGGCCGAGTACACTCGCATCGCCTTGAGGCCCTAGGAAACGCAGAGCAGTCCGCCAGCATCGCTCCAGGTTGGTCATGAGCAGTGACCCTCCCTGACTGGAATCAGCTGGTCCTTTGACGCTTTGAAGCCAGACATGGACTTCTCTTCTCTAGTTAGGAAAGTCCTGAAAGTTTCTGCTTCCAATCGAAGACTGTTCCATCCGCATGGACAATTGTTTCCCGCGGCTTCACCCGATCCACGCTGGCTGGCCCGGATAACGCTCCGCGTCAGCACCTGCTGCCGGCTCGCGGTTTGTTCTGGAGGTCGCCAAAGCGACCTCGGCCAGCTCCCGACTCCCTTCTGCAGCTCCCTCGTCTCGCTCCACCTGCGCAGAATCGAAGACACTTGAGGCCTTGCTCTGGGTTAGTTCGAGGCCAAAGGAAGGGCTGTGTCTGGTTTGGCCTCCCACGCAGAGCACTAGAACTAGGATTCATATCAGCGATATGCATCCTCCAGGGGAGCAGGACTTCCATTTCTTTCAAGAAAGTTCCCTTTGCTTTGACAGCCCGGGTGCTTGTTGGGTGCACGTGGGCTCACGCTGGGCCAGTCTTAACTTCCAACGTGCCTTCCTCACTAAGCTTGATCATCCCTAAGGGAGAGACGAGACTCTTTTACACTTAGAGACCACTGCGGGTTATTCATCTGGCCTGTCTCAGGGAGCAGGGAGGCAGAGAACAGGGAGAGAGGAAAGGGCACTGGGCGGAGCAGCCCAAAGCTCGGCCGCGGATGAAGTTCCCCTCCTCTACAGCGCGGGCCAGGGACCCCAAAACAACACCAAAACAGATACAGTAATCTAAAAAGTTTAAAATAGTCTACGAATCACCAAAATGTAATGAAGAGACACAAAATGAAGCAAGGTGGCCACGGACCTCCCATTTGTCACGTCTTGTAGCACCCATGTCAGGGCATGCCCGTGCTCAGGGCGGCCAGGGCCAGCGCCCCTGAGCTGCTGCGGTGTTGGGGGCACATCCTGGTCCTCCCCCTACTTAGCAGCAGTAATTTTGAACTTTCTAAGGTTAAAAGGAGAATAGCCTCCATAGTACTCACTAGTTAATACAAATATTTTATCAATGACTATTTTAAAGGCTTTTGTTTATTGCTTTCCAGAGAAGTGTCCTTGATTTTATAAATTGTTTACAATTACACCGATTTACACAAGTTTTCTAAATTGTCCAGGTGGGAAGATTAAAATATTTACAATTTAAGATTGATTAGACATTTAAAAGAAACGTGTAAACCTCCCGGCTATGTTCATTCACAAGGAAGGTTAAAAAAAAGAAGAAGAAAAGGAAAAGAAAAAGAAAAGGGCTGGGCAGGTGGCATGGTGGTTAAGGCAATGAATGGACTCCCGTATAGCTGACCGCAGTTCAAGTCCTGGACCAGGTGGCTTGCTTTCTTACTTTCTCTTTCTTTTTCTTTCTCTGTGTCTCTCTCTGGCCAAATTAAGTAATAATATTAATAATAAATTAAATGATTCTTTTTAAAAAAATAATAAAGATAAATTAAAAGTCTGTGACTAGTGGGGCCAGCAGATGGTGTGGTGGTTAAAATGCTGGAATCTCACATGGCCAACCACAGTTTGAGTCCTGGACCTGTGGCTTGCTTTCTCACTTTCCTTCTTTCCCTCTCTCTTTCTCTCTGTCTCTTTCTGGTGAGTGCACATGCCTGTTAGCAAATTTAATAATGATAATAATAATGATAAATGATTTTTTTTAAGCCTGTGGAGAGAGTAGATGCAAAACCAAGGACCTGTGTCTTCTTGTTAGAGTGCCAGAGTGGGTTTTTATCAGTCGGTCTTCTATGATTTAGCCAAAAATGAAGGACGATAAACAAACTAACCCTTTAATTGGAAGTAGAAAAATGTTTGCAGCTAATTCCCCCATATTGTTTATAACGCTTATGTATAAAGTTATAAAGTTAATGCTTATGTATAAAATGCACTTAACATTACATTTTCACACCCAAGCATAAGATATACAATATGTTTTAAGACATGGTGACATTTTACTTTGCATAGAATTCGCCCAAGGAAGAGGTTAATGAGTTTATGGTTTCAGAGTAATTTATTTCCTTTCGAGATTAAATATGTACATAAGAATAATATAACTTTTTATGGGGTTTGTTTTCCCATTAATTATGTTGAACATGCATTTACACAACAGCTATTTACTTAGGTGGCTTGATCACTAATTACAAAAGCCATTAGTGCAAATTTATGGGCTGATCTGATTACTAAAACAAGACTCAGCAGCTTGAGAATGAAAACAAAGTTAATGAAATTGTATATCTTAACAGAGAAGCTGTGTGAAGAATAGGCAGAAAATCCGTGGTTCTAATAAAGAACTTCATGAAGCTAATCATCCAGTGTTACATACCGCCCCTTCACTGCCGTTCAGTGGGTAGTACGGTCCTGCTTTCCAGTCCACACACGGCAGATTCCTGAGTCTGTACGGGGTTCTTCAGTGTCACCCTGACAGTCTCCTTGATCAACGGGAGTCGGGCTCCTCGGAGCCTTCTTGAGAACTAGGCCTCATCCTTGGGCCCGGTCTTAGTCCTGCTTGGCCCGGTCATAACAAAGATCTTGCTAGGCCAGCCTTGTAAGTGTTCCCCAGCCCAGGGTCTGAGGGCCCTGCCTGCCTTCAGCAAGGATCCCCACCCTGGGGTCTCTCAGTCATCTCTACCCACTGCCTTCCCCCTCTGCCCCTTGCTCTAAATCCCCAGCTCCCTCTGTTTATTCCGAGTTGGACCCGATCTCTCTCCCCAGCTGCAATTCTCCTGAATAAAGTCTTCCTTATCAATTATTTTTTACAAATGTCATGACTTTTTTTTCTTTAAGGCCTCTCCTTTTATCTTGTTCCGGTTGTAATAGTGTTTACTAGGCCAGTCACAAATGTGGACGTAGTCCAACAAATTGCCCTCCTACCACTCAGCCAGCAGCCCCACTGCTCCTGGGATGCTCGCCCCGCTGGCTTCACGCAGCAGCCCCTCTGCTCCCGGGACGCTCGCCCCGCTGGCTTCACACAGCAGCCCCTCTGCTCCTGGGACGCTCGCCCCGCTGGCTTCACACAGCAGCCCCTCTCCTCCTGGGACGCTCGCCCCGCTGGCTTCACACAGCAGCCCCTCTGCTCCCGGGACACTCACCCCACTGGCTTCACCATAGATTTACACAAGCCCTCTTCAACGCTTTGATGTTTACATGCCAACCTGACAGTAACATGTATGCATTCATTTCCATGCACCCACCTGTGCATATGAGATGACAGTCTCCACCACTTCCGCTAACTGTACTTCTTCCAAGGCAGAAACATGGTTGTAACTGCTCTCCATGTTCACCCAGTGGAGTGACCATCAGCAGGCCACTTTCCACAGTGCTGGCTATGGTTTAGTTCTTGCAAGTATCTTTATTTTTCCCCAAGAGTATGCACTTCTACTTTCTAAAGAACACACTGAGTTTTCCCATTCGCACTTCTGAGTCTTGTTTTCAAGTCCATGGACTTGAACATGGACTTTCAAACTTTAAAGCATGGGGCCAGCAGGTGACATGGTGGTTAAGGTGTTGGACTCCCACATGGCCAACCACAGTTCAAGTCCCAGACCTGGCAGCTTGCTTTCTCACTTTCTCTCTCTCTCTCTCTTTCTTTGTCTCTTTCTGATGAATAAAATAATAATAAATAAAATTAAATACATAATTCTAAAAAAAAAAGAAAAGAAAAAGGTTTTAAAGCATGCAACACCGACAACCTGGACAGAACAATTTTGTTGCTGAATAGTGTTTGCTGGGTCTTGGCTTTATTCCCTGAAAGTCACGTAATTACTTATCAACACGCACAGAGAGTCCGGCTCAGTGGTGCGGCGGGAACGTGCTGCTTAAACAAAGCCGAGTCTGCAGACAACCGCAGCTCGGCCCCCCGCCAACCTGAGCACACCACGGCTCACGCCAGGGGTCCTGGCTGGCTGGGAAGGCTGGGCAAGGATCATGGCGTGAGATCCTGTTGACGGTGCTGGTCTTTCTCTGTCCCAGTCTCTCACTCTCATGGAAAGAATAAACTTAAAAAAAAAAAACTTTAAAAATAACAGTATTGGGAACCAGCAGTTAGCGTAATGGCTATGTCGCTGGACTCCCACGTAGTCGACCGCGGTTCGCGTCTCGGACCCGTTGGCTTACAACTCACGCCGGGCGCGTGTGCGTGCGTGCCCAAGATCCCGAGAGGAGAATGGAGGAGAAGGGATTGCGGCGTGACCATCCCCCCTGGGGGGTGATTTCTCGCTTTCTGTCTCTATGTCTCTTTCTGTCTATCTGGCGAGCGCACGCGCCCTATAGCGAAAAACCTCTCCAAAAAAATAATAAATAAAAATAACAGTATTAAATAAGCTGACAAATAGACAAATGCAGTCTGACCTCGTACTCCTTCACAGAAGTATTTTCCACCACTGTGAGTCTCACGATCTGGGGCCTTGGGGGAGTGGCTGCGGGGCTGTCCTTTTGCGTTTGCTGCAGGGCTGGCCGTGTTCTGCAGGGCTGCGCTGTCCTGAAGTACCGCAGCCCATGGCGGCCGGATGTAGCAGCTCTCAGCACTCCCCCCTACACACCCCGTGATGCTCCTCCTGTTCAAATCTCAGCAACTTTCAGCTCGAGAACTCACAATGCACCAGATGCTTGTGGGCACCTGTGCTCACGGTGTTTCACACTCACAGCTTTTCAAGGTGTGTTGTGTTTAAGTTGTGTTCATTATATTGGGTCGTCTGAAAAGTCATGATGTGTTTTTCTATGCAAAACTGCATCATAGCTTTTCCAACAGCCCAATATTATTGTTATTATCACAGGCAAAGAAGCAGGCTTTAAGAGCCTGAGCATCCTGCCCGAGACCATGGGGCTGGAAGCCGAGCTTCCACTGGCAAAGACTTCAAAACCCGGCTGCTTCCCAGCTCGGCTGCCTCCACACTTTCACTTCCAAAAGAAAGATAGTGACAATTCTCAAAATAGCTCTTGTGCCTTCCCTTCGGCATTCCGATTGCTGCCAGAAGCCATATTTTATTTATGGTTCAGTTCTTACAAGTACTCTTTTTTTTTTTCCCCAAGAGTATGCTCTTCTGCTTTCTAAAGAGCACCCTGAATTTTGCCCTTCACAGTGCTGAGGTTTCAAAGCCTGCAAAACGTGACAGCCTGGCAGAACGTTCCCGCTGCTGACTAGTTTGTGCTGCATCCTGGCTTTATTTCCATTTCAGGGACATCGTCCAGACCTGACTCTGATGCCACCCAGGCCAGCCGCAGTGACGCAGCAGGAGCGCTGTGCTCTGTGATGTCGGCACCTGAGGGCAAGGTCACAGGTTTGTGTCCCGGACTCTCCCTGTACACACCGTGTGTGTGTGTGTGTGTGTGTGTGTGTCCGTGATCCTGGCCGGCTGGGGCAGGGCGGAGGACCATGGCACCTATTCAGTGCGTTCTCTCTCTCTCTCTCTCTCTCTCTCTCTCTTTCTCTCTCTCTCTCGGGATTCCTCTGTCAAGGAAGAAATAAACTTAATTTTTAAAAGATTATATTCAACTTAAAACAGAAAGCAAAGAAATGTTGAAAATGAATAATCACTAATATAAAGAGGGGGGTAGGACTAGACAGTGGAGTGGTGGTTAAGGTGGCGGGATCCCACATGGCCAAAAGCAGGGTTCAAGTCCTGGACCTGGAGGCTTGAAAAACATGCCAGGCATGCGTGTACATGCGTGCCCCAAATCCTGAAAGGCAGGAGAGATGGAGGAGAGGGGTAGGGATGGCAGCACAACCATCCCATGGGGTCTTTCTCACTCCCCACCCCCTGTCTCTCTGGCAAGTACACACACCCTCTGGCAAATTATATTTTAAAATGGGAGGATGAGATACAAAATAATAGATAAATAAATAAACAAAAGGAAGTAGAGTAACAAGACTGCGGTCAGATTGCGGATAAATATTAGAACTTTTTTTTTAGGTTTTTGCCTCAGGGTGCTTGTGCTCACCTAGAGAGAGAGACAGAAAAAGGGAAAATGAGGAAGCACCCCCCAGGAGAAATGGCCACTCCACAATCCCTTCTCCATTCTCTTCTCAGGATTTTGGGCACACATGCACACACACGTGCCCGGCGTGAGTTCCAAGCTGAACCGTGGTCAGCCATGTGGGATTCCAGCCGCACTATCTGACGGCCCCTAGAATTCTGTTGTAAAGTTTACAGTTTCTCATCAGTGCTCAAGCTCTGCATGGTTAAAACACACCCTGCTCCCGGTACCAGCAGTTAACGTAATGGCTATGTCGCTGGACTCCCACGTAGTCAACCGCGGTTCGCGGACCGGGTGGTTTAAAACTCACGCCGGGCGCATGTGCGTGCGTGCCCAAGATCCCGAGAGGAGAATGGAGGAGAAGGGATTGCGGCGTGACCATCCCCCCTGGGGGGTGATTTCTCGCTTTCTGTCTCTCTGTCTCTCTCTGTCTGTCTGGCGAGCGCATGCGCCCTATAGCAAAAATCTCCCAAAAAAAAAAAAAAAAAAAAAAAAAAAACACGCCCTGCTCCCTCGTGCACACCATGAACCAAAGTCTAAGTGCTCTCTAGGCCACCGGCTGAGCAAGGGAAGGTACAGCCTAGCACACCCCGGCCGGGAGTGAAGGAGGACGCCCACGTGACTTCCTGGGTGTCCGAGAGGGAACAGCTGAAAATCCCGGATGCAGGGGAACCCCCGACAGTAAGAGTGAGGCAGGAATCGGACAGGCTCGACGGGGATGCCAGGGCAGAGTGCAGTAACGCGGGAGCCGGCAATGTGGAGGCCAGCACTGGTGACCTGCCGTCCCCTGAGAATGTCCTGTGCCCACAGAACTCAGGCTGCGGCAGCAGAAGGAAGGACAGAGACAGAGGCTGATGGCTTGGGCCTGCGAATTCCAATCCACCAACGTGTGTGCCGATAAATTTGGCCTCGTGTGCTCTGCCCTGACAAGGGTGCTCGTCTTCGGCAAGGGGCTGCCAGATACCAGTGAGCCGCTTCGTTCTTTTTCCAGCTGTAGCAATTAGAGCAGTGCGACTTGGATCAAAAGTGGTCACACGCAGACGCCAGGCAGGCGGTGACATCACCTGGCAGCTGAAGAAGGCATGGTGGCGTCTTGATCTTTGCCTTTCACAGAATTGTCCCCAGACTCATACCACTGTTCTCTCAGAGAGAGAACGCAGAATCCCAGGCCCTCCAAAGACCCCTGATTCAGGACCTGCCTTAGAACAAGATCCTCCGGAGACTCGCCTGCACCAATTAAGCTTGCAGAACACCAGCATGGACAGTTTAAAAGAATACATATTTTCTCAAAGAAAATCCTCAGGCCAAGTGCTGTGCAAAAGTCACTGGATCGCACATGGCTGGCTGGGGTTCAAGTCCCAGGCCCAGCAGCTTACACGCCAGGTGTGGGCGCACATGCCCTGGACCTTCACAGGATGCAGAATTGGAGGGAAAAGGATTGCGATGCAGCAGGTCCCACTGGGGGTGGTGCTTTCTCTTACACACACATGTTCATACCCTCTGGCATACAAGCGTAAATACTAATTTTTTAAAAGGAAAGAAAGGAAGAAAGAAAAAAAAGAATGAAAACTAAAGAGAGAAAAAGAAAGAAAGAGAAAGAAAAAGACACCATCTTAGTGTTATTTGTGTCACTGTAACAGAATACCCCAGATGGGTCATTATAAAGAAAAGGCGGCCTGGATCATGTTCTGGGGGCTTCTGGGAAGGGTTTCACACCGCGGGAAGCGGAAAGGCACATGCACACACGCTGGGAAACAGAGAAGAAGAAGGGGCCAGACTCGCTTTATAACGCCGCTCGTGAGAGGTCGATCCTGACGTTAATCCACTCACAAAGGCTTCTGACCTCATGACCCCACCGCCTCCCACCCCGTTGCCTTGGGATTAAGTTTCTAACATAGGACTCCACACGGGACAGGTTCAAGCCACAGCAGACGCACAAGAATACACACGTGAGCTCCTGTGACTCCAAAGACCACAGGTCAAGAAACAGCGGGTAGGAGAACGTGTGCATGCCAACTGGTCCTGACCCGACAGGCCTTCAAAAATTATGTATTCACGGTGCCAGCAGGTGGCGTGGTGGTTCAGGCACTGGACTCCCACATGGTTGACCACGGTTCGAGTCCCAGACTCAGAGGCTTGAAAATCATGCCCGAGTACATGTGTACGCATGTCTAAAATCCCAGGAGGGGCCTGGAGGAGAAGTGAACGTGGCATGGCCATCCCCCGTGGGAGGAATTGCTCACTTTCCTTCTCTTTCTCTATCTCTAGCTCCCTCTGGTAAGCACATGCACCCTACAGTGAAAACCTTAAAAAAAAAAAAAAATGTGTCCGCATAGTCTTGGTTAGTTTGGACTGTTGTAGCCAACTGCTGCAAACGGGCAGCTCTGAAGCCCCTGCCGCTTCACACAGTGGAAGGACAGAGGGCACTCTCTAGGGTCTCCTCGTCAGCTCCCAGGGGCCCCACCTCCTCATCCCATCACACTGGGGTGCGAATCCCAAAATAGGAATTTAGGGGAACATGAACGCCCAGCGTACAGCACACAGATTAAGCAAGGTGCTGACAGCACACATCCACGCTGCGGGGAGGTCTGTGTGTCAGAAGGGCGTTTCCTTCCGTGGGGACGTGGCGACTGTTTCGGGATGCGTTGAAAGGATGATCAGTCTCCGTCAGCCTCACCCCTGAGCCTGCGTGAAGGCCGGGGCGCTGTGCACCTGTGGCCATGGTGACCGTGGAACAGAAGGAACACGCTCACAGGTGACGCGGACGGCTTCGGGCTGCGACGGCACGGCCGCGGGGACATCACAGCCCACGGGACACGCCAGGTCTCTGAGGCCGTGGTTTTCCCTACGACTCCTCCTTCAGGTACATTCATTTGGTCCGATATTGGTTCCCTTCACTTTATTATGATGACGGCTAAAGGGTGTGTGCACTTTTTCCAGAGAGAGGAAAAGGGAGAGAAAGCACCCCTGTGGGTGGGTCACTCCACAGTCCTTTTTCCTCCAGGCCGCCATCTCATCCGGATGCTAGGCTCGTGCAGACACGCACCCAGCATGTTTTCAAGCCACCAATCCTGGGATTTGAACCACATCAGCCCAGTGGGATCTGGCCCAGCCACTGCTCCATGGAGCCGGCTCGGTTCACGTTAAATATTGTCTGACTTACACGTGTTTCCTTCTGCATATCCGTGCTTCTTAGGGGGCACTTTCTTCTGCTTCGTAGTATAGTCACGTCCATTAGGATCATCTCCTCCCAGAGGAAAGAACGGGCCAGGGAGAGAACGTCACCAGTGGAGAGACGATGGCCCTGCCTGTGTCTGCCGCCCTCCTGGCTCAGCTCCTGTCCTCGCTGTTCAGTCTTCCCCCCGGATATCATCCTCTGAGGCCATAGACCATTGCAGAGCAAGAAGAAAGAAGTCGTGTGGGAACAGACGTGCAGGAGTGTGGCCTGGCTCTCCCGCCAGCCTCTGCCCAGGCTGCTCCTGCCCAGAGCATCTGCCCCAGTCCTCACCTGGTTACCCAGAAACGTGTCCTAGAGTCAGGGATTCGGGCAGAACAGAGCAGGGCGGCTTGTCTCTGCCCCATGGTGTCCGGGGCCTCAGGTGGGAAGGGGGATGGCTGACCTTCTGGAACCGTTGCCCGGAGCACCCACCACAGTCCAGGGCTGCTGGCCGACAGGGCCGCCCTCTGCCCGCCCCTCATACTTGGGGTTGGAGCAGTCACACCATCCCAGGTTCAAGGACAGAGGGGCTGAGCCCCAGGGCGCCAGGACAAGAGAGCCCAAGAATCACCACCAAGAAGTCGGCAGGGCCCTGGCAGACCTGGACACGGCTCTTCCATTAGCTCCCTTCTGCTGCAAGCCGCGCACGGCTGGTGCGTGCACTCACTCCCGCAGATGCCAGCTCCTTCCGAACTGGCCTCTGTTCTTCCCCCTCGCCTCACCGCAGTCAGGGGTCTCTGTAGACACCAAGCACGTCACTGGTCTCATCCAAGAGTCTGGACGAGCTCGTCTCGTTCTCCACTCACACGTACCCGTTATGCCGGACAGTCCGTCTAGCATATCCCAACCCGTCCCAGCACAGTAAGCCAGAGGAAGACCACCAGTCCATATCCCAACCCGTCCCAGCACGCTAAGCCAGAGGAAGACCACCAGTCCATATCCCAACACGTCCCAGCACGCTAAGCCAGAGGAAGACCACCAGTCCATATCCCAACCCGTCCCAGCACGCTAAGCCAGAGGAAGACCACCAGTCCATATCCCAACCCGTCCCAGCACGCTAAGCCAGAGGAAGACCACCAGTCCATATCCCAACCCGTCCCAGCACGCTAAGCCAGAGGAAGACCACCAGTCCATATCCCAACCCGTCCCAGCACGCTAAGCCAGAGGAAGACCACCAGTCCATATCCCAACCCGTCCCAGCACGGTAAGCCAGAGGAAGACCACCAGTCCATATCCCAACCCGTCCCAGCACGGTAAGCCAGAGGAAGACCACCAGTCCATATCCCAACCCGTCCCAGCACGGTAAGCCAGAGGAAGACCACCAGTCCATATCCCAACCCGTCCCAGCACGCTAAGCCAGAGGAAGACCACCAGTCCATATCCCAACCCGTCCCAGCACGGTAAGCCAGAGGAAGACCACCAGTCCATATCCCAACCCGTCCCAGCACGCTAAGCCAGAGGAAGACCACCAGTCCATATCCCAACCCGTCCCAGCACGCTAAGCCAGAGGAAGACCACCAGTCCATATCCCAACCCGTCCCAGCACGCTAAGCCAGAGGAAAACCACCAGTCCATATCCCAACCCGTCCCAGCACGCTAAGCCAGAGGAAGACCACCAGTCCATATCCCAACCCGTCCCAGCACGCTAAGCCAGAGGAAGACCACCAGTCCATATCCCAACCCGTCCCAGCACGGTAAGCCAGAGGAAGACCACCAGTCCATATCCCAACCCGTCCCAGCACGCTAAGCCAGAGGAAGACCACCAGTCCATATCCCAACCCGTCCCAGCACGGTAAGCCAGAGGAAGACCACCAGTCCATATCCCAACCCGTCCCAGCACGGTAAGCCAGAGGAAGACCACCAGTCCATATCCCAACCCGTCCCAGCACGGTAAGCCAGAGGAAGACCACCAGTCCATATCCCAACCCGTCCCAGCACGCTAAGCCAGAGGAAGACCACCAGTCCATATCCCAACCCGTCCCAGCACGCTAAGCCAGAGGAAGACCACCAGTCCATATCCCAACCCGTCCCAGCACGCTAAGCCAGAGGAAGACCACCAGTCCATATCCCAACCCGTCCCAGCACGCTAAGCCAGAGGAAGACCACCAGTCCATATCCCAACCCGTCCCAGCACGCTAAGCCAGAGGAAGACCACCAGTCCATATCCCAACCCGTCCCAGCACGGTAAGCCAGAGGAAGACCACCAGTCCATATCCCAACCCGTCCCAGCACGCTAAGCCAGAGGAAGACCACCAGTCCATATCCCAACCCGTCCCAGCACGGTAAGCCAGAGGAAGACCACCAGTCCATATCCCAACCCGTCCCAGCACGGTAAGCCAGAGGAAGACCACCAGTCCATATCCCAACCCGTCCCAGCACGGTAAGCCAGAGGAAGACCACCAGTTCATATCCCAACCCGTCCCAGGTTCCAGGCAATGTCTTTGCCATGCCGCGTCATGGCGCCAAGACGACCCAACAACCACCTTCTGGAGTTAACATGACCTCACGCATAAACTTTTCCTTGCAGGCAGAAAATTATGCAGCGGCTTATGAATGCCCTAAATATGTCAGACGATTCTCGCTGAGCAGCCCCTCTGTACTCAAGTGGAGAAGCAGGACAATCTGAGATCTGAATATTAACAAAGCCAATTGACCTACAAGGATGCAGCATTCTTGGAGCTGCAGTGGTGGCATTCAGGAAACAGGCAATATTCACACACGCATGTAGTTTAATACAATTCACGTTTAAGGGCCAGCAGGTGGTGTGGTGGTTAAGGCACTAGACGCTCCCACAGCTAATTGCGGTCTGAGTCTCAGACCTGGTGGCTTGAACCTCATGCCAGGAGTGTGTGTGTGCCCAGAATCCTGAGAGGAGAATGGAGGAGAACAGACTGCACATGGCCAACCCCCCAGGGGGTAATTTCTCGCTTTCTGTCTCTCCATCTCTCTGGTGAGCACACACACCCTATAGCAAAAATCTCTCTCAATGGGACCAGCAGTTAGCGT
The DNA here is from genome assembly GCA_026018925.1 of Tupaia tana. NCBI lineage: Eukaryota > Metazoa > Chordata > Mammalia > Scandentia > Tupaiidae > Tupaia > Tupaia tana. The sequence goes on from JAKSZU010000008.1 coordinate 5,615,377, forward strand.
AATGGCTATGTCACTGGACTCCCACATAGTCGACCGCGGTTCGAGTCCCAGACCCGGTGGCTTAAACTCATGCCGGGTGCATGTGCGTGCGTGCCCAAGATCCCAAGAGGAGAACGAAGGAAAAGGGATTGCGGCGTGGCCATCCCCCTGGGGGGGTGATTTCTCACTTTCTATCTCTCTGTCTCTCTCTGTCTGTCTGGCGAGCGCACGCGCCCTATAGCAAAAACCTCTAAAAAAAAAAAAAAAAAAAAAAAAAAAAAAACTCTCAAAAAAAAAATGGGGGACCAGCAGATGGTGTAATGGTTACTTCACTGGACTTCCATGTAGTCGACTGCAGTTCGAGTCCTGGACCTGATGACTCAAAACTCATTTGAAGTTCAACAATTTAGTATTATGTAATCATGGGAACAGCTTTCTCTGGGGCAAAACGTGTCGAGAGCAGTTTAGAACGAGTACTGTTTTACTCGGAAACCATTTGATTCCTGTTTCTGTTGCCAAAATGCAGAGTTCTCGGCCATCGCCACGGGGGCTTCAGAGCTAGCAGGCACCACGACAGGCACTCCCGACACTGTGAAGGAAAGTGCTGCCCACGTTCCGTGGACATCGCCGAAGACGGCTCTGTCGGTGGCCCCACACGCTCACTGCCCTCACTAACAGAGAGCGAAGCGGGTCTGAATGGTGGTCCGTGGGAGGGAACACAGAACTGAGGTTGAGTACCTTATCCTGGACAGATGCTTTTGCTTGGCCTTCCTGAATGTGCTCATCTCTAAATCTTTGCAAAGTTCACCTCAGTCATGTGGAGTCAATGACCAAACAGATTATGGAAGAGATTCTGAGTTTTCCATGTGCTCCCAACCCATACTCACTAGCCTTCAATCATATGGAAGTAGGCTGTGCTGGGCCAGCCCATAGTCCAGCAGGTGAGCCCTGCGTGTGGGGCCGACTGCAGTTCCCTCAGACTGAGAAGCTCACCGGGCTGCGGCACGTGCGTGTCAAGGATCCTGGCAGGACAGAGCCATGGAGGATGAGGGACTGCAGCATGACCAAGCCCCACGGGGACTGCTTCCTCTCTCTCACTTATGTACACACCCTCTGGCGATAAATAGATAGATAGATAGATAAATAAATAAATAAATACAAATGAATGCTCTTACAAAGGACTGATACTCCACTCTTTTCATATGGGAGAAACATGGAAATACGGAGCCCAGCGGAACCCTGGGGAGAGGCCACCTCTTTGCAGCACGCAGGCCTTCCCTAAGAAAGAGGAATTCTGATCTGGGGGCTTACGCCACCTGGGCCCCCAGTAGAGCAACACCATACACAGCTGCTGGTGTATTTAGTAAGGTTTCAGTCCCACTGAAAAGGAACATGGTGCTAAAATGGTATTTCCTTAGATAAATTTGGAGGTTCTTTAAATTCCAAGTAATGATTGTCCATCTCTCTGGCAGGTACATAGACCATGATGACATACATTCTCTCTCAAAAAAAATCCGTTTTAAATTATGCGCCTTAGCAGGCATGTATCGGTAGACTAGATGAAGGAGCAGTACAGCTGTTCAGGGATCTGTTCCACAAACTCTAAGCTTAGCAAACTGTAAAGTCTTACGAGACCAACAACTTTCTTTATTTTTCAGTTTTTGCCATAGGGTCCATGTGCTTGCTGGAGATACAGAAAGGGAAAGCGAGACATCGTGCCCTGGGAGATGGCCATACCACAAGCCCCTCCTCCATTCTGCTTGTGGGACCCCAGGCACAAACACTCGCCAGGCACGACCACCACACTGCCGGGTCTGGGCCTCAAACCACAGTCCGCCGTGCAGGAGTCCAGCACCCTAGCCACCATGCTACCCACAGGCCCTGAGACCAACAACTTCTAAACTCTAAACCAACAACTTTCTTTCTAGTAAGAAACAGGCATATTTTATAAATACCTGATAAATAATTTTGCTTTATCTGTTAGCTCTTGAAGAGATATGTCAATGAGATCTCACTTCCGTGTGTGTTAATGTGGGAGACTCACGTAAACTACTGTGTTGGTCCGTTACTGAGTTGCTTACAAAAATACTTGAGGCTGGGGACCAGCAGTTAGCGTAATGGCTATGTCACTGGACTCCCATGTAGTTGACTGCAGTGTGAGTCCCGGACCCGGTGGCTTAAACTCACACCAGGCGTGTGTGCGTGTGTGCCCAAGATCCCAAGAGGAGAATGGAGAAGAAGGGATTGTGGCATGACCATCTCCCATGGGGAGTGATTTGTCTCTTTCTGTCTCTCTGTCTCTGTCTTCCTGGTGAGTGCATGCGCCCTATAGCAAAAACCTCTCCAAAAAAATTTTTTTTAAAAAGGAAAAAAAAATACTTGAGGCTGCATGAATTACAAAAACAGTTTTAGTAACTCACAGCTCTGGCCACTGGAAAGCCCAAAGCATCACAAAATATGGCAGGCAGAGCTTCAGCCAAGCACGGCCTGTGCCCATCACAGGGTTTCCTCTGTGCTCAGGCCGGGTCCCATTCCCTCTGCCGCGCTTACCCGCCTTTGCTCAGTCACAGAGACCCCGCCCCAATGATGTCATCACCATGAAGGCCTTGCCTGTCCACGCCATAATCAGATTAAGTTTTTCTTTCTTTTTTTTTTTTCCCCAGAGGTTTTGACCTTAGGGCCCATGCCCTTGCCGGAGACACAGAGAGAGACAGAGGGGATAATTTCTCAATTTCCAGGGGGGGCTGGCCATGCCTCAATCCCTTCTCCTCCTGGGATCTTGGGCACTCATGCACATGTGCCCAGCATGAATTTCAAGCCACCAGGTTGACTATGTGTGGGAATCCAGCAACATAACCTCTACACCATCTGCTGGCTCCAGATTAAGTTTTTAGCCTCTTCATCTTGTTACGATGACTTCACACATGAATCTAGGGGAGGGGACAACAAGCTGTATATACAACCAGTCAAAACTGACTATTTCTCCTTGACAAATGATTGGTTTTGAGTTGTTGTGTGTTCATTCTTCATCAGATCAGCCTAAAACTCATACTAGGATCTCACTCATAGCATCTGTATGTTTCTTCCACATCTGTCACAAGGGCAATGCAACGTCTTTGTGAGAGGGGGCCTTGAGGTAGCTCCTAAACATTAAGTAGGAAACAGGGCCCGCGGGCAGCCTGTTGCTCCAGCAGCCAGCGTCTCCACCTCCTTTCACCTGAGTGTTGCTCCTAATCGCATCAACGGGACCTGGAAACAAGCACAGTTTGCTCCGAGTCTTGGGATTGAAAAGGCCAACACACACAGGAAACAGGAAGTCACTCACTAGGTGCACTCATTAAAATGCTTTTAATTACTTAACTTTATGTATTGTTCCTATTATTTTTAAATTTTCTCTAGGGCACATGTGCTCACAAAAGACAGACAGAGAGAGAGGGATAAAGAGAGTAAGAAAGCAAACCACCAGGTCCAGGACTCGAACCATAGTTAGCCATGTGGGAATCCACACCTAAACCACAAAGGTACCTGTTGTTCCCTTTGATTTTATTATTAAAAAATACAGGGCTGGCAATTTGTCTCAGCTAAAGGACTTGAATGAAATAAGTAGTATGGTTCATTAGACAATGCTTGAGAACACTCACATTTAAAGCATAAGTCAAAGGAACAAAACAGGTTGTTACTGTTATCCTGACTAATGCAGTAACTATGAGTACTTAATGAATAGAAATTGTCTAACATATGTAAATTGTTAGACATTTAGTATGACTGTATTGAGGACTAGTATGGTTTGAATGTGTTCTCCCAAATTTCATGTGTTGAAATTTGGTTGCATTGTGAAAGTATTAAGAGGGTGGAACTTAACCCAATTATGGTGTTAAGCAGTAGAACTTTAGCAAGGTGACTAGGATCAGGTCATCAGGGTAAGCTCCCCATGCCTGAATCCTGGTGGCCTTATAAGAAGAGAGGAGACCTGAGCTAACATATGTCCTTGCCCTGTCTTGCCATGTCACACCCTGCACTGCCTCAGGGCTCTGAGGAGCCACCAACAAGGGGACCGTCACCCAGTGTGGCTCCTTTACCTCAGACCTCCAAAATCTGGAGCTAAATGAAGTCTCTTCTTTCTAAGTTACTCTGTTTTGGATATTTCAGCTATTAGCAATGAAGAACAGACTAAAACAAAGAAGACCTTTAATAACTTTGAGGACGAGGAAATATTGCTCCTTTGAGCCTAAGAATAAAATTCTCACCTAGAATGCCTGGCTGAGACTAAGGGTAAAGTTCAGCTCTCAGAGGCAGGGCCCTGGTTGGGAGGTGGTGGGGGACCCACAGGCCACCCTTCGGTCATTCATGGAAGAGACAGTGCTCATTCCCTGTGGCCACGGGATAAAGTGGCCCAGAGCAGAAACATCACCGATAAAGGCGTGTTTGTGATTCAGGCTCTCTGGAGTGTAACTGGGTCGAGCTGTCTCACAACCTTCGAGCTCAGCCGTCCTCACAGTAGGAAGTGTGCTGACTCCCTCCCCTCCCTGCAGCACTGCCCTGGGGGTGAGCCCCAGCAGCCTCCTCATGCCTCCAGCTGTCGTTCCTTAGTGAAGCCTGGTGCTCACAGGCCCCACGAGGCGGGCCCAGAGTGAGGATGGGCTCTAGGCCTCAGTTTAGCTTTTCTGAGAAAACAATGCTGGTCTCACCGTGCTGGTCTCAGCTGAGGCGTCCCCAAACTGGCCCCCAACCTGTGGGTCTCAGTGCCTTGTGCTTCAGTCCTGATGAGCCCTCTCCAGGGCACTGCTCCAGGAGGGCAGAGTCGAGGCACTGCCACCTCTCCACCTTGATCCAGAACTCACGTCCTTGCTTCCTCCCCGGGAACCCACACCACCAGCGCACTTCCTCCTTCCTGTTCTCTTCATTCCCCATTTCTCTGGACACGGGGCTACCCGCTCATCCTTTAGGTACCTACTCTCAGCACCGGTCTACGCATCCAGGTTCTCAGCAGCCATGGACACTGTCTGAGACGGGCCCATGGATCTTCCTCTAGAATGTACTAAATACAAATGTGTATGTGTTTATACGCATGACAAACTGTATATACTTGTAATAATGTAATATTATACACCGTTATGCGCACACACACTGGTTTTCTCACTCACACAGTGATACTTTAGTTCACTCAAACCGGAGAGACAGCCTCGTATGGCTGTCCTTGACTGATACACACGCTGCCATGTTCAGAAGAGAGTTGTCATTTCCAAGAACGCACCGCTGGGCAGGTACAATCCAGGTTTTCTCTTCTCCTGACAGGGTCAGGGGCGAGTTTAACAAGCACAGTGGAGAACAAAGGCCAGGCGGGGCACAAGCCCCCGGGCTGAGCGATGGTGGGCACTCAGCGGCCAGGGCAGCCTGCCACAGCCTTCGCCTTACAGATGGAGGAGAAAGGAAAGCCCAGGCGTGGGGCTTAAACGACTCCCCGAAGATCATGTACCTGGTCGGGGCCAGGAAACACAGCTATTCTGAGTCGTGGCCTCCCATGACATCACGTCGTACCTGTGCAATGTAAAATGCCACATGAGGGAGTGACACCAAAGCGAGGACAAGAGTGTCTTCTCCTGTTCCGCACTCGGCCTCCACGAGGCCTGGATCTCCCACAAGACGGACACCACGCTAGAATGCGAAGGCTTATCTTTTATTTATTCACTCATGTATTTTTTACATAGCCAGACGGTGTATGAGCTCACCAGAGACAGAATGAGGAAGGCCCCTCATGGCGGATGGCCACGCCAGTCCCTTCTCCCTTCTCTCTCTCCTCGGGATTTTGGGGCATGCATGCACACACCCCAGTGTGATTTTTATTCCACCAGGTCCGGGACTCGAAATGCACCGTCAGTCATGTAGGATCCAGTCACCTTACCCCACACCACCTGTGGGCCCTCTCTTCGATTTATTTATTGTTAGTTTATTTACCTACTTATTCCATGAGTATGAGAGAGAGAGAGAGAGAGAGAGAGAGGGGCAGGAAGACAGCAGGTGAACAGTGTCTGCTCACCACGATCCAGTCCGGCCACAGCCCCAGGTTACGGGCACGGACACACCCACTGCTTAGGGAGGGTCCCGAACCGAACCTGCCACAAGGGTCAGCCCCAGGAGCAGCATGTTTCCCCCCACTCCACCAACCAGCCCCCAAAGGCGAATCTCCTCTCTGCATCTGCTTCTATTCTATCTTTAAAAGTGCTCAGGACCGGCAGATGGTGGAATGGTTATATCGCTGGACTCCCATGTTGTTGACCCTGGTTCGAGTCCCAGACCTGGTGGCTTAAAACTCACACTGGACATGTGCGTGCGTGCCCAAAATCCCCAGAGGAGAGCAGAGGAGAAGGGATTGTGGTGTGGCCATCCCCGTGGGGGGTGATTTCTCACTTTCTGTCTCTCTGTCTCTCTCTCTGGTGAGCACACACACCCTATAGCAAAATTCTCTCTTAAAAATAATAAAAAAGAGAAGAAAGCCACGTTCATTCCACTGTGGGTCCCTGCACGGCCCAGAACCCCTGCCATTCAGATCTACAGTGAACTCCTGCCTCAGTGGGCCTGTGGGGCCACCCCATCTAAACCACCTAAGCAAGCCAGTCTTGCCACCCGAACCGCCTCCCATAGCCGAAGCTTGGTGGAAAGCTATTGCATCGGGAGTCTCTGCTGCTCCACAGGGCCGGCCTTGCCTGGCCCAGACCGTGCCAGACCAGATGCAAAGCCCAGAGTAACAAAGATAACACCCCACCCAGCTTCAGGACTACAGGGTGTGTGTGCAGATGTCGCTACATAGAAACACTCACTATGAAGAAGCCGCTGTCCCGTGCTCAACGGTAATGTTGCTGGCTCCTCCTCTGACGAAAGCGCTGCTATATCGCAGATTCTGTGTTATACGCTGACGTCAGAGCGTTACCTATAGCAGAACCACCCCTTTATGTCGTGGAGAAAAACGCATATATACCTACAAATGCTCGCTGAAGTTGTCGAAAGGCAAATAAGGCCCTGAAGCTTGCAGCTGCACGACCTCACCTTGAAGACAGATTTATTCCTTCTCTCCTCAAATCTCACCTGCTCCGATGGTCAGTCCCCGCAGGACCCGGAGTTTCTTTGCGGGTCTGTCCCAACCTCTCCAAACACTCCGGCCTGCCTTCCTCCTCTCCCAGCCAAGACCTCCAGCGGTCCCCTCTCCAACCTCCCCTCCCGCTGCTGTGGGTAGTTTTTCCCTAGATCTTTGAGTTTCCGGATCCTGTCCAGAGCACCGCACAGTGCCCCCCCAGAGAGCCTCTTTCATGTACGAAAGTTCTAAAGCTCAGGGCGCCAACCTCTGCAGGTGCACAAAGACCACACCACACAACAGCCCCTGAAGGTCCTTCCCAGGCCTCTCACCAGAGAAAGATGAGGCAAGCATTTTCCAGCAGCATGAATCTCGGAATCCTGGTAAATACAATCTAGAAAACAAACCCAAAGCAAAAACAACGTGTGCGCTATGGTTTCAACTGGTAGGAGACTTTGTTCTAAGCTACAGGTATTCACGGCTCCAAGAAGTAGGAAGTGTCCCGGTGTTCCCATCAGCAGGGACATGGAAGAAATGTCCCTATTTCTATTACGCAGAGCTCCTTGCTGAGACGTAGAGGGGGCCTTGGGGCCAGAGTAAGAGCTGAGATCTGAGCAGGGCGACGGGAGGGATGGCCATTAGTGAGCCTGTGCTGGGAACGCCACCGCAAGGATTTGTCAGAGGGCAACCATCTACTAAACCTCTCCCCGGGCTTTCTATTTGGCTCCCAGTGCCTCTCACACACCTCAAAAACTTTGAGGAGGGACCAGCAGTTAGCGTAATGGCTATATCGCTGGACTCCCATTTTAGTCGACCGCGATTCGCGTCCCAGACCCAGTGGCTTAAAACTCATGCCGGGCGTGTGTGCGTGCGTGCCCAAGATCCCAAGAGGAGAATGGAGGAGAAGGGATTGCGGCGTGGCTATCCCCCCTGGGGGGTGATTTCTCACTTTCTGTCTCTCTGTCTCTCTCTGTCTGTCTGGTGAGTGCACTCGCCCAATAGAAAAGAATAATAATAAAAAATAAAAAATAAAACTTGGAGGAAAACACAGCATCTTCCTGAATGTTAATCATCATTTCAAGTACTTACAACCTTAACAAAATCATGCTAAGGGTTAGTGTTTCCAGTGCTTTCTCAACAGAATTTAACTTCTTAGCTTCAAGAGATACTAGAGCACTTTTCTTTCTTTCTTTCTTTTTTTTTTTTTTTTTTGAGAAGTTTTTGCTATAGGGCGCGTGTGCGCACCAGACAGACAGAGAGAGACATAGAGACAGAAAGCGAGAAATCACCCCCCGGGGGGATGGCCACGCCACAATCCCTTCTCCTCCACTCTCCTCTCGGGATCTTGGGCATGCACGCACACACGCCCGGCGTGAGTTTTAAGCCACCGGGTCCAGGACGCAAGCCACGGTCGACTACGTGGGAGTCCAGCGACATAGCTATTACGCTAACTGCTGGTCCCCACTAGAGCACTTTTCTAACCTTGTAAATTACTTCTATTTGTAATGTGCCTAATTATTTTAAAGAGAGGGAACTTTCAGAACTGACCATTCCACCCCCAGCTCCCACAGTTATAATTCTCCTAGTACCGAGAGCGGCCACCAGCATGCCAGCAGGTCCTAGCCCTGGTAGGCGCTACTTCACAGGTGAGCAAACCGACTCCAACGCACGGAGCTATTTACTCAGACAGTAGCTGGTGAGTCGTGAAAAGAGGATTCCAGTGCACACAGCCTGGGGCTGGTCCGGGGTACTGACCACCAGGCTCTACTGCCCCTCTGCTAGCCCTCTGGGCCACTTACGTCTTAGCAAAACTTCACCTGGATACAATTTCCTCCTGTCACATAAGAAGCGCTGATAAATCAAGTAGTCGATACGCTTCAGTGGCGTTTATCCCACACACGACCAGGATTGTGTTCCCACCTGCGTCGCCCAAACGGGCCTGGCCTTGCAGTGGAAGAGCAGCCAAACCACAGACACAGCAGCGGTCAGTCGGATGGCGCCACCATAAACAGCTGCTCAGAGCTCGAAGTTCATGAAACAAAAGCCATTGTGTAATGGCTTGTGTCCAGGGACTGGGGGGACAACTTTGGCCAGGTGACTTTCTTTTATTTTAAGAGAGATTTTTTTTGGTACAGGGTGCATATACTTGCCAAAGACACAGAAAGAGACAGAGAGAGGTAAAGAGAGAAGTCACCTCCAGGGGATGGCCATGGCTCTATCCCTTCTCCTCCATTCTCTTCTCAGGATTTTCAGCATGCACACGCATGTGCCTGGCATGAGTTTCAAACTGCCAGGTCCAGGACTCAAACTACAGCCAACTATGTGTGAATTCAGCACCTTAACCACTACGCCACCTGCTGGCCCCAGCATCCCTTTTTTTAATTGAAATTTTCTTTTCTTCTTTTATTCACATGTGCACACCTGAGCGAGAGAGAAAGCACCTCCCCACCCCCAGCACAGTGTGGCCATGCTGCAATCCTTCCACCAACTACAGCTGTCAGGGTCCCGAACACATGCACATGTGCAATCCTGCTGCCCTGGCCAGGATTCAAACCCAGTCAGCGAGACGGGATCCGACGCCAGCACTTTCTACAGGCCCAGCCCAACCGAGTGACTTCCTACAGTCCGGCCAGGCCTTGTTCAGATTTTCTGGAGGAAGAATGCGCAGATGGGCACACAGGAAGTTCTGCATAACCGCCTCCCGGCGGGTCCGGCCACTCGGGAGAGGTGCTCATGTAGGTCCCTCAGTAGGCGACTTGGCTCCCTGCTGTGCTGGACTGGGCGGGATGCCACGGCCCTCGTCCTGCTTTCCCAGTCACGGATACAGAGTCCTCCCAGGCTCCGTGGCCGCCGCGGCTGCAGAGGGCCGCGGGATTCTCTGCATACACTTCTGTCAGTGCAACTGCGTGTCCTGGCGAGGGGCTCCAGCCAGAGCCCGAGCGTCTGCTGACGTCACACTGAGAGGACGAACATTCTTCTTCTTCCTCTTTTTTTAACAAAATTGCATGTTCTCTTTTGTGTTCAAAAAGATTAATATTAAAAGAAAAATAGGATCAGAAATTAAACAAATGCAAAAAGGAAAAATAAATGCTTTTAGAAAAGCAGAGGGGAAATGCGGCTTTTTACCGTCTCCCTTAGCTACAGATAGCATCTGCCACTTGAAATCCGTCCAGAACAAATGTGAGGTACAAGTAAGTGAATCTTAGTACTGTCACTATGCTGGGAAGCTAAAAAGGCCCTAGCTGATGGCCCATTTTCCTCGGGGTGACATTGTGAGGGCCATCAGGGAATCCCCTGGGGACTGCAGTAATCCCTGTTTGGCGGCTTGGTGACTCAGAACATTCGAAAGCGAAGGCTCCACATGCGTCAGCTCCCACTGTGCCTGTCTGGAGAGGCGGCCAGGATACAGAGCAAGGCGAAATCTGCCCTCGGCAAGGCGGCGGATGAGCGGGGAGGGACTGGGCCACCCAGGTACGGAGAGCAAGCCACTGTGCTGTGCTCCCCACGGGGTTTGTACCAAGAGTGCCAACCAGAGAAACTGAGGTCTTCATAGCCATCCCCACCCGAAACCCTTCCCGCACAGCACTGGGGGTGAGGCATCCCATCGGCAGTCAAACATCTCAAGTCATTTGCCCAAACTGTTGGCTTCTAATTCTCTCTTCTCCATTACGTCATTTTCCCCGGGGATCTGTCCCTGGCTCTGTTTTCCTCTCTGACCTGCAGGTGGGTGGCGAGTGCCCTTTCCAGGAGGGTGTCATCGACCCAGGCGAGGCAGCGGGAGAGCGCGGAATGAGCGTTTGCCTGCAGCCCTGAGAGCACAGGGCGTGCCGTGCAGAGCCGGCGACTAGGCGACCACTTCAGTGCCCATCAAGGCGCGCCGAGGGGTTCATTCCTGCTCTGAGCGTGTTTCACACTGGCAGGCCTGAAGAGTAAGACAAGGGGCTGGACAGTGATGCGACGGCAATGCGAGGCTCTCAGTGCTGGACTCGCACACAAAGGGCCAGGGTTTGTGCCCTCAGGGCTCCATGCCCGCTCTGTGACATGGGCTGCCTGGGGCTGGGGGGTGGATTGTGGCATGAAGACCCTGCTGAGCAGGAGTACAGGCAGAGAACAGCGGTCCTTAAACTAATTCTTTTTTTTTTTTTTTTTGAGAGGTTTTTGCTATAGGGCATGTGCGCTCGCCAGACAGACAGAGAGAGACATAGAGAGAAAGCGAGAAATCACCCCCCGGGGGTTGGCCACGCCGCAATCCCTTCTCCTCCATTCTCCTCTCGGGATCTTGGGCACGCACGCACACATGCCCAGCGTGAGTTTTAAGCCACCAGGTCCGGGACTCGAACTGCAGTTGACTACGTGGGAGTCCAGCGACATAGCCATTACGCTAACTGCTGGTCCTCCTTCCAATAATTCAATCAGTGACACCCTCTACGTGCAGGCTGCTGCAGGAAGTCCTGGGACCTCCGACAGGGGCCCTGGCAGCAAACTTCCCACGCCACGTCTCCCACACATTAGCTTTGAAGGATGGCAGTGGTCTTCACTGGTAACAGAAACACCTAAGACCGTGGGTATAATGAAACTGGAGGGCCAGTCAACGGCCTGGTGGTCATGTGAGCTGGATCCCACATGGCATGGCTGACTGCGCCACTCAAGTCCTGGCTAAGGTGGCTTGGAAAATACTCAGGGCACGTGTGCATGTGTGCCCAAAATCCTAAGAGGAGGATAGAGGAGAAGGGACTACAGGGCGGCCATCCCTCATGGGAGATGTGCTCGCTCTCTCTCTCTCTCTCTCTCTCTCTCTCTCTCTCTCCCTCCAGCAAACACACATGTCTTCTGGCAAACTAAGAACAAAGAAATGGGTTTATTAACGCATCATTCTGGCAGCTGAGAGGCTGCGGGCACAGGCTGATGTCAGGCTGGCCTACAGCATGGCCGATGGCTACGCAGACGGCAGGTACGTGCAGAGGGGCACAGAGAGCTCCTGACAGCTCTGTTATAACGACCGGATCGCGCAAGAACTAACCCCATCTCAGGAGAGCTAGAACCCACACGGTTCCATGTAATTTAACCACCAGACTGTGCATGCTACAACCACGGTCTAGTCACCACCTGCTAGGCCTCACCACCTCCCAACATCAAATTCCAACATGGAACTTTGTGAGACATACCGTCATCCGAACCATAACAATAACCTCTCAAGAGAGGGTGACACGCTGGCCGGGGGAGCCCTCGGCACTGACCTTCCCTCTACCCCTCAAGCTGCCCTCGCACTGTCACGAGGTCCCCTCTCCTGTTTGGGCTACCTTCCACAAGTCTCTACCAGGTCTTCTCCAGAGGTCCACCCACGCAGTGGCGAGGGCCCTCGGGCCGTCGGTGTGAGGTTGTCTGCTGTGGTCACCTGCCCTGACTGGGGAGAGGGAGTCCAGCTGGTAGCTCCCTTCTCTCCCGACAGGTCAAGCAGTGGGCTAGTCTGAATCCGACACTGTTCTGTGGAGCTCCATGGCACCCGCTTCAGTGCGTGGAGGGTGAGTGCAGGCTGCTCACCACTGTGAGGGGTGACAGAGCCAGCTGGGGAGGACGGGCGAGGAAGTTAGGACACACTGCGTCCAAGGTCAGACTAACCTCTGAGGGACAAATGAAAAGGAAAGAAATCTAGCCGGGATAGAAACTGGAACAAGGGGGAACAGCAGTTAGCGTAATGGCTATGTCGCTGGACTCCCACATAGTCAATCGTAGTTCGGGACCCAGACCTGGTGGCTTAAAACTCACGCCGGACACGTGTGTGTGCGTGCCCAAGATCCCGAGAGGAGAATGGAGGAGAAGGGATTGCGGCGTGGCCATCCCCCCGGGGGGTGATTTCTCGCTTTCTGTCTCTCTGTCTCTCTCTGTCTGGCAAGCGCACGCGCCCTATAGCAAAAACCTCTCCAAAAAAAAGAAAAAAGAAAGGAAGGAAGGAAGGAAGGAAGGAAGGAAGGAAGAAAGAAAGAAAGAAACTGGAACAAGGAATCCTATTTCTTCTTGGACAAGATGAGCTTTTTATCAGCTGGAGCCACTTTTCCACTTTTCCACCCCTGAGTCTAGGCCATTTCCCACACCTCCCCCGGCCGTTCCCTCGGGTTCCCTGTTATTGGAAGGGTAAAGCAAGCTTGCTAGAAGCGGAAGTGCCTCTGAATGAGCTGAGCAGCACTGCACACCTCCATACTCCTGTATTTAAGACTTTGGGGAGCCCTTGATCACCGAGATAACCCTAAGTGCACAAATGGTTCTGATGTACTCGATACAGATTTGAGAGTATGTTCCCATCTGAGTGTCCACCTCTCCTCTGCTGGGGACTCGAAAAACATCATGTTTCTTCATCCAGAGCTAAGATTCGGAGAGTACGACCGAGTGACGGTGTGATAAAATGGAACCAGCTAAACTGACCCACAGCACGGCGTCTGATACCTGAACAGTCGCCCTAACATTAATTTTCTTTGGAAAGTTTAATTCTGAAAGATTTGTTTTACTAAAATACAGTGTGAAGAGTGAGATTGTCTAAATGGCATTAGGATATTAGTTCTGAATGCATAATGATGTCTGCACCTACAGGATCAAATTAAATTTGGAAGGCTAGTTTTACATTTTTCTAAATTTAAAACCCTAATAAACCATAATTAATCTTTAAAAACAGTGAAGTTCTCTCATTTATAGCTGAGGAAAGTATCTTCTGAATTCAGGTTAAGTTTTCAAAACACATAAAGAAAAGGAAATCAAGGGCCAGCTAGGTGGCAGGCGGTTAAGGCAGCTGGATTCCATAGAGTCAAATTCCCAGTTCAAGTCCTGGACCCAGACGTTTGAAAAACATGTCTGGCTCATGTGTGTGAGTGCCCAAAAGCCCAAGAGGAGAGCGGAGGAGCAGGGATTGCAGTGCAGTCGTCCTCCCACCGCGGGGCTGTGATCTCTCAGTCTCTCTCTCCCTCTCTCTTTGGCCAGCGCACAAGCCCTGTAGCAAACAAACCAACAAACCAAGGAAATTATAAAGCACTAGTCATTAGCATTACTGAGCACCCAAGCCGTGGACAGTGCTAAATAGGTTCCCGACATGGCTCCCATGTTTTGGTGGCTGTATACATGTATGTATGTATGTATGTATGTATGAAGTGTGGTTTAAGTAAATCAGTTGATGCTGTCGTTAAGACATTCAGCTGTCCGTTTGCCTGGGCTTGCTCGTCTGTCCTTCTTTCCTTCTCTCATCCTCTCCCTTCTTTCCTTTATCCTTCCTTTTTCATTAGGAATTTATTTACTTTCTCCATGAGCGAAAGTGAAAGAGAGACGGCACACCCAGCAGGGTCCCGACCCGGCAGTCCGCCCAGCCTCGGCCGGCCCTGGACCACAGGCGAGTGCATGCCTGGATACGCCAGGTCTCTGGGCTCGAACCAGGGACCTCCCAAGTGAACTGCCTTGCAGAGCATCACATTTTGCCACTGTGCCTCTGTGTGACTGTGCCTCAGCTTTCAAAGATTGACTGTCTTTTCCTCTTTCAGAATTATGACTATTATTATTTTGCTAGAGGGTGGATGTGCACACATGAGAGAGAGCAAACAGCTCCCACAGGGCCTGGTCACATTGCGAACCTTTTTCCCGCCACGTCTCCATCCCGTCAGGGTATCGTGGGCATCTGCACATTTTACATCTGCCAGGGCTGGGCCCTGAACACAGCTGGCCACGTGGGATCTGGCTCCCTCTGCGCGGCACCTCATCCTGGCCTCCAGGGCCAGCCCTGCAGCGCTGTCACCTTAGGAGGCCAGCCACGGTCCTTAACGACATTGCTTACGTAACAACGTAATCCGGGTCACGGTTTGGAGCCCAAAAGGAGCAGAAGGCCAGCCTGGCGGACTTTATAATATCACTCAGCTTTCACACCCTTTCTCTTTCCCCTTTTTTTCCTTAACTTTTGCCAGGGTCTGTGTACTTGCTGGAGAGAGAGAAAATGAGAAAATGGCTCCTGGGGAATCCTGCAATCCCTCCTTCTCCATGTCTCCTCCTTTTGGGATCCTGGACCCTCACACACACTCTCTGGCATGTTTCTCTAGCCACCAGATCCCTGATGCAGGGCGCGGTCAGCCGTGGGGGACCCAGCTGCCCAAGCACTGCACATTGACCGCCCTTTCATACCTTCTCTAAGCGAGCACAGGCCAAAGGTCCTCAGCTAAAGCAACTTACATTTGTATATTTTTGCCCCTTTTTTTTTAGGTTTTTACCATAAGGTGCATGCACTCACTGGAGAGAGAGAGGGAAAGTGAGAAATCACCCTCCAGGAGAGATAGCCATGCTGCAATCCCTTCTCCTCCATTCTCCTGGGATTTTAGGCACGCATGCACACACACCCACTGTGATTTTCAAGCCACCAGGTCCAGGACTTGAACTATGGTAAGCCATGTTAGAATCCAGCACCTTAAATACCATGCCACTTGCTGGTCCCTTGTTTTTCTTTTTTTTAAAGCTTAATTAACTGCTAACATTTAAACACTAGAGAATCTCTCTTTATTTATTTATTTATTTATTTATTTAGTAGTCTGCGACAGGGCACAGGTACTTGCCACCACCCAGGGAACATGACCACATCACAATCCCTTCTCCTCTGAGGATTTCGGACAGACACACACACACACACACACACACACACACACACAGAGTGTGTTTTTAAAGGACTCAAATTGTGCAGTTGGTCATGTGGGATCCAGCTGCCTTCGCCACCACACCATGGGCTGGCCCCAGAATTTCATTGTTGACTTCCATATTTTCTTGAAGAATATGGCAAGATCATTAACAACAGGCCCAAATTATCATTGGGCTTCAGTCAGCCAAGCAGCCGGCAGCCCCACTGAGGGGCCGGGCCTCTGCCCGCCGCCCTGTCCTCCACACCCCGACTGCACCACTCCCCACACTCCTGGCCATCATTCTACCTGGCAGTCTGTCTTGCAACACTGCACTCTTCGCATTGCCTTTCCTGAAGGCATGAGTCTGTAACACTTGTCCTTCGCTGTAGGCATGATATTGGCCGGGACTCGAACTGCAGTTGGCAACATAGGCCAGAGGACCGGCCCAGACATTTTTTGATATTTCATGCATATAAGATTTTTTTTAAGAGAGATTTTTGCTATAGGGTGCATGTGCTCACCGGAGAGACAGAAAGTGAGAAATCATCCCCAGGGGGAATGGCCACGCTGCAATCCCTTCTCCTCCATTCTCCTCTTGGGATTCTGGGCATGCACACACACATGCCTGGCATGAGTTTTAAGCCACTGTTCTGGGACTCGAACCATAATCAACTACAGGAGAGTCCAGTGATGTAACCATTATGCCATCTGCTGGTCCCACATACAAGATTTTTAAAACGCCCTATGAAAATCTAAATCTGTGGAACATATATGTAATTTTCTATGCAACTACCACCAGGGGCTGAGGCCAGGATTCTAACACGTCCATGTTTTAGAAAGTCTTACTGAGGCTAGAGAATTTCCAAGTATTCAAAATGCATTAACTACCGCAGCCCTATTTTACAGACGAGAAAACAAGGACAACTGGAAGTTGAGAATTTCTCCGGGTGCACATATGCCTTCTGCGGTGGCTGAAGTCGCTCAGACCACCCGGCTCATAGGCTGGGAACCCAACCATTAGGTTCCACGTCTACACCGTGGGAGGCCCCTCACAAGTATGCGGACATCCTTTCAGCTGTGTCCATCCCTGTCAGGAGCATGGTCTCAATGCTTGTCTCCTCTTTCAAACACCGGAGCAACACGCAGATCGAGAAGGGACACCGGGTAGCACTTTACTTAACTCCGTGGCCATAGATGAGATACACTGCCCCTTCTCTAACCTTTGCAACAAGCTGCCACAAAGCTGCCATTAAATAGCAACCAATGGGGACCAGCAGGTGGCGAAGTGGTTAAGGCACTGGACCACCCCCAATAGTTGACCACGGTTCGAGTCCCAGATCCAAGAGCTTGACACTCATGCAGGGCACGTACGTGTGCACGAGTACTCCAAATCCCAAGAGGAGAATGGAGAAGGGATTGTGGTGTGGTCATCCCTCGTGGGGTGTGAATTCTCACTTTCTGTCTCTGTGTCTCCGGCAAGAACATGTGCCCTCTTCTAAAAATCTCTGAAAACGAACAACGAAGAGATGGTCCCGGGTCCGAAGGCATCTCCAGAGCTGTGGGGTCTGGTCACCATGAGCAATGGTCCCAGCTAAAGAAAGTGTCTTTCTGGCTTTTACAGTAAGACAGTATTATTATTATTTTAATTTAAATAAGCCAAGGGACATGTGTGCGAGAGTGCCCCGGATTTGCAAGGAAAGGATAGGGAGGGCTAAATCGAGCCTTTCTGCAGGGAGAATACTGGAGGAAGAATGGGGACGAGAATTCTCAGGGCCGGGTTCTGGAAGATGTTGGAAAGGACGCGTCCCCTGAACACACACAAACTTGGCACCGCTCGGCCCTTCCAGCTAACAGGGCAGAGCCAGAAGCTGCTAGCAAAGCGAAACCCTCTTCCAAACACACCCGCAGGGCGCACCAGCCATCCGGAATTCAAGGGGACGCGCCGGCCAGGAGCGGGGGACGTGCTGAGGGTCTGCGCGGACTTACAGGACCGTGGTCTGTGGTGGCACCTGCGGGATGCGGTCCAGATCAGGTGCACGCAGCGGACGGCGCTCTGGGGGCAGAGGCACCGGCTGGGGCAGGGCAGCCCCAGCAGGCACCAGCCGGCCAGGACGAGGCAGGCGACGCCGCCGAGCAGCCGGGGCTCCATCGCCCCCTGCGCTGGCCCGGGCGCGGCGGCAGGCAGACGGCGGCGGCCCAGGCTGAGCCGGCTTGGGAGCCGCCGAGAGCGTCTCAGTGGCGGGGGAGAAGGCACGCCCATGGCCAATCCGGGGGAGGGAGATCACATTACAGGGCTGAGGGCACCGGCCGCTCTCAGAGGCATTGGCCGCCCAGAGACCTGGAGCAGAAACTGGTCTGCTCCATGGCCTCCTTCGGAAACCGGCCTCCTCTTTGCGTGGCCTCCTGCAAACACAAACTTTCCCGAAGCCGCTGCCGCGGCTCTTTTTGACTTGAGTGAGCCTCTTTGCCCCTAGCTGTTCTTTTGAAGCGCAAGTGGATTAATTATTTACTGAGTGCAGGCCGAACAGCTTTTCTCCTTTTTCATCTGGTAGCTTCACCAAACCCTATAGGGCAGGCAGAGTCCTAATTAGTTGATCAGGCGCGCATTTCCCATCCTGCGCCAGACTACGCTTTGAAAAGTGGGTTTCATTTCTTCTGGAAGGTCTGCTCCGGAACTCAACGCGCCCCGCCCGTGTGCGGTCCACGCTGGCTCCTTATGCCCTTTCTGCGTGTCTTGTTTGCAACCCTAGGCTGAGACCGCCAGCGCATACCCAGGAGGCGACTGTGGAGAAGCACAAGCACGTGAAGCCCAGCCAGGAGGACCCCAGGACCCCAGGCCCTTGGCCTCTGGCCTGCATCTTCTGGCTGGTGTCACTGAGATGCGGCCCTTCGAGACCCGAAACAGCAGCCTTCAAAAAATAGGCCCTGCAATGGAACACTTGCTTTTCGGTTAGTCTATAAGCTGGTGTTTTTAAAAAGGCTTTTGGGGCACCAGCAGTTAGCGTAATGGCTATGTCGCTGGACTCCCATGTAGCCGACCATGGTTCGAGTCCCAGACCCGGTGGCTTAAACTCAACACGCGGTGTGTGTGTGTGCCCAAGATCCCGGGAGGAGAAGCGATTGCAGCGTGGCCATCCCCCCTGGGGGGTGATTTCTCGCTTTCTGTCTCTCTGTCTGTCTCTCTCTGGCGAGCGCCCTATAGCAAAAAACAAAAACCTCTCCAAAAAAAAGGCTTTTGATTTTATCTTTCAATACTAAAGTTTTCAAACAAATGTCTTCAAAAATATAAAATAGGAAAACAAAATAAACTCGGTCAATCTCAGATGTCCAGGCCAGGAGTCCAATCTACTGAGCGAAAAGCTACTCATGTCAAATGTTATTAATCTTGCAGGAGAGAGAAAGCGGCCCTCTGCAGTCTTGTTTCAGGGCCTTCCCGGTCCACCGTGGGCGACTGCTGCCCTCTCTCGGCAGATGTTCACATTTACATGCCACTGGACGGGATCAAATACAAAGATCTGAAGACGTAAATGAATCCCCGTGGACAGGAAGGATTTATTTTAAAATGAAATATGCTTGCCATTGTCCAGCTGTCTTTTCTTGTCCAAGCATACCAAAAATACCCAGAAGGCAAATAAACCTCTTCCCTCCAGCCTCAGCCTTGCTGCGACCGCACGCAAGCCAGTGTCGGATTTGGAGGACGAGGGCGAAACCTTCAGGCTTGTTCCTTGCGCTTTCCGTTCAAAATATAACAGACATTACACTGTATTCACAAGTATTCTTCTAGAAGCAAAGTCAAGATCCTTGCCACTTTAGGAACCTAAGCTGGTACTGATCGAGAGAAAACCTACTTATGGCCGACTGTGAGCACAGGGCCCAGAACCTCAACACACAACCAGGCCAGGGACAACCCCTGGTGACAGCAGGTCCTTTCGGAGCTGCCGCAGGACAACGCTGAGCTGCAACCACGGCACGTCCTGAATAGAGCATTGAAAACATTTCTCAAGCGCATCAATGTGCCATGGCTGAGGAACTGGTCCAGTGTACATGGGAATCCAAGCAGGTGGACACCCAGGGCTGGTGCAGCGACAGTCCGCTCGGCCACTGAGGGGCTGCAGTGGCAGGGGCGTGAGGGGTCTTCATGCACACGTCTTCATACATGTATGCACAGACACATGCATTTTATGGGAAATCTGTGCACGGATTTCAAAATTTTTGCACCAAAGTAAGTTTGAACTCTAATTCTACTTTCCATGAACTTCATGAAGTAACCTTGTATAGACAGAAGAAAAATCCCTTTCCTATGTGGGAAGTCTTCATTTGAAAATCTGTATCAAACTCCATTTCCTATTTGAGGGATGAACTGGAAATAACCTCCAGTCCCTTGCTCACCCCCAGAGGATGGCCGAGGAAAACGCAACTTCAAGGCTGCCAGGGGAGGGGAGCAGTTTCCCTGGAGGTGTGTATCTCCTGTCACCTAAGAGAGATGCCTTTCCGGGCCGCACACCTGGAAGGGCGAGGCCACCTCACACTGCAGCCTGAAAGAGGTGACGAGCCGGCAGTGCTAAGGAGGGACTACGTCCTGCAGACACCGCTCTGCAAGGCAGGTCCGGCCACGACCCACCAAGTACAAGACACAGAGCCCTGAAGGCCAGCCCTCGGAGGTGGCACTAGCAGAGACCCGCTAGGCAGACTGGACATCGGAACCCGATGTGGAAGTTTAGGTTTGGTGTGTTCGGAGCATTTACCGTATCCATGAGGACAGAGGCTATAAAGCACATCTGAGAAAGAATTAGAAATTAACACATCAGACATTGAAATGCAATGGAAGGGTTTAGTGAAAATCAGTGCTAAGAATATATTTGGAGAAATGATCTAAAATTAAAAATTAAGAGACCAAAAACTGAGACACAAAATTCAATGGACAATGGACAAGGCTAGCCCCATGGTGCAGATTAAGGGAGTGGGTCCCATGTAGTCTACCGCAATTCGAATCCCGTCCTGGCAGCTTGAAAAACACACCAGGCCTGTGCGTGCATACCCCAAATCCTGGCAGGACGGAGAAATGGAGACCGGACCGTGGTGGGACAGCTCATCAGGGCTGCTCCCCCCCAATATGGCAATTATAGACATATATTTACACATATGCACATATATACATGTATATGCATAAAGTGAACCAAAAAAGATGAAACAATCCATCCTAAGAAAAGGACAAGAGCATAATAGTTGTATAGTAAAAATATCACTATATAGTAATATTCTAAATGAATATGTGGATAGAGTCATTCAAGTAAAATTCAGTCAGAATAAAACTTTCTAAAACACCTATGTTGCTTAAAGAAAATAAAAGTACCTAAAACACAAGGAAACAAAAAAGGCTGAAAATAAAAGAGAGTCAGATAAGCTAGATGGCTCCTCCCCAGAAGGAAAGTATCAGACCAAAGACTCGGCAGCAAAGAGAATCAGTATAGACACAGAGGCCCCTACAGGGTGGTAAAGCTTCACGTCACCAGACGGACATGGCCATCCCAGGACCATCCCATCAACATACAAAAAGCATGACTCAATGGGTCTGCAGGTCGTGTGGTGGTTAAGGTGCTAGACTCCCACATGGCCTAGTGCAGTTCAAGTCCCAGATCTGGTGGCTTGAAAAAAATCATGCCGGGCGGGTATGCATGTGCATCTAAAAATCCCAAGAAGAATATGGAGGAGAAGGGATTGTGATATGGCCATCCTCCTTGGCCGGGTGGGGGGAGTGATTTCTCACTTTCTTTTTGTCTCTTCCCAGTGACCACACATGCCCTATAGTAAAAATAAAAACCTTTAAAAATAAAAAAGAACTAAAAGAACTATAAAAGCAAACCAATATTCTATCATCAAAGTGAAAGATTTTGCCACATTATTTTTTATTCATTCATTCATTCATTCATTTGGAGAGGTTTTTGCTGTAGGGCATGTGTGCTTGCCAGAAAGACAGAGACAGAGAGACAGAAAGTGAGAAATCACCCCCCCAGAGGGAATGGCCATGCCACAATCCCTTCTCCTCCATTCTCCTCTTGGGATCTTGGGCATGCACACACACACCTGGTATGAGTTTAAGACACCGGGTCCGGGACTCGAACCGCGGTCGACTACATTGGCGTCCAGCAACATAGCCATTACATCAACTGCTGGTCCCGCCACATTATCTTTCAGCAACTGATAGGTGATGTGGGCACATACACAAAAATTTACTTAGGCTACGCTAGATTTGACCACCACAGTTTTAAAACGTATCCCACTGACATTAACAGAACACCATACTGAACCACTGGAGAAAATGTATTTGTTCTTTTTAAACACACCAAGTTAATTATAAAAAATGGCCAGGCTGGCTCTGTGGCTTGGTGGTTAAGACAGTCAGATCCCACATGGCCAACATGGTTCCAGTCCCAGCCTCAGCAGCTTGAAAATACACAAAACACGCATGCACAAGTGCTCAAAATCCCCACAGGGTGCGCAGTGGAGCAGGGACTGTGGTGTGATCTTATTTCATTGCCGGGGGTGGGGGGAGTTGGGGTGCTTTCTCCCTCTCCCTCCCTGTCTCTCTCTCTCTCTCTCTCTAGTGAGTGTACAGACCCACTGGTGAATGAAGGAAAAGAAAGAAAGAAAAGACCATACAGTGCAATAAACCAGAGATAAGGGCTCTGGGCCATCACTTCTACTAGGCACTATTCTGGAGACCCCAACCAGAACACCTGGCAAAATAAAAAACCATAGCCCAGAGAAAAAAATAAAGGCCAGCCCGTGGACAGCAGAGTAGAGAAAGAGCACCCCACCAGGGTCCTGTCACACCGTGCTCTTCTCCAGCCCTCCAGCGTCAGAACGCTGGCTACCTGTGCACGCAGGCAGCATGCTTTTCAGGCCAGCCTAGACTCCCGACCGCGGTGACCGCACAGCTTTCAGCACGGCACTCTGCTAGCTTACTACCGTACCACAGTGACTAGGCCTAAAACTCATTTAAAGGTATCACTGTCTAAGTAGGAAACGCAGAAAAACCATAAGAGACAACCGTGGACTTAATATATAAAATCAACAAAGAGTAAAATACAATTTTAATAAGCAGAATACAACAGCATTGAAAAATTAAAATAGCTACACATAAATCTAATAAAAGATGTTAGCTCTTAGAGCCAAACTAGAAGCAATTAGGTCAAACGGAAGGGACAAGTACCATATTCATGGATTGGAAGACTCCATGTCACGCAGTTAGTTCCTGCACAATCTCACCTCTGAATTCAAAGTGATTCTCAGGAAAATCTCAAAGGGGTGTGTGTGAGAGAGAGATCTGAGAAGCTGATTCTAAAATTCACATCAAAGTCTACAGGCCCAAGAATAGGCAAGAAACTCCTAGAATAAATGTTAAAGGGATTTATCTTACTATTAGGCCGTCTGGAAGATCATGATATATTTTTCCTATGCAAAAATGCGTCATGACTTTCCCAATAACTCCAATAGATCAAGAATTATTGTGTCTACAGCAGCTGAAACTGTAGAGTCAGTACAGGGACACAGACACTAATAAAAGGGGGGGGAGGCCTACGTGCAGCGCACACGTACGTGAAACCTAACTTATTACAAAGGAAGCACTGCAGATCAGAGAAGGAAAACAGACTTCAAAAAATAACCCTGCAACAGCCTCATGGCCTGGTGATTACGTAGGCTGATCCCACATGGCTGATTGTGCAGTTCGAATCCTGGTCTCTGCACTTGAGACACACACGGATGTGTGCGTGTGTGATCAAAATCCCAACAGTAAGGAGAAAAGGGATTGCACTGTGGCCACGCCCCACTGGGGCTGCTTTCTCTCTCTGATGAGCACACCCACCCTCTCACCAAAAAAAAGTAGTCCTGAAACAGCTGATAAAAAAGTGGAAACCAAAAAGGAACTGGATCGCCATGTCTCACCACAAAGATCAGTTCCAGGTATACTGCAGGTTTAGGCATGAAAGGCAAAAGCGACAGAACTGTTCCGTAAGAAAACATGTATTAGAGGCTGAGCCTGTGATGCAACTGGTAGCATGCTGGACCATGGAGCTGCAACCGGGTTCAACTCCCGGGGCTGGATAACCTGGACACATCTGGGTTCACGCAGGAGTGCTCAGGATCTTTGGGCTGGGGAGCTGGGGGGCTGCAGGACGGGGTCTGTAGCACGACCAGCCCATGGACAGTGCTTCTCATTCTCTCGGCTGCTCACTCTTTACAGTGGCTGAAAAAAAAGGCGGCCAGCCCGCCAGCACAGTGGTTAATACGCTGTGCACTCGGAGTTAGGCCCCAACGACCAACTGCAGTTGGAACCCCAGCTCTGGGGACTTAAAAACCACGTGAGGTGGGGCCAGCAGATGATGAAGCAGTCATGTCACTGGACCGTCACATGGCCAACTGAAGGTCGAGTCCCAAACTCAGTGGCTTGAAACTCACAGTGGGCAAGTGTGCGTGCATACCCAGTATCCTGAGGGGAGAATGGAGGAGGGCCTGCAGCATGGCCATTCCCTCTGGGGGGTGATTTCTCACTTTCCCTCTGTCTCTCTCTCTCTCTCTCTCTGGCGAGCATAAAATGCCCTAAGACAAAAACCTCTACAAAAAAAAAAAATAAATAAAACCATGTCAGGGATGTGCACGAGTGCCCCAAATCCAGACAAGATGGAAACGTGTAGAGAAAAGGGACTGCAGTGTGGCCAAGGCCCTCACCAGGGTGTGCTTTCTCTCCCGTGGTCAACACATGTCCCCTTTGGACAAAATAATAATAGGTTGAGGTGAATTTTAAAAATTAAAACTGAAAATGCCAATTCATTCAAAGACATAAACAGAACGAGTACAGACACCGTGGACTGAGAAGGTATTTGAAACACATAAAACTGGCCATGGATTCATATCTAGACTACGGAGTGAGCTCCTGTCGACTTTCGAAAGGAAACTACTGGGACCAGCAGGCGACGTGGTGGTCAAGGCGCTGGACTCCCACATGACCAACTGCGGCCTGGTAGCTTGCTTTTCTCACCTTCCCTTTCTGTCTCTCTCTCTCTGGTGAGTGCACATGACCTGCAGCAAATTTTAAGATAAAATTAAAATTAATTCTTAAAAAAAAAAAAAAATACTACTCAATAAAAACTTTTTACCAATGGCACTCTATGGAAAGGAAACCTTGCCTAGCAGGTGGTGTGGCTAAGGCACAGGACTTGGACTTCCATGTGGCCGACCGACCACAGTTTGGACCCCCACCCAGAGGTGTGAAACATGCTGGGGCAGGTGTGTGTGCCCAAAATTGAGAGTGGAAGAGGAGAGATTGCAGTGTGGCTATCCCGGGGGTGTGATTTCTCGCTTTCTGTCTCTCTCTCTCCAGTGAGCACATGCAACCTTTAACAAAACTCTCTCAAATTAAAAAAAAAAAAATCTAAAACCAGGAAGTGTTTGAAAAGATTTTATAATCTTTTATAATCTCAATAAGTGACTCAGTTCTTCTAAGACCCTTCACCCTCCCAAACACAGGCAAAAATCACTGTCCAGTGTAGGTGAGGATGTGGAACAACCAGAACATTTAAACACTGCTGAAGGAACACATACGGTTACAGCACTTAGGGAGACAAACGGGACCGTCTGAGCCGAGGCAACTGACCTGGGACTGTAACTACACACAACACGATGAATGTCAGAAAGGAAATGTGAACCGGGGGCTCTGGGAGAATCTGTGCAGTATGAGTCCAGCATGAATGAAAGCGAATCATTCACTCTTTAGAAACATGAGCTTGTGGTGAAATGACAGTGAGAAGTAAGATCGTGAAAAACACGAAAGCCCTGACAAGGGTGGGACCCAGCGGGGACAGGGAGGGCGCCAGGTGACAGGGACGCTCGTAGGCAGGCTACACGCATGCATTCTATCTGTGGACATGCTGGTTGCTAATCCTGGTTCTCTGTGCAAACGTTACACACCCTGCAAGTCAGCTGTACGGTACTCCGGGGTGGCCACAGGCAGGAGGGAGGGAGGTGTCCAATCACAGACGGCCGTGTACTGTAACTCACCACGTGTCTACAGGTGCACTGGGACGGTGGACATTTAAAAAGGAGAGGAGAAAAGAAAAGCCAGGCCACTGGAGAATGATGCTTCATTATATGCAACTGTTTATTTAAAATAATTTCCCAAGTCTTTCAATGATTTAACAGGCTTTGCTTTTATCATCTCAAATAGCTAGAAATCAACACGCATACGTTTGTATTTTATTTTAACTACTAAGTATACTATTTTAATAGTATCTCTTCATGAATACGAAAACTGAGTAGCATATCGACCAGTAAGCAGTACGGAGCAGAATGATGTTCTCGGTAGCTACCCTACTGCGGACAGAGTGCTGGGATTTACCTGGCGCTGCGCCATTCCAGACCGTCTCTGCTCACTGGCTGTCCGACCCAGGCACGAGGTGCCACCCCTAGGCTATTTTCCCATCTGCAACAAAGGCATAGAATAGGTGGGCTCTGCTGCTCCTGGCTGCGTATCCCACGACTGTGCCCCCATCATGCACTTACTGCTGCTTATCCGATCTGCACACTCCTCCACCTAAATAAAGCACAATCTTTCATACCCAAGTAAACATGAATTCATGAAAAAATAAACACAAACCCAAAATATTCTTACTTTAATATATCCACATTGATTAAAAAGGCTTTTCATCTGAATTTTCATTTATTTCTATCTCTTTATTTAGTCAATGATAAAGTCACAACTGTGAAATGAATGCATTTAAAAACACAAAAGATATATTTTAATGACAAAAAATGTGATGATCATGAAAATCTACTATACATTTTACCAATGTCAACAGAATGACAGTATGAAAAAGTCAACCTTCAAATATACCCATAACAAAAACTCTAAGCAGTAAAATCGTTTATGGATCTCTGCCTCTCTAGACATCAGCTCAGACAACAACAACAACAAAAGAGTAGGGGTGTGAGGAGATGCCCCGGTAACTCTCCCCAGGTTTTCTGAACAGAAATACGTGGGCACTGAGAATTCAATAATCAACTTCTAAAACAAACACAGAATTCGAAACACAATGAACATTTCTAACAGATGACAACCGAATGAAATGGATCTTTTCCTAGACAGAAATTAGATGGCCATTTCCTGACAACAGCTTCATCGTCATCAAAAACTGTATGATACCCCCAGTGCCACCCTCCGGCCACTCATATGACACAAACGCTCTCCATGAAATCGTCTTTCGCATTACTAAGATATACTTAATTACTTGGGAAATTTTCACGCTTCTGACTCTACCAAATCTCTCTCTCCAGACGGGTGGAATCCTCAAGTACTGAGGTTTTTGAAGCAACTTAATCTCAGCAGAATGGTAATAACCTTTCACTCCACATGGACTGGGTTTCCTTCAGCAAATCTGGGCAACTACTGCGACGGCGACGCGGGTGGCAGGCGCCGTGCCGCCTGTGCTGTCCCTTTGAATGGTCATACTCCATGCAGCACGGACAGTATGTACGTCACACTGTATTTCTAACCAGGAAACGACTGCTGTCAGGCCTTGCTAGGAAAACAAATGACTCCTGTCTGATCGCTGACACGCTACAACAAAATTCAAATGAATAGCTTAAGTATGTGACAGTAAGCAAACAACGAAAACCTTTAAACACTTACCAGAAGAAACATTAAGAGAATATGGGAATAATGAACATCTCGCAGGTCCCAAAGATTACACTACGACTCTAAGCTAGATGTTCCAAACAAAAGGCCTCTACGTGTAATTTCTGTGACTATTTCTTAGACTAGAAAGACCCACAGCAGATTCAGGCAAGCTGAGCCCTACCTTGTCAGATCAACACTGGGAACACCAGAAGCTCCATGCGCTAAAGTGCATCTGCGGCCCCGCTGCCCTGTCTGCGGCCCCGCGGCCCTGCACGTGCTCCGGGAGCAGCGTCCCTCACACCTGCCCATGACCGCGCTGCCCAGGGGCACACAGGACAGTGGGGCTTTTCTCAAAGCGAATACTTTATATAATGAACTAGAGAAAAAAGAGATCCTAAATACACTATCTCTTAAAATTCTAGAGACTAAGATAACCTGATCATTTTTCAATACTGAAAATGTAAAGGGCCCATACAAATTGAGAGTTGGATTAAGCATATACTTCCTACTTCACTATTCACTTGCCGTGCTCTTAGAATCTTGGTGATAGAAGCAGATATCTCCCCATGTCTTTTGGCAAAAGATTCTAAAGCAAAAAAAGTAGCAGGACCAGGGCCGGCCTGTGGCACGGTGGTAGGGGCGCTGGATCTCACATGGCCGACAAAGTGGTTCAATTCCCGACCCATGTCTTGAAGAAAACGTGCCGACCACATGGATGTGAGTGCCCAAAATCCCAAGAGGAGGCGGGACAGCGGGGTGGCCATCCCCAGCAGCAGGTGACTTCTCAACAACCCGGCCCCATTTCTCTCATGAGCATACACACCCTATAGCAAAAATTACAAAAAAAATGTAGCCTGGGCTGTAAAATCTCATGATTTTTTTTTAAAGCTAAATTATTCCGTCTCTTGTACTGTTATTGCACTCATATATTGCCCGGAATAGACCTATAGCAAGTCAGCTAGAGCGGCTGCGACAAAAGGAAGGTAAACGGGTCTACAAAGCACTGGAGTTCCTTAGCCGGTAAGAAAGTTTTCTTAAAGGAAATGCAAACAAGTGCAATTCGAATCAGATTATATATGCTTAACAATCTTTTAAACCTTATATAAAATTAAATATAACCCTCACCACTACAAATCTCTAAGGAGTCAGGAAAGAATTTACAGTACAGTCTTGACTACAGTTGCATTCTACTTTGCGATCACTCTGAGTTTAAAACAGCATTTTCCCAACATTTAAAGAAAAATAGATTTTATAAAAGGGATTCTTTTTAAATCACTGAACACATCATTTTTGTTACTGACACAGACAAGTTATACTTTTTTGTCCCACTATAATTCGCTCTGATGAAAGAAAGAATTCTCTCTTTTAACTTCTAATAAACACTACATTTTTCAAGACTAAAGGAATTATCAGTAGGTATTCTTTCCCCTTATTTGTCTCTAAAATATGTCAAGTAAGCTTTTAAAGATTCAGGGAGGGGCAGCTTCATGATTTTCTCTCTCAGTAGATTTTGAGGTGGCTCCTCTGGCTTCATGGCTTCACTGTGATCTTTCTCTTCCTCCTCTTTGTTATCTTCTTCCATTTTTTCATCCTCCTCGCTGTCTAGAGGCTGAGGAATGAGCTGGTTGCCCACAAACACGTAAGTGTTAATTCTCTGTTTGACTCTCTTTCTTTTCCTTTTGGGTGGAGCCCGCTGTGGAATCCCCTTGGCCTGCATCTCATCATTGATGAAATTCCTAAGTGTGCGCCGAATGTAAATCCGAGCCAAGTCTTGCAGATTCCTGACCGCACAGGGGGCTAAAAGCAAACAGAAAAGATGACGAAGAAAACATTATGTATTGTCCGTTTCTATACAGAACGAAAGTGTGTGCTTCTTGGCAAATTGCAGAAATCACAAAAAGCATAAAAACACTGGCTTTTATCTAACGAAGATTCCCAGGTACTTACGTGCTCAGTACCTTTCTGGGTACTGAGGAAAATGGACAGCACAGAGGTATGTGTGCCGCCATGTACATGCATAAAAAAATCTCTGGAAGGATAGACAGTAATTTAGAAACAAGGTAATGAGAACTAAGATTCAGAGGACAAGAACAGGTGAGAGACTACCCTACAAATCCTTTCGTACTTTTTGATGTCTAAATCATATGAGAAGTACTATGTATTTAAAAACTCAAAAGCAACACTGGACAACTGCCTCAGTCTGAAACCCTAAAGCTATTATGCACATGTGTATGTGTACACACAGCTTCTATCTTTCATTCTGTAAATCAGCATGTAGAGCTGGTTCATGGCAAAGGGCCATTAGAAATCCTGCCATGAAGGAAAACTGTAACAGCCCAAAGAAATTTTGCCACATTTCTTAAGTTTTCATTAAGTTACTGATGTTCACTTTGCATCAAATGCATCAGAGTTGGAACATGACTCCTACCTGCTCACCCGTCTCCCCAGATGCATAAACCCTAGAGCCACACTCTGCTCTGCGGCCTGTCCCAGCACTTCACATGCAGAGAAACAGCGCTCTACACCCCCTCCACGCCCGACCCCAGATGCACTCCTGCCTTCCATCCCCGTGGAAAGAAGACTGTTAAAGGATCCTTCCAAATAGCAGAATAAACATAACCCTTCTCACTGAAACAGCATTATAAATCTTCATTTATTTTTCTCATCTCTTCACTGATCTCTTCTAGAGATCCGCTCTCCTAACCACCTCTGTCATAACGCGTAGAACCCTGACTCCTCCGTCACGTGCACGTGGCTGTCTCCACCCTCCCACTGCTGCCCCACAAGCCCTGAGGGTCCAATCCTGCACACACATCCATCCCCCTGTCACCTACTGGACACAGCCCGCAGTGGAAGATACGTTTTTAAATAGACCCTTAGCCTGATTCAAAAGTCTCCTGGCACATACCTACTGGCCTGCCATGAAACCGCTTCTTGGCACTGTCTTTTTCTCAACTCCCAAATGAAAGATGCCATGGAAGGAGTCCAGAGAGCACTCAGGGCATGTTCAGCTAGAAACTCCTTCTTCTGTTGGTCTGGACCTGCCCCAACTAGATGTGGTGGACACTGATTCAAATATCTGATTGGAACCCTGCTTTTGACACTGGCAGTCTGTGAACACAGGTAAGTAACACCAAATGTGAGGCTGCGGCTCCTCGTGTTAAAAGGTGCCTAGCTTCCGAAATTGCTAGGATATTTAACACTCATTCACACAACACTTGTTAAATTACATGCCAGGCACTGTTAAAGAACTCATTTAGACACAATGAGTGCCTTAACCTTAAGACTAAAAGAGTTTCTGCATTCTTCACATGAAGCACGCTTTTGGGGGAGGAAGTATGAGAACAAGTACAATTACAGGGTAAAGGGTAGGGATATGAAAAAACAGAACGCCAGTGCTGGGGCACGGTTACTTGTGCAGGGGTAGTAACAAGGCTCTCTCCCTGGGAGGCCCTGGTCTGGGCTGGCATCTGCATAGCAGGGGTGACAGCAGGTAGCAGAGCCCTGGCAGGTCCTTGAGCTGAACCGGTCTGAGGAGCTAACAGAGGCGCCTGGGATGCAGTGGCCACTGGAGGGCGCTGGGGTGCTCGGCGATCCACACTGACAGGCATGGCAGTGCAGATGGAGAGAAACGGGAGAGTCCAGATAGTCAGAAGACAGGTAGAGAGGAACTGGCTGTGGCAGATGAAGAGCTAAAAAAGAATCAGGGAAAACCTCTAGTTTGGGGCCTGAGCAACTGAACAGAGAGGCTGGAGTCAGTTACGACGTGGCAAAGGCAGGGCGAGAGCAGGATGAGGAGAAAATGGACCATGTGTTTTGTTCACGTTAAACCTGAAGTCCTCATTACATCGGAGTCGGTGATTTCAGGCCTAGTAGTAATGAAGAGCGTCTTACCATTCAGCATCCTCAGTGTTTTACCAATGGACGTGACTGCCAGGGGCCTGCCAGGTGTCTAACTGCAGAGTCCACCTTCGACCCCGAGCTGCGGGACCGTGACCCTGGGGATCGAGCCATGGTGGACCCGTGGTGACATGTAAGGCCGGAGCCAGAGGAGAGAGCGCCTGAGCCTGAGAGCTCCGTGAGGCCAGGGAGGAGAGCACATGGTAAACACCTGGAAAGGCTGATGGAGCGAGGACGCAGAGCCTGCACCAGCCTTCCCGCCGGGCCCTGGAGCTCCCTCACTGCGGTACTCTGCCTCTCCGGGGATGGACCCTTCAACCCCAAACCTTCAGAGAATACCTGGACGTCACCCACAACCCGCTGGACCAGCCTGTAAAAAGACTCGGCCTTGACTTCTAGCTTCCGACACTCAGAAGTCCTAAATTAGCATCCACAGGAGCTTCATTCAGAAGTCCTCACAGACACTCCGAAGCCCTGCCCGTTCAGCAGCCCACAGTTTCTACCCCTTAACAGTTCTTGTCGCTAACACTTCCAAATGAGATAAGGACTGAACGGACCAGACAGCAGTAATCCCGACCGCTAGAGAAATTTATTTTAATGTTAAGCTTTTGTTCCAAAATTACAGTTAAGGTTATCTCTAACACACACGTTTAAACTCCATTTGATTCCCAAAAGGTAGACTCTGTAAAGATTTTATAGAAATCGAGAGTCAGGATTTTCACTTTTACTTGTTAACAAAGATTTAAAAGGGCATCTTGTGACCAGCAGTTAGCGTAATGGCTAAGTCGCTGGACTCCCCCGTAGTCAACCGCGGTTCGCGCCCCGGACCTGGTGGCTTAAAACACACCGGGCGTGTGTGCGTGCGTGCCCAAGATCCCAAGAGGAGAATGGAGGAGAAGGGATTGTGGCGTGGCCATCCCCCCTGGGGGGTGATTTCTCGCTTTCTGTCTCTCTGTCTCTCTCTGTCTGGCAAGTGCACGCGCCCTATAGCGAAAAAACTCTCCAAAAAATAAAAAATAAATAAAAGGGCATCTTATTTAGACTGAACCATACAAAACCAACATTTTTTTTTTTTACCTTTTTTGAGCTAAGAAAGCAAATCTTTTTGTAGCTAAATGTGATATAGTTCCCCAATTTATGAAGTCTTTTCTTACCCTTAAACTTTACATAATGTATCCTTATTTGTAAAATGTCTGCTACTCTCTTAAAAAAATAAACACACACACACACACACACACACACACACATATATATATACACATATGTGTGTGTGTGTGTGTGTGTGTGTGTATAACTTTCAGATTTACTAAAAGTAAGTTATGAGGCCAATAGGTGGAGTGGTCCTTTTGAGCACTGGACTCCTTCACGGGGGAGCACAGCCTGAGCCCCAGGCCTGGCAGCTCGCTTCCTCACGCTCACTCGCTCTCTCTTGTGCACATGTTCTTTACCAAATTTAAAAATGTGCATGAATAAAAGTGTTTAAAATCAGTTATGAACTGGAGGAAAAACTACAGCTCCATTTTATTATGCCGTTTAAAATGAGCAACTTCACTGCTATAAGACACATTTGGTGAAGGAATGCCCTGTGTATTATTTACAGGGTTTCTGTATACTAGTATTCTCTCATATCTTAACTCCTTATAGTTAACAGAATGATGGCCTGTGAACAAAAAACTATTTTAGTTATTTTAACAGAATGGAAACTTACTCTTATTATCCATTTGTCCAATTAAATTTTGACAAATACCAATTTTCCAAACTTTTTTCATTCTGTGATTGTTACTCTATAAACCTTTATTTATTTTTGAGAGATTTTTGCTATAGGCCATATGCACTTGCAGGAGACACATCCCCTAGGGGGATGCCCACACCACAATCCTTTCTCCTCCATTCTCCTCTTGGGATCTTGGGCATGCACACCTGATGTGAGTTTCAAGCTGCCCAATCTGGGACTCAAACTGTGGTCAACCATGTGGGAATCCAGTGCCTTAACCACTACAACACCTGTAGCCCCCGAAGTTTTTATTATTTAGAAATTCGCCATTTTTGACGTGTTCTTATAAAGTGCTGTTAATGAACTAGTAAGTACACACAGAGAGCTGTCCCTGGAGTGAACCCCCATACCTGGCACTGGCTTTGCCCACTGCCCTCCTGGGCTAGTCCTATTTCAAGATCCCCATCCTCTTCGCATCCCCAACCAGAGTGTTCCGCTGAAAATTTAGACATAGTTCATCTGAAACTATTTCAGACGTAGGACCTTTTTTTCCCCTTAGGTGATTTTATCCTATTCCACTGAAATTACCCCATTCTGCATTTATGGTTATGACATGCACCCGACCAACGACGGCCTTAAAACGAGGGACGATGTAAACTGCTTGTCAACGGGACCTGGTGGTTAGCTCTCTGTTGAAGCCAAACCACATGAGAATTGTTTCCACTTTTTTATTGTTTTCCATCCAGTTAGGATAAACAAAGTTGTCATAAATAAACTGTAATTCTAATATTTGGAAAAGCAGGAGGGAGTTTCACTTTGTCATTACTGTGGCTTTTAGCAAGGCATTTAAGTAGATACCCAGTAAGCACAGCATCGTACACGCCACTGTAGCAGAGAGCAGGTAGCACAGTACGGGCTACTGAAAAGCGGACCGCGTGCAAACTCGGACCACGCACACGGTACAAGTGATGGTGGCTTGATTCTGGTGTAGACGGAAGTCGCACTGTCCTGTGTCCCAGAGCTCACACAGCACATACCTGCTTTTAAACTGGCAGGAAGTTTAAATGCAACACTGCAGCAAAGTAACTTCACACTTCTAACAGAAGGAGTCTCTGGAGAATCCTCTGTTTTCTGTCATTCATATTTTTATTTTAATTTTCCCATTTTGCATGGATTTTCTGGGTATGTCAATGCTGACTCAAATCCTTTTGTATTATTAAACAGCCAGAGTACACATTACTATAGCATATATGAAACAAACGGTACCATTTTCTGAGTTACGAAAGGCCCAACGTTCCTTAGAACTGAGCGCTCCAAGTCTCCTGAAGGGGCTCCCACCAGAGAAGACTGCACAGATAGCAGTCCCCTTGGGCAAGAGAGGAAGCCCGTGTGCCAACGACAGCCCAGAGAGCGACACATGACAAAGCCCACGTCCTTGCTGCCTCACCCCACTCCCTCCTGCCTGGGGAAGAAGACAGAGCTCCCCTCCCATCCGAGCGTGTGAGAAGCATGACGAAGCAGGCCCCACGTGGCCCCCCGGCTCCCGTCCGAGTGTGTGAGAAGGAGGCCCCACATGGTCCCCCAGCTCCTCTCCGAACCCGAGCATGTGAGAAGCAGGCCCCATGTGGCTCCGCCGCTGCCAGCCTCCCCCGGACTCCTGCCTGCCCCGGGACTCCCGCTCACCGCCAGCTGCGCTCACCCCGCACTTGTGCAGGCCAGCAGCAGTGCCTGCCTGTGGGCGGGTGGGGCTGGGTGAGCACCTACGTCTGCTTCCCCTCTGCCTTGCCTGGTAACAAAGCTGACCTTTCAGTCACCAAAACCTGATCCCCAAGGCTGTCTAAGAGCTTGAGCGGGAAAAGCAATTATGTAACTTCTGACCTTCTCAAACCCTACCACCACTTTTAGCAGCTACACCACGTCAAGCACATAACTCAAAAGGAGGTAGAAAGAACGTGACAATAAAATTAAATTCCTCCATAAAGCCAGATTCCTAGGAAACAAACTCAGTACAAAAAGCAAGCTAAATCAAGAGGTTTATTTTTGGTAAAGAATTTTACTTAATAAAGCCATGATACGCACTAAACCAACGAATGCCAGTCTCCCCTCTTCTTTCTCAAGGTCTCGTCAGCCCCACGAGCTGGTCACTCCGTCTCCCCGACACTGTCCTCTCTTGGCTTGTTACGTCTTGTGCGCCCAAGTCCCTGCCCCCAGTCCCGGCTCCTCCTTCCTAATCCACCTTCCTCTGCTCAGTCTCCAGGCTGGGTGGGCCTCTGGCCCAACCCTATCACCACTCCCTCCACTCCCCAACTGGTCTAAGAGCATCGGGTGCCACGCACATGTGGAGGGTTCTCAACTTCTACCTCCCCTGTAGTGCGCACCCACTGACGACCCGACCGTTGCATGCTAACAGGCAACTCAGGCACAGTCGAAGACAACATCGGGTTTTCTACATGGTGCCCCCCATCCTTCCAAGAGACCACGTGGTACCCTCGCTCAACTGGCCACTTCGGAGAAGCCTATTCCTCTTTTCCCTCTAGCCACTCTCCTACATCTGCTATTTTTCTGCCTTCACACAACTTTATCCACATCACAAACTGTCATGGGTATGAGAAAGCCTTGTAACTGGCCCGTCTCCCCTGTCTTCCCATAACCCAGCCCCAGAGCACAGTCAAGGAGCCTCCCCGCCCTGGACGTCACTCCTGGTCTGGGGACCACCAAGCACTCTGTGCTCACTGCCCTTCTGAATGGAGATGCTGCCACCACATCTGACACGGCAGCTTCTTCTACACCGTCCACATCCTAATTCAGATGCCGCCTTGGCACAAAGGCCTGAGAGATGCCCTTCTCCACGGCCACCTGCTTTCTATCACACCACACTCCGTAACAGTGTGTGTGTGGTTTGGCCTGCCCTACTTTCCAGGACTCCCTGAAGGCACCCAACAGTGTCTGGTACAAGGTAAAGGATTTTTGAAATGCTGAATAATCCACTGAATAAATTACTGCATATTTACTTAATTCTTCATAATTACACGGCCTATTAGACCCCAAGCACACAAGGTGAACGCCGTTAGTCACTGTTCAACTGGGAAGTAGAGAGACTACTTACGGAGCCCCACGGAGTCCGGTTTGCCATTATCGTTCTTACTTGGCTGAACAAGAGGTGCAAACGAAACAGCAAGAATATTTTTACTTTCCCAAGTGTTCTGTCCAGTTCTCATAATCTGTGTTAACTATTTAGAGGGGAAAAAAAGAAAGAGAACAACTTAATCCTGGCAATGTGATTTTCCTACTGTCAATATGTTTGTATGTAACTAAATTACTTTGATTTAGTCACTATAAAGTAATACAGAAATAATCAAAAATATTTTTTCTTTAACATAGCTATTTCAATGTACACGGGATACCCAACTCTGGTCAGGTGAGTTCACGTTAGAGTTGAGGTCTGAGAGCTTCCTGGCGTGAACCGGATCCATAGCTGTCACTGCCTGCCACAACACATCCAAGATAGGCTCAATCATTTGGTGAAGGCCTTTCATTAATAAAACCATACATGGTTACTATTCTAAGTTGACTTCATACTCTTCCGTAATGACAATGAAATACAGATTCTAATTTTAACCTCTACTTGATATTTTGCAACCAACACAGTTACAAAGACACTAGGAGTTTTACTAAAGCTATTACTAGTCCTGGGGGGTGGGAAGTATTGGCTTAGTATCTGGCCTGTTTAAAGTGAGCCACTATTTTCCACTTCTGTTATAAAAAGCAGCTCATTCTTGTATCTGATATTTGTATAGTAGTATAGAATGTTTAACAAAATACTGATGAGGAAATATTTTAAACACTTGGAAACATATTATTATTGAAAGAAGAAAGTAGACTAAATGGGAGTATAAACCTTGGAAACATTCGAGTAACATTTTTCTGGAACATTCTTTAACAAATATTTTTATATTCTGCCTTTATAATAACTAACAATTTGCTACAGAGCACAGGGCACGGTAGTGGTAGAATCCACTGAGCTGCAAGTGACATGTGACGTTAAGGGACCCAAGACATAACAGAAATGCCACCACTGGGACCAGTAGATGGCTTAATGTTTATGTTACTGCACTCCCATGTAGTCGACCATGGTTTGGGTCCTGGACCCAGAAGCTTAAAAAACTCATGCGAGAAATGTGTGCATGCGTGCATGCCCAAAATTTTGAGAGGAGAACTGAGGAGGGACTGTGGCACGGCCAACCTCCCTGGGGATGATTTATCGCTTTCTGTTTCTCTGGCAAACGCATGCATCCTACAGCAAAAAATCTCTCAAAAAAGAAAAGAAAAAAAAAAAAGAAAGAAAGAAATGCTACCACTGCCATGCTGGGTCCCAGTCACTGCAGATAACCCACCTGTGCTACACAAACGGCAAGGTGGTTCAAACAGCTCAGACTTAGGTCAACGTGCGTATAAAAGATCATACTTCTCTGAAATGCATCTTTATATATTTTCTACATAATGTATTTGCTTTTGAAAAGTCTACCCATTTGCTGAATAAATTAATATTTCACACATTTATTACAGTTGATCAACCAAGGCAAGAGAAAACTATTTAATAACATTCATAAATAGCTGAAGAGTATTTTCAATGAGCCTATATAGTTTTGAATAAAGATTTAACCACTCACTTGTTTGATTAATGAAGTTAAGCAGTTAAAACCACGCCACAAGTAAGTTCAAAGAACTGAAGACTGCAGGGAACTGGGCAGCCAGCGGAGACCATGACACTCAGCTCAACTCCCTCCTGGTATGGACAGCAAAGCGGGCAGCCTGGGCGGCCGCACAGGGAGTGGCCAAGTGCAGGCGACAGCACGCCCTGCCTCTATTCCCAGAGCAGTTTCCCACATCTGCTTTGTTTACATCATTAAGAGAGCATTTCAAGTTTTACCTACATAACAGATAAAACGACAGCACCCTTCTCACTGAGGAACATTCCCGACCCTACACTGCTGTGTTAGACGGCCGCACCCTAAGCAGAAGCCGAGCAGTTACCTGGTCCTCTATGGGCATGACTAAGATGCCTCCAACTTTTAACAGTATTTTCATGTAGTTCTCATGGTCTTTCTGGACTCCGGCTCCACAGTAAATTCGATCATACTGATGACTGTCAGAGGCTATCTGGAGGCAATTACCAACCACAAATGCAGGTTCACAGAACTCAAATCTGCATGGAAAAACAAATGCATTTTAACTCACGGAAATGAAACATTAGGTCTAAAAACTTTACTATAATCCAGCCCTCTGAATCAGTGAAGTCACCAAAATAATAGAGTAAAATATGATTGTGACATTTGCTTCAAATATTATATTTCTGACACTGAGCATCCATAAATGTATTGTTTTTCTATCACTGATATATGGTTCCTGTTTTAAAAACATTATTTTTGGTCAAGCTAAAGTCTCACTAAGGCTTAAAAAATGAATATAATGAAAAGCCTATCACCACACAAGTTTGTGACTGCCCCAAAATGATTTCTGTTAATGAGAGCATGAAGCCAACCAGTGTGATGAGCCGCTTTCCACCACCCTTCCAAAACAGGCGAGGGTCCGGGAGACGAGAAGGGCTCTGTGGCACCGTCTCGGTCTGGCTCTTTGCTGAGGGCAACAGTGGCAGAGTTTTGTCAAGAAAAGACACCCAGGGTCAGCAGGTGGTGTGGTGGTTAAGGCGCTGGACTCCCACACAGTCGACTGCGGTTTGAGTCCTGGACATGGAGGCTTGTAAATCACCTCAGGCACATGTACACACATGGCCAAAACCCAGGGGGAGAGTGGAGAAGGGACCATGGCATGGCCACTCCCCCGGAGGGTGTTTCTAACCTTCCCTGATTTCTCTCTCTGTCGCTCTCCAGGACCACACGTGCTCTATGACAGAACCTTAAAAAATAAAAAAAAAATAAGATGCCAGTGTCCTGACCATGTACCTTTGAAACCACTAAGATTGGGGAGTGTTTCCTAGCAGAGCTGGACTGAGGACCACCACGAGATTGGGCGGGGAGCAAAACGAATGCTGTTCTTTCCAACTGCCGCTTTGGACCCACTGAGACCCAGATTCAGAACAAGGGCGTTTCCCCAGGCCGCTCCTGGGCAGCTTGTTCCTGGTGACAGTGTGGGTTCACGGTTCATGGTTACAGGCTTTCACTAACTGCCCTATCTATTCAGACTCCTACTGTATTTAGTAAGTTCAGATCAACAAAACTGAAAACAAACCCTCGTAGTAACATATCATGGAAACTCCAATGTGCTAATAAGACATGTAACCTTTTTTTCAATAATTAATATCCTTTCATTTTTAAGTTGATTAGTTAATAGGACCACACAGCAAAATCTGGCTATTGTTTGGGGATAAAATAATTTACATGAAAAGCTTTGGCATACAGTGGAAAATGACACTGATTTGAGTCACATTCCTTTTCACTTCATAAAACATGTCCTCTGCTCCTCTGGTGATTAATAATAGACTTAGTGCATGGTAGGTTTCCATTAAAATTCACTAAAACACAAGCTACCAACATATTTCAAGAAGAATTCACTAGATGCCCTGTCCCTAAGGCAGTCCACGTGTCTTTTACCAGGACGGCCACCTGCCTGCTCAGACTTCTCGGGTCCTTCTTCCATTATTCTGCTTCCTACCACAGGGTCGAGTCCGGGCTCCGAGGAGTGCCAGGCGGGGAACTTACTGCTCTGCCAGCAAGCTGCCCTGCAGGCTTTCCTGGCTCCGCCCCAGTCTGCACACACTTCACTGCTATGACTCACTCACTCGTTCTACCTCCTTGCAGGAACCATTCTAACCTGTTTTGAAACCCTGGTATCTATGTATGGGATGTTCTTTTGACTGAAATAACCTTCCATCTCCTCCTTCTCTTAATAAATGCCTGCTAATCCTTCAACATATGTTTGAATACCAGCTCTGCAATGAAATCTCACTCAACTCTCTAAGAGTATCTCATTCTTTCTATCTGTATAGCACACACAAGTGTAAACCTAACCTAGGTTAGGGACCAGAGTTGAGTTCTTTTATATTGAAGACTATGACACACTCTCTGATTGTTTAAAATATTGCCAAAAGGTAATTTCTTGGCTTTTAAGTAATTAGGTTCTATAGATCACATGCTGCAATCAGTTTATCAAATTCATAGTAAGCAGTCTTCAAAAAGAAAAAAAAAAAACTATTTTCAATAAAATCTACCTAAAGAGCTTCATTCCTACAAAAAACCATATTAAATGCTCTAATTTTATAGTAATTTACACCAATCTAATTTTTGGGATGAATGCAAGCAAAAACTTCAAATAATCAAAAAATTTTGAATCATTAAACCTCTTTTATCATCAAGTCTGTTAAATCAACTCAAAATATGCTTACAGTTTTAAAACCTTCCTATTAGTTAAGAATAAGTGGTACCTTATAGAGCTAGTACCACAGAAAATACCATTGCAGAAAAACAGCTTCCAGTCAAAACCATTTCTCAGCCTAGGTATTTTACACATTCTTATCACAGCGAACGGAGTGAGAATCTGGTGCCTGGCTAACATCTGAACCAACTCCCTCCCACCAGCAACTGCACAGTCCTTCTGCAGGCAGTGCTGACTTGGCATGGCTGTGCCTAATGCCTGGGGATGCGATGGTACACACTCAAGCCTGTACTAGCCAAGGGACAAGGTCACATCACCCATTAACTGAGCTGTGACTTACACCTCTGATAAATGCTTTACAGAAAAGCACCTGAATTCCCAAGACTGAGGATGAAAGGAAACTGACAAGCCTGGTGGTCAGAGAAAAGTCCTCTATGAAATGACAAGCTGCGATGTGAGAGGGGTCAGGACACAGAGTCGCACTGTCCAATGCAGCCACTAGCCACATGAGGATATTGATCAAGCTCTGAAATGTAGCTAGTACAGGTCCAGCAGGTGGGTGTGGGGGTTGGAGCAGGTGATGTGGGGGTTGAAGCGCTGGACTCCCACATAGTTGACTGCAGGTCAAGGACTGAACCTAGGGTCTTGCTCATTCACTCTACTGCTCTCTCTTTCTCTGTTTCTGGTGAGCACACATGCCCTACAGCAAATTAAAAAATAATAATAATAAATAAAATTAAATAATTCCTTGGAAAAAATGTTGCTAGCTCAATTGTGCCATAAATATAAAATTCACATGGGTTTTCAACAACTTAGTATAAAAAAAAGATGTGAAATATCTTAACACTTTAAAAAATACATCTTTTAGTGGGATCAATAGGTGGTATGGTAGTTAAGGTGCGGGACTCCCACATGGCCATCCGTGGTTTGAATCCCAGGCCTGGAGGGCTGCTTTCTCTTTCTCTTTCTCTCTCTCTCTCTCTCCCTCCCCCTCCCTCCCTCCCTCCTTCCCTCAATGAATTAAATAATAATAAATAAAATTAAATACATCTTTTCATTTCAACAGAAAAAAGAAAATACTAAATTACCCTTCTAATTCTTACAAGTATGCAGGTGCTAATTAACACAATCTTTCTTTTGAAACATTGATCTGGTTTTCCTGCTATATCTCTGCATATTTCCTTGAATTCAATGGTACCTCCTTCTCCTATTATGGTCCTCAAAATACAACTGTTAAATAAGTAAACCATAAAAGAAATAGAAGATATTTTATTGTAACTTTACCACATACCAACTTTAACAAGTTCCTGAATTTGACAAGTTAAATATGCTAAACACAAAAGTCTCAGGACTAAAAGAGACATGTGCATGCCAGTAAATCAGTCCAAAAGCAAGCATACGCCCAGGGCACTCTCTACAGTCACATGGTGGCTCACGTTTTACTAAACTGGTTACTACAGTGGAATAACTGTAGCGTCATGTTATGGAATATGGTTTTTTCCCACCAAATATGCAAAAAAAAAAAAAAGGAATAAAACAGTTAAAGCAATCTTTACTTTTAATGAGT
Organism: Tupaia tana; assembly: GCA_026018925.1. Taxonomy (NCBI): domain Eukaryota; kingdom Metazoa; phylum Chordata; class Mammalia; order Scandentia; family Tupaiidae; genus Tupaia; species Tupaia tana. The sequence continues at coordinate 5,657,308 of JAKSZU010000008.1, forward strand.
AAGTGAGCTGTCCTATACCTAAAGACAATTTTGGGGCTGCTCTAAAGATCACAAGTAAGCCACCCTTATTATTATGATAATGAACTTAGTATTTCCCATCTGATGGAGCTCAGAACAAGTACCATGGGGTCTCCAAAAGGCTCATGGGAAATGTGTATTATGGAAAAACTATGCATGGATTTCAAACATTTTTGCAGCAAAATGAATTAGTACAATAATTCCATTTTTCCACCAACTTCTTAAAGTCCCCTCATATATCTGTTTCTACCTGAGGAGGACTACAAAGAAACACTGCAGAGAAAAATCATGTCTACACTGATAGACTATTTCTACTACTCCAAGTGAACTATATACTTCTAACAAATGCACAAAGGGTCTTTATGACTTATACTTAATTGAACTTCCTTTACCAGAATATTCAAATTTCCTTTATGGGCACACTCAAATATAAAAGTTTACTTAAATTTAAGAGAGTATTCCAAAAGGATGACTATTTTTCAAAATGAAAACAGTAAAAAATTGAAGGATATAAAAGTAAAGTTAGGAGGAAAGGTTTAACTTTAAATATCAGCACTAAAATACAGCAGAGAATTCATATGACAAACAAGAAAACTGTAACACTGCCAGCTCAGTAGTTATAAGAAAAATGACCACTAGAGACAGTGTCCCATCTGGGGATTATTTATACTAATAAGTATCGCTTAACTTTTTTTCAAACATATTGCATGAAACCCTCACAATTAGTTTTTTGGGTTTTTTTTTTTGGGGGGGGGTAGAGGTTTTTGATATAGAGCGCATGCACTCGCCAGAAAGACAGAGACAGAGAGAAAGCGAGAAATCACCCCTCAGGGTGATGGCCACACTGCAATCCCTTCTCCATTCTCTTCTCAGGATCTTGGGCACGCACGCACACACGTCTGGTGTGAGTTTAAGCCACCGGGTCCAGGACTCGAACCATGATTGACTACATGGGAGTCCAGCAACATAGCCATTCCACCAACTGCTGGTCCCCACAATTAGTTTTTAAAACTCTTAAATCATACTTTCTTATGCTACTCTTAAAAATCTACAAAAAAGGAATGGAAGACAACTGTAGACACCAGAGATTGTGTGAGAAGAGGATGGGAAAGGACAGAGGGTCAGAAATAGGGGTTAAAAAAAAAAAAAAGGAAAAAAAATATATATATGAAACTAGAAATGAAAAATTTTTGATGATAACATGAATGATTAAGCCACTATGCAATACATTCTGGATGGGAAATCACATTTTATATGCTGTGATGATGCTTAGGGAATGTAAATTAATTAAGTTTTAAAAAAAAGTTTCAGGGGAAATAAAACTAAAACTGAAAAAAAAATTTAAAAATCTGCATGTAAATTATCAATTGACTTTCCTAACAAGGTACTTATAATAAGCTTTAGTATTTCTGACTAGGCACACAATTGAGAATCTTAAGACATTTTGTATTCTAAAACTATCTTTATAATAGCATCTCATGTACATACATATAGACCAATCTGGGTATAAAATGACCAAAATTCCACCGCTAATAATATTTTTTTTTCCCAGAGACCATGATTAAGATTTCCCAGGTACATGATTATGGATATGTGCACTTATATGTATGAATAACTGAGTCAAGACACAGATAATGACTGTTACTGAACAAATCAAAGTACAACTCCTATTGATTCTTCTAGGCTAGAGAAGAAGAGAAAGCATTTTCCTCCCTTAGGCACTGCCTGTCTTCTGAAACCAATCTATAGGGGCCAAGTACACACTTTAATCCCATATATCATTTCTGTGTCATCTGGAACCCTGCAGCAATGAACTACCCGATGTTCTCAGTTTATTCCAAGACAGTGCTACATTACTTGTAATTTAAACGGGTTGAGAACAGTGAAGAGAACACCAAAAACACACCTTTTCATATTAAGCACATACTAAATGAAACCTGAAAGGACAAAAAAGTGGCAAAAAATCTACCAAAATGACATTTCATATATGGTTATAATTACTTGCAATCCAAGTGTTCATGTGTTTCTATCCCTAGATTTTATATTTATGAGTTCCTTAAAATTTTTAATCTGGAATCAGCAGATGGCATAGTGGTTATGTCACTGGTCTCCCACATGGCCAACTGCGGTCTGAGTCCCGGACTCAGTGGCTTGTAACTCACGCTGGGGGCCTGTGTGCCCAAGATCCCAGGAGGGAATGGAGGAGAGGGGATTGTGTCATGGCCATCCCCAAAGCGATGATTTTTCCCTTTCCCTTTCACTGTGTGTGTGTGTGTGTGTGTGTGTGTGTGTATGTTCCCGCCCAGCAAGCACACACCCCTAAGGTAAAAAGCTCTTTAAAAAAAAAGTTTTAATCTGGGAACAGAACAGCCCTTCAAGAACCAGCTCCTCTCCTACGATCTAGCCAAAACGGAGGAATGAAGAGATCCCAGCCTCCTATAGACAACTCGCTGGAAAGGCAGAGGGAACAGAACAGCCCTGAACGATGGCTCCTGCGATCTAGCCATGTTGGGGGAAACGGAGGAATGAAGAGATCCCACTAATAATTCAGCCTCCAGTATAGACAACTCATGTGTCCTCGACCCTCAGATTGAACTTCCAAGTTTGGGACGAAATCGACCATCCACAAGATGACTAGAAATCGTTGCAGGACCACAAGAAATATGGAGAAGCAGGAAAATACCTCTCCTCCAAGAGAAAAGGATAACTCCTCTTCATCCACACACAGTTCAATGGAAGTCATGGAAATGTCTGATAAAGAATTCAGAACATTCATGATGGCAAAGCTTACAGAGATGGAAGAGAAGAGAGACAAGGAACTACTGAAGAGGAAGGAGAAAGGAGTTGAAGAGTTCCAGGAGGTGAGGAAATTCATGCAAGATCTAAAAGAGGAATTTCACACATTACAAAAGAATCAGATGGAACTGTTAGAGATGAAGGCTATAATACAAGAAGTCAAAATTTCCCTTGAAAGTATTAAAAGCAGACTAGATCATACAGAAAATAGAATCTCAGATGTAGAAGAGAAAATTGCTGGCCTAGAAAAATCCACCATGAAGACTGAGAAAATGGCCCAAAAATTTGAGAATAATATATGAGAAATAGTAGATACAATTAAACGTCCGAACATTCGGATAATAGGCATCCCAGAAGGCGAAGAAACTCATAAGGGCATTGAAAATCTATTCCATGAAATCCTGTAAGAAAACTTTCCAAACCTGGAGAGGCACTCAAAGATCCATTCCCAAGAAGTACAGAGGACCCCAAACAGAATCAACCCAAGAAGATCTTCTCCAAGACACATTATAGCCAGATTGACCAAAACCACAGACAAAGACAAGATACTAAGACTGGCAAGAGAAAAACGGCAAGTTACCTACAAAGGGTATCCCATCAGACTAACGGCAGACCTCTCATCGGAAACAATGCGAGCGAGGGGAGAATGGGAGAATATATTCAAAGCATTAAGGGAAAAGCAATTTCAACCGAGAATTCTGTACCCAGCAGGGTTATCGTTCATTTGCGAAGAAAAGACATGAACATTCCTAGATAAACAAGACCTGAAAGAATTTACCAGCACCAGACCAGATCTCCAAGAAGTTCTTAAGGGAGTGCTATGTCAGTAAAATTAAATGCAGACACACAGAAACAAGAGTTCAGAAACTAAGAAAATGGGCAACTTAATTGTAGGGACAAAGTCTGGAGTTGAGTATTATATCCCAGAGCTCAATCTGGAAAATTGAACCTCAACAGAAACAGAAGAAAATTAAGTACATGAGACTGAACTGATGAAACAGCATTCTATGAGTTGACTAAAATATTGCTGCTTTTCTTCTAAGCTTTGTTGTCCAGTTTTAAGGATTTTTGTCCTGTCTTGAGCTGTCAATGGATTCATGTACCTAATATTTGAACAGAATACTAACCTTGAAACCTTAAGTTTCAAGGAAATATCCTTACCAGTTCAAAACTGCTTTTCGTGAAACCATCAGCTGAACTTGCTATTGTAAATAGTTAGATTACTTCTGATATTGTGTGATCAATGAAATGTCGGGAGAAAAGGAATTGAAGATAACTGTAGACAGCAGAAATAGTGTAATAAGAGAGTGGAATAGGGCAGAGGGTCAGAGATGGGGTAAAAAAAATATATACATGAAAGTAGAAATGGAATATTATAGATGATAACATGCATGATTAAGCCACTATCCAGTTGATTAAGCCACTATCCAGTTTATTCTAGATGGGAAACCACATTTTGTATGTTGTGATAATGCTCAGGGAATGAATGTAAATTAATAGAAAAAAATTTTCTCAGAAAAAAAAAAAAAGGGCATTAAAAATACCTATCTGATGACTGCAGTAAGCTATATAGCCCTAGGTAGATGCTACTTTATAGTATGTTCATTCTACTCACTGAGGTTTATGCCTAAAGTCAGTCTTGTGTTAATGGATATGTATATTTCAGCTGTGCTTGCTATTGAAAATATTTAGATTTATTAAGATATTTAGTGAAACAATAAAATAGGGGAGGCAGAGAAAGCAACAATAGATACCAGACACAATGTGGGAGATGGGTGGGAGATGGCAGGGGTGAGATAGGGAATCAAGAATGGGAAAAAAGGCAAAATATACAGAAAACAAGAAATGGAAAATTATGTGTTGACAATAACACACATCTTGATGTGCTTGATTGAGCCAATATACAGTGCACTGTGAATGGAAAAATCTCATTTTTTTTTTTTTTCTTTTTTTGGAGAGGTTTTTGCTATAGGGCACGTGCGCTCGCCAGACAGACAGAGAGAGACAGAGAGACAGAAAGCAGGAAATCACCCCCCAGGGGGGATGGCCATGCCGCAATCCCTTCTCCTCCATTCTCCTCTCGGGATCTTGGGCACGCACGCACACGCGCCCGGCGTGAGTTTAAGCCGCCGGGTCCGGGACTCGAACCGCGGTCGACTACGTGGGAGTCCAGCGACATAGCCATTACGCTAACTGCTGGTTCCCGAAAAATCTCATTTTGTATGCTATAATGATGTACAGTGAATGAATGTAAATAAATAAATAAGGAAAAAAAAAGTTTTAATCTGTAAATAAAACGTAAAGTAGCAATAATTTTTATTCTTTGAAGAGCATTTCCAAAACAAAACTTTTCAGATACAGATAACTCACACTCCTAAATTATACTACCAAAATTTTAAGTTATCTGTATATAAAAAATAAATGTAACGGTCCTGAAATGTGTATAAAAGCCACATATTTAGTTAAGGCTTACAATCATCTATTGTTTTAAACCAAAAAAATCCAATGACCATTTTTTAGAAACTCTTACATGAGGGAAAATATTTGATATATACTCTCAACAAAACATGTTAAAAATCATTTACAGGAAAATATAGAGCACATCGAAATCTTAGTTTAGAAAAAGAACCCTTGCCCAAAACGCCAGGAGTCTACTCACTTACCTTAGCGGTGGATTTCTTTACAGGTGCACGCTGGAATAGCTTCCTCTTGAGATGGACAGGTGACTCCGTTCACAGCAGGGACCTTGCCAACGTGCCCACATAATTCTTTGATAAGCTGCTAGGAGATCAGGGTGACCTAGCCTTGCCCTGTAGCTTCCCTCTTAGACGGATAGTCTAGGTCTAGGAGCTGACTGAGAGTAGAAAAAACAACATTCCCCTTCAATACACTGTCGATGTGGGGCTGCCCATCTGCACACCTCGTTATCACGAGCCACGGGACGCTGTCACTGCAATTTTAGACAATTTTAGACAGCGGAATACAGGAATCTCAAGGACATGGAAAAGAGTCCTACCTTGTTCTCACACCTTATCCAAAACAACCTGTCAAATGAGTCACAAAAACTTCTTTTTCTTAACACATTTTATCAAGATACACATTTGGAATTTTAAGAGCTACAAGTATTTTGGTTACACTAAGACAAAACTACGGACCTCCCGCTGGAAAGAAAACCATGAGAAATGTTGAACTCTGGGTTTCCGAATACCCTGATAACACCCCAAGACTCTCAGGATCAGTAATTAAATCATTGGATAAAAATTTTTAAGAGACTTTACCTTTTCAAGTGTTTTCCCTTCCACCGCATCAAACTCACCTCAGAATAATTCAAGCACTGTTCAATGCAAAGTGTTTAGAGTAAATTCGGTCATTTTCCACTGAGTAAAGCACTAGAGAAATCCACAGGACCAAAACCAACCTCTCAGTATTTTATAGGAAATGTGACTGGTAAGTCTTACAAACATGACCCTTCATATATTTCATCAATAATATTCTCCCCTAAGAAATGTGTGAGAAGCCACCCCGCTCTCTCCCTGCCGTTTCCAACACACGTGCTGACGGACAGCGCTGACGACTGCTCTCCAGGGCTCTGGGGCCCCAACATGTGAATGTCTGTCACAAGTAAAATGTGCTTACCACCTGTGACGGCTACTATAAACAACTTCTGAACGCCATTAACTGAACAAAATGCTCACATATCTAAGAAATATTTTGAAGTAAGGAGTATATAGTGAACTGTACATAAAAACTACTCCAAGTACGCCGTAATTCTCTTAAAGGTGATGCAGAACTACTTCAATGACTATGGGAGCATTTAATTTTCAGCTGAAAATCACATGTGAGAAATGAACTAAAAGACAGCCATAAAGCAATGAAATATTCTAGAATACAAAAAACCTCTTCTAACTCTACATTTAAAACTTACACCACGGCTGGCACCATAGTCTCATGGCTAAGGGAGTCAGATCCCACGTGGCTGACCACAGTTCAAATCCCAGCACACACAGACTTTGACAACTGAAAAAAGAGAATTTACACCTCAACTAAGTTTGAAGAATGCACTGTCATTCCTACCCATCCTGGCCCCCAATAAAAATTTGTGCCATACCTAAGTCTCATAATACTAATTTGAAGGAAATAAATGAGGAGAACAAAAGTGCTATTTCAGCCTTTATTCCAGGGCTAAGTTGCTAGCTTACAATTCACTGGTAGAAATTTACTGCTGGAAAGAACTATTAGAATAAATTTTTTAAAAATTAAAGATTTTTCCCTTATGGCACATGTGCTCTCCAGGGAGAGAGAGAAACAGAGATAGTGAGAGGGAAAGTGAGAAATCACCTCTCAGGGGAGTGGCCACAATGCAGTCACTTCTCCATTCTCTTCTTGGGATTTTGGGCACGCACACGAAAATTACACATGTGCCCAGTGTAATTTTCCAGCCACTGGGTCCAGGACTCAAACCGTGGTCAGTCATGTGAGTGTCCAGCGATGAAACCACTACACCATCTACTGGCCCAGAACACATCAATGTTTGCATCACCAGAGCCAAACCAGAACTACCGAAATTAAAAAGACTCTCACTGCCTCGAGGTCTAACCCTGTCTCCCCATCTGGGAAATGTGGACAGCAGTATCTCCTCAGAACTGAGGAGAAAGCGCCTCACGGTAACCAAGGAGCGGACAGAGCGTACCATGTGCTTACTGTCACTTCATCACTGCTTACTCCTTCCTAGCATGACTCATTTATACGGCCAGCTGTGATGGTCCTCCATTCATATGGAATGAAAATTCCAGGAGTTCTAACTACACTGCACTCCTCTGCCTGGCAACACTGGGGTACTGAACTCCCCAAGTCACAGCTACAGTTAGGCTGGAGGGGAGGGCATGGAAGAGCCACCATGAGGAAGTGGTCTCCAGAAAGCAGGCATTCCAGGGAGCCGGATCAACCACATATATATACACATACTAAATACACACACTAGCTAAAAATGATGTCATTCTAATTACCAACCCCTGTGCGAAGAGTTTCCGGGGTATTCAGGCTCCTAGGACCAACTCACCCTGCCAAGTAACTAGAGCTGGAGAGGTTCCTTCACTCACTGTACGCGCACAGACACTGACTCAGTAATTTCACCTTTCCCAACCTCTTCCTTCTGTCACAAAAGGGCTTTAACACCTAGGCAAGTCCAGGGCCAGCAGGTGTGCTGGAGAGCCACACGCTGTGCGGAGAACAGGGAAACTGCGGACAGCGACCAGCACTTTTCCAAGCTCAGTACTGGCGGGACATCCTGGACCCACTTCCATGGCGACCACGGCAGCTGCGGCAGCACAAAGGCAGAATCCAGCGGCCACAGAGACCACTTAGTGCAGCGAGGTGTGACGATTTGCTACCTGGCCCTTTGCTGGAAAAGTCTGCCAACTTTTTCTTGAAATCAGATGAGTGTTGTAAGAGAACTTCAGTAAATCTGGGAATACCACAGGTACCAAGGGGATGAATTACATATAAGACTCCCCATCCCCCCCATCTCCAAGTACAGCGAATTCAGACCAGCCCCCCGGAATGACTGTGCTTGCTAATACAGCATTAGACCAAAGTTCAGAAGTACATACATTAGAGCAAGGATACCTTTTTTCCTAAAAAAGCACTCCTTTCAAGGTGCAGGAACCAAGCTTTACGTACACAGAAAAACACACACTTGCATTTTAAAAAACTGTTGTAAATCTCACATTAAATATTCTAACTGGGCATGTGGGGGCTCACTATACTCTCCAACAGGATGCATGGAAGAAAACTGAGGGGCCAGCAGATGGCGTCGCTGGATGACCACAGTTAAAGTCCTGGACCTGGTAGCTTCAAAATCAGGCCAGGCACGTGTGCATGCACACATGCCCAAGATCCCGGGAAAATGGAGGAGAAGGGATTGAGGTAGAGCCATCTCTGTTTGGCGTAGTTATTTCTCACTTTACCTCTCATCGTCTCTCTCTCTCTCTCCCCCCTCAATGAGCGCACATACCATAACACAAAAACGTCTTAAAAAAAAGAAAACTTCTTAAATTAAGTTCAAATCACAAGTCACATGACAAAACTTTTGAAAGGATTTTTAAAAGATGCAGGCTAGCCTCAGGACGATGCCGAAGTGCTGTGCATGGGACCTGGGTCCCACAGGCCAACCATAGCCCACATCCTGATCCACACCGGGGGGGGGGGGGGGGGGGTGTGCTTGTGTGCGTGCACGTGCATGTGTGTGCGTGCAAGCGTGCCAAAAATCCTGACGGGAAGGACGAGTGCAGGAAAAGTGATTATGGCGTGACAACGCTCCACTCCTATCTCTGGCGAACTCATCCATACTATGGCCATTTAAAAAAAAAATAGGAAAAGAGGCACAAACAGAAAGAATAAGCAAGACTGAAACAGCATTAGCTCTAGTTATTTATTCTTTCCAGGCTATAATCCAAGATAATCTGGTATTAAAGAATCCATAAAAATAACAATTTTCCTCAATTATTTTATATTTTGTTAATTGAAGTATATATTTCAATTACCTATATGCAATTAAATATATTGAAACTGAAACTGTTCAGAAACGGAATTTTTCAAATCACTGTGCCAGTGAGTCTTTTCATTACGAAAGGGGATGTGTGTGCATCAGAGAGAGAGAGAGGAAATACTTCGAACGGGGACCAGCCACACTGCAAGTCCTTCCGTTCCATTTCTCCTCTTGGCATTTGAGACATGTATACACACAAGCCTGGCATGTTTTTCAAGCCACAGAGTCTGGGATTCGAACTGTGTAGTTGGCCGTGCGGGTGGGATCCAACCACCATAACCAGTATACCATCGGCTGGCTCACTCTGCAAGTTTAAACAATTTTTTTAAACTTAAAATAAGAAAAAATATTATCCACAAATGTGAAGGAAAACTGCAAAGACATCATCAGAACATTAGGAAGGAAAATATGGGGTCTTTATAAATATGGGGTCTTTTGTCACCAAAACCAAATCATATGAAAGGAACAAAAAGGGGCCCACCCACGACCCATCACCTCTGCTTCTCTCCCAGCCATGCGCCACCTGGTGCCACTTCTCGTGGCCGACAAGCTCCTTTTTCATTGGGAACACGTACCAGAAGCACTCCACACACTACTCGAAGAGACTAGGCCAGTATTTCCAGGATGGTCTGCTTCAGAGTATTTATATAGGAATCCGTTTCAAAAACAAGTTGTAACACTTCAGAAACAGTATCATAAAGTCTGATTACTACAATTAAAATAAGATGGGAACCAGCAGTTAGCATAATGGCTATGTCGCTGGACTCCCACATAGTCGACCACGGTTCACGTCCCAGACCCGGTGGCTTAGAACTCACTCCAGGCACGTGTGCATGCGTGCCCAAGATCCCGAGAGGAGAATGGAGGAGAAGGGATTGCGGCGTGGCCATCCCCCCTGGGGGTGATTTCTCGCTTTCTGTCTCTATGTCTCTGTCTGTCTGTCTGGCGAGCGCAAGCGCCCTATAGCAAAAACCTCTCAAAAAAAAAAAAAAAAAAAAAAAAAAAAACTAAGACTACTAAAATCATAGAAAAACATTTAGATCAGTCCTATCGCTGTTATGACTTTTTATCAACAACATAACTACATGATATGCTGACAACAGATAAGAAATATAAGCCAAGGACATTTCACTTTTCTTTTTTTTTGGAGAGGTTTTTGCCATTGGGTGTGTGTGTTTGCCAGAAGACAGAGCGAGACAGAAAGCCAGAAATCACACCCCAGGGGGGATGGCCATGCCACAATCCCTTCTCCTCCATTCTCCTTTCAGGATCTTGGGCACACACGCACTCATGCCCGGTGTGAGTTTAAGCCACCGGGTCTGGGACTCGAACCGTGGTCAACTACATGGGAGTCCAGCGACATAGCCATTATGCCAACTGCTGGTCCCAGAAATTTCACCATTTTACAATTAAAAAAAAAATTTAGAAAATTTTTAAAAATCAAAACACATATTTGGCCTTCAAATCTGTCTACATTGTGGCTTAATATTCCTATTAGATCAACACAGAAATGCTTTAGACAATGAACATTTTGTTTCCCAGGACTGTACTCACTGTCAGCAATAAACGTGAGCCCACAGACCCCTGTATAGAGCTGCTTTCAGTAATACACGGTTTTCCTTAAGTCTGTTCTGCCCAATTACTGACACCAAATTGAACCATCTTCATGTGTCAACAGATGAAAGCTATTAATAGCTAATACACAACATATCTTACAGTAAACCTCAAACATCTGCTTTTACAAATACTACTTACATTTTCTAAGTAAACAGAATGTATTAGAAAAGCCCTTATAAGTTTTAACACCCAAACGCACAGTAATTAGATGAATGTGACACAACTCTACAGGCCCACTAACTACATAAGATATTCACGTCCACACCTTAGGCCCTTGCCATGCTACCAGCCATAAGACAGAGAAATGATAAAGACACAAAAGGGTGCTTAAGCCAAATCTCAATTTCTTATCAAACAAGCTAAAAAGTTTTATTTTCATCAACATGTTTTTTCTTAGAACATGAACCAAGACAAGTAAGCACTTGGAAAATGATTCAAAATGTGAATTAAATGTTAATTGTGTATAAAGACAAGCATAAATTAGATGAGTAACAGTGATCAGCAAACTAATGCAGAAAAATCGCAGTGGCTCCTCAAATCCACTGAGTTTGTAATTATGGGGGGGAGAACTACTGTGCATTCCCAGCTCCCCCACATCTGCCTGCCTGCAGGCCTCGATAACCTGTCCCCACTCAGACCTGGGCAGACGGGGCCACACTTCCCTGCTACACACACTGCGGATGTCACCGTGGCACGAGTCTCCTGTTCTCCAACCGACCGCCACTCGCCGGACGACAGATACAAGCCAGCAAAGGCAAAGTGGGATGAGATGAAGATGCAAGGCGGAGGGGTCGGAGAGGCAGAGAAGAGGAGGGGAAGGACTGGAGCTCCTCTCAGGTGCCTGGCCCCTCTGCTGGCGCCGCCCCCATCAGTCCTCTCTAGAGGAAAGCCCATTCTCACCCTGACCTATGGCCAGCCACAGGGGGCGAGGGCCACCCCCACCCAGCCAGGCTGGAACACTGAATGCTTGCCCTAGAGCGCTGTTACGTAAAGGGACTATATTCTAGGTTCATGCTTTCTCTGTGAGAACCAAGGGGTGGGGGACCAGCAGTTAGAGTAATGGCTATGTCACTGGACTCCCACGTAGTCGACCACGGTTCACGTCCCAGACCCGGTGGCTTAAAACACGCTGGGCATGTGTGCGTGCGCACCCAAGATCCCGAGAAGAGAACGGAGGAGAAGGGATTGCGGCGTGGCCATCCCCCTGGGTGGTGATTTCTCGCTTTCTGTCTGTCTCTCTGTCTGTCTGGCGAGCGCACACGCCCTATAGCAAAAAACCTCTCCAAAAAAAAAAAAAAAACCAAACCCGAGAGGTGGGAAGCCCTCCAAATTTCATGTAATGCAGTGTTCATGTATTTCAGCCTAGCGGCCTCCTCCGTACTGCCAGTGCAGTCTCAGGTCACACATGAGGAGACTCGCCGCTAGCCCCAAGGGCGAAGCCTGTGCTGTCCTTCCTCTAAAGGCAAGTACAGTGTGCATTCGAACCAGCCGTTCAAAGACCGTCACATTTCCTCAAGTGCAATTAAATGTTAAATGTTACCATGAAATATAGCAAGATAGTTTTACAATAATTTCCTGTGGCTCTACTATAGCTTAGCAAATGGTTTTAAGGAAAGTCCTTGTAGGTTGACAAATACCACTGAATTAGGGATGAAGAGAACAGAACTAACAAATTACTAACCGGAACTATCAAATTAATGTCCAGAAAAACACTGTAAGAGCAAGTATCTCTGTATCTCCGGAAGATCCTTGTACGATGTTTAATGAATAAAGCATTAATAATAAAATGAAAGTAGTATATTTACTAACAATTGTTATAATTTTCCATAAAATCACATAAGATAAAAATTATGGCATAATTTTCCCTCTTAATTTACAGTGCACTGATTTTCACTACATTCAGTAGAGCTATTCGAGATCAATGACAGTGTTCGAGACTGGACACATCACACATGCTATTAAGTGCTTTTAAGCCAAAACCACAGATACGAATACTTACTTGTCAAAGCTATCACTATTTTTGATGAAGCTCTCCAGTTTTTCCTTGGCATATTCCACCACATCTGAATGAAGTTCAATCCCATGATTTATTCCAAAAGGACCTGCAATTGTAGCAGCATTTTTACAAAAAACATTAATAGTATGCCCTTACAGAGCTCTTCAACTTCTACAGGAGCATTTAGAGAGCCTGCAATACGCAAATACCTGCTAGCCACAGATTTAAAAGTTGAATGAAAATCTATTTACATTGCTTTAATGTAAGAAAGAAAAACAAATATATTTTTACGTGAGTTTTCTATAAAAATACATTGTACATAGGGTTGAAATCTCCCCCAAAGGAGTAGTTTATCTGGCAGGGCAATAGCAAAACAAAACAAAACAAAAAAATAGTAATTTGTGTTGAGTTGACTTGTTTACCAATGTTTTCACATCATTTGCTAAAAACTGGGTACTCTAAAATGCCTGAAACCACGGACTACCATGAATATTACACAGAAGCATCCCCACTCCCAGTCAGGAAGTGCTAAATTCCTGGGAGGCGGAGACCACGTTCTGTGAGCCCCAGTGTCCAGCCGGGGCGGCCACCAGGCACTGGCCGCTGGGCTGGTCTGACTCTCTCTGCGTATTTCCACTTCTCACTTACTGCTTCTTTTCACACATGACCCATGAGCGTGGACAAGACCTCCCAGGGAAAGGGGAACACAGGAGAGCTTTCCCAGTCCCCAGGGAAGATCCTGGGTCATCCTGGGACCAGCTCTCCGAGACCAAGAGGACTGTCTCCAGAAGCTGCTCCTGCTCCACCACCCACAGGGAAGGACAAGCCACGTCTAGTCATGAGAGTTTCTTTCCAACCTCAGAAGCTGAGCTATGTTTTTCACTTCTCATTTTTGTTCTGAGATTGGTCTGCTAGAAAAAAAAAGCGTATGTGCATGCCCTGTAAGCTTAACTTACCTAATGCTAACTGGCTGTGCCCCTGCTGAAGGTCACTGAAAATATAGCGCAGGCCCGGCCCTCGCAGGGCAGTGGTAATGCAAACGCCCTGCTAGAGAGGAAGCCATATGGCCAGTTGTAGGTGTGGATTCTGAGTCAGCCTTGAAACACACAGGGGCACACGTGGGCACCCACGATCCTGGGGAGCTGGAGGGCAGGATCGCGGCGTGATGGGACCCTGTCAGGCCGCTCCTCTGGAGTCTGTCTCCCTGGTGTGCACATGCACACATTCTCCATCACAAACACACAGTGCACACTAGGGTTGTCTCTACTGACCTCCACGGACTTTAATGACAAAAAGATCCGTCATGATTTTTCATGCAGAAGTGTGTTCAAAGGGTACATGAGCAAATATAAAGATGGGAAGATTAAATAAACATACACTGATCCCTCAGGTAGAATGACTTCCCCTGCAATGTTTTTAACGTTTAAATCAACTGCTCTGACTGCTGCACTTGAATGTCGCCGCCCTCACCTGAGAACTGGGCTGTCTGAGCGACCCTCACAGACCCCCCCGAGCTCCACCCCTCTTCCTTTCTGCCTACTGGCTAACGTGGCAGCTTTCGGAAACAGGTTTACAGTACGGGAAAATCTCCTAATGCTTTTCATGTAACTTGTTTTTCATTACCACCTGGACAGAGATGCGACAAATGACGACAGACCGCTCGTTAACAGCCCAAGGGCTTGTTTCACAGTCTACCGATAAACCACGCAGGAGATGCATCATGCATTCGTAGTTAATCCACACACTGTTTATGACATTTTTAAATGGCCGGAATATTTGACTTTAAAATAACAAGGAGGCATTTCTTTAATTATCACTATTTAATAATCTGAATAGTAACTACCATATCAAAATAATTTTAAGTCCAGTAATAAAAGGCAGAATTTAGATAGTAACGTCACCAATTCCTCATTTATTTAGAAGGTGATATACAACTAGAACACCTCAAGTGCTTAATAAAAATGTGATATAATGCTGATTATTACAACTCACATTTGACAGCTGTATAAACAGGACAAAAGAAAGACACGGGAAACTGGAAAAGAATAAATAAAACACACATACACGCAGAGCTGCTTCTGAGGTTGGGGATGGGAGGTGCGGGGAGGGGAGAAGGCACTTCCATCTCTGCACACTTCTACGGCGCTTTTTAACCACAGGCATGTATCAGTTTTCAATCAAAAAACAACAGACTAGTGAAGAGATATAAAAACGTAGTAAAGGCATCAGTGTTCAAATATCTAATAAAAAGGTAAAAGCTGTTGATTCAGAAAAATTAAACGTTATCTGAAGGACAGGCCGGCAGCACAGATCTGATTTTGTGCTCAGCAGACGCCAATGTTACTCTGCACTCGCCCATGTGAAAATTCTTCTGTGAACAGGAAGGGCCCAAGTTTCATAACACCAGTTTAAAATGCTAACAGTTGGTCACTACTCTTGAGCAGCTAAATAGTAGAGAGACTATAGATACACAAAAGTTAAAGTTTATAAAAGCAAACAGTTACAAGAAATACCTAGGTATCCTATATTAGACATGATTTTTAAGGCTGGCAAAAAAAGTCCCACTTGCTGGGAACCAGCAGTTGGCGTAATGGCTATGTCGCTGGACTCCCACGTAGTCGACGCAGTTCACGTCCCGGACCCGGTGGCTTAAAACTCACGCCGGGCGCGTGTGCGTGCGTGCCCAAGATCCCGAGAGGAGAATGGAGGAGAAGGGATTGCGGCGTGACCATCCCCCCTGGGGGGTGATTTCTCGCTTTCTGTCTCTATGTCTCTCTCTGTCTGGCGAGCGCATGTGCTCTATAGCGAAAAAAAAAAAAATCTCCAAAAAAAAAAAAAAAGTCCCACTTACTAAGAGAAATAAAGAGATATAATAAAATTCCCCAATAATAAACACTACAGACCGTTTTTCTTCTGTAGTCACTGGACCCAATCTCGCTCATTTACCACCCACCAGTCAGCACTCAAAGCGCTAAGGTCAGCTCTTAGGTCCAGGTGTCCGTGTCTGTGCAATACTGTATTTCTCTGCCTACCTGTGTCGCCCTGTGTGGTGTCCAGCACCCTCACAGCTGAATGGTGATGGGGACCGGCCTGCCTAAGGCAAGCCCAAGCATGTGCCTTTAGCATTTGGCCCGAGGTTCAACTCACTGACAGAACACAACCCAAGCAACAAGCACTTCCTGGTAGGTAACTAGAGGGGCCTGCAGAGAAAGTGACTCCAGCTCCACCACTCCAGCCGCGGGCTCTGGACGGTGGGGTGAGGCCAGGTGTCTTGCTTTCTGGTCCTGGTTCCGCCTCTTCACTGCCGTGTGATCTGAGACTTGCCAGTCAGTGCTTGAAGCCCATCTCTCACTACGTAAAGGGCCCCCGGGGAAATCATTTAGAGGATGGAGAAATGCCCTACACACACGTCCTGTTTTAGACTCGCTCTGCTCCTGCTGATAGAGCAGCATCGAGCTCTAACAGTAAGTAAAAGCAATTGCGCTGAAACAACTGCTCACCACAAGGTGGAGTACGTCAGTCAGTTATTTGGTCTTATGAAACTAAAATGAGAACTAAAAAAATATGTAAGAGTACCTTCCAGTAAATCGTGACGATAATTTATTACTAATTTTAGTTATACAAAATGAGGCACCTTCGAGAAGATGTGTAAGTAACTGTAGAAGCAGTTACTCAAGGACAGAAACAGGTAAAAAGCCGACATGAATAGGTTCCACTTTCCTTTTTTCATGAAGATACTGCAGTATAATGTAGAGACAGAAAACACCCCAGAGTTAGATAAAGAGGAGAAACAGGAATCAGCGAAATTAACAGGAATCAGCAAAAGGCTAAGTAGTCATTAACCATACAATTAACTAAGAGGATCTGCTCTACTGTGTTGCCCTTGTTAAAATATACTTAATCTCTCATGGCTTCTCCTATTCTATTAGATCACATTGAAAAAAAGCATATTAAAGACCAATACGTTGAACTTTTATTGAGCTCTGCCATGTTAGCTTGGCCATTCTAAAGCTGGTAAGATTTGTTCTCTTCTCACTAAGTTCAGGTTTACAAAAGGCCACATGAAACAGGTCCTGGAATTTACCAGAAGCTACTGCCATCCCTCAGGCTCTGCTCAATCAATGAATATAAAAGTGCCTTCTCCTATTACAAATTAAACCTTAGGAGAAAAGTTTACGTAAGATTTGCAAGTGTAAGTTTAAACAGTGACAGAGCATGAACCCAAGGCCTAAAGTATTCTAAAACTTCAAGAACAAACTTCAAGAACACGTCACAATCAGTTCATTTACATACTTTCAAATGGTTGATAATATTCGATTCTAATTGGTCTCTCCAGAGCAACTTATGCTATACTTCATGTTTAAACTGACAGGTTATGGTAGAGATTAAGTTCCTACAAAAGCAAATTCAATAAACTGAGGGGAAAAAATGTGTTCACTTAAAAAAATAAAGAATAGCTTTGAAAGCTAATTTAAACCTTCCATTGAAAGCTAATGAAATGATTTAAGTCTTGATCTGAATTCTTTTTTTCTTTTTTTTTTTTGGAGAGGTTTATGCTATAGGGCGCGTGTGCTTGCCAGACAGACAGAGTGAGACAGAGAGATAGAAAGCAAGAAATCACCCCCCAGGGGGGATGGCCACGCCACAATCCCTTCTCCTCCATTCTCCTCTCAGGATCTTGGGCACGCACGCACACGCACCCGGCCTGAGTTTAAGCCATCGGGTCCGGGACGCGAACCGTGATCGACTACGTGGGAGTCCAGCGACACAGCCATTATGCTAACTGCTGGTCCCGATCTGAATTCTTTTTAATGAATCATTTTCCTGGAAGTTACCTGCATCAGCTCTTTTGATCTACATCACGCTCAGTGTCTGTGATGCACCTGAAGGTATCTGGAGGTCAAGTCGCAGAGAGACCTGCGGTGACACCATGCTTCCCTCGCCAGCTCAAAAAGAGTGTGCAATCCCACACCCACGTCAGGGAGGGCAGCTGTGCACTGCTGGGCCCAGCAGCTGCCGCGCGGCCTCATGTAATAAATAGTGAAGAGACAGAAAACTACACATCGAGTTGTGGTCTCAAGTTTGAAGGGCCACCACTAATACACAAATAACACAGAAAGCATAAACATGTGTGCATATTTTTCACATCCTGATTTTTAAATAAACTACTAGCAACACACCAGGAAGTGGACGTCAAATCTTCACCTGCTACTAGGGAAGGAGGCACTCACTGAAGTAAATCCGACAGGTAAGTGCCACCCTCGCCAAGACAGTTACTGGAAGTTAACTTTGGTGGTCTGACAGGAGCCTCTGCTCTGGCTACACTATTCCCCTTTTATTCCTGAAGAAATGTTCCTTTGGCCTTCAAGCCACTACACCCTCCCACCAACGCCACGTGAGAATGGTGTGCAAAGCGAGGTGCCCTCCGAGCTCGATGAGTGATGAAGTGGGGAGGCAGCTAGATGAGAGGGAGAGGAAAAGAAGGAAGTATCTCCAACTATGCTCTTGACACTGTGAGTTTTGAGTTCTGTGATTATGCTACTTATGCTACAAAATACAATTAAAGAAAAGCGACACTGATGCTCAAGTTTCTGCCTTGAGTAACTGAGAAGAGAAGCACCTTTCACCAGGAAGGAAGCCCCGGAGGCAGAGGAGCGTGCTGAGCTGCCGTCTGGTGGGAGAGGGCAGGAAGGGGCGGGGGCTGGCGGACAGCTGTACCTCCGGAAGCACGCGCACGCTCGGGAAGGACGGACACAGGCGCCAGGGGCCACGTGCAGTGTGGGCGCAGCTCAAGGGCGTGGAGCGCCCTGAGAGCAGCAGACAGACCTTGGAGGGCAAGACCTGTGACTCCTCCAAAACGGGCATTACTTGAAGACAGGAGATCCCTCTTCACAGAGCCTGAGCCAAAGTTTTCAGAAAAGAATAATGAAAGCGGGGACCAGCAGTTAGCGTAACGGCTATGTCGCTGGACTCCCACGTAGTCAACCGCAGTTCGCGACCCGGACCCAGTGGCTTAAACTCATGCTGGGCGCGTGTGCATACATGCCCAAGATCCCGAGAGGAGAATGGAGGAGAAGGGATTGCGGCGCGGCCATCCCCCTTGAGGGGTGATTTCTCGCTGTCTCTCTGTCTCTGTCTGGCGAGCGCACACGCCCTATAGAAAAACCTCTCCAAAAAAAAAAAAAAAAGAATAATGAAAGCACTTACAGAAGCAACCGAAGAAGATTCAAAACCCGAGGCCAACGGAGGCAAGGGTGAACGGGCTCTGAGGCTGTGGACGCCAAGCCCAGGGTGAACGTGAAGGAAGGGCCAGAAGGACCAAGTCCGGCAGGGTGAGGAGCCCTGCTGACCCCAGGCAACCTCTCGTTCTCACTGGGGGCTCTCAGCCCACTCCAGCCCAGCCCGGGGAAGGCCGCGGCACAGAGAAAGAAAGGCAGTTCCTGGGGTGCCAGCTCCCGCACTGAGGGTCTTCACAGACTTCCTCACACGGGAAAACAAAGTCAAGGCCATCCAGCAATCTCTCACAGTAACGCGCAGCTGGCTGTCCTAAGCTGCAGTGGTCCCGTGCTATAAAGCCCAGTGAATGCTGAATTCACTCCGCCAGCGTGTCCATGCGCTGATCTCGAGATACAACCTTTAATCCTCAGAACTCACCTTGGTGGTCTGTTTTCTTCTTATTTATAAAAGAGGAAGAAACAAGCTTAAGAAATTTCAGAGACTTGTCTCAGGTGGCCCGGCCACTGGTGCCAGAGCTGGGCTTTGAGCCGTCACAGCCCCAGCAGTGCGGGCTCCTTGCACAGCCCTGGCCTGTCTCTGGCCTCAGCTCTCGGGCACTGTCCGACTGGCGGCTAGGATCGCGCTTTGCCTTGGTGCCCGTCGGCTAGAGCCAGCACGGCAGGCAACCCCGACCGACGTTCAGCTCCTCGGGGCAAGTTCATAAGTGGTCGCAAAGCACTGGGAGTACTGATTAGGGGGCTACTAATAAATTTTAGCAAGTGGGCAGATTCTCAAAGACAGAATTTGCCAATAGGAAGCACTGGCTCTATCTGCTACACAGACAACCCAGGCTGGGAAGAGGTTAATCTCAAAGATAAAAACCCAAGATGCTCAGAAACGCCTGAGACGTTTTCTGCATCACAGGAGGAATTTCCTCTTTACTCCTAAGAATGGTATCAGATGTAACAAAGAATTACTACGGAAAAAGGTCAAGCCTGTGCCGCCTCCTAGCCGCTCTCTTCTGTCTGCTGCCCTGGAATCACGAGCAGTGATACCCACACACACAATCACCCCGGTACCGGTTTTCAGAAGCAGCAGCGATGAAGGAGATGGTGCGAGGGAGGTTTCTGCCCCGCAACCTCGCTGGGTGAGGGAGAGGTGCTGAAGCAAGCCTGGGGCAGGTCCGTGCAGGCCGTGAGCAGAAAGGCACGGAGCCACCGAGGGCTACGAAACCCCGTCTCGGTGGTGAGCTTCACCGAGTTCATGGAATTGCGACCTGCCTAGGAGAAAAGACTTTCAAAACAGGTTTGCTTAGAGCCAAAATAAACCACATAGAAGAACACTTTGTATTCCTAAAAAGAAAAAAAAAAAATCGTTTTAAAGTATGTGTATGTACGTATATGACAGAAGAGAACAGGTCTGGTGTAATGCAGAAAACAGAATGTGCCCGAGAGGAACCTGGAACCTGCAGAGTGTGCTTTATCTTGTGGCGAAGGATGGGCAGAGGGCCGGGATCTGAGCAGCTGGACCTCCTTAATCCTCTCACCTGAAGGAAACCAACAGCACTAGCACTCCCTCTTAAGAGGTGCTTAAAAGACAATGGGAAAAAATCTGGAAACCAAATTTCTGATAAAGGCTTATAATCGAACCACCTAAATACTTATAACTTAATGGCAAGAACATCAACGACCCACTTTAAAACCAGGAGAAGACTTGAACATTCTGCCCGAGAAGACACAAGGGCCAGCAAGCACGTGAACAGCTGCCCCGAATCGTAAGTCAACAGGGAGGTGCAAACTGAAACCACGCGGGACGCCACGTCACGCCCACTAGGCAGGTGTTTCACAACATTTGGCGTCAATGAGGATGTGGAGAAATTGGAATGAAGGTGGGAATGCAACGTGGTGTGGCCACATTAGAAAACAATGAGTCAATTTCTTAAAAATTCAAATATAAATTTACTATACAGCTCAGCAATTCCACTCCTAAGAGTTCACTCAGGAGAGGGACCTACAGATGGCATAATGGTTACATTGCTGGACTCCCAAGTAGTCGACTGCGGTTCAAGTCCTGGACCCAGTGACTTAAAACCTACGACAGGTGTGTGTGTGTGTGTGTGTGTGCGTGCGTGCGTGTGTGTTAGCACGCACACCCAAAATCCCCAGAGAATGGAGAAAAAGGGATTGCGGAGACACCATACCCCATGGGGGATTTCTTGTTTTCTATCTATATCATAAATCTCTCACCAAAAAAAAAAGATAATAATAAAGAGTTCAGCCGAGAGAAATAAAAATGTATGTACATAAGACCTACATGAATGCCAGTTACATTATTCATAATAGCTAAAGGCTGGTAACTCCAATGTCGACCAACTAGCAAACGGAAAACGAACTGTGATACATGTATGCAACAGCGGATCAGTCAGCCATACAAAGGAATAAAGGGGACCAGCAGTTAGCATAATGGCTATGTCGCTGAACTCCCATGTAGCGGACCGCAGTTCGAGTCCCGGACCTGGTGGCTTAAACTCATGCCGGGTGCGTGTGCGTGAGTGCCCGAGATCCCGAGAGGAGAATGGAGGAGAAGGGACTGCGGCGTGGTCATCCCCTCTGGGGGGTGATTTCTCGCTTTCTGTCTCTCTGTCTCTCTCTGTCTTTCTGGCAAGCACATGCGCTGTATAGCAAAAAAACCTCTCCAAAAGGAAAAAAAAAAAACAAAAAAAAAAACAAAGGAATAAAGCACACATAAATGCTGAAGCAGGGATGAAGCCTAAAAGCATGGTAAGTAAAAGAAGTGAGATGACTGGCCAGAAGGCGGCATAGTGGTTAAAGCACTGGATCCCACATGGCCGATTCTGCGGTTCAATTCCTGGACCTAGCAGCTTGAAAAACATGCCGGGCACATGTACATGTGTGCCTGCCCAAAATCTCGAAGAAAATGGAGGAGGGGCTGTGGTGTGACCATCCTCCCGAAAGGTGACATCTCACCTTCCCTATCTCTTTCTCCAGTAGGTACACCCTATGGCAAAAAAAAAAAAAAAAAAAAAAAAAAACCTAGATAGAAAGACTACATAGTGCATTACTATTTAATTTATATGAAATATCCACAAAAGGCAAATCTATATGAGCAGAAACCAGGCAACCGGCTGCCAGACACAGGGCGCAGATCAGGAGTAGACGTAATTGGGCATAAAAGATTCCATCTGGCACAATGTAAGTGATTTCAAATTGTATTGTGGTAATGTTTACGCAACTTGTAAACTTAATAAATATCACTGAATTTATACATTTGAAATGGACAGTAATAGAAATATTACATAATACGGTATTATAAATATTACACCTCAATAAAGGTAAGGGAGAGACCCCGGCATCCTGCGAACATGGCACTGTGAGTGGCGTGAGCATGCGGCCGTGGCCTGCAACCTGCACCGGCCTCAGCACCCGTTGTGGCATGGCATGGCGTGGCCTGGCCTGGCCTGCCCTGCCCGCTGCAACCCTGGTGGCTGAGGGCAGGCGCCGTCTGGATGCTGGGCACGGGAGCCGTTCTGCTGTGGGTGTGTAAGTTCACAGGGAAACATACATGTAACAGAAGACAGTGCTGCAGCAGTGCGGATCAGCAGTCGTGCACAGGGAGCTGGGGAGATGTTTACTGTGGTCTGCCTGACATCGGGACAAAACCGAACGAACAGGGTGAGTTTGGTGCTTTGGAAAGAGTGAAAGCTGCTAGTGAACTCTATTTTCCTCTGTCAGGAGAAGTAACTGAGATCAGTGAAGGTCTTGCAGAAAATCCAGGGCTTGTCAACAAATCTTGTTATGAAGATGGCTGCCCTTCAGATCTAGATAGACTGATGAGTGAAGAAGCGCGTGAGAAACACGTGAAGCCTACTAAGAGTGAAAGTAGAATCCTTAAATAAAGTGGTGTAAAGCAACTTAATCCAGGAAAAAATAAATAAATGAAACAAAGGTGAGAGAGAGAAAACAAGAGCAGGCATGAGCATCTGGGGCTCAGAGACAACATGGGCTAGATGAGAAGACCCCTCGGTGTCCCGTGCGCAGTAGAGGAGTGCTCAGGCCACACGCGCGGGCAGCACGTGGCTTTAGGAGTCGGCCCTTCCAAACAAGACAGCAGCTGCGGCTACGTAGGCTACGTACCTACGTACGTGAAGGGACTTCCAAAAGACCTTGGAAAAGGGAACTAAAGCATGAGCTTCATCTTGGTACCTCAAAAGAAAAAAGAAATTCCTGCATAGTTTCTTCGTAGGTACAGTTTTCATGCAGATCTGAAGACCCCCAGTGTAAGTCTGCAGCAGGTCTCCAAGTCATAGGGCTGGTGAGGAAGCAGTGTCCGGTGCTGAGGGAGTGGCGCTCTCCGTGACGGCATCCCGTCAGTCACTGTTAACCAGGAGCGGGAGGAGACAAAGTCGTCGGACTGGGTACATCTGTGTATCACAGGCTTCCCAAGAAACCTATGCACTCTATTATGGGCTACTCAAGAAAACGAGGATGATTTCATGAACGGAAGGGATCAGAGTGGACAGGAACTATTCCTCTCTGAACCAGGAAGACTGCCAGAACAACTTGCCCTCGCGGTTCTCATACTTAACACCCCTGGGAAGCAGAAGAGAGAGCAGGACCTGGGAGGTATGCACCCCACTTCCAGTACTTGCCCAGTGCGAGAAGACAGTCCCGAGAGGAGACTCGAGTACTGGTTCTTTAGAAATCCTTAGTTCTAGGAAGATTCTGGAGGGGACGTGAGCTGAACACGAAGAGTTTATCCTCCACTGAAGCTCAATTATGTCTCAAGCTGTTGCTCAGAGCTGGAGTGAGACGTCTGGGGTGGAGTCAAATGTATGAATACTTGCTTTAATGCACTTCAACTGGAAGACACGTCCTGGAGAGAAACCCAACTCCCTCTCCCTGCACAGCTGAAGGCCCAACCACCACCCACCCACATCTGTTTCTGAAGTGAGGTGGCAACCCCACAGGGCCTCTTCCTTTGTCACCCAGCCGCGGGATGTCTGCTCTCCTCCTGCCCCGCCCAGACTGCACGGGACAGGACCCGCTGGTGGCACCTGTCACCCCACCGTGAGACTGGGAGACCACTGACTGCAAGCCACAGTGTTAGTTTCTTCTGAGGAGAGGCCTGTTAACCAGGTCACGGGGAACAGTGACACCGAAACTGATGCCCCTACCCAGATTTACAGCGAGCATGTAGCCACCTTCTCAGAACCCAGTCCTGTGGGATGTGTATGGATGTATTCTCTCCTAACTTAAAACACACATAAAATACAAACTAAATAAGGGGGGACTGCGCTTCCTCAGAAGCTTGGTGGATTCATTAGGTGTGATCAGTTTCACAGACTGTCCTTTCTGCCTTTCCTTCTTTAAAATGTCTTACCTTTCTCACCAAGGAATTCTCACGACAAGAACAAGTTAACTGCAGGATCACACAACACAAATCCTGGACTAGGGTCCAGGAGCCATGGTCATAACACAGAGCTAAAGATCCCCTACGCCCCAGGAACCAGCAGTTAGCATAATGGCTGTCACTGGACTCCCACGTAGTCGACTGTGGTTCAAGTCCCAGACCCTGTGGCTTAAACTCACACCGGGCGCATGTCTGTGCATGCTCAAGATCCTGAGAGGAGAATGGAGGAGAAGGGACTGCGGTGTGGCCATTCCCCTGGGGGTGATTTCTCGCTTTCTGTCTGTCTCTCTCTGTCTTTCTGGTGAGTGCACGCGCCCTATAGCAAA
Source organism: Tupaia tana (assembly GCA_026018925.1). Lineage (NCBI taxonomy): Eukaryota > Metazoa > Chordata > Mammalia > Scandentia > Tupaiidae > Tupaia > Tupaia tana. The sequence goes on from JAKSZU010000008.1 coordinate 5,682,254, forward strand.
AACCTCTCAAAAAAAAAGAAAGAGCCGTATGCCCAGAACCTCCTGACCGGAGGGCAACACTCACTGCCCGGCAGTCGCTCACACAGAGGGGCTCCCACACTGCCCCTGGTATGAGTGACACATTCCAAATGCAGGAACATTCGCGAACGCCTCCCCACAGGAACCTGAGCTCGCAGAGACTGGGACCCGGCGATGGGTCTAAGAAGGGTACCTCTCAGAGCTGGCAGGGTTGCTAACTGACATGCAGATCCCCCTCCCTGCCGCTGGCCAGCTGACGGTGCTCTCCAGAAGCCAGCGGCAGGTGCTGGAGAAGTGCAAGGCGGGACGAACACAGCTCAGAGGCCGGCCAGGCGCAGTTTAGGCTGGGCTCCAGCTTGGAGTTGCCAGAGTTGCCACAAACTGTAGTGGTGCTGGGACGGCAACTCCCATTTCTCAGAAGCAGCAGCCTCCCTACTCTCTTCACTAGGTTCCTTTGCTTGGGAGAACATTTTAAACCCAAGATTCCTTTTTCAAAAGGACCTTCTAGTGACAGAAATAATAAGTATCTAGAAATTTCAAGCTGCTAAAAATTCCTCTCAGGATAGTAAGAACAACATTTAAATGCACACTTCTAAATTTTTCCCAAATGGTAAAAATTAATTTGCTACCATTTTTGAGCAGTTGTTTTATATATACATATATATGCATAATATGCTAGTTCATGAGGAAAGTTATGACATGTTTTTCTATGCAAAAACGTGCCATGACTTTTCCGATGGCCCGGCAGAATGCAGTTCCTTACTAAGAGAGTAACAGGCTAACCAGTGTGTACCAGAAGGGAACCTTAGGCCTAAAGATGTGACCACATAATTAACTGTCCAAACAGGGACACCTCTGGGAATGAAAAGGGCATTAACACTGATGCTATGACAACAGGGGTAGATCAGGGCTGTCCGAACACTCTGGGGCAGAGTCACCCTACTGCAGAATATGTCATTCTCTATCCAAAATCTCCTACAACCTGGGCATAGGCCTCAACGCTGGCACCGCCATACTGCAAGAGGCGGCTGGTCTTAGATTTCCTCATCTCTCTAGTCCATGAGTTCAAGAGCAAGAGCCTAGGCCATGCGCCTGGGCCCGACCTGGGCTCACCGTGCAGCAGCATTTGGCAGACACGGTGCTGGGCCCGGCAGCTTAGAGAGCCGCACGGTGGCTCACCCTCCCTCCACATCCTGCCTTCACTCTCTCCTCTCCGCGGTTCTTTCCTGCACGCTCTGTACTGCCCAGTGGTCGCTCCCGAGCTATGTTGGCTGTAAGCAAGTTACTTGACCTCGCTGCGCCTCGGTTTTCTCACCTGAATAATTAGACTAACAGCAGCATCTACTTCAAAGGATTATTAAACACACTGGAATTACTGTGTACTGTGCTTTCAGGGATGGCCACACTCGCAGCGAACACCTGTGAGGGGAGAAAGCTCTGTTCCTCCTGTTCGCAGCTGTGCGCTGACACCAGGAGCACTGCCTGGAGGGGACCACACATGCGCTGCAGGTGGAACCAACACACGCCGCCTCCTACATGCTTTTCTCCAAACCGCTCTGCCCACCGGTGCCAGGCCTTGAATAATCCACATGCTCCCATCTCTCCAGCAAAACACTGGCACAATTTTCTTCACGTTTAAAAGGGGACACTCGGCACCATCAAGCTTTACATGCCAGCCGACAGAACATTTCACCCGAAATAGATTCAATACTCCCGCCTCCCGGGTGCTCGCTGTGCAGTGGGAACAATGACCGGGAGCCGGAGAACAGCGCCAAGAGCTGCGGTGAGCCTCGGAACTCCACGCGGGAGCCCAGCACGCTCCGGCCAGGGCTGGGAACGAGAAGAGGTTCCTAGGCCTTCAGGTTTCCGTGCTGAGGTAAGAGGACTATTCAGAGTATCCATGGTCAAACACACAGTAAATCATCAATGGTAATACAAACCCGGCTTAAAATAGAATTTTACAAAAATAAAATTACCTAAAATTAAGCCCACCATTGTACTTAAATATCCGGTTCCACTTCCCAGGTTAAGAAAAGATAATCCTGGTTGAAGTTTCAACGCTTCCATAACTTCAGAATAAATGCAAGGTGCTGACAAGTGTATGTTTCCATGCTTCCAGGCTAAGTCCTTATAAGCATTGTCTCTGTAGCCTTCCAGATAGTAATCCCCGCGATCGATCGCCCTGAAGGCTTGCTCCACTCTCTCCGTGCGGATATACTGAGCTTCCTTTAAGTTATCGATTAAGTCATCATTATCTTCCCCAGCACTCACAGCGCCTCCCATGACAGTACTCAAGTCAAATCATCAATTTTAAAATGCAATCAAATGAGCAGAAATGGCTTCCAATAATGTAGTGTGGTTTGTTTTCCTTTTAATATTGCACTTGATTTCCAAAAATAAATTAATCCTGGAAGGGAAGAATAAAAATAAACAGGTTTAAATAAATGCTCAAAAGAAAAATAATTCCATTTTATTAAACACCTACGTCATTATAATTAACTGCCATCTCTCAAGAATATATTCTGCCCGAGGCACAGTGTTAAACTCTCTAAGTATTTATTTTACTTAATTCCTACAACATCCACAGAAGTGCGATCTCGTCTGCTCAGATATGAAAACAGATACAGAGAGGTCGGGCCCATATGGTGGACACTAATTTTATGTGACTACCTAGATCTGAATTAGCTAAAAATCAATATGATTTAAGAGTCAGTTAGTTTGGGCCAGCAGGTGACACGGTGGTTAAGGCACTGGACTCCCACATGGGCAACAGCGGTTCAAGTCCCAGATCTGACAGCTTGCTTTCTCACTTTCCATCTCTCCCTCTCTCCCTGGTCAAATTTTTAAAAATAATAATAATAAATAAAATTAAAATAAATAGTTCCTTAAAAAAAAGGAAAAAAAAGGCGATATAGTTAGTCAGCCTAGCCACATTTAAGTGCCTAACAGCTGCATGCGGCTGGTGGCTGCCACGCTGCTCTGAGCTGCTCCGGACAGGGGCACTGCTGGGAAGCGGTCCCAGGTCTTTCAGATTCAGAAACCTGCTCTTAATCACTAAGCCACATGGCTTCTTTATACGATAATAATTCTAGTATAATGAGCAATTAGTTGATTTGACTTAAATACGTAACTTAAAAACTGTTAACAATTCTAAAATGTACTAAATTTAAAATGTTAACACAAACAATAATGTATTACCCAAATACAATATATAAAGCACACAAAATACTAACCTAGACTCACAGGCTTCACACACACACACACACACACACACACACACACACAGGTTTTGTCTGGTAAATCTTGCCATTATAAATAATGAGTTCATAACAACTTTATTTTATTAACAACTTTAATAGTCCCCACACTACAATAGACATGACCTATATACACAGGCACATAAAATGAACTCCTTTGAAGTATAATTTTATGACTTTGGACTAAAACATTGCTGATTTTCTTGTAGACTTTGTTGTCTGGTTGTAAGGATTTGTGTCCTGTCTTGAGATATGGATAGGTTCAAGTACCCACCATTTGAACAGAATCCTAACCTGTTTCCTGGCTTTAAATTTTAAGCAAGGTTCCTTAGCATTTCTTTGATTTAAATTAAAACTGGTTTTCTTAATAGTACCAAGTGAACTTGCTACTGAAAGTAGTTAGATTATTTAAGAAATTGTGTGATCAATACAATGTGGGGGGGAAAGGAATGGAAGACAACTGTAGACACCAGAGATAGTGTGAGAAGAGGGTGGGAAAAGGCAGAGGGTCAGAAACAGGGGTAAGAAAAAAAAATACTAGAAATGGAAAAAAAAATTTTTTTTTTTGGAGAGCTTTTCGCTATAGGGCGCTTGTGCTCGCCAGACAGACAAAGAGAGACACAGAGACAGAAAGCGAGAAATCACCCCCCAGGGGGGACGGCCACGCCGCAATCCCTTCTCCTCCCTTCTCCTCTCGGGATCTTGGGCACGCACGCACATGCGCCCAGTGTGAGATTTAAGCCACCGGGTCCAGGACGCGAACCGCGGTCGACTACGTGGGAGTCCAGCGACACAGCCATTACACTAACTGCTGGTTCCCAGAAATGGAAAATTTTTGATAATAACACGCATGATTAAGTAACTATGCAGTATATTCTGGATGGGAAATCACATTTTGTATGCTGTGATGATACTTAGGGAATGAATGTAAATGAAGTTAAAAAAAAAAGATTCAGGAAAAAAAAAACCTAAAACTGTTTTTCTTGAAATTAAAAACAAATGCATTAAAAATACCTATTCAACTACTGCAGTAAGTTATATAGCCCCAGCTAGGTGCTACTTTATAGTACGTTCATTCTACTCACTAAGGTTTATGCCCTAAGTTGGACTTGTGTTCATGGAAATGTATCTATCAGCTGTGCCTGCTATGAAAATATTTAGATTAATTAAGATCTTTAGTGACTCAATAAAATGTGTGGGGGGGGGAGTATAGAAAGCAAACACAGATACCAGAGACAGTGTGGGAGGAGAGTGGGAGATGGCAGAGGGTAAGAGATAGGGAATCCAGGAAGGGAAAAAAAAAAAAAAGCAAAATATACAGGAAACAAGAAATGGAAAATTATTTGTTGACAATAACTTGTATGTTGATGTGCTTGATTGAGCCAATATACAGTGTACTCTGGATGGAAAATCTCATTTTGTATGCTGTAATGATGTACAGTGAATGAATGTAAATAAATAAATTTAAATAAAAAAATAATAAAAAAATGAACTTTGAATGGAAATGTAAGTGCAAACTTTCAGTACGTAACACTGAACACACGATTTAAGTTTCAGCGAACTACAATTAATCAGTAAACTCACATATCAATCCGTGAACTGCTAAGTAAGTAAACTGTCCGTGGCCTAAGCTGCAGAGCTATGGCGGCCAACTCTAGCCAGGCTGTGCGCCCCATGCCCACTCGAGGCTTTGAGAAGAGCAACCGGGGCCTCGGGCCACCTTGGGCCCGCAGCCCGGCACCTAGCTGTGCGGCACCAAGGGGCAGCCCCTCACCAGAGCCGGCCTCGCTGCCTGTCTGTGCCCTCTTCCTCTCCCTTGACCCCCTCAGGAACCTTCTAAGCTGAGGGCGTACTGTGCACTCTCATCACACTCACATGTGTTACTCAGACTCACGCAAAGTGAGTTCTATCCCACTCCACTCCAAGAAAGGAGCAGCTTAAAAACTACGAGACTTCCAGCACGCCTCCGCTCCAAGAGCACGTCTTGCAGTGTGTAGCAGGAGAGGCGATGCCGACCCCGGTCCTTCCCTAGGTCTCACTTTAGGTATCCTTTTAGAGCTCAAGCACCTGGCTTGCAATGCGCAATGCCAGCATTTCACGATTTGGTTTTACTGACGTGGCCGAGGTTGTTTCTTATTGGGCACATGCACTTGCCAGAAAGACAGAGAGAGACAGAGAGACAGAAAGCAAGAAATCACCCCCCAGAGGGGATGGCCACGCCGCAATCCCTTCTCCATTCTCCTCTCGGGATCTTGGGCACACACACGCGCACGCGCGCGCGCACTCGGCGTGAGTTCAAGCCACCGGGTCCGGGACTCGAACCGTGGTCGACTACACGGGAGTCCAGTTTCATAGCATTACGCTAACTGCTGGTCCCTTGTGGCTGAACTTTTTCACCAGTATTCAGTGAGCCTCTTCCCACGGTGGGGAAAACGGCTACACCAGACTGGGAGGCAGGCTCTGCGGCACCCAGCGTGGCACTTCCCCAAGGTTCCATGGCAGAAACTCGGCTTGGGCACAGGCATCTCACAAACGGCTCCACTCTTCCTGTCTGTGCCACGATTTACTAAAACAGTCTGAAAATCCATTCCCCTTGTATGGGTTCTAGACCTTAAGGAGGACCTGGTCCTTCCTAGGGCCCTCTGAACTCCATCCAGTTCAGACGCATCACGGAGAAACGACTGTTTCCCCCCCTCCCAGGGCGCACCTGGGGAGAGGCGGGAGCAGCCAGCAGGTGGGAGGCAGCAGTGTCTCCAGCAGACCCCACCCCAGCCCCGAGCGTGCTCCCGGCGTGTCGTGGTGACGGCACCCTCGGCAGGCCTGCGAGGGGGTGTCAGCGCACCCACCGCTAAGTAAAGCGATGGAGTGCCACGATGCACAGGAGCCAGAGGAACCTCAGGAGGGACCTGAGCCTGGGGTGGAGGACAGCTCCGTAAGGGTGTGTGCTGCAAGGAACAGAGACGGGGCAGAGGACCGCAGGCTGAGGACGCTGCTGGCACAGCCGGAGAGCAGACTGTGCTGCTGGGAAAGGCCCCCGGCCGGGCACTGTTCAGCCCCACCCCGGCTTTGACCTGGAAGGCCAGGGGCTTCGTTCTTAAAGACACTTTCGAGAATCTCCTTAAGTCTGTCGACCTCTTCCTGAACAAACTGGAAGTCTGACATGTGGCTCCTGGAGGCCCTGAGTCCTCGAGACTAAGGAGTCTACTGTGGCAGGAGAGCATCTGTACAGGTGACAGAGCGCCCAGGGCACGGTCGCTCCATCTCAGGGGCGTGGACTGTGCTGTGTCTCCTGTATCCAGGAAGACCTGCTTCAGATCTACAGCAACAGACCTGGGACCAGGTACCCAGAAAGCCAGGAAGAACGCCTCCCTTCAAAGAGCAGCAGTGCAGACAGTTTACAAGGGCACCCGGGAGGGAGGCAGTCAGGGAAGGCTTCCTGGAACAGGAGGTGCCACTCATTACCACACGTTTCTTTGACACAAATGTGCTCGTGTACCTAGTATGACAGGACGATGAAGCAGCTGTCATGGGGACACTACGGAGGTTCACAATACATGCCCATGATCTGAAGTGGTCTGGAAGGAGACTCTTCCTCACATTACAGAGAAGCCCCCAGCAACTTAAGAAGACTGAGCAAAAGGCGGAAGCCGCACAGAGCCCCTTCCTAACAGGCAGATGCTGGTACGGTGGCTGCAGGTGACCTGGGCAGCTGTGAACACAAATGAAAAACCGCTGAGACTCTGCTCCCTAACTGAAATAGACAACAAAGAAGGTGATCATGCCAATTTGGAGTTTTACATTCTGACAGAAATGATGTCCACATGAAGCCAGTTGTCCTCTGGGCCAGTGAAGAAGAACGGTACACCCTGGAATTAGCACCCAGAGCATGAAGGATGGCTGTGCTATGGGGTGCACATCCCAGCGGAGGGCTGTCTACAGCAGGACTGCATGCCGGTGTACCCTGGTTACAGAGTTGGGACAGGGCGGAGCGCAGTAGGCCTCCACTCCATCTCCCACAACCCGCCGTGCAAACATGAGGCATTTTTGGATGTTCCTATTTGCTTCTTCCAAGAGAAAGAAAAAGAGATCAACAGACACGTAGACAGCACCCCCAGAAGGGTCGTGATGCCACGATCACCCCCAGCCTGATCAGCCCTCATCATGGCAGGTGCATGCCCAGCGCACTCAGGGGGCCTCTGGGAAGAGCCAAAACCATCCATGCGGCCACCTCACAGAGCCGCATCTTACTGCTGCACTGCTACCCAGCCCTGGTTTAAACACCGCACCAGGAAAGCTGAGCAGCTGCTGCCTCGGAGGGATCTTGGAGGACTCGGGGACCTCAGACTACACCGAGAGCAGCCGGCATGAACAATTACGGAACCACACGTGCAGCGATGGCAAGGTTATGCCAGGGAGTCTGGGGCACCTCCCACATGTGCTGGAGGGGGAGTGGGGAGGAAGGAACTGGAGGACTTTCCTAGAGAAGATGATAGGCAGAGAGGGTGGAAGGGGACGGTACTGGGAGATGAGAACCAGCATGTGCGAGGAGCAAGAGGCAACCTGCCACTCCAGGCACAAGTGCACAGCGGAACCAAAGCCCAGGGACAGTAGAGGGAGCTGTGGTGAGGCTGGATGGACAGGCAGAAGCCAGGCAGGTTGACGGCCTGTCTGAGCCCCGACTTCCTCCTGCAGGCAATGGAAGCCAGTGAAGGCTTTTAGACTGAGCGGGATATCCCACAGCTAATTTTAGACCCACTGATCCTGCTTACAGTTCAGACCAAATGAAGCTCAGCTGCAGCCTTGAACCTTCGACCAAAACCATCTACCCAAGGGTCCAGTAGGAGTCACACACCAGTGCCTCAACAGAAGCCTTATCTGCATGCCTACCCACGTGGGTCTCGGCAGTGGGTCTGAGTCGTCCTGTGACTGGGCTCCAGCTCCGCTCCGCTATGGTCCTGGCTTAGTACTGCTCACAGGGAGACCAAAGGGAGACTCGCCCACTCCAGCCTCCAGGACAGGCCTGCCAGCCTCAATCTGCAGCAGATGCCAAGGGAGCGCCACCAGGGCTCCCGCCCCTCTCTCGGCAGTCGGGGAGCATTCGACTGGTGCAGGGAGAGATCAGAGTCTCCCCATCTGCACTGTAGCAAGCTCGCCAGTGCCCAGCCCACAGCTGATCCTGAGAATTCCTGTGTGGTCTGCGGCACCCCTCTACCACAGCCCTGCAGTGGAGACACACCCAGACAGGCCTGCAGCTCCATCCACTGAAAGGTCACCTCCAGCTCCTCCCGGCCGTGTTCTGTGAACAGCCCTGCCCACAAAGGGAACTTCTAGAAGACACCCAATGGTGCCAATGAAAACATGGTCCCACGCCAGATTCTGAATCAGCCCTGAAGCTCAGTTTCGGTCCCACCCAGCTGCGCTCTGGGAGCTGATCTACCCGCCGGAGTCTACTGAGAGACATGCCCATCTGAGTCCCTGCAGTAGGCTTGCCAAGCTCTCTTCCTCAGCAGATCCTCAAATGGCCCTGGATCTGTCCCTGTCATCTGCACCCAGGGCAGGCTGACGCACAGACCTCAGCACATTGGGTCCTGAAACGACCCTGCACGTCGGCTCTACCCATTCTCAACACGCGTCGGGAAGAAGGCTGCCTGCTTCCCCAGGACCTAGGAAGACATACCTACCCCTGCCTCCAGAAGCAGGCCTCAAATTGTTATCTCAGCTGTATTCCTGAAACAACCCTGGGTCTTAAGTCCCGCCCATCTCAGCCATGGACTGAAGCACATTGGCCAATCCAAGGACCCAGTCCTCCAGTGACCCAACAGGAGCCCTGGGAAGACATGCTCCTCAGTGTCCCTGATAACAGGCCTCCGACCTGCAAATACTGAAGCAGGATCACCTAGCACCAGCCCTGCAGACGAAGGTCCTTGAGACACTGCAGCCCACCAAGGCAGCAGACAGATCTCATGCCCACGTAAGAGCCCTGACAACAGAGCCACCAACTGCGGCTCCCACTGGAGCTCACCATCAGCCACATTCCCTGAATCCAACCTTCCTCCACTATGAGCCCAGAGGCAACTCCATCAGCCCAGAGACCTAACAGGAAAAGACTATAACTCATCAAAGACAGCCTCTAAGACTGAAATAGGGCTATGCTGCTTCAAATAAATGCACAGACACTAAGTTGTGACTACACAAATAAGAAGGAATCCAGAAGACATGATACCACCAAAGGAAACTCACAAAGCTTCAATAATTTACCCCAAAGAAATGGAGATAACATGAATTACCTGAAAAAAATCAAAATAATCATTTTAAAAAACAGAGATGCAAGAAAATATAGACAACTAAATGAAATTAGGAAAACAATGTATAAACAAATGAGAAATTTAGTAAAGAAACAGAAACCACAGAAAAAAGGCAAACAGATGATCATCTCACACCTGCTGTAATGGCTATTACCGAACAGACAAAAGGTATCAAGTGCTGGCAAGGCATGAGGGGAAGGACCTCCCGTGCACTGCTGGGAGGAACATAAACATCGCTACTGTTTAAAACAACACGAAGGTTCTTCAGCAAACTTAAAACGGACTTACTCTACTATTCAATCACCTCACTTCTGGATATGTATCTCCACAGAAGAAGAATGCAGTAGCAAAACTGAAAAATTCTATATGATTTCAACAGTAGTCTCAATCATATACACAAAAAAAATTGTTACAGTAAACTCAAAACAGGCCTCTTGAAATCAGCCAACTAGAGGAACAAGAAGAATAAATGTTTGAAAACCAGCAAGGAATGTACGGAATCTACAGCACACTATCCCTCATATAAACAGGCCAACGGTGGGATACCCAAAGAAAAGAGACAAAGAGGCAGAAAGTTCATTTAAAGAAACTGAAAATCGGGACCAGCAATTAGCGTAATGGCTATGTCGCTGGACTCCCACGTAGTCGACCACGGTTCGAGTCCCGGATCCGGTGGCTTAAGCTCACGCCGGGCACATGTGCATGCGTGCCCAAGATCCCGAGAGGAGAATGGAGGAGAAGGGATTGCAGCATGGCCATCCCCCCGGGGGGTGATTTCTCGCTTTCTCTCTCTCAGTCTCTCTCTGTGTGTCTGGTGAGCGCATGCGCCCTATAGCACCAAAAAAAAAAAAAAAAAAAAAAAAAAAAAAAAAAAAAAAAAAAAAAAAAAAAAAAAAACCTCTCCAAAAAAAGAAAGAAAAAAAAAAAGAAACTGAAAATCACCCATATCTTGGGAAAGAGTATGGACATACAGATTCGGGAAGCTCAAAGGACCCCAAGCAAGATCAATCTAAAAAAGAATACGAAAGGTACACCTAATCAAACTGTCCCAAGTTCAAGACAAGAATCACACCAATGTCAAAATCTATTATGAAGAGATAGTAATCAAAACAGCATGGTACTGACACAAAAAAACACACTGACAAATGGAAAAAAACACACTGACAAATGGAAGATGATAGAGAGCCCAGAAATAAACCTGTGCATTTATGATAAATTGATTTCCAACAAAAACTGACCAGAACATACAGTGGGAAAAGAATAGTGTCTTCAATAGAAGACAGTATTTAGAGTGTAGCCATGGTGGTGCGGGTGGTATGGTTCTGCTACATGATACTAGAGCCATGCTGCGGACCTCAGTTTGGATAGTATGGATCTTGGGTCGACCTGATTTGTGACCCTCGGTGTTTGGAAGAACTTTGGACAGGGGAATCACAACACAGCAAAATCCAGTTAAGGGTATATGAACACCTGCATGTGAATGCCACTCATTCATTAATTAATCAATAAATGACTAAAATAGAGAAAACTGGATATCCACAAGCAGGAGAAATAGGACTCTACCTTATTGCCATACATAAAAACTCAAAAATAATAGATTAAAGACTTAAATGTAAGGCTGTAAACTGTAAAACTACTAGAAGAAAAAATGTGGAAATGCTCCACAACACTGATCCAAGCAAAGATTTCTAGATTGTGACCCCCAAATACACACACAACAAAAGCAAAAACAAGTGGAACTGCATCACACTAAAAAGTTTGAGGACCAGGAGTTGGCATAATGGCTATGTTGCTGGACTTTCATGTAGCTGACCGTGACTTGAGTCCCAGGCCCAGTGGCTTAAACTCACACCGGGCACATGTGCATACGTGCCCAAGATCCTGAGAGAAGAATGGAGGAGAAGAGATTGCGGTGTGGCTATCCTCCCGGGGGGGGGGGGGGGGGTGTATGATTTCTCGCTTTCTGTCTCTGTCTGTCTGTCTGGCGAGCGCACATACCCTATAGCAAAAACCTCTCCAAAATAAAAATTAAAAAATACAAAGTCTCTGTACACGGGATACAACTAATAGAGACAATATAAAAATAAGGAGGAAATCTCTGCTAGCCATACTTCAAGAGGCTAATACCCAACATACATAAATATTTAATAGTAAGAAACAACCCAGGCAAAAAAATGGGGAAAGGACACTTTTCAAAAGATGCCATGTCAACAGCTAGCAAGTATATGAAAGAATACTCAGCGTCACTAATCATTAAGAAAATGCAAATTAAAACCACAATTTAAACAAACAAAAAACCACAATGAGGTATTTCCTCAAACTTGCTAGAATGGTTATTACTAAAAAAAATAATAATAAAAAACACAAGAGATAACAAGAGCTGGTGAAGGCGTGGAGAGACGGTACCCTTGTATACTGTTGGTAGTAACATATTAATTAATACAGCCATTATGAAAGACAGTACAAAAGTTCCTCAGGAAACTAAAAACAGAATCAACCTACAATCTATGATAGTAATCATAGTAATCCCACTTCTGGGTATATCTCCAAAGGAACTGAAATCAGAATGCCAAAGAGATATATGCACGTCCATGTTTATTGCTAATATCTGTAATAACTAATCTATGGAAGCTACCTAAGTGTTCATCAACAGGTAAGGAAAATGTGGTGTATATGAGGGAGCTTCAAAAAGCTTATGAAAACATACTATAAAAAATAAAACTATGCGTGGATTTTGAAAAATTTTTGTGTCAAAATAAACTCATGCTTTAATTCCATTTTTCTATGGGCTTTTTAAAAAAGCATTTATCTATTTATCTGTTATGATCTTTAAGTTGCTGGTCAGGGACTCAAACCACAGTCAGCCATGTAGGATTCCAGTGCTTTAACCACCATGCCACCTACAGGCCTCTTCCATGAACTTTTTAAAGTTCCCTCATGTATATTCTATTCAGCCCTTTTTAAGAGAGGAAAGGGCCAGCTGTGTGGTAAAGCAGTAATGCACTGCTCAGAAAAGCAGGGTCCCACACGGTAACTGTAGTTTGAATCCCCAGCCAGGTCAGCCTGAAACATGTTGGGCACTCATGAGTGTCCAAGTTCCCACTTACTTCAGGAAGGGGTTCGCAGCATGACCAGACCCTGTGGAGGGTGCTCTTCCTCTCTCCCATGTGCATGTATATGTTCTATCGAGAATAAAGAAAAAGATGTGAAAAAAAACCCTAGGCCAGCCATAGTGGCACAATGATGACACTCCCTGATGCCAGAACCATAGAAGGTTCTAGGTTCACATCCTGAGGTCTCCCTGTGCAGGTCAGGCACACACATTAGGTGCCCATGGATCTTGGCTGGCTGAGGCTAGGATGAAGATCCCGATCTTCATATTTCTCTCTCTCTCACAGAGAAACATACAAATAAACTTTTAATTAATTAAATAATTAAAATCGGATAATGGAGCCAGCGGTTCATGTGATGGTTAAGGCACTCAACTTCCACTTGGCTGACCACGGTTGGAGTCTTGGACCAGGAGGCTTGAAAACCATGCTGGATGCATGCATGCTCAGTATCCCAGGAGAACAGAGGAAAGGGACTGCAGCACAGTCATGCCCCTGAGGGTGATTTCTCACTTTCCCCCTCTGTCTTCTCCATCTGTCTCCAGTGAGCACTCACGCCACGTGGCACAAACCTTAGCAACAACAACAAAAAGATGTTAAGAAAAAAACAAAACTGTCAAAACAAGAGAAGACAATTACATTACTTGGTCACAAGGGGAACAGGAGAGGAGGACAGAAGTTTACAGAGTCAAAATGGTGGAAACACAACTGCTGATTTAATGTGAGCAGTCACTTAATCACAATGGGGGGATAAGAGAAGAAAGGAGAGGCAGAGGAGCTAAAGCCCCATCTATGGTGCAGAAGGACATGCTGTCTAAAATGGACGACGGAAACAACTGAGAGCAGCAGAAACCTGTTAGCTTACAATGTGGCGGTAACCACCTCATGAAAGAGCTAACTGCGGGAAGCTCCCTCCAGAGTGAGCTTGAGGGCGGACACTGGAAAGCAGGGGCTGCTATCCGCCTGGGCTTCCATCCTGACAACCTCAGTTTCTAAACTGTGTACCTGCGCTATCTGAACAAACTGACAAGTAAAGGTTAAAAAGAAGGGTTTTTGGAGAGGTTTTCGCTATAAGGCACGTGCACTCGACAGAAAGACAGACAGAAAGCGAGAAATCACACCCCAGGGGGGATGGTCACACGGCAATCCCTTCTCCTCCATTCTCCTCTCGGGATCTTGGGCACGCACGCACACGCGCCCGGCATGAGTTTAAGTCACTGGGTCCGAGACTCAAACCGCGGTTGACTGCACAGGAGTTCAGTGACATAGCCACTATGCCAACTGTTGGTCCCAAGAAGGGGGTTATTAATACAGATCAAATGAATAATAATAAAGACATGCAGAAAATAATTTTCTAAGTAGTAAAAATATATTTAGCAAATAGTCCAGGGTCAAAAAACCAAGGAACCAAAAGCGAAGATCATAACATAAAAATTTAGACCACAGGTCTGTAAAAATACAGCTCATTTTACCATATATTCTTCCTAAACTGGATAGAAACTGAATTGCTATACAATAAGTTACATTTCTATAATATTCACTGACTGGATTGTAGAAATAATGTTTAACTTTGTAGAAAACTTGAAAACAAAGTAAAATAAGTAAGAATTTTCACAATGCTAGTGTTCAATGAGCCATTATTACCTTTCTAAATACCTGTATTCTTGTTCTTAAACACAGTATTGGTATTAACTGCATATAATGTTAAGAACTTTAACCTTAAGCATTTTCTCATGCCATCAAATATTCTTCCAAAATCCAGAGCCCTGACCGCAGCACACGTATGCCCCAGGATGCGATCAGTGCCCTGGGTGCTAGACAACCGGATTCTAAATTGATTATAATCACGGTACACCTGAGGAGCTTATAAACAAGTCTGGTGGATATTTGGATAATTCGATAAAAATCCTCTGGCTTGAAATATACCTCATTCTTTAGAGAAAAGCACACAGTATTTTAAAAGCCAGCATAGCACGAGGTCACGGCAGTGCCTGCCACTTGCTAATTCTGATGTTCTATCTCAGTCACCACGGCAGAGTGCCAGCAGGAGCCAAAGACTAAGGTCTGGCCTTGGCTCCAGGCAACTCTGCGACCAGATCTGGGAAAATCTCCATGTCCTTTCCTACCTTTGTAAGAAGGGTTAAATTCCAGGATTCCGGAAGGTCCCCCAGAGCCCTAACATCTGCCCTGTCATCTGGGCTAGTTCATTTACCTGTGAATTCTGTCCCCTACCTCAGCACATCTGATACTTTAGTCACAATTGTCACAGCCCCATCCTGCCTTCTCTTGTCCATGGAGAAGAAACAATCTTAAGAGTGTTCAAGTCCTGCATTAAACAGTAAAAGCCAAATAAGGAGTGTGAAAGAATGAAAAGGTAAAGGCAGAAAAAGAGGGAGTGTCAGAAAGAACACAGAAGCACACTCACGTGGTCGCGTTTGGGAGGAAGTCACGCGTTTACCGACCATGGCTTCTCTCCATGTGCAGAAAGTGCTTTGGAAACAGGCCACTGGCGCAGGCACACCTGAAGGGCTCTGCACTGTTCCAAGCGTTTCTTGCTATTCTGCCACAATTTTGATTTCCGGCTTGCACAGAGCTGCCCTAGGGAAGAACTGCTGAAGGCCCCCCTCAATATTATGGGTCTCTCAGACAGCTGAAGGACGCCTGGTAGTGGGTTAAGTGGTGACAAGTCAGAGGACGAGAGAGGCAGACAGATGGCAGACAGATGTCACCGGGTGGGAGCACAGAATGAGCGCTGACTCGCGCTCCCTCCCTCCTGCCCCAGGGAGGCAGCCAGCTCTTCTGCTGCTGCTTTCTCTGCAGAAGCAAGCAGCTCACCCACTGCTATGGGAAGGAGACCAGGGGTCCAGGGCGAACTCGAACTGGGGGCACAACGAGGGGCCAGGGCTGCGGTGAGCATTGGAGGTGCTACCCAAGGGGAGATGCGCTCCTCGTGATGGAGCGGAGGAACAGACAGGATGAAATAAAAAGAATTACGGAAGAAAAGAACAGGCCGAGGTACGTTTCACTACTCCACTTGCCCAAAGCTGCCAAGAACATCGAAGTAACTCAATATTCCCCACAACAACTAGGAACTTCCGCTTTTTAAGCAATGGGACCTATGGGGGCGAAATTCCCCAGGCGCCTAGCACCCAAGCACAGGGCTCCATCTCCCACGTAAGTGCCCTGCAGAGAGCACTAACCTTTCACTGAGGTGCGGTCCCTGAAGACCTCACAGCTCTGGTGCAGTTGGCCTGCACCTCAGTCCATCTGTGAAGCTGTGGCACCCTCCTGAAGCAAGACAAACTGCCAGAAGGCTCCTGAGTCCTAATTCAGATGCAAATTTTTCATTGTGTTTTTAGCTGAAAAGATTTAACTCTGATTATTTTCTTCCCTTCTATGTCTCATTTCCTCTCTATCCTCCCTTTTGGTACTCACATCTAGGAGAATGAAACAGTAGGGACACAGTCCAGGCTGGCCTCAGGCGCCTCTGCCTGTGGGCCTCTGCATCCCAAATCTCCAAGAGGGCAACAGTAAGCTCCACTCACACATCCCTGAGGATTACGCAGAACACTGCACACGGGGCTCCCAATACACAGCTGCCCAACACTGACCATCTTCCATTCACTCTTGATTAACAACAAAAAAAGCACAGCCTAAATTTTCATTTTTAAGCAGAAAAGACTAAAAAAGAAAAGAAAAAGGCACCAGTTCTTAAATCCCGTGAAATTCCAACCACCTAGGGACCTCCTTAAGTGAGGAAATGTCAATCCTGAACTTAAGGTGAAGAAAAACCCAGCAGTAGTATATAGAGAAGTGAGGAGAGATACACACCCCCACAAGAGGGCTGCAAGGGAGAGGGTCTCGTGACACAGGGGCAGCATGGCACCTTCCGCCAGCTCAGACACTGACCAAGGATCGGGAGTAGCTGCCCTTCCCAGGCCCAGAGAGCCCTGGAAGGGGGAAGGCTGGCCAAGCTCTCTGAGGAGCTGACAGATGAAGCGCCATCTTACTGGCTACTTCCGGTCTTGCCAATTGCTTTCCTCTAATGGAGCACTTACTATGTAATTTAGCAGAACCTGCAGTTCTTTTGTCCCACACATCGTTTCCATCCAGACTGCAGTTGCACTGAAGACAAAAACAGTGTCTTTTAATTTGTTCCTAACAGTCACATGGTCTTAGCAAGCACTTGGTAACTGTTAACTAAATGGAGAACGCTGAGAGTAAGTCCGAGCTTTCTATTTGGGGATGTCTTTTCAAGTCTGAAATGGACTCGATGGCTACATCAAACTGGAAGTCTATTTTTTGTCTATATTCCCATGACCTCAGGAATCCTCATCTCATTGGACAACTGATGGTCACTGTCTCCAACAGAATTTAAAATATCTCCTTACTCTACCCTCCAATTCAATACTACAAATAATTTACAGTAAAAACACAATAGTTCTCTTGGGAGTACCTACAGTATACACTTTGATATTTGGCCAATTTTAAGATGCCTATATTCCCAGATGTAGTCTTTACCTTCCCCCTCAGCCTTTTATTCTCCTCATCTCATTGGCTTGAAGGCGGTGTGAATACAAACTTAGAGAGGCAGCAGGCGGCAGCTCAGTGACACCTTAGGGTGCAGGGTATGAGTGATAAAGGAATATCAAACTTCAAAGAAAAGCAGTTCAAACTGAAATTTTATTACTGTGGAAGTTACAGAACTTCATGTACCTCCCAAAGTCTCTCCTGTCCTTTTACTCGAAGCTCTCCCCAAACCTACATTACTACACCTGTGTAGTATCCCCCTGCCCCAAAGCAACCCTAACTATGTGCAAATACCCTGTGTGTGCAAAGTTACTGTACCTCTGGGATAGTGCCAGTCCTTGGGGAATAACTACCTCAGATTTGCAGATTGCTGCTGAACAAACCATTTCTCAAGACATGTGAGAGCTGTATCTTCTAAACAAGTAAGCTCGCTAAGAATGAAGTAACCATCTTAACGCTTCCTTTCAATGATCTTTATGGGAGAGCTAGAAAAACAACAGCCTAGAAAAACTGTTGAGACAAAATAGTTATTTGCATCCTCTAACTTCGGAAAATATTTAAGTGACAATGTTCTTACAATTTCCTGAGATCAGGGGAAGGCATAAGAGAACAGCACACAAATTTTCAGCTCCTTCTGGATGAGGCTTTCACTCTACGGCTTCTTTTGCTTGGACAGTTATAAATTCATAAAGGACATTCAAATATAAAAGTATTTCAAAGCCGAAATGCACCACTGGATGCTATCGTGGTCAGAGAGGGTCTGTGCCTCTCCTCCCACGGGGACTGCATCAACTACAGCACGAGCTCACGTCAGAACATGCCCCCACATAGCAACGGCCTGTGGCCAGGGAGGACTGGCTCCACCACGCTGCAGAGTTTTTAAGTCATGTTCTTTTCTGACTTTGGATTTTTCACCTGCAAAGTAAGGTCATTAAATCAAGTATCTCTACAACTTCTTTAAAACTTCTAAAAAGCTCAACCTTATCAACTACACAAAAAAACAAGTCAACTACAAAATTTTGGGCCTTTTAGGATGGCATCATCCCCAAGTTCAAGAAGCTCAGTTTATCCACAGCCAGACATCAACGAAAGCTGCATAAAATACCTAGTTATGTACGACCCTCGTGTTTCCAAAATGCTTCCTTCTCAATTCATGTCATTTCCTAAGTCCACAGGAACAGCAGGATAGGTGGTACTACCTGTACCACACAAATGAAGACAAGACTGGGAAAGGGGCATTACTGGTTCTAGATTTCTCATACAGTGGGGATATTTCTACTACTCATTGTAACTAAGTCATGCACTGCTATTATTACTCGCATTATCAGAAATACTGAGTTGTCAGAAAAGTCATGACACATTTTTGCAAAGGAAAATAAAAAACCAATAAAAAACCCAATAAAAAACCACAACTAGAAGCAGGTCTAAGACCCGATGAAATGCACGTTTAAAACACTGAGGGGCTGGTTGGTGATGCAGCAGCAAAATGGGAGGCTCTGTTAGGAAGGCCCACACATCTGAGGACCTCCCTGAGTACGCTGGGCTTGCCTGTGTCTACAATCCAGGACGCCTGGGGATGAGTGGACTGCAACATGGAGATCTTCTCGGAGCTGCTTTAACTCTCTTTCTCACTCATGGAATTAAAAAGAAAAATATAAAATACTATAATTTCATTGCATAATAGCGTTGGGATCAACAGACTGCACCTACGACAACGGACTCGTAAGGTTACTGCGGGCTATACCAGACAGCCTGGGTGTGTAGTTTACTATACCATCGGGTGTGTGTAAGCACTCGGTGTTCATACAGGAAGGAAATCTCCTAGCGACATCACTCTCCCCATGTATTACCACTGTCAGGAAAGAAATTAACTGCCATTATTAGAGCATAAGAATGTAGTAGGCTCTAAACTAAGTGCTAGGAGGGTCACTTTATGTTTAAATGATTAATCTGTCATCGATAGTTACTTGAGTTGATAAAACTCAGTTGAAGAACACTGACCAAACTAAACAAGCAAAGTGCTTGTGAAAGCTCTTGCAACCATAGCTCAGTACCTCCCTCCAGGCTGCATCAAACGGTTTCCTCACCAGTGGCCCAGTAAGCTGAGTAGGACGCAGATACACTGAAGAGAGAATTTCAATGGACAGTTTCAGCTCACAGAGACAATCTTTATCCAAGGAAATTAGTTCTCTTAAACACGGTCATTTTCATAAAAATTGTTTAAAAATTACTTTCAATTTGGTTGGCATGACATCACAGAATTAAAGACCTTGGATAAATGCAGGAAGCATTTAATATTAACTGGACTGGCCTTCAAATTATAAATAATGGCCAAACTACGAATAAAATTACCTTTATTAACATTAACAGTGTATTTTAAACTATCAAATGTGCTTTCAATAAAAAGTTTCTGAAAGTAAGTAAGATCTTATACTGAGACGTTTAAATAAGTATCACATAAAAGGATTACATTTGATAATTTCTTCATTCAACAGACCAAAGAAACTGACCACCAGCTGTGCCTCAGGAGCCGACAGGCAGAGGACTCACAAGCCATACTGTAGGTGACAGGCTCAGTTTAAAGAGCTGTTTTATGAGAAGAGAACTGCAGACGCCTCCACTCCATTTCACATGGAAAAATTAAGCCTCTGCTGTCATGTCCAAGACAACACAAGTAAAATAAATAAATAAATATGGGGGGGGAGTTATGCATGAAACCAAAGTTCTGCAAATCATTTTGGGATATTTGAAGGGGGAAAAAAAAACCTATACACATCAGAGCACAAAGGAATATACGGCCAAAAAGACCTAATGTATTCCTTTGTGTAGATTTCCTAAAACTAAATGATAGTAATGATTCTTTTCAAAAAAACGTAATTTTTTAATTTCAATATTTCATTTATTCATAACTAATATTACTGCATTCAGCTTTATGACAGTTTGTCTAAAACTGTAAGAAAAAATTACCAACTAAACAACTACAGAAAATGTAATAATGAAAGTCAAGTTTTTCTACTTGACTATTTTTTTATTAAAGTATTTGCTCTCTTTATAGGTAAAGTTCATGAATCATCAATCTCCTAGCAAAAATTATGTAATTTAATTTATTAAATACATCTAAACTGGAACTACACAGGGTATGGTGGTGAGTTACACACTGAGCAAGTATAAAATGTTGGTCCAAATCCAACAGGATCTGTATCGGCAGAAATGTAACTTACTGCACTGATGTGCTGCTCCTTACAAGGGTCATTTGTACAGGGACTGTTACTACTGCTATTATCAAACTATATTTCACATCAGGTTGGATTAATTATGAATCGGTCCAGCAGAAAGTTCTCTTTCAACACAAGTAAGAATTAAACTTACATTAAGGATCATAAATGAATACTGTGGGAGGTCCTAGGTTGAAACCCTACGTCTGCTACTTCCTAGCCATACGACCTCAGGAAACATCATTCGCACCCCAGGCCTCGACTGAGGAGGTAAAAGCAGAACGAGTGACTGGCGCCTCACAGACCTAGGGACAATTACTGGTATATCACAAGGCTGGGCACAGGGACATGCGTCCACAATCACAGCAACTTGGGCAGGCTGAGGCTGGCCTGCCACCTCAAGTCTGGTATGAACAATCCTTTCCAAAAAAGACCCAGGTGTGGTGGTGAGTGCTGCAGTCCAAGCTGGAGAGAGCTGAGGTAGGAGGGTCATGACACAGCGAGACTCTGTTTTAAGTTAAAAATATATATATCTACACATATGTGTACATATATGTATGTGTGTAAGTATGTGTTACACATATATCAGTTAACAGTTCCTGACACCAAGTGCTCAATAGGTGTTAGTTGTTTCTATTACCAAAAGAGAACCGACTTGATCCTTTCATGAAAAACAGTTCTCATTTCAAGAAACATTAGTCAAATAGATATAATCAGAAGACTTTTTAAAATTAATTAAATGTCCACAAAGTACTTTTCACTTTAGGAGTCAATGTTCAACAAGATTTCAGTAGCTCTGTAATGTTTCTAAAGAAAACCACAGATTGGGTAAAGTCTAGACTGCACCTTGTTATGTTGGCTAGAACTGGAGGAATCTGAGAACTTAAACCATGCATTAAAATGCACATACATTAGGGCCGGCAAGTGGCACGGTGATTGGAGGCTCTGGACTCCCACATGGCCGACCACAGTTCAAGTCTCGGACCTGGTGGCTTGCATTCTCACCTCCTCTCTCTCTCTCTCTGATCAAACTGGAAAATAATAATGATGATAATAAATAAAATTAAATAAAATAATTTTTAAAAAATTCACATACATGGGACCAGCAGAGGGCGTAAGGGTTATGTAGCTGGACTCCCACATAGTCGACTATGGTAACAGTTCCGAACCTAGCAGCTTAAAACTCACGCCAGGGGACCAGCAGTTGGCGTAATGGCTACGTCGCTGGACTCCCATGTAGTCGACCACAGTTCGAGTCCCGGACCCAGTGGCTTAAACTCACGCCAGGCGCATGTGTGTCCAAGATCCTGAGAGTAGAATGAAGGAGAAGGGATTGCAGTGTGGCCATGCCCCCTGGGGGGTGATTTCTCACTGTCTGTCTGTCTGTCTGTCTGTCTCTCTCTCTCTTTCTGTTTTTCTGGCGAGCGCACACGCCCTATAGTGAAAATCTCTCAAGAAAAAAAAGAGGGACCAGCAGTTAGCGTAATGGTTATGTCGCTGAACTCCCATGTAGTCAACCGCGGTTCGTGTCATGGACCCAGTGGCTTAAAACTCACGCCGGGCACGTGTGCGTGAGTGTCCAAGATCATGGCGGAGAAGGGATGGTGGCATGGCCATCTCCCCGGGGGGTGATTTCTTGCTTTCGATCTCTCTGTCTCTGTCTGGCGAGCGCATGCGCCCTATGGCAAAAACCTCTCCAAAAGAAAAAAACTCACACTGGACACATGTACATGTGTGCCCTAGATCCTGAGAGGAGAATGGAGGAGAGGAGATTGCAGTGTGGCCAAATTACCCACCCCTGGGGGAGTAATTTCTCACTTTCTGTCACTCTCTCCCAGCAAACACACACCCTATAGCAAAAATCTCTCTTAAAAAAAAAAAAAAAAAAAAAAAAAAAAAAACTGCAGAGAAGACTCCTGCATTCGAGCTGTGAACTATTCCTTTCAGGGACTAAGACTGCTGAAGATTTTCTGCTGAGACTTCACCCTCTAGACCCCAATCTAGAGAGCGGTAGGGCACCCTCTGCATCCTCCTGTCTCTCTCTTTATATTTATTTATTTTTTAAGGTAAAATATTTTCTTGTTTCTCAGATACTTCCTTATCTTGCAAATTATCACCTTGCCCCTCCCATTTAGGAGAGGTAAAAGCAGAGGCCTTCTGAGAAGACGCCTGCATTTGAGTTGTCAACTATTTGGTTTTCATTTTTTGCTTTTTAAAAAAATTAATAAAATTTTTAATTTTTTTCTTTGTTTTCTTTCCCTTTTCCTTTTACCTTCATCACTTTGCTGTTCAGCTTTCACACACTGAGTGTCTAGACAGGTCTAAGTGAACCGGAGTCAAACAACTGAATACTATTATGGTCAGAATATTCCTTAATTCTCACTGAATCTGCCACACAAAGGGAGAAAAATGAAACTGCAGAGAGACTGCATTCACCTCCTCCTGCACACCCCTGAACACTCATATTGACCTTCAAGAACATAGGAAGAAAAATAAAACCCATGAGATGACCAGAAACTACCAGAGAGGCACAAGAAATAAGAGAAACCCAGAAAATACCTCTCCCCAAGGGAAAAGAATAACTCCTCTCCATCCACAGACAGTACAATGGAACTCGTGGAAATGTCAGATAAAGAACTTAAGAGTATTCATAATGACAAAGCTAACAGAGATGGAAGAGGAGCGAGACAATGAACTCCAGAAGAGAAAGGAGAAAAGAGCGATGAGTTCCAGGAGGTGAGAAAGTTTTTGCACTATCTGAAAGAGGAATTACGCACCATAAAAAAGAATCAAACGTAACTGTTACAGATGAAGTCTATAATACAGGAAATCAAAACCTCCCTGGAAAGTATTAAAGGCAGATCATGCAGAAGATTGTAAGAAAAATTCACCACAAACACTGAGAAAATAGTCCAAAAAAATTAGAACAATATACAAGAAATTCTAGATACCATTAAACGTCCAAACATCCAGATAACTGGTATCCCAGAAGGTAAAGGACATTGATAATCTATTCCATAAAATCCTGGAAGAAAGCTTTCCAAACCTAGAGAGGCAGTCAGAGACTCAGACCCAAGAAATACAAAGGACCCCAAATAGAATCAACTTAAGCAGATTTTCTCCTAGACACATTATAGCCAAATTAACCAAAACCACAAAGACAAGATACTAAAATGGGCAAGAGAGAAATGTCAATTTACTTACTAAGACTATCCCATCAAGCTAATAGCAGATCTCTCCTCAGAAACAATGTGTGCAAGGAAAGAATGGGAAAATAGATTCAAAGTGTTAAGTGAAAAACAATTTCAACCAAGAATACTACACCCAGCAAGATTAATCCTTCATATGGGAAGAAAAGACAAAAACATTCTCAGATTATCAAAACCTGAAAAAATTTACCAATACCAGACCAGCTCTCCAAGAAGTTCTGAACAGAGTGCTTTACTGAAACTAAAGTCAGACACACAAAAATAAAGAGTTCAAAAACAACCAAGAAAATGGCCAGTTTACTGGTAGGGACAAGTCTGGAGTTGAATGTTAGCTCCCAGAATTTAAACAGAAAGATCGAACCACAACAGAAGAGATTAATTACATGAGACTAAACTGGTGAAATAGAATTTTATGGCTTTTGATTAAAACATTTCTGATTTTCTTCTATGCTTTGTTTTCCAGATTTAAAGATTTTTGTCTTCTCTTGAGCTGTCAATATGTTTATGTACCTACTATTTGAATCCTAACCTGTTTCCTGGCTTTAAGTCTTAAGCAAATTTCTCTTACCATTTTTTGAATTGAGTTTATTAAAGCTAAAATTGCTTTAAAAATATATATATTAAAAAATACCTATTTAAGGCTGTAATAAGCTATATGGCCTCAGCTGGGTGCTACTTTATAGTATATTCATTCTACTCACAGAGTTTCATGTGTTCACAGATATGTATATATCAGCTGAACTTGCTACTGAAAGTATTTAGGTTAAGATATTCTGAGAATCAATAAAATGTGAGAAAAAAAGAAATGAAAGCAACTGTAGATAACAGAGGCAGTGGAGGAAGAAGGTAGAAAATGGCAGAGGGTGAGAAATGGGGAATCAAAAAATGTATACATATGAGAAACAAGAAATGGAAAATTATTGGTTGATGATAATATGTACAATTAAGCCAATGATAGTATTCTGAATGGGAAATTGCATTTTGTATGTTGTGATGATGGTCAGTGAATAAATGTAAAATACATTTTAAAAGATAAAGAAAAAATGGTAGATAAAATTAAAATAAATCTTAAAAAAGGTAAACAAACAAAAAGATGTTGATTAGCTGGAGGCCTAGAAGGGAATCACAGTACGAGGAGGCCTGGCTGAAGGTGCCCGTCGTTCACGTGCTGTCTTGTGCTCTTGCTCTCTCATGAAGGGAATAAATAAACTTCAAAAAATTTATATGCACACACATAAAACAGAAAGCTTCAGAACTGTACATGTACACAAATATTTTTCTTTGTTTATGAACACTTAAAATATACCAGCAGCCACAAATAAAATACACTAGTAACCTTAAGAACACGCCAGTAGCCATAATAAAATCAAGCAAGCAGATACTGGCTTTGAAACTCTGCCCTCCACTGGAAGAAACTAGAGCTCTTTGGGAAAGAGCTAACTCCCAAATTCAAGCAAGGAAAATATACGATGAATTGAAAACTTTGTTCAAAGAATGATTAGGTCGTGTCAAAAAGAAAACAGAGCCATCCTTGAGCAGTTTTCTGCTGGCCAGAGAACAGGATTTATAGCAGCAGCATATTTTGAGCATCTAAATAAACAGTAATAGTAACTAAAAGTAATAATCAACGAGTAAAAAAAAAATATGAGCCCATACTTAAATGAACAAATAAGTAAGGAAAAGCTCTTCCTTACAGTAGAATGGCGACTAATAAATGTAAAAGAAACAATGGGGTTAGAAAAAATATCAATGTATGCTAAAATCAGCAGGTTAAAGTACGGCGAGAAACTGGCTATTTCCAAAAACTCAAAAGTCATCCTCTATAAACTGCCAATTAACAATGGGATAAAACAGTAATTTCACAATGGAGAAACTCAGTGAATACCATCTTAATCAAGTGCTCAAAGCTAACTTCGCAAGAAGATGACTGGACTAAGCCAACACATCTACTGACAGACACACTTAGGATTGACATCACATCAGTGATAATTCCAAGAAAACTTCAGACACACCCTAATTAAGGAACAATGAACAAAATTATAAAATAACTGTCTACACTCTTCAAAAATATCAAAGTCAGGATGAAAACTTCAGTCAAAAGACTGAAGAGGGAACCAGCAGTTAGCATAATGGCTACGTCGCTGGACTCCCACGTAGTCGACTGCGGTTCGCGTCCCGGACCCGGTGGCTTAAAACTCACACCAGGCGTGTGTGCGTGCGTGCCCAAGATCCCGAGAGGAGAATGGAGGAGAAGGGATTGCGGCGTGGCCATCCCCTCTGGGGGGTGATTTCTCGCTTTCTGTCTCTCTGTCTGTCTCTGTCTGTCCGGCAAGTGCACACGCCCTATAGCAAAAACCTCTCAAAAAAAAAAAAAAAAGACTGAAGAGACATTATAAATGAAGGGATATCCTGGACTAGATTCTGAACTACAAGGGAAAAAAGGGATGTACACAGGACATTACTGAAAACAAGGGACAAAACCTCAATGTGGACAATAGATGATAGAATTCTATCAATGTTACAGTTCCTGATTTTAATAACTACTAAAGTTCCCTAAGAAAACATCCTTGTTCTTAGAAAATACACACTAACTTTGAAGAAAAAATGATACAAAAAGACTACTGTGTATGTGTGTAAGAAAATGTGTAAAATTGGCAGAGCTAGAAGGCAAAAGAGGCCACCATTCTTGTGCTGACTCCGCACTACCCTCAACCCATCCAGGAGCAAAAGGAAAGCAGGACTACTCTGGCCCAAGCAGACCACCAAAGCCCTCTGCCAGCCCGACAGTGTGGGAGGAGGGGCTGTCTCAGCCTTCAAGACCTGCACCCCACTTCCTACAGTCAAGAGAGTTAGAAGGTAGGAGGGGCCACCATCCTTGGGCTGGCGTCACCCCCTAACCTCCACGGATTCAGAAGCAAATGGACAGCAGGAGGACCACGCCAGCCTAGGATGCTCTGCCTACAGTGTGGGAGGAGGGGCTCCTTTGGTCCACACACCACACAACTTCTGCTACCATCTCACATTCTGGCTTCCCGGCTCAGACCCCAGCCACAGTGGGACCAGAGAGGTTTGAGTAGGTGGGAGCCAAACAGCTGAACACAGTGAAGATCTAGAGGAATTCTCTTTCCACACTCACCACAGTAGAAAAAGGAGAGAAAACCACAATGAGATAGCCAGTTAGAATGGCTAGGATCAAAAAAATAAAGAATGACAAGTGCTGGCAAGGCTGTTGTGAAAAGGAAACCCCCTTATACTGTTGGTAGGAATGTAAATTAATACAACCTCTGTGGGAAACAATATGGAGGTTACTGAGACAGCTACAAACAGAAATACCATAGGACCCTGTAATCCCACTCTTCGGTATTTAAAACACTCAGTCAGAAAGACATTTCACATCCATATTTACTGCATCATTATTCACAATCGCTAAGACATGGCATCAACATAAGTGTCCGAAAACTGACGACTGGGTTGAAAACTACTGTAGCACATATATAATATGGAATATTACTCAAACAATACAAGTCAATATTACTCAGTCACTACAAGTCAATAAGAAAAATATCTTGACCATCTCAAAAGGCTGTGGCCATGACCTTAATGTTAAGTGAAGGGAGCCAGACTTTGAAAGACACACACTGTATATCCCCACTTTATATGTACTGAATATCTGCACTCTATGGCAGAAATTAAAAGATTTGAAGATATGATAGTAGTTAAGTATAGATACCAGAGACTGTAAAGGAGGGGAGAGAAGTGGGTGGTAGAAGGTGGATGGTACAAGCAAAGAGAAGAAACACTTAACAGAAAAAAAAGTAAAAAAAGTAAACTTCTCTGTAGGAAAAAAAAAAAAAAGTTCTGTAATTAAAAAAAGAGAAATGTATAATATGCTAACAATTAGTGAATCTAAACACAGGGAATAAAAGTGTTTCTTGTACTATTCTGATAATTTTTCTGTAAGTAAAGAATTACATTAAGGGACCAGCAGTTGGCATAATGGCTATGTCACTGGACTCCCATGTAGTCGACCACAGTTCGAGTCCCGGACTCGGTGGCTTAAACTCACGCCAGGTGTGTATGCGAGCATGCCCAAGATCCCAAAAGGTGAATGGAGGAGAAGGGACTGTGGCATGACCATCCCCCCTCGGGGGTGATTTCTCACTTTCTGTCTCTCTGTCTCTGCCTTTCTGGTGAGCGCATTCACCCTATAGCAAAACCTCTCCAAAAAATTTTTAAAAATAAAATTACACTAAAATAGTTAAATGAGGAAATTTTTAAAAGTTTGTGGAAAATGGAACTGAAAATAATCTTTATTTTTCAACATAAGCTCCATCAAGTTCAAAATATTTTTGTAAGCAATGATACTAAGTCATTCAGTTTTCCCTAAAGAGCTGAAGGTCCTGAGAATTTAACCATTGTCAATATGTTTTTTTAATTATTAACTAATGAAAAATCAGTACCTTTTAATATTTTAAGATTAGGAAACAAAAATGAGGAGGAGCTAAAACAGAATTATAAGATGGATGTCTGATGATTTCCCATCAAAACTCTCACAAAATTGTCCATCTGATGAGTGAATAGGGCTTTGGTGTGGGTGAAGGGAGACTCTCTGGTGAAACTTTCCGGGTACCTTTCTGCAAAAGCTTTAGCTAACTTTCTCAAAAATACTCTCATCATAAGCAGAAGATACTGTTCTTTGGCGCTACAAGTCAGTAAGAAAAATATCTTGACCATCTCAAAAGGCTGTGGCCATGCCCTTTGCTACTACAAAAGAGTAGTCCACTTCTGCTTTGACTGGACCACTTCCACTCTTGGTAGTCGTTCTTTGATCATGCTTTGTCTTCAGGACTGTAAAGGTAAGCCAGTGTCATCTCCTATTAGAATTCTTTGAAAACATTGCTTCAGGATCTTGCTTTCTTATTTAACATTTACCTTTGAAAAAGCTCTGCTCTTATCTGCCACTGATTTGGACACCCAGTTTCAGCACCCAACAAAAAGAATATTTATTTCACTTTAACTTTTCAGTCAAAATTATGTAAGATGAACCAAAGAAGGTGAGGTGCCTGTGGTACTGTCTATTGTTTCTGCTGGTTTTTTCTTTTTCCACCATAGGTCGTGTGCACTCACGGCTGGGGTAGCAAGGGGTTTGCAAAAAGTGAGAAAACACTTCCAAGGGGAGATGGCCACCACAATTCCTTCTCCTCCATTCTCCTCTCAGGATTTTGGGCATGCATGCCCATGTGCCCAGTGTGATTTTCAAAGTCAGCAGGAACTTCAGTGGGCCACGTGGGAATACAACACCTTAACTACCACGCCACCTTCTGGCCCCGGTTTCTGCTGTTTACAAACAAGATTAATCTGATCCTCACAAATTAACGTGGATGGTCTGACACTGTAGGCATCATATTCAATATTCTCTTGCCCTTCTTAAAAACAAATGATCCATTTGGGAGAGGCATTATCTCTACCAACTTTTCATCATACACCGATGTTTTCACAATTCTTCCACCCAAGCTTCATCAGAGACCTGACTGTTTATGTTCCAATTGGGGCAGAATTCGCATAGCTCTCTGATAGGGGCTCTTTCCAAGCAGAGATGTCTTATGGTTCTTAGTGCCTCAAACTAGAGGCCCTTCAGGCACCGTATAACAAGTTAGTACAAGTAAAACAAGTTATAACAAGTTTATTCTGATGTAGAAAATTTTTTTGAAATCCATCGGCTTTTCAAATACATATTTTCTATGAACTTCCTAAAGATCCCTCAAATAAACACATGAATTTAAAGCACAGTACCTGAGCAATCAGAGGAATCTGCAATAACTACTTCACAGTGTTTCTTACACCTTACTCCTGGACCTGTTGACTGGGGGAAAATTACATTGCAAACAAATGCTATATTGTTAATCCTTGGTCTCTAGGGTGGAGAAAAGCAAAGCATTATGAATAAACTACGACGAAGTCAGAGATACAACATGAAACTTAAAAGAGCCAAAACTGTCACTGAGGAACCATGTCAAGTCATTGTAGCAAATTTTAACAACAAATCAATAAAGCTTTAAAAAAAAAAAAAAAAAACATTAAATTAAAATTAAAGTCAGAGGCCAGCCCAAAGTCAAGTGGTGAAAACGGCTGGCTCCCACATGGCCAAGAGCACAGCTCAAGTCCTGAACCTAGTGGTCTAAGAAACACAGACGGTGCGTACGCATGTGTACCCAAAATACCACAGGGAGAATGGAGAAGAGATTGCAGCACCGCCGTCCTCTCAAGAGGTGTTTTCTCTTTTTTTTTTCCTCTCTCTCCAGAAAGCACACATGCCCAATGGCAAATTTTAAAAAAAAGGATATTCATGCACATGATTATCCCACACATCATTATTTACAACTTTAGGTGACTTATAAGAATTTGGGACCAGCAGTTAGCATAATGGCTATGTTGCTGGACTCCCATGTAGCTGAGCGCAGTTCAAGTCCCAGACCTGGTGGCTTAAACCAGGCGCCTGTGCATGCGTGCCCAAGATCCTGAAAGAAGAATGGAGGAGAAAGGGTTGTGGCGTGGCCATCCCCCCTGGGTGGTGATTTCTTGCTTTCTATCTCTCTGTCTTTGTCTTTCTGGTGAGCGCACACACCCTATAGCAAAAACCTCTTAAAAAAAATTTGTATCTATAGGGCCAGCAGGTGGCATAGTGGTAAAGGGTGCTGAACTCCCACATGGCTGCCTGCAGTTTGAGTCCCAGACTTGGCAGCTTGCTTTCCTTTCTTCCTTTCTCTCTCTCTCCCTCCCTCCCTCTCTGAAATGAATGAATGAATAAATATTTTTAAAAATCTATGGAAAAAAGGGACCAGCAGTTAGCGTAATGGCTATGTCGCTGGACTCCCAGATAGTCAACTGCGGTTCAAGTCCGGACCCGGTGGCTTAAAACTCATGCCGGGCGCGTGTGCGTGCGTGCCCAAGATCCCAAGAGGAGAATGGAGGGAGGAGAAGGGATTGCGGCGTGGCCATCACCCCTGGGGGGTGATTTCTCACTTTCTGTCTGTCTCTCTGTCTGGCGAGCGCACGTGCCCTACAGCAAAAACCTCTCCAAAAAAAAAAATTTATGGAAAAAAAAAAGAATTCAGGGACCAGCAGTTAGCACAACAGCTATGTCGCTGAACTCCCATGTAGTCAACTGTGGTTCGAGTCCCAGACCCCTTAAACTCACGCCGGGCACGTGTGCATGTGTGCCCAAGATCCTGAGAGGAGAATGGAGGGGAAGGGATTGCAGCGTGGCCATCCCTCCAGGGGGTGATTTTTCACTTTCTGTCTCTGTCTTTCTGGCGAGCACACATGACCTATAGCAAAAACCTCTCCCCCCCCCAAAAAAAAGAGTTCTTATCTAGAGTCCCAGGTATAAAAGGTAGAATTGCTGCCCAGCCTGTGCTGATGCTGCCTTGCCAAAGCTGATCACGAAAGACCCTCGTCCAGCCTGGAATGGGGGAGAACAGGCTACTTCAGACTTCAGCAACCACCTCCCAGTTCCCGCAGTCCCAAAGACAGAAGGAGCAACGAGGACGCAAATGCTGGCTAGCTTGAGCTAATCACCCAAAACCCCTGTCCGCCATGGAGTGGGGAAAGGGGCTGCTTGCTCCTGCCTGTACAGCACAGGGTAGTCCCTACACTACCACCTCACGTTCCATCAATCCAGCCCGCCTTCAGCCACACTAGGAGCAGAGAGGTTTGAGTAAACAGGAAACAAGCATCTGAAGACAGTGAGGCTGGGGAGAAACGTTCTCCCCACAACCCCTCCAGCAGTCCAAGGAGAGAAACTCCTCTCTGAAAATCTGAGCTTGGTACTCCCACTGTGGGTACCAAACTCACACCCACAACAGAGGAGGGAGACTGGACGGGCACAGAGCTAACTCCTAACACAGAGCAGTGCAGGGGCACACAGCTACAGAAATACACTCCAAGAACTGGGAAGATCAAAGCAGAGCCCCAGGAATGTGAGAAAACCAGAAATCTCTCCCCTCCAAAAGAGCACACTAACTCCTCACCAACAATGAATAAAACACAAAAGATCACAGAAATGGGAGAAAAAGAATTCACAACATTCATTGTAACAAAACTCAAAGATATGTAAGAAAAAACAGACAACCAATTCCAGGAGATGAGAAAATCCTCCCATGACTTGAAGAAGGAACTCTGTAAAGAGAGAGACACTCTGAAAAAGAATCAAACAGAACTTCTGGAAATAAAGAATATGACGAAGATTAAAAAAAAAGAAAAACTCCTTCAGAAGTATCAACAGCAGAGCAGACTATACAGAAAAAAAGAATCTCTAACCTTGAAGACAGGACCTCCAATTTAGTCCAAGCCAACTGAAAATAATGGGGGGGGACATTAAAAATGAGGACAACTTAAGGGAAATCCTAGACACCGTTAAATGGCTGAATCCACATAATGGGTATTCTAGCAGGTGCAGAGACAAAGGCACAGAAAAATCTCTTTCATGATATATAAGCTGAAAACTTTCAAATATAGAGAAGCGTAGAGGTAGCAAAACCCAGGAAACACAAGGGACACCAAACAGATATAAGTCTCCGAGGCACATCATAGCCAAATTGGTAAAATACCACACAAAGACCGTATTCTAAAAATGGCAAGAGAGAAAGGCCAAGTTCCTTGCAAAGGTTATCCCATTAGACTAACAATAGACCTCTCAACTGAAACAAAGCAGGAAAGGAAAAAATGTTAAGACACGCTTAAAGTTCTGAAAGAAAAACAATTTCAGCAAGAGTACTATAACCAGTGAAATTATCCTTCAAATGGGAAGGAGAAATAAAATCATTACCAGATAAACAAATGCTGATAGAATTTCCTAAACCTAGACCAGCTCTTCAGGAAATATTTAAAAGAATACTATACCTTGAAAACTAAAGGGACATAAACAGAAGAAAGAGAACACAAAAAAAGCAACAAAATGACAGGGATAAATCCACACATCCTGATAATAACACTAAATCTTAATGGATTAAACTCCCCAACTAAAAGGTATAGATTGGCTCAATGGATATTTAAAAAGACACGAATCCTCCATTTATATGTTATTATATGTTGCTAGTTAAAAATATACCAACGCACCTTGGGGCCAGCAGATAGCACTGTGGTTAGGGTGCTGGACTCCCACATGGCCAACTGCAGTTCGAATCCCAGATCCAGTGGCTTAGGATTCAGGCTCATGTGTGTGCATGCCCAAAATCCCAGGAAGAGAATGGAGGAGAGGGGATTGAAGAGTGGTCATCTCTCCGGAGGGGTGATTTCTCACTTTCCCTCTCACTGTCTCTCTGGTGGGCATAGGCACCCTTTGGCAAAAACTTTTTTAAAAAATAAATAAAAGAGACAGTCTGCTCCATGGCTCCTGAAATCTAGACATGCTGGGAGAAAGGAAGATGTCCCACTCCTAACTGGGCCTCCAGCATACAAAACCCACGTGGTAGGAAAACCCCTTTCATATCTCCTGTCTCTGAATCAATCTTTGTCTCTCTCTACCTCTCACTCTCTCTCTCTCTCTCTCTCTCTCTCTCTCTCTGTCTGTCTTTTTTTAATTTTTGCTTTTTAGAATTTTTTAAGGTGAGGCGTCTTACAGGGCCCTTTGGCCCCTCCCTCCTAGGCCTTTGTTTTGTTAATAATCCCCTCTGCTCCTCCCAGAACAGCCCTTCTTCAAGAGACAGTCTGCTCCATGGCTCCTGAAATCTAGACATTTCGCGCGGTGCGCTAGCGCGCTGCGCGGTTTTCTAATTTTTGATCTTTATTGAAATTTTTTTAATATTAATTTTTCTTTTTTAGATTTATTCCTAAGCTTTTCTCTTCTTTTTCTCTGTTTCTTGTCTGTTTTTTTTTTGTTGTTGTTGTTGTTGTTGTTGGTATTGTTTCCCTCTCTCTGCTTCCTTTTCTGCACACTTCCCAACCCTCATATTAAACTTCAAAAGTTTGGGAAGAAACCGACCATCCACCAGATGACTAGAAATTGCTGCAGGACCACAAGAAATATGGAGAAGCAGGAAAATGCCTCTCCTCCAATTGAAACGGATAGCTCCTCTTCATCCACACACGGTTCAAGGGAATTCATGGAAATGTCTGATAAACAATTCGGATCATTCATAATGGCAAAGCTAACAGAGATCGAAGAGAAGAGAGACAAGGAACTGCTGAAGGCGAAGGAGAAAGGAGTTGAAGAGTTCTAGGAGGTGAGGAAATTCACGCAAGATCTAAAAGAGGAGTTTCACACTTTACAAAAGAATCAGATGGAGCTGTTAGAGATGAAGGCTATAATACAAGAAGTCAAAATCTCCCTTGAAAGTATTAAAAGCAGACTAGATCATCCAGAAAATGGAATCTCTAATGTAGAAGAGAAAATGGCTGGCCTAGAAAGGTCCACCATAAAGACTGAGAAAATGGCCCAAAACTTTGAGAATAATATGCAAGAAGTACTAGATACAATTAAACGTCCAGGGGAGGCAGGCGGGGGCTCCGCTCCACGTGCCGGTGCGCGGGGGTGGGGAGGCGGGTGCGGGGGCTCCACTCCACGTGCTGGGGCGCGGGGTCAGGGCGCAGGGGCTCCACTCCACGTGCCCTGTCTGGAGGTCCGGCCCGACTGGGGCTCTGCCCCGCATGCCGTGGCCGGGGCTCTGTCCCATGTGCCGTGGCCGGGGTCAGCCCCGCGTGCCGTGGCCGGGGCTCTGTCCCGCGTGCCGTGGCCGGGGCTCTGTCCCGCGTGCCGTGGACGGGGCTCTGTCCCGCGTGCCGTGGCCGGGGTCTGCCCCGCGTGCCGTGGCCGGGGCTCTGCCCCGCGTGCCGTGGCCGGGGCTCTGCCCCGCGTGCCGTGGCCGGGCTCTGCCCCGCGTGCCGTGGCCGGGGCTCTGACCCCGCGTGCCGTGGCCGGGGTCTGCCCCGCGTGCCGTGGCCGGGGCTCTGACCCCGTGTGCCGTGGCCGGGGTCTGCCCCGCGTGCCGTGGCCGGGGCTCTGTCCCGCGTGCCGTGGCCGGGGCCTGTCCCGCGTGCCGTGGCCTGGGCTCTGACCCCGCGTGCCGTGGCCGGGGTCTGCCCCGCGTGCCTTGGCCGGGGTCTGACCCGCGTGCCGTGGCCGGGGCTCTGACCCGCGTGCCTTGGCCGGGGCTCTGACCCCGTGTGCCATGGCCGGGGTCTGCCCCGCGTGCCGTGGCCGGGGCTCTGCTCCGTGTGCCCTATCCGGAGGTCCGGCCCGACCGGGGCTCTGCCCCGCATGCCGTGGCCGGGGTCTCCCCCGCGTGCCGTGGCCGGGGCTCTGCCCCGCGTGCCGTGGCCGGGGTCTGCCCCGCGTGCCGCATCAGCTGATGGCCGTCTCTACTTTCCTGAGCCGCGTTCCTAAAACTGTGTTCCATGGAGATTCACCTACATTTGCGGGGCTGCACGAGACCCACCCTTGGTCCAGCCCTGAGTGGAGTCTACGTTCCCTATTGTTGGGAACTTTATGATCTGATAATTGGAAAAAAAAATCACGTTTATCATAAAAAATAATTAGAATAATAATAATAATGATTGGGGGAAACATAGGAAAGATATTGAATGTTGAAGCGGGGAGATTAATGTCTCTGTACTGACATGCATAGCATTCCCTTTTGAAAAAGCAATGTAATACACTGTAAAGTTATATGTAATCCAATGTAATAAAAAAAAAGATAAAAAAATAAATAAATAAATAAATAAATAAAAGAAACATACCTCACTGATAAAAACATACATAGATTAAATATTTTGGTACATATTATTTACAGTTTCATCTGTTTGTTGAGCAGGAATGTACTTTGAACCCCATTTTCAGTGATCAGAAACAACAGCAGTCTTTAGAATGCATGAACCAGGGATGATCAGGGATGGAAACACCTTATCATGAAGTATATGCTACATACTTCCCATCTCCATTTTCTCAGAAGGGCTAAAGGCTATTTTGAACTGTTAAATTTTGCATACTTCTATGACAACCTACCCAATCTCTCTCTTGCCTTAACCAAAGTGTTAAGCATAATTGTCACAACTATTATGTTTCCTAGTAAAATATAAATATGATAAAACTGAAACTCCGTAAGTCAAAGGGTCTGCATGCTAAAATTATTTTACACACAAACAAGTTTAAGTACAAATTCACTGGTTATTTAATAGGCGGTTGTCTAAACTAGTTTCATATTGCATTGATATATTTAGTATTATTCTTATAAAAAGTAGGTAACAGAATAAAAGTCCAAAATGTTACAAGTAGCTGAGTCTTTCTTTGGAATGAATTTAAAGAACTCAAGAACTTTGAAAAGTCTATAAATCACCAAAGCACTGATTTTTACCATGTCTTCACATGTCTTTCCAATTTTGTTTTTGTTCTTGCTTGGTCTATTTATTTATGCACAGTAATGTGGTCTTCCAAAACCTCACAGTGGGTTTAAGTTTTCTTTTTCTCTCTCTTCCTAATGAACTATTGTTACATATAATTTTACCTATCTCAAGGTAAAATGTACCAATAGCTGATACTGCAGATCTTTTCCAATTATAAACTCTTATCTCCCAACAATCCTCTATTATTAATAAATTACAAATTCTTTTTCACTGGCTAGGTTAAGATGCTCTTTGTTTTTTAAGAACCCATACTCATTGGGACCAGCAGAGAGCGTAATGGCTACATCTCTGGACTCCCATGTAGTCAATCGCCATTCGAGTCCCGGACTTGGTGGCTTAAACTCACACCAGGCACGTGTGCATGCACGCCCAAGATCTCGAGAGGAGAATGGAAGAGAAGGGATAGTGGCACAGCCAACCCCCTTGGGGGGTGATTTCTCACTTTCTGTCTCTCTGTCTCTCTTTCTGACGAGTGCAAGCGCCCTATAGCAAAAACCTCTCCAAAAAAATCCATACTCATTAATTTGAGACTTTGTTATCTGATTTTTAACTACTTTGCTTTTCTTTAGAACTGCATTTCACAGTAAAGAACATCACTGACATCTTTAACATATAATATCTCCCAAGATAACCAGAAGAGTGAAATGCAAAAGTGTACAACAGATTATGTTGAAAGTGACATGTTTACAACTCCGATTTGCTTACTACACACTGTACGTATACCTCTAAAAACCACACTGTACAAGGATATAAAATGATTATATGTAAGTCAGAAATTATAATAAGAAATAATTCATGCATATATCAGGTCACAGTATTACAGAGTAACAGAAGTACAGACTGTGTGAAAACTAAGTACACACAATGTATCGGTCACAAGTTCTAGTCAACTAAAGCTCAGTGATTCATCTGTCTTTGAGCAACCAAAGCAAAATAAAACCACTAAAAAAAGTAAAGACTGGGCCAGTCAGTGATTGGTAGTTAAGGTGGCTGAACCCCACAGGGCTAACTACGTCACCTGAGTACTGGACCAGGTGGCCTGAGGAACATGCCAGGAACATGTGTGCATGCCGAGGATTCTGAGAGAAGAATGGATGAGAGGGGATTGCAGTGTAGCCATCTCCCCTTTGGGGTGACTTCTCACTTTATCTCTCTTTCCCTGGCAAGCGCAAGCACCCTAATGGCAAACAAAAACAAGCAAACAGAAAAAAAGGAAAGACGATTACATTATCTTCCTTCAGGACAGAGAAAACATTCCAAGTAAGAAAAGAAGAGTGGAATCCCATAAGGCAAACTGAGGTAGTAGACTACTGAAAAACATAGTAGTCTACCTGGTAAAACACAATAAAATATCACAATAAAAACCACAAACTGAAGGGGAAGACTTACAAAATATGCCAGAGTTGAAAAATATTTATAAATAAATGTCCCTAACTTTAAAAATGGGGATTGGGGGATCAGCAATTGGTGTAATGGCTATGTCGCTGGACTCCCATGTAGTTGACCACGGTTCGAGTCCTGGACCCAGTGGCTTAAACTCACCCCGGGCGCTTGTGTGTGCGTGCCCAAGATCCAAAGAGGAGAATGGAGGAGAAGGGATTGCGGCGTGGCCATACCCCCTTGGGGGGGTTTCTCGCTTTCTGTCTCTCTGTCTCTATCTTTCTGGTAAGCGCACGTGCCCTATTGCAAAAAGAAAAAAACTCTCAAAAAAAAGAATAAAAAAATGGGGGTGGGAAGGATGAGGACACAATAGGCACTTGCTAGAAGTATTACAAAACCATTAGAAATCATGAATTATGTTCAACCTCAGTGTTAATTTAAAATACACAAAATTAGAAAGAAAATGTTTAACCTCTAAGATAAATAATAATTTTAAAAACCAAATTCTTAAAAAAGGTATGGAAAAATATGTTTTGCATTTTTACTTATTAATTTAATAATACTCTGCTCCTCTCCTATCCTGAGGACACAAGAGTAACAACTCTCCACCTCCACGGGGAATTCTGGCATCTCTACAGCAGTCTTGTCCGCTCCCCAGCTCTTACCACCATCACGGGCATCTCCAAAGTCCTGGAGCCCCAAAGGTGACGACAGTGACTCCTTTGAGGCTGAAGACCTGGTCACCCAGCTGTCCAACCCTGATGCCTTTCTCCTC
Organism: Tupaia tana; assembly: GCA_026018925.1. NCBI lineage: Eukaryota > Metazoa > Chordata > Mammalia > Scandentia > Tupaiidae > Tupaia > Tupaia tana. Next base: position 5,720,452 of record JAKSZU010000008.1, read on the forward strand.
TGACCTGATCTCATTTCAGTTTGCTCATTCTTCTCCTACCTCTGCATTCGATGTCACTAGAGCTCTAGCCCAGATCAGCAAACTTCTTTCTGTAAAAGGCCAGACAGTAAATATTTTGGGATCCGCAAGCCAAACTTTGTGTCACTACTACTGAAGCACGCGGTGCTGAGTAACAGAGACCACAAACGATGTGCGAGTGGAAGAGTATGGCTGTATTCCAGTACAATTCTATTTCTCGACACTGAGGCTAGAATTTTGCATTATTTTTATATCATAAAATACTCTTGATTTTTTCCCCAACCATTTGAAAATGTAAACTCTCTTCCTAGTTCACAGACTACACAGAAACAGGCAGCGGGCGGGGCTGGGCTCACGACCTGTAACCGACTGACCCCAGGACACCGCCCTTCCCGTGAGCAGCGCTCCTCTTACGGACTCTCCACCCCTCTCAGAGCCTCATTCTGCACCGCTAACTCCTAGCCTCTTTCGTGTGTGGGGTGTTCTATGAAGTTCAGCGCTCCTGAGGAAAGAGACCCACTGCCGGGAATGGCGTCACTCCAGACTCCCGCTCACGCCCACCTGCGTGCTCAGTGCCCTCCCCTCGGGCTGCCATCCTCAGAGCACATCACCGGCCTGTCCGGGAGGGTCTCCCTGGTTCACCTAACGGTCCTGCTTCACCACAGGAAAGCAGGTCATGAGACCAAAGGTCCCAATTTCCAGACTGCCACACTCACACTACCACCCCTGAGCACAGAACTCCAACGGCTTCAACAGATGCCGCAGCACTGTGGATAACCAAGAGTGCAGAGAGCTGCACCGTCGTCTACAACCTGAAGCCTCTGTCCCCCTCACTCCTACTCTGTTAGCTGCCTTGTTCTCTGCCAAGGACCTCACAATCATCTGCTACAACCAGCAAAATGCCTGTCAGCGCACTACACCCACTCGCCAAGAGCTCAGAGCTGGGTCACCTCCAAAGCCACACTTCCAGCTTCTGGCCGCCCCGAGCCCTGGGTGCCCTCCAAAAGCGCTTCCAGCCGCACGGCTCCCGCAGCCTTCCGCGGTCCTCTGCGCACGGAGATGCCAGGTACGGGGCCGCATCTCCTAGGTCTTCGCTGAGCCACCGCCGCACCTTGATGAGCCTGTCCTAGGCTGCTCGAGCAGAGCAGGACACCACAGACTAGGTTCCTTCAGCATGACGTTTTCTCAGTTCTGGAGGCCGGGAGCCTGGCGCAGGTGCCAGCACGGTCAGTTTCTGGCGACCCTTCTTTTCTGTTCCAACAGAACACAGGCGAGAGTGGGAGCAGCCCTGTGCTGTCTCTCTCTGTAAGGACATTAATCCTGCTGGGTCTGGGCCCCACCTCTTATGACCTCACTTAACTTTACTGTCTCCAAATACAGCCATTCTGAGGGCCAGAAATTCAACAAAAGAATTTGGGGTGGTTTTCTAGCCTATTTTTGCTCTTAACAGACAATACCTGAGCCTAATTTATAAAAATAGCGGTTTATTCGACTCATGTTCTATAGGCCCAAGGTCCGGAGTCCACATGTAGTTGGGGTCTCTGGCTGCATCACCACACGGTGGGGGACAGGAGTACACGGATCTGGACCCAGCGTCTCTGTTCTGGCCTCATCGCTCACTTTACAAACACCCGGAGTCCATCATTCCTCCCCCATGACCTTAATCCTAACAGCCAAACAGCATACACCTGGGACACAGACAGCATCTCCCGTCAGACTGCGCAGCATTTACACCGTACGTTTCCACAGCTGAGTTACCAACACTGTGTGTACACTGGAAGGCAGAGAGGAGTGCAGCAGCCCTGTCTACCCACGGTGGGAGAGGCGCTACCTCAGGACCCTCAGGCTAGCAAATGGGGAGATGTCACCAAGAGCAGAACGTAGACAGAGCGATACAACCACTCACACACACAGAAAAGTCAACATTTTCTTCCAAATTATTAACACAATATTCAACTACAATACATTTCACAGATAAGTATTTCCATTTTAAATAGTTTTACAAATACTGTAACAGTGAGGTACATGAAAGTGGGTAAAATGCTCAAGAGAGGAACTGAGCTCCCACACGGCCAACCACAGTTAGAGTCCCAGACTTGGTGACTTGAAAATCATGCCGGGGCACATGTGTGTACATGCCCAAAATCCCAGGAGGGGAAGGGACTGCGGTGTGGCCACTTTCCTTCTGTCTCTCTCCAGTGAATACACACACCCTATGGCAAAAACAACTGTAAAGAAAAAAAAAAGTCCAAGAGATTTTAAAAATGTGTTCAAGGGGCCAGCAGGTGGTGTGGTGGTTAAGGGCACTGGACTCCCACATGGGTGACCACGTTCGAGTCCTGGACCTGGCGGCTTGCTTTCTCACTCTCCCTCCGTCTCTCTCTTTCTCTCTCTCTCTCTCTCTCTCTCTCTCTCTCTCTGTCCCTATCTGGTCAAATTAAAATAATAAATAAATAAATAAAGTTAAAAAAAAATGTGTTCAAAAAGTCAACCTAAAACCGTAAGCATATTTATGTACACTATCCTTCTTAAGCACTGCCTTGATCTACAGTCCTCATTAGCATAAGGTTACAAGGACTGCTTCTGGCCCATGAGTCCTCTGAGTTCAGTTACTGTGGCAAAGCAATAAAACGAGTTTTAGTCGGAAACAGTCATACTGTTTTTTTGACATTTGACACCACTTTCTGAAACTTAAAACACTATCCATATATTTTCCTGTGCATATAAGCCAAACGTTTGTGAAAAGCAGGTCAAGAAAAATTATGAAGAAATCCCTAAAACTAGCAAATGCATCCTGTCATTTACCAGACAGTACCACTTATTTGGGGTCACACCAAGGGAATTCATGGGCCGGACTCTCAGTTGAGTTTCTTTTCAACACATCATAAAGTAAAAAGTACAATTAAGTGATATTTTCTGAGATAAAATGCCTCCTTTTTGTCTGGTGTTTGTGAAATGACAACAAAACCCTTGTATTGTTAAAATAAACCCAAAAACTGTAGAGTACCTCCTAAAGCTGTAGACAAAGCCATTCATCCGAGTCAGAGCAACCAAAAGCAGCAGTGGGCACAAACACGGGGTTCAAGACTCTGACTTCCTTTATTTTTTTTTTTTTAATATGAGATAAAAGAGGTAGCAGATAAAGCTATGCTCAGTGCCTGGGCTTCAGTCGGGGGCACTGCTCCGCAGCCTTCTCCCACATTGGGCTCCCGTAGCCATGACAGCCCGCACCTCCCCAAGCACCCTCCCTGTGGTACTCCACACAAGCAGCCCTTTCCCAGTTCCCCAAAGTAGGACTTCTAGCAAACTCCAACTGCGTCTCTGCCATGCAATAAGCCACAGACACAGACACCTCAGCCCTAGGTGGGTCTCTTCCCTGGGTGCTCAACTGCAGCCCTCGAGGTTATTATATCTCACTTTTCCTATGTCTAACATTTCAGTTCTTATTGCTTCCTTACTTCTTACTAGCCAACTCCCTGTTCTGGTACACAATTTTTCACTTAAATATTTTCTGTTCAAATTCCTGGATGATTTTGCACTCCTGACTGGACTCAGACTCCTACAACCTTGAAAAACAAAAATAACTACACTGAGGCCGCTTGGAATAAGGGCAGAGGGGGGCAATAAACTGAACTGAGAATTTAACACACACAGATACTCAGTCAGCCAACATACCACAATCCATACTGTTTTCTCCTTTTTAATTTGGCAAAACTTTAAGTACACGTCACCAGGTTGTGTGTCGGGAGAGCTGTCCAGAGGAAGCTGGATCCAACGGTGACTAAATGTACGGAGGGCAGCAGCCACCAAGCCTGCCGCCTTCAAGGTCCTACCAGAAAACCCATCACACAGACAGACTTTCAGACAGGATACTCTAGTGGCTTCACACTGCAAGTCAGCTGGAACAGTGTGTGCTAACTAAAGGACCCAAGAGACAGGTATGATTTCTGGAGGAAAAAAACACTGAAAATCTCCTTAAATTTTTTTGAGAGTTTTTTTTTGTTTGTTTGTTTGTTTTGCTATAGGGCGCGTGCGCTCACCAGAAAGACAGAGAGAAAGACAGAAAAGGAGAAATCACCCCCCGGGGGGATGGCCACGCCGCAATCACTTCTCCATTCTCCTCTCGGGATCTTAGGCACGCACGCACACGTGCCCCGCATGAGTTTAAGCCACCGGGTCTGGGACTCAAACCGCGATCAACAACACAAAAGTCCAGCGACATAGACATTATGCCAACTGCTGGTCCCTCTTTTTTATTTTTTTTCTATGAGCAATTTTTGCTATGGGGCATGTGCGCTTGCCAGAGAGACAGAGAGCAAGAGAGACAGAAAGTAAGAAATCCCTCCCCAGGGAGATGGCCACACTGCAATCCCTTCTCCTCCATTCTCCTCTCAGGATCCTGGGCAGACAGGGACACGCACCTGGTGTGAGTCTGAAGCCACCAGGTCCAGGACTCAAACCACAGTCAGCTACATGGGAGTCCAGCAACATAACTATTACTCCATCCGCTGGTCCCAGAAAATCTCCTTAAATTTCACAGGCAGCCTAAAAATAGAAATCCACAAAGGATTGTAAAGGGACAGGAAACACGGGAAGACCAACTTTTAAAACAAAGGCCAGAAATAGACAACAGTAAAGGTTACTTTTTCTTGTTAGTAAAATTTCAAGGTGAAAGAAGGAAAAAAAACATTGAAAAAATATTCGTTGGAAAAAGGCCACCCCAGAGTTGAAGGAACACAGAGAAGAAATCAAATATAAAACAGACATGAAAGCATTCAGTATATGTGTTCTATTACCTATTTAACAGAAAAACAATTTTGGAGTGAAAACCAGTGAGTGACTAAATAAGCCACACACATGCAGTGCACCACAGCGCAGAGCAGAGCGGTCACTGCCAGCCTTCTGTCTACCAGGGCGAATGTTTTATCTGACTGTGCACTGGGTGGGAAGGTACTCATGAAGGATAAAAATACTTGCAAAGATAGCAATTTTTAGTAATGCGTGTTATCCAATGTTACTGTAATTTCTTCATTTCCTTTACAGCTGGTGAGCCTAGGGTGAAAATGCACATTGTTGTGAAATTACAGTCAACACCGAGGGACAGTCTCTTTCCCCACCAAGAACAAAAAGAATGTGCACAGCTTCTTCAAAAGCAAGGCTCTTCCTCTCACTCATCCTGGAAAGCCTCCTATTAGCAAAGACCCAAAGACCCCAGAGAAGCAATGTGAACAGCGTGAACTCTGCCCCTTCCTGCCTCCACAGGCAGCCTCAGACGCCCAGGCAGGAATGTGCTTCTCCTTCCTTCTGCTCTCCTTCCTCTGTATCATCAAGCATCACAAACTTTTCATTACAGTTTTTTCTAGATTAATTTCATGGGAGAGGGAGGTTCCCACCACTTCCAATTTCCCATGTCTGAAATCAAAGCCTTCCACATCGCCCCTTACCTTTCAAACCAACTACTCTGCTCAGTGACTGCCACTCCCCTTAGTGAGAACCCTTTCCCATCACCACCCCTATCATCACTATCCCCACCCTTTCCTATCACCTATCCTCAGACTGCTCCATCACCCTAACAAACCTGAAGATAATCTTCCTACCTACAGTTCTCCCCCTGTGCATCCTGAATACCACTTGGTTTACTTCTGTAGTTAAAGGAAGAAGCTCCAGAAGCAGATGGAGTAATGCTTGTCACTGGACTCACACGAAGTCAACCACAGTTCGAGCCCCAGATCCTGCGACTTAAAACTCATGCCAGACACATTTGCGTGCATGCCCAAAAGCCCAAGAGGAGAACGAAGGAGAAGGCTGCGGAGTGGCCATCCCCAGTGATTAAGCGCTCTGTCTCTCTGGAGAGCGCACATGCCATAGAGCAAAAATCTCTCAAAAAAGAAGCTCCAAAAATCAAAGGTGCCGAGTTTCTAAGGATCATGTCTGCGAGCCAGGATTCCTGATCCAGAGACAATGGCCCCTACGGAATGGAGCCCAAAGGGTCATGGAGAGTAGCTGGAACGACACTGCTGACAGCTCGATGTCATTAGCTTCAGAGTCCCTTCTCCGTGCCGTCTACGCCTACGCAGCGAGCCGTCCTTCCTGAGTCAAGGGTTGTGCAGTGACTGCTCAAGCCCAGTCTGGGACTGGAAATGGCCACATCTGCCCTATCAATTCTGCAGCAGATGGAACTAGATCTGAAAGCCACCAGGCTTCAGTCCTGGCAGCCACTCGAGAATTGGCTTGACAGGTACGGGAGGTGGCCATGGCATCAGGAGATTACACGGCTGCCTCCTGTCATGCCTGCACTGAGGGCACCAACATGCGTGCTCAGGTGCAGACGCTTAAATGGAGGCTCCCCACCCACATCACTGTGGTACTCCTGGCTGTGTGTCTGATATGCTCAACCGGAAATACCTGTCTCCCAAATATGTCAAGATGTCTGTACTGCACGAAGCTGACAAGGTACTACGCCGTGGATTCAAGGACCAGATCTGTGAGTCTGGATTCAAGGACCAAAAGCTCAATGGCAACACCCTGGTGGCTTTTCTGTCAGCGACAATGCCTTCCGATGTGCCTGAGGTGACCAAGAGGTTCAGGAGGGACCGTACTCAGATTCTTGTCAAGAAGGAAGAGCTGACCCTGGAGGGTCAGCCAGTTCTACATCGTGCGGCACGAGAGGAGGGGAAGCTGGACACGCGGTGTGACAGGCATGAAACTGACCATCGTCCAGGCAGGCATCTTCATCAGCACCCGAAGGGAGGAGGGCTGGCTGGTCCACTAAGATGCACACCCAAGACTTCTGTCTCAGTCATGCACAGAGATACAGACCAAAAGGAACGAGACGCAACCATGAGGGAGCTCCGCTCTGGCTCCAGCAGAGCACGATCACCACGAGTTGCTGGCCAGAGGCATCATGACCAGCAAGTCTCTTTGGTCTCCAACTATGACCATCCCACCAACAGGGAAAACTGCCCACAGAGTCAGCCGTGCTGGACGATTTGGCCGTAAGGCTGTGGCTATAATACGGTAACAGAAGCAGACAGGAGCACTCCTCACGACATCGAGACCTTCGACAACACCTCCATGGAGGAGCTGCCCCGACGTTGCTGAGCTCATCTGAGAGGGGCTGTCCTGCCAGCCGGGGTTCAGTCCCGGGGAACACTGACGGAGCAAAAGATGGGGGAGGGAAGGAAGCCAAGGGATGAACATTTTGTCCTTTTCCTTTTTCTTTCCTTTGAATAAATGTCATTTTTGAGGCAAAAGAAGGAAACATGAACATTTTGGACACCCCTTTCTTTGGAGCAGGCTCTTGCCCCAGGCACCGTCTCCTCTCCCAAAAAACACTCATCCATTTCCCGAACCTAGTCACCTCGAGACCCAGAAGCTCCCCGACCCCAGCTGAACTCCTTTGAAGAGGCTTCCAGGAGCCATAAAATGTCGCTCAGCCTCATTTGCTGGGCCAAATTGGGAGGGAGAACCCAAGTGAGCCTGTGCCCAGGTGGGGAGAGCAGGGTAGACAAATGGTAGCCATTTTTACATTATTTTATATACGATTTATTGATTCAGGAAACAAACACAAAATTCTGAATAAAATGGCTTGGAAACTAACAAAAAAAAAAAAAAGAAAAGGAAAAGAAAAGAAAGAAATCAAATCCAGAATGTTGCAAAAATGAAGGGAAATCCCACTTGGTGGCTCAAAGCCACCAAATTTTAAACACTGCTGCACTAGTTTCACCAGTTTTGTTAACTATCATCATGTTTGGTTGGAGCAAAACGGGAGACTACCTAGAAATTACTTCCTGGTCCAGCCTCGAGATGCAGTGGTTAAATACAGTGCATGGGGAGCCACAGCCCACATGGCTGACAGCAGTTCCAATTCCAGCCTTTGGTGGTTTAAAAAATACAGTAGGGATGTATGCACATGTGCCCACAGCCCTGACAAGGAGGAGAAATGGAGACGGGATCACGGGTGATCACACACACTGGGGTTGCTTTTGCACTCACTCGCTCACGCGCTCATACACGCTCATGCTCTCCCTCTCCAACACGTGCATGATTTCTGCAGTAATCACAGGAACAAAAAATGCCAGAAATCATTTCCCTGAGGAATCAAATGGCCATGGGGCACTTATCTGCTTAGATTTCCATCACTGCCATAACGAAGCCCCACAAACCTGGCGGCTTAAAGCTGCTCACGCTACCACCGTCCAGTTCTGGAAGTGAGACATGCAGCACAGGCCCCACCAAGCTAAGGCTGAACATCTGCAGGCTGCAGGGAGGAAGCTGCTCGTGTGCGTCAGTGCCTGGTCCCCTGCTCTGTGCGACTCAAGGCTTTCTCCTGTCTTCAAGGCCAGTACCATGAGGGTGAGAGCTGGTCCTCCCCCTCTGGCATTTGTTTTACCCTGAGGGTGAGAGCTGGTCCTACCCCTCGGGCATTTGTTTTATCTTGAGGGTGAGAGCTGGTCCTCCCCCTCTGGCATTTGTCTTACCATGAGGGTGAGAGCTGGTCCTCTCCCTGGGGCATTTGTTTTTTAAGGTTTTTGCACTCACCAGAGAGAGAAAGAGTGAGTGATAGGGAAAGTGAGATATCACCCCACTAGGGGGGATGGCCAGCCACATACAATCCTTTCTCCTCCATTCTCCTCCTGGGATTTCGGGCATGAACACACATGTACCTAGCATGATTTCCAAGCTGCCAGATCTGGAACTCAAAGTGCGATCAGCCATGTGGAAGTCAAACACCTTAACTGCTGCTGTCCTCCCTCTTCCTTTTTTTTTTTTGGAGAGAATTTTTTCCTATAGGCACAGATGCTCACCAGAGACAGAAAGTGAGGACTCACCCCCAGGGGAATGGCCACACCACAATCCCTTCTCCTCCATTCTCCTCTTTGGATTTCGGGCATGCACACACACGCGCCCAGCCTGAGTTTTAACTGCCCTGTGCAGGACTCAAACCACAGCCAACTATGTGGGGATCCAGCAATGAGTCCATTACACCATCTGCTGGTCCCTCCCCTTCCATTTTTAAAGATTCTTGTGAGTAAGGTAGGATAGTGGCTAATCCACAATATTCTCCCTGTCTTTAAGTAAACTGACTACCAACCTAATTCATCTGCAACCTCACCCTTCTGTCACACCGCGTCACACATCCACAGGTTCCAGGGTCAACAATGGACCTTCGGGGCCAATATCTGTCTCCTGTGCTACCCAGCTTTCTCTGCCCCTACTCTCCAGTGACAGGCTGCTCTGCAGAGACTCGAACACAATCCACGAGCCCGCGTGCAGCCCACCGCTGTTCCCTGCGTCTCCCCAGGATACAGGGGAGAAAACAAAGACATCGCAAAGACCATGAGATGCTCGTATTATTCCTTGAAAGAACTTGGACTTCATTTTCTCTTAAAAATATAATGCACGGTCATACTCTTACCATAATCTGAGGTCCTCTACCAGAAACAGTACCAACTATACTATACACAACTGCACAAAAGTTTATAAATACTCTGCTTTAAGGAATTTTTATAATTCCATAAAACGGAAACAAAGGTTTTTAACCTTTTGGTATAATTATCGACCCATGAAATTATTATTTTCTTATTAAAAATAAAAATGCATATCCAGTCCTAAGCCTGCAGCAGTTCCTCCCTCTCTCCTCCTCTCTCCCTCTCCTCCCACCCCACATACACAGTTTCCAGCATTTCTAATATCTCACACCATGGGAAGAAACTGTTCCCAAACATAAACGGTAAGTGTACCTCTGCTCAGGGCTCATTCGCGCCTGGTCCCTGCCCCGACTTTCACACGGCAGAGCAGGACCCCGCGGTCCGTTCAGTGCGCCTCCCGATCTCCAGCCTGCCTACGGCCCTGGGCACCATGGCCCACCTGCCCTTGGCTGGTGGCGCCGCCTGGACACATGGAGCAGACTCAGACCATCACAGCGTCGTGCAGTGGGCTCCAGCTGGCCTCGAGGGGAGCCTCCTTTCCCAGATTCCCTTGCAGGTAAAGGCTAAAAATCAATGGGAAGGGACCAGCAGTTAGCGTAATGGCTATGTCGCTGGACTCCCACGTAGTCGACCGCGGTTCGTGTCCCGGACCCGGTGGCTTAAAACTCACGCCGGGTGCGAGTGTGTGCATGCCCAAGATCCCAAGAGGAGAATGGAGGAGAAGGGACTGTGGCGTGACCATCCCCCCTGGGGGGTGATTTCTCGCTTTCTATCTCTATGTCTCTCTCTCTGTCTGTCTGGCGAGCGCACGCGCCCTATAGCGAAAACCTCTCCAAAAAAAAAAAAAATCAATGGGAAGGCCGGAGGGATGCCAAGGCCCGAAGGAGCTGGGCTTGATTTCCCTTGTTTGCCCCACAACAGAAGACACTGAGGGATCTGAACAAGCCAGCAGACACCAACCAGCATAAGTAAGCTTTGAGGTAAAAACGAGGGAAAGGTCCTAAATCAAACATATTTATGAAGGGCTGAACTCAAAGCCTTTGCCATCGACCTTACCTTTGGCCATTAACCCACCTCAGCTTTGTTCTGTTTTTTTAATTGCCAGAGGGCCTGGATGCGCCCCAGACACAGAAAAGAAGGAAGACAACATCCCCCAACGGAGCATGATCACGCCACAATCCCTCCTCCCCGTATCCACCCTGCCAGAACTAGGGGTACATACACAGGTGCCCAGCGTGCTTTTCAAGTCTCCAGAGCTGGGATTCGAACCAAAGTCGGCCATATGGAGTCCACCTTCTGTAACTACTAGGCCATAGGGCTGCAACCCCTTTTTCTAACCTCAAATGAAATAATGTACATGCTCAAATCTACTAAAAATGGTTTTATCTAGCAACGTTATGCATAAAATATATTGTTACAGATATATGAAAAATTCTCCCTTAAGTTCCAAAGGCCAACACAAGTGAATGCGGGCCTGCTCCATGGAACTATGGTCACCTGCTGGTGTAGAGAAGCCCTGTTTTATTTTACACACGACGGTTGGGCCTAGTATGCCCCCACAGCCTGTCTATCCGCCTGGGTTTCCTGTCTCTAATACCTGCCTCACCCAGTCTAAGATGCTGAGAGCCGAGGGAAGGGCAGTAAGCCGTGTATGCCCGCTGGGTCAGCCCCTCGCTCTCCTCCAAGGACTCACTGACCTAGTAATCTCTGAAAAGTGATTGCTCACAAAGCAGTGTCACCTTTACCACCAGTTATCAGTGCCTTATCATTAATGGAGCACTGACTGCATAGAAAGCTTCCTGGCATTTTAAATAAATTAAGTCTTCCTAAGATCCCAGGTCATAACATTTCCAGGGATGGAAAACAAAGGAAAGGGATTAAATAACTTGCTTATTTTGTACGGGAACTCAGAGGCAAAACCAGGGTGGAGTTCTAGGTCCATTTCAGACCAAACCATGTCCTTAAACACGGATCCCTGAGCTCAGTAACATCTCTTACAGAGATGCAGGTAGACTCGGGAAAATGACGTCTCTCTGGCTCTCAGCTCGTGCATCTATAACACGGGAATGACAATCCTGGCCTGCCTCTTTGACAAGATGGGAAGTTACATGAAAATGTTAAAGCCCCAAAGACAGCAGAGCGCTGCTGACCGCGTAATTCCAGAGGCACAGCTCCACGGACACCGCGTGGGTTCTCCTGAGCCCCGTAAGACATGCGTTCACGCAGACACTCGACTTACTATGTGGTTACATCATGAAAATAACTCAAAAATGCGTGAAGCAGAAACACCCAAGCTGAAACTCTCACCTCCACGTACGCTGGGGTCCGTTTCACTGAACGCGTACCACTTTCCCAGCAACGTGCAGCCGGAGGCAGACGTGCCCCACATGGAGAGGGGTCTGTGCTGTGTTCCACACGGATGGTGCCTCCCGAGCCGTGTCTGCACTGGTCCGTACACGTGTGTACAATAGGAGTGTGTGTGTTCCATTCACACACACAGGAGCAGTGTGAATAGCATTTGTTTTACTAAGTACCATCTGGATACAATACCCTCAGTGATGACTGAATAGACAGTACTAATAGAACAAGCCCTCAACCAGACAAAGAAAGCTTATATCCCGCCTTTTTGTCATAAACAATGAGGTAGTTCAACTAATTTGAGGGTTTCTCTCTTCCTCTTTTAAAGCCACATCAATTTCATGAATGGTTTAATGTGTATATATTTATATAAACCATTTAGAAATGCCTCCATCTTTCCATTTCCATTTTCTAAGGTTCACAAAATAAAGGTTCAAATCACTCCATTTGCAGGAAAAAGTCAAGCTCATTAAAATGGTTTAGAAGTACTTGGGAGCAGCAGGTGGTGTAGCAGTTGTTGCTGGACTCCCACGTAGTCAACTGCAGTCCGAGTCCCAGACCCGGTGGCTTAAAACTCACGCCAGATGCATGTGCATGCATGCCCAAAATCCAGAGAGAATAGAGAAGAAATTGCTGTGTGGCAATCCCTCTTGGGGGAGCACATGCACCCTATAGAAAAAAATCTCTCTCAAAAAAAAATAAAGAAGTATTTAAATTAGTTCAGGATGTGACTTATAACACATGTTAAACCACTACACGCTACAGACCACTGCTAGGCTTTTTCTTGAAACTAAAACTCCAGTGACTACCTTCATCTGTGTGTTCTAAAGTTTGCTCTTACTTTGAATACAAAGAATGATCAGTATTTTAAAATCCACTGTAGTTATCAAAAGTCTACAATAAAAACATGAGAACTGTGAGTATCAAGATTTACAGGAGTCATAGGGATAAAAAGAATCCTCCTTAAAAAAAAAAAAAAAAAAAAAAAAAGAAAAAAAAAAAAAAAAAAAAAAAACCTATCCTTCTAAATATTGTACAACAAAGACTGCTTTGGGTTTGTTCACATTACGGCATTTCTGAATATTTCCTTCTTCTAGACTTAGGGCCCAATAGAGGAGGACTGCAAAGACACAGAAGCCCACACTGCTGGCTAAGCCACAGCTCCCGTAACGGGTGGCTCTCACAGGGAGCAGGCAAACCACAAGCTCTTGGGGCACAGACACTGTTTATACAAGAAGGCCTACAAAGATTTGTACCAAACCACTAAACACCACTACCCTAGCCAGCCATGAAGAGCAGACACGGATGGGGCGGCCGGCTGAAGGAATCTGGCTGACCTATTTCAGTGGCTTGAATCACATCTTTGAGCAGCTAATCATTTTACAATACAAGAAATGACCGGGGCCAGCCAGTGAGTGGCGTGGTTAAGGCAGCCAGACTCGCATGGCCAACTGTATGGTTTAAGTCTTGGTCCCAGCAGCATGAAAAACACGTGGGGCATGTAAGTGTGCCCGAAATTTTGAAAAACAATGGAGGAGAAGGGATTGCGGCATAGCCATTCTCCCAGGGGTACTATTTTACTACCTACGTAAAGTGGAGGGCAGGGAGACTGAAATACTGGTTAGATTTAAAACCAGTCTTGGTACTCCTTTATGATCATGCATTTTAGCATTCCAAAAAAAAGGTATCCCCATCAATATGTACCCTACATGTGTAATTCTTAACAGAACGATGTTCAGATTTAATAAAGCAAAATCAATGCCCTATTAAGAAGCTAAACTGTGGTCAGCAGGCGGTGTAAAGGCTATCACGCTGGGTCCCACATGGCCAAGTCCATGGTCCAAATATTGGACCTGATAACTTAAAATCACACTGGGCACATGTGCATGTGTACCCAAAATCCCAAGAGGAGACTGGAAGAGGAGGATTTACAGCATGGCCATTCTCCCCATGTGATAATTTTTTACTTCCCTTTTTCTCTCTCTGGTGAGCACACACACCCTATAAGTAAAAACTAAAAAAATAAAAAAATAAAGTAATAATAAGCAAATAAATAAAAAAGAAGCTTAACTATAACATAAGATACAAAAACAAATATAAGATCATTAGAACTTCTGCATGGTAAGCATTAACATGGACAGATAATTTATGCAACTCTAAGATTTCATATGAATCCTTCAGAAACCTAAGAGTTATATATTTGTGTGAGGGCATTTTAGTTGATAGAATGATCAGAGCTTCCTGGTATCATCAAGAAGAATAAAACGGCACTGTAGTACAGACATAGTTCTATTCCCACTTTCGCATCCTTGTAAGCACAGAAAAAAGGGCTTATGAGAATAAGCCAGTTTATTAGAAACGTGTCCAACTCAATAGCACAGAGAATTCAAATGTCAAAACATTAACTTTAAGAATTTCCAGGCCAGCGGCAGGGGTGCGCACTGCTTAGTGTGCACCTTGAGCTGGGGCCACACGGGAGACCCAGGTTCAGCTTAGGCCTAAAGGCCAGGGGAGGTGGCATGTGCCTGTCATCCCAGAGACTCAGAACGGCTGAGCAGGCCAGGGAGTTCAGACAGCCCGGGCAGCACAGCAAAGCCCCCACGCCCCGCGGCCCCCAGAAGGCCAGGCATGGAAGAACATGCCTTTACTCCAGCTCAGAAGCCGAGGCAGCAGGGTGGCAAGACCCAGCTCTAAGGGAAAAAAGCTAAATATAATACCAAGAACTCAGACACAGGCCAGCAGGTGGCACAGAGGTTAAGGCAGCTGGATCCCACATGGCCAACTGAGTAGTTCAAATCTCAGACCCAGAGGACTGAAAAACAGAGTGCATGTATATGAACGCCCAAAATCCTGAGAGAACAGAGAAGGGATTGCAGTGGCCATTCCCCCAGGGGGTAATTTCTCATTTTCTTTCTTTCTCTCTCTCTCTCTCTCTCTCCCTCCCTCCCTCCCTTCTCACTCTCTCTCCAGCAAGCACATGTACCTTATAGTATATGACTTTAAAAAAAAAATCAGACTTTTATATAAAAAAACCTTTTATATAAATAAACCATTTATACTTACTTAACAATCTGAAAATAAAGAACTCACAAGAACCTACAAGAAGAAAATCTGGCTGTGCTACAGGAGTGCACAATTAAAATCTCCAACAAGTTTGTGTGTATGCATGCATGGCAAAGGGAAAGAGAGAGACGGATCTAACAACTAAAATCTAATGTTCTCTGAAGAAAAGCCACAGACCGCTGGCATATCCATCTGACCCTGCGTGCTGAGAGTCTGACGGGAGGCCCTGGAACAGCAAGGCTTGGTTTCTGCTTTCCAGCATGACATACTCGATTACGATGGGTCGAGCACTCGGAGACAAACTAGGACGAAGGATCACCAGCTGCACAGCTCTAGGAGAGCGGCGACGACCCTGCTGCTGTAGAGAGCCGAGACACACGAAGACCAGCCTGAGTTGGCGTCTCACACGGAGGACTCCGAAAGGCAGTGATGGGAAAGGGGGAAAAATCCCAAGAAAAGAAAACACATGAGCAACCAAAAGGATAAAGTGAAACAAGTTTACATTGTTTTCAGAACAGAATGTAAACTAAGTTTGGCTGAAACAAAACAGCAGTTTTTAAAGGGGCGCTGGGGCCAAATACCGCAGTTCTGAAGAGCAGCACCAAGGAGCGAGGAGGTGACATCAGCTCCAACCCAAGCTGCTGAGCAGAGGCACAGAGGCCGAGGCCCGACCTGCAAGAGGGCCGGGACGCCCCTCCCAGCTCCACCACCACACCGCCCTGCTCCTGCTCACGGGGTTCCGCGCACCGACCACCATGCTTTACGAGGACCAAGTGAGAACAGAGCTTTGGCACGGGGGCTGAAGAAGAAACACCCAGGGTGAGTCTTAGGTTTCTGCATGTCGACAGGAAGAAAAGGGCCTGGGCTGCACTCAGGACATTTAAGAGCAGGCTGGATGAGGAATGGCGGAACCGAGACTAGGGTCCCCTCTTAGAGGTTAACGTGCTTGCTGGAAGAACGAGGAGGAGACACACAAATCAGGAATCACGATGCAATAAAATGACAGAGTATGTCTGAGAAGAGAGAAGAATCAAAGGTGACCTTTGATTTTGAGCCTAGATGGCTAAGAACATGTTAAGGTAATTTGTATAAGTAAGGAAAGGGGGGGGGGGGGGGGAATTCAATCAGAAAACGAAACAAAGTTTATTTCTGAATATACTGATTCAAGATAACAAAGTGACAGCCAGCAAAAGTTGTTATCAAAGAGAACAAAAGAAAAAATAAAAAGGCAAATGTGAAGCTTAGAAGAGAAAGTAGGGCTGTGATGCAGAACCGGGAGCCTCGGCAAAGAGCGGGCACTCACAGCTGTGACCAGACCGCAGCTCTGCATGGCACTGTCCCCAGAGGGGACGCAGCTCCCCAGGGGAGAACACGGACCTAAGGTGGCGGGCGTCTCAGGAAGTGAGAGAACACACAGGGCCAGGGAGGGCCGGGCGGAGGTGCCGGTCTGCAGAAACCACAGCGGTGAAGACCTCCAGCACTTCACATCCTGCAAGTTCTTCACACGCGCAATAAAATTTTACATTATAACCTGAACTGACTTATGGTGTGATTTTTATAGACAGTTTATTAAAAAAAAAAAAAAAAGGCAAGTTACCGTAAAGTGTTCATTCTTAAAACTCAACCCCCTGTGCAGGACATCCCTAACACAGAACAGTAATTAGAGTGGGTTCTTCCAGACTCTCGGAACTCGGCGTTGAACTCGTCACCCTGCTTGCCATCCACCCACACTGTCAGCCCTGCTGATCACTGACTATGAAGAAAGCCCCTCCACAGACAATTTTCGGCCCCCTCCCATCTTGGCTCTTCTTTCTTCTTAGAGACAGAACTATTAGGGGACAAGTCCTTTATGCAATTTCACAATCGCTGTCTTACACAAATTAGTTTCTAAATTCCACATAGATTTTAAACTCTAGAGAGCAGAGCTGCCTTTTTTACATCATTCACAGAACCTAAATATAAATGGGTGGTTTATTTCTGGCTGCATGTATGTCCTCCAACGAATTTTCAGGTTAAATGGGAAAATAAACTTTTTCTTCCCATCAACAAGATTTCTGTCCTTTTTGAGACTACACAAATACCAAGCATGAGAGTCCTAGCCCCTCTCCCCTCAACAGCTGAAAAGCAATAGATTTTAACATCATTGAAAGAGATCTTTTGAAGCCCAAATACTTTTGTGTCACAGATCTATTAAACCTACTCATATTCAAAGTTGTGCCAGAGATAATAAACAGAAGACACGCCCCTAAGATAGGAACACAATTTCATATTTAGCCAATAAAAGCTCCTACATTTTCTTATATTTGGGGTTCCTCTCAAATACGTATCACAACTGATCACACTTTACTAGTCTGGGTATTTGTCATAAAGCTTACAGTTATGGCAGCTGCTGGAAAACTACAACAGAGGACTACACCTGACATCTGACAGACATCTGTTCACGTGTCTGTCACGACACATTTGAAAGAAACTATTTAAATGCCAAAAATGAAATAAGCAACTGTAATCTTTATAGACTTCTTAGGGCCCTCTTTGTATTTTCTTCAGTGAATTTGTTTTAAAAAGGTCAACTAGGTTCATAAAAATAATGCTTAACAAAAAGAAATTTTCCATCCAAGTTTGTAGCTGTGGGTTACAATTTACAGTGATATCTAACTTTACCATGGTACTGAGCAGTGTCTAAAATACTATCCCTCCTCTTTCTTTTTCTGGTCCATAACATAAAATTGAGGAGTTTAGTATTTTAATAATATTCCACCAGGAACCAAAAAAGATACCATGATCATTTATCATTAATAATATTCTACCAGCTATCTAAAAAGATACCATTATCATTTCACATTATTCATCCTTTAGACTATTTTCAATGTTCAACATTTCAAGCAAAGAGGAACTGTAAAATCAACCACTTTGTAAGGCGGCAAGACAGGGCAAAAAACAGGTTCTTGCTGTAAGCACGGCTCAGTCTCACCAGGCACCACCACTAAAACAGCACAGGGGAGGGTGAGCCCTTGAGGCCTCAGATACTCTGTGCATTCATCTATAGGACGGGGACGAAGCCACGTGAGCTGTCGTGAGGAGAGAATACTAGAAAATATTTAACTAACATGCCACGGGTGCTTTTGACGCTTTCCAAGCACAGTTTCCAAATAATAAAAATGCCACCATAGATAAGTTTAACAAAAAATAAAAATTCCTAGCCTAAGGACCAGCAGATGGCGTAATGGTGACTTCGCTGGACTGCCACATGGCCAACCACAGCTGGAGTCCCAGACTCAGTGGCTTGAACTCACACAGGGTGCCTGTGCATCCCTAAAATCCCAACAGGAGAATGGAAAAGGAAGTGACTGCAGCGTACCCACATAGCCCATAGCAAAACTCTCTTTAAAACAAAAAATTCTTAGCCTGAGAGTTCAAACCATACATGTTTAGAACCAGATTGCTGTTTGTATTATCTAACTCTGTTCTGTTTTCCCTGGAAGCTAGCAATAAGATGAACACAGTACATTTTTAATAAGCATAAGTTAGTGATGAAATAAACAAAGCCTCCAGCTCTTCTGCACACAGAAATACAAAATGTAACAGGGATCTGCCGTTTTCTGTCTCCTTTAAGAGTAAGCGGTACCATCCTTCCACTAACAGCTTACTGTTAGGGCTGACTTATCAAAATGTTTCATTCCTGGTGCTTTTTTCCTTTTCTGTGCGAAATGTGAACCTCTGAACCAGCAGCTTTCTACCTTACCTCTTCACATGAGCCACTTCATGTTAAAAGAATGAAATGTTTTCAACTGATGGTATGGAATTTAAATTTCTTTTGAAGCCGGCTCTCAAAACCCAAGAAGTGAACTCTTTTAGTGGCGTGCTTTATGAAGTCAGCCGCCTCTTGTGCACGACCATTAAGTTCTGTGTAAACACATTACTCAACCTGCTTAATGTGAAAGTATCCCAGCTGGCCTGAGACATTCTGAAACTTTTACCACATGATGTTTCAAAACACTGGTTTGCAGCTCTATTTAAAAGCTATTGGTTACTGGAATACTGGAGATCATGCTCAGCAATGAAAACAAAATACATTAAAACACATACCTAGCTATGCTGCTTTTTAAAAAGTACGTAACAGCTAACAATAGCTGTTTTCATAGCATGTTCATCCTGTGCACATAAAAAAATGTGGCCGACGACACCACCCACTGTCAGACAGGTGACCCCGGAGAGTAAAAGGAACCTGGGGGCACCAGAGGGCAGGTGTCCACATTGTTTAGGGACTTAATTCTTCTTAAAGAGCACGCAGTACTTTTGTAATTTAAAAGCAATCTTAACTAGGAGGAAATAACTAGTACTAAAAGCATACCTTCTTCGAATCAAAATTCCTCTAAATTGTAATGTTTTACAAAAGTTACAACTCTTCCATATTAAACACAAAGTAGCAGCAATTTTAAAAATCTTGGCTCTGCCAAATTTCTCCCTCGGGATGTCCTCCTACGCCGGTGTCTGAAACAGCCCCCGCACTACGACGGGCCCCGCACTTACCAAAAACGGTGGCAGACGCTCAAACAAAAAAGAAAAGAAAGAACAAGAAGTAAGAAACTACTCTCCCAGCGCCTGCTCCGCCTCTCCAGCTGCCTCCCAGCCCCCAAGGCTTCCCCCGCCTACGTAGGTCGGATTCTCTCCTTTCCGAACCAAAACACAAAGTCACGGGGGCTCGGAGCAGGCCGAGGGGCCCTGGCGCCCGACCAACGCCCCGGCTCGCCCCGGCCCGGCCGGCCCCCGGCCCAGCCCCCGGCCCGGCCGGTCCCCTCCGCTCCAACTCCGCCTCCCCCGACCCCGGTCCCCGCCGCCCCCCGGGTCCCGCACGCTGGGGAGGCCGCCCCGCACGACCCCCGGCCCGCGGGCGGCGGCGTTACCTGCGGCGCGGCGCTCCGTCCGACCCGCGGCAGCGGCACAGCGCCAGGTGCTGGGACTCGGCAGCGCCGCGGCACCGGCTGACGCCTCCACCAAAACAACGCCGCCGGCGCCGCAGGACGGAGGGGCGGGGCCGGCCCGCTGCTGGGGCTGCCCCACCGTCCCGGCCTCCGCAGCCGCGGGAGCTGGGCATGCGCCGACTCGCCGGGCCAGGCGGCCGCGCTGCCAGCACGCCGAAGTCAACAAGGCGGCCACGCCCCCCAGGGATCGCTCCGCCCCCGAGCCCAAACAACGCGAGGCCTTGGCTGGGGCCTGGAAATGCCGACGGTGGGAGGAGATCCCGCGAGAGCGGGACCCAGGCTGCTCGACCACTTCCCCCACGCCACTTGGGGCGCTCGCGAGCACTTCGGCGGCCGGGTTGTCAGGGGCAGGTCGGTGTCTCTCTACGGGGATAGGTCTGCAGCGTCCCTGCCACTCTCCCGCGTGCCGGAGTGATTTCAAGGTGCTCTCTGGGTTTGGAGGCGACCCGCTGCACGGTCATTCTGCAGAGGTTTTGTGCAGGAGCTCGCTGCGTTACCTGGAGAGCCAAGGGTTTTCCGCGTGGTGGTGTAGCGTTAGCGTGTCTGCTTGGCGTCCCGCAAGTAGACTGTGCCCTTCACACGCTGGCGATGCTGTGCCAACCAAGCTTGCTCCTTCTGCTCACCCGGCCACCTGCGCCATTACCCCAGGAAAGGTCGGTGAGAAAGTGTAGAAGAGGAAGGCGTGACGCTAGGCTGTGGAAGTGCTAGTCGTACTTGGGAGGCTCCTGGCAAACCGCACGTCCTGTTTTCAGTTTCGGTGCACATAAACGACATCATGTGTCTCTCATGTCCCTTGTCCCGCTTCCCTGTTCGCTCACTGTGTTCTCTGATCCACGTGTTCCCCCGGCCCACCATTAGGCTGGAGCGTAATCCGCACGCACTGCTTGAGCAGTGTTTGGATTTGGTTTTCAGGTATGTTCACAGTGGCCCTCACAGACGACCTAAGGTAAATTAGGGCTTTTAACCTAGCCTTGTCCAGCTTAACTGTTTCCCACCATAATCTATCCTGTGCAGAAGTGTTCAGAAAGAACATGCATCGAGTCCCGAGCTTCAAGAAATAAGAACTTGGAAACAACAAAATTGCTGTCAAGGTGGTCTGCTGGTTAACGTCCTCCCTTATCTGGGTTTCAGGTTTGAATGTCTCCAGAGCACATCCAGGGGACATTTAGCTCTGGACTCGGCAGTCTGTCTTCATTTGCCTTCTGGAGTGGACCTGTGGGTTACAGACTCTGAGCTCCACCTTTGGGTCTCTGCCTGGGCCCAGGGCACTCGGAGCTGTGCCAGGATCATGTAACAGTCTGGCAGGATTAATTTTCTGCCATTCTAAGCAGAAATTTTAGCACATGAAAATGTCTTACCATAATCCAAAGAAGTACAAATGGTCATACAAGGCAAATACTTAGCTAAAGTCATTAAACAACTGTATGGACTATCTCCTGGATTTTTTCCCCTGTATTTCTTTACATACTTGTTTCCCCTTTTGCTGTAGGTTTTTTTTATGTTTATATACATGTATATGTATGTATGTGTGTATATATATATAAGAAAGCTAGGTTGTGAGAAATCACCACCCCACCCCTACCCCTGCAATGGCCATGCTATAATCCCTTCTCCATTGTCCTTTCAGGGTGTCGGGAATGCATACACACGTGCCTGGCATGATATGCCACCCAGTCTGGGACTCAAACTATGGTCAGCCCTGTAGGAATCGAGCACCTTAACCACTGTGCCACCTGCTGACCCCAGCTGTAGGGATTTTTCAGACTTCTAGACCTTTTTTTCTCTTCTGTTCCATTAACGTTGAACACAAGACTTTCAGAATAGGACTAGTCAGAGCTGTGTTCATCCACAAGCCCAAATGCTACTCTTGAAGGTGAGCGGCTGAACAGCGAAGAGGCAAGCTCTCAAGTCTGTCTTGTGGTCACATGCCAACTCAAGCTGCCACTGTTGACCATCTTCAAACCATTTCGGATTATGCCTCCTTTCAACACTTCTCAGGTCTCGTTTACTTTTCGTGTGTGTTTTCTTCCTAACGTGAAGTCGCATTATTGTGCTCGCTTTCTCCAAGGCCCAGCTCGGTGGTTGCTGCCACACTGATACTCTGCATGTGCTGAATGAGTAAATACTATTCATCATCTGGAATTATTTAGGGACTTTAGCCTTTGACTAATTTATATAGGCCACTGATGCATTATTCCTAGTTTTTGACCCATTGTTGCTGCAGGCTGGCCCTGGCAAGAGCAGTAACACTTGCTTTAATAACTTCATTCTTCCTACAAGCTTGCTCCAGTTTTATTGCAAAGCAGAAAATACCCCAAGTGTAGTATAGCTGTTTGGAGCGCTCTGTTCAGAATACTGCGTAGGCAGAAGCCTAGTTACATCAGAAATGCTCTGTTATTTGAATGTATAAAGCATTCAACAAATGTTTCTTAAACTGAATTGTATTCACCACGCAAACTACTCTCACCAGCTCGGGAATTCACATTTCCCCCACGCAGAAAATTAGCATTATTGCAAGTTTCCTTCTGCCTCAAAATTGGAGTTCTCCAGGTGTTGCCCAGATCACCTTGAAACGTCTAGTTATTTCCAAACACCTGCGTTGCATAAGAAGCCTTGGTTATGACTTACAGAGCCAAGTCCGGGCCGTGACGCCTGAGAGAATTTCCTCCGGATAGCTCACTTGACCTGCAAGGTCTGGGGAAAAAAACAGAATCAAAATTCTGCTAAATACGGAACTGGTTTATCCTACAGTCTTACTTCCTTGTACTGTTTTCAGTACAATTAAATCCATCACTATGCCCTTCCCCACCTCCCACCCCTGCAAAAAGAAATAAATAAACCGTAGAAAGAGAAATGCCAGGCTGGCCCCATAGCATAGTGCTGAGCCCTGCACACAGGCGGCCACAGCCTGCATGGCTGCTCTGGTTGGAGTCCTGGCCCCGCAGCTTAAAACAGCATAGATATTGGGACCAGCAGTTAGCGTAATGGCTATGTTGCTGGACTCCTACAAAGTCGACTGAGGTTCGAGTCCCAGTCCTTACAGAAAAGAGAAAAATACAGTAAAACCTTTTCACTTTTTCTTTTCTTTTTAATTGCCAGAAGGCGCATGTGCTCTCTGGAGAAAGAGAAGGAGAAATTGAGAAAGCGCCCTCATATGGGGCAATGATGCTTCAATTTCCACGCCTCCATTTCCCCCTCCCTTCGGTATTTGGGCACACACCCGCTGGGCACGCTGAACTGCACAGTCCCCACGTGGGGTCCAGCTGCCTCGACCACTGCCACCGCCTGGCTCCAGCTAGTCTGCAAACCAGTGATTCACTTATTTTTTGAGAAAGAGACTTTTGCTTTAGGGAATGTGCACTTACCAGAGAGAGACACACAGAAATCGAGAAATCACCACCAGGGGGTATGTCCACACCACAATTCCTTCTCCACTCTCCTCTTGTTGTTTTGGGCATGCGCACACACACCCAGTGTAAGTTTTTTTTTTTTTGGGGGGGGAGAGGTTTTTGCCATAGGGCGCATATGCTTGCCAAGAAGACAGAGAGGCAGAGAGACAGAAAGCGAGAAATCACCCCCCCCAGGAGGGATGGCCACACCACAATCCCTTCTCCTCCATTCTCCTCTGGGGATCTTGGGCACACACGCACATGCGCCTGGCGTGAGTTTAAGCCACTTGGTCCAGGACTGGAACTGCGGTCAACTACATGGGAGTCCAGTGACATAGCTATTACACTAACTGCTGGTCCTACCCAGTGTAAGTTTCAAGCTACCATGTCCAGGACTCAAACTGCAATCAGCCTTGTGGAAGTCCAACACCTTAACCACCATGCCACCTGCTGGCCCAAACTAATGATTCTCAAAGTGTGGTCTGAGACCAGAGACATCATATCCCAGGAGAGCTGGGCCCCACACCACTGTAAGAAGCTGTGGGGATGATTCTGATACACGCTAACATCTGACAACCGTTGGTTTAAATGGTAGGTAGGTCACTAGGTTAGTGGGGAGGGGAGGGGGGAATCTAGAGGTCTGCCAGCTTTGTTCATGGGAAAATCCCCAAACTACTTTTGCAGTTGAAAACATCCTACTCAAGACAGGGGGCAGCACAGAGGAGGGTCATAACTTGAAGCATGCTCAGTACTGAGCTTGGTTGCCCTCCAGTAACCTTAAGCTTATTTGCATATATTTGCATGGACCTTGAGAAATTACTGTAAGGCCCAACTGAGCATGTATTGATATGAAAAGGTGTAGCCAAGATAAAAAGGCACAGGAGGCAGAAAATTTCAACGCTGGTAACCTCCCAGAGCCAGCCTGCTCCTACCTCCCAGAAGTACTGCACTTTCCCTGCTTGGGACTTGGGACTTGGGCCTTACCTGCTGTGAAGCAAAGGACTGTCTCCTGGCCGAATTCTTTTCAGGAAGAACCGAGGTATTGTCTCTATGCTAACAGTCCTAACCATGTAGCATTCTTCTCAGGTATATTCTTGACTTTTTTATAAAATATGCATATCATTCTCAGTTATGAAATTGGGTAACAAACGGATTTCCTTTAGCAAAAACGAAATAAAACAAAATGCCCCACGTCAAGCGTTCCACTGGCTGCAGTATCTCTGGTCTAGGAGTCTGAGCTGCCCATGGACCTGCTCCTGTTCTTCCTCTCTGAGCCTTTGTGGACCTTTGAGCCACAGGATGCTCTCAATTTGCTACTGTTTTGGCTCGCAGTCAAAGATGCTGCTCGTATTTACAGACGTGACCAAAACCCGATTTCCCAGCCCTTCCCTCATGGGGAGAGGGTCCTCATGAGGCACACTGTGGCGGCTGTTCTTTACCGTTTCCGTCCGAAACTGCTAGGGCAGAACAGCAGGTTGGTCAGTAGGCTCCAGAGGCTTCCCGGCATTCCACAGTTAATCTGTATTATCGAAACTTACCGATGCTTTCAAAAACAATGGCAAACTTGATGTCAAAATACTTCTTTTTTTTTTTATCATTCTTATTTTAAAATTTTCTACAGGGCACATGCACTCACCAGAAAAAGAAAGAGAGTGAGAAAGCAGGAAGTCAGGTCTGGGACTCAAACCAGGGTTAGCCAAGTGGGAACCCAGCACCGTAACCACCACACCACCTGCTGGCTCCATGTCATGTTTCTTTATAAAGAATTTTTAAAAGAAAATCAGCATGAAATTTCAAAGAATTCAGCTCTTAAGAGACAAAAAACAAATGTAAACAGGTACACCTTACTGTGGCCCACTCGCCCCTCCACCACAGCAAGATACTAAAAAAGCATAAAAATACAACTAGTTTATAAGCTGTCTTTTGCTTCTCAAATTCAATAACCATTCAAATCTAAGCAAGCAAGAGGTTATATGTGCAATTGCAAATGAGATTATGCTTCATCTAGTGAGAAGTACAGTCAAATGTAATCCCCGATGATTTTAAACAGTATCATATATACATATGCAATGGTGATATATATGCCTTCTTATTTATTATTTTATCTGACAATACAAATCAACAGTTTTTAACTGATTGCCTGTTTTAGACCTCACTTTTAATTTAATCAGAATTTACTTTAAAATAATGTATCTAATTTTTTTTTTTTGAGAGGTTTTTTGCTATAGGGCTTATGCGCTTGCCAGAAAGACAGAGAGAGACAGAGAGACAGAAAGCAAAAGATCACCTCCCAGGGGGTAACGGCCACGTTGCAATCCCTTCTCTCCTCTCTGGATCTTGGGCACGCACGCACACGCACCCGGCATGAGTTTAAGCCATCGTGTCTGGGACTCGAACTGCAGTCGACTACATGGGAGTACAGTGGCATAACCATTATGCAAACTGCTGGTCCCAAGTATCTCATTTTTTTAAATAAAAGAAAAAATAGTATTTTTAATAACGAAGCTTAATGATTCCTACATCAACTCTCCTGCTACCTAACAAGTAATCATACTAAAATTTATACAGATAACCCCTTTGATCATCTAAATTGAGAGTTACAGGTATATTAAAAACCTTGCATTGGTTATACAATTAATAATATTAATTATATAATAATGTGATATTCAATTGGCCAAATAGTAAAGTGATGTCTAATGTCTATTCTCTTAAAAGTAAATTGAGAGGGACCAGCAGTTAGTGCAATGGCTATGTCGCTGAACTCCCATGCAGTCGACTGTGGTTCGAGTCCTGGACCTGGTGGCTTAAACTCACGCCAGGCGCGTGTGCATGAGTGCCTAAGATCCTGAGGGGAGAATGGAGGAGAAGGGATTGCGGAGTGGCCATCCCCCCCTGGGGGGGTGATTTCTTGCTTTCTATCTCTCTCTCTGTCTGGCAAGCGCACACGCCCTATAGCAAAAACCTCTCCAAAAAAAAAAAAAAAACAGGTAAATTGAGAGATTAGCAAATGGCATAATGGTTATGTTGCTAGGCTCCCACATGGCTAACCATGGTTTGAGTCCTGGATCCGGTGGCTTGATACTCATGCTGGGTATGTGTGCATGTGTGCTCAAAATCCTGAGAGGAGAATGGAGAAGAAGGGATTGCAGTGCGGCCATTCCCCCAGGAAGTGATTTCTTGCTTTCTGTCTCTCCAGCAAGCACACGCACCCTATAGCAAAAATTTCTCTTTAAAAGTAAATTGATAAATCTTAAAGATTCTATAAAAATAAAGATAAGGAAGAAAGAAGGACAAATAGCAGTCTTGTTAAAGAAAAACTTTCTGGGACAAACAAATAGCGTAGTGGTTACGTCACTGGACTCCCACATGACCGGCTGCGGTTTGGGTCCTGG
Source organism: Tupaia tana (assembly GCA_026018925.1). Lineage (NCBI taxonomy): Eukaryota > Metazoa > Chordata > Mammalia > Scandentia > Tupaiidae > Tupaia > Tupaia tana. The sequence goes on from JAKSZU010000008.1 coordinate 5,747,085, forward strand.
ACACATTGGCTTGAAACTCATGCTGGGTGTGCGTACGCACAAAAATGCCCAAAATCCCAGGAGAAAAATGAAGGAGAAGGAACTGCAATGTGGCCATCGCCCCTGGGTGCGGATTATAATTATAATTATAATAAATTTCTCATTTATTGTCTCTCTCTGTCCAGTGAGTGCACATGCCCTATAGCAAAGATCTCTCTCAGAAAAAAGAAAGAAAAGAAAAAAAGTTTCAGTAGAAATTAAAATAAGGAGGCCAGCAGATAGCATAGTGGTTATGTCACTGGACTCCCACATGGCTGACCATGTTCTGAATCCTGGACTCGGCGGCTTGAAACTCAGGCTGGGCCCATGTGCATGTGTGCCCAAGATCCCAGAAGGAGAATGAAGGAGAAAGGAGTGCGGTGTGGCCATCCTGCTGGGTGCGGATTTCTTACTTTCCCTCTCACTGTCTCTGACTCTCTCTGTCTCTGGCTGGTGAGCATACATGCCCTAAGGCAAAAGTCTCTAAAAATAAAGAAAAAAGAAGGACAGTATCAGTCTTATTAAAGAGAAAATTTCATTCATAAATGTACATGCTTACAAGTCTAACATTGTATTTATGATTGCATATTTTACTGACATCTAATAAATTATGAATTATAAAATGTATTGGCATATAAACTTAAATTATGAAATAGCTGTTTGAAGTGATGACATGCACACTTTAATTGTTTCATCTTAAACAATTGCAATAATTGTATAACAAGTATGTGGTTGTCTTTGCCTCCTTTTTCTCTAGCCCTGGAGTCTCTCTTCCCTCCATGTATCAAAGTTTTTTTTAATTTTTTTTTTTTACTTATAATACAGCACATAACTTTACACATGACATTGACTAAGTGATTAAGACACATCCCACAGGGTCTGGTGATACCACAGCCCTTCCTCCAGTCCTCCAGCCTGCTGGGTCCTGGGCACTCCTGCACACCCCCGCGTGTCTCCTCCTGACTAGGCCAAGGCTCAGACCACAGTCACCATGTGGGAGCCAGCTTCTCTTGAGTACCCATCACAGCTGTGCCATGGTGCCGGCCCACATACAGATTTTACCATTGTCTCTTACAGACTAAAAGTAGTTTGGGGGGGCAGCAGGTGGCATGGTGATCAAGGCACTGGTCTCCCGTGGTCGACCATGGTTCTAGTCCCAGACTCAGCAGCTTGAGACTCATACCAGTCATGTGTGCGTGCATGCCCAAGATCCCGAGAGGAGAAGGGAGGAGAATGGATTGCAGTGTGCCCATCTCCCCAGGGGCTGCTTTCTCATTTTCTGTCTCTCTGTCTCTGTCTCTTCAGCAAGCTCATGCACCCTACAGCAAAAATCTCTCAAAAGACAAAAAGCACAGTAGAGTAAAATCATTTACGTAACATGATATTTACATCATGTCACAGTTGCGAATTTTGCAAAACAGGCTATTTTATGGGACTCAGCATTTTTTATTTTCTTTATCATTAGAATTACAGTTTCAGGAAGGAATTACTCTAGGTAGAAACTATATATTAGAGTTGATACAACAGTAAACATAATGAAGATATTATTTTACTGTCCAAAATAAGTAGTATTTAAAATATGCTATTTCTGTGAAAACTTTCAGATTCTTCCTCTCCTTTTTCTATTTCTTTTTTTTTTTTTCTTTTTTTGGAGAGGTTTTTGCTATAGGGCGCGTGCGCTCGCCAGACAGACAGAGAGAGACAGAGAGATAGAAAGCGAGAAATCACCCCCCAGGGGGGATGGCCACGCCGCAATCCCTTCTCCTCCATTCTCCTCTTGGGATCTTGGGCACGCACGCACACGCGTCCGGCTTGAGTTTAAGCCGCCGGGTCCGGGACTCGAACCGTGGTCGACTACGTGGGAGTCCAGTGACATAGCCATTACGCTAACTGCTGGTCCCTCCTTTTTCTATTTCTTATGCTCTCTTCTCTGCCGTAGGTATTCAGGCACTGGTAAGCAGAAATGTCAGTCATCTCATTTTCAAAGATCACACAGAGTTAAGAGATGACAACCCTAGCCCTAGTCATGCTTCTGGGTGCAGACCCATTGCTAGATGGTTGTTTTTTGTTTTTTTTTTTTCATGTCATGGCTTCTTCTAGAGAGCGGCAGAGAAGCAAATTTCTGCCATAAACTTAAAAAGTAATGGCAGGTAACCTTCAAATTTGCTAAGATTAGTCTTTTGTTAATAAATAAAAGGGAGAAAATACTAGAAATATGCCCTGTACTTCCTATTCCATGGTTCCACAGGAATTATATTTCTAATTACAATTACATTTCTGCTAAGGGATCATTGGAATTATACATATAATTCTAAATCTTTTTCTACTAAGAAGAAAAAAGGAGAGAGGAGGAATAAGAAAAAGCAGGGGAGAAAACGTTAAAAATGTCCAATTCACTGACTCTCCATTAGCGAAGCCTGTATGGGACAGATAACCAACCCTTACTCTTTGGTATCACCCATCATGAATGATCTTGCTATTACTTCTCTAAGGGCTGTGTTTACATTCTATCTGTGGTGTTCACAGGCTTTTCCTAATAGATGGTAAGACATTGAAGAGGAACCTAGGGCCTGTCACCGTGGCCTGCTCATGGTGGGTGCTCCACCAAAATGTAAGGAGTTTCTGTAATAAAGAAGCCTCTGGGGAGGAAGGACACACACTGCAGTGGATTGACTGACCCGTGATTCAACAACTATTAAGAGTGTGGGGTATGCTGGGCCCAGGACATGCAGTACCTATAAGTAAAAAAAAAAAAAGTCACTGCCCTCGGGATCATCAGTTAGTGTAATGGCTGTCTTGCTGGACTCCCATGTAGTCGACCACAGTTCAAGTTCTGAACCCGGTGGCTTAAACTCGCGCCAGGCACGTGTGCGTGTGTGCCCAAGATCCCGAGAGGAAAATGGAGGAGAAGGGGTTGCAGCGTGACCACCCCCCCCCCCCCCCCCGGGGGAGTGACTTCTCGCTTTCGGTCTCTCTCCCTCTGTCTCTCTCTGTCTTTGTGGCGAGCACACGCTCCCTATAAGAAAAGTTCTCAAAAAAAAAAAAAGTCACGGTCCTCTTGGAGCCCACGTTTCAGTGGGCTCCAAGTTCTCGTAAGATGGAAGATGAGAACACGGAACACTAGTGCAGGGGATTTCAGAGCTCTCCATGACCTTAAGAGCCATGTGGTCAGCTCCTCATGTGCTACTGGTAGATCAAGCATTCATTGTAACTTGAAAATTATTGGAGATTTACTATTGGTAGGATAATTCTCCCAGTAAGTGGAAATACAGCATCAACAAAAACAAATTCCTTTTAGGTGAATAAGCATTCATAATTTATTCTTCTCTGCAATGAAGGAAATAGTGACTTTAAAGTTAAAATTACTCTCCTATACATAATTTTTAATTTATATAGATATCCTTCCTTTGTTAACTGTTTGTAAATTAAATACTATATTAAAATAGTTACATTAGTTAATAAGTTAACTCAAACAATAGATAAAAGATTTTTAATTTAGATGTAAGTTTTCAATTCATATTTTAAGGATAATCTCTTAAAACTCAATAAACATTCCCTGAGACACCTGCAATAGATTCTAAAACTATTACAATAATGCATGACATAGCTCTTATCTTCACAAACTTTTATTCAAATAATACAAGGAAGAAGGTGATATCTTTCTCCTTAGCAGAACTCAGATTTGAATAAAAGTTAAAGCTTAGCGCTTCTGAATTCCAGAGATGATGGTGACGATGATGGTCATTTTAGGGATGGTATTATCAAAGCACCATGCTGATAGATAATTCATGTTGTGTTTGCACAGCACAGAGATGAATCTGCTTCAGGTAGGCAGAAGGACACCCAGCCCAGATCTCGGTGGCCGTGAGAGTGTGTGCAGCGGGCGACAAGGAGCCAGCCGCAGCGGCCATCTCTATGCAGGTGTGTTCTCCAGCACCCCAGAGCGCAAGGAAAACTTACCCTGTAGGTAACAGTCACTATGAGCTCGGGACATTTCAGAGTCTGCCTCAGCGATTCAAAGTATAGATGAAGTTACAGAGTTCATGTGTATTTTTAACCATGGCGTTTGAATTCTGAAATGAAGATGATAAATTCCTTAGTCAATAAACCTATTTTTCTTGATCAGATACTGAAGCATAGTAATAAATCCAGATAGTGAGGTGATAACTCCTATTACACATTCTTCCCTCCCTAAAGAGGTTGATGAACACATTAATTATGAAGACTTGACTAGAACCAACTGATCTTCAAATATAGCCCTTTTAAGAATCCTACTAAATGGGGGAACCAGCAGTTAGCGTAATGGCTGTGTCGCTGGACTCCCACGTAGTTGACCGCGGTTCGCGTCCCGGACCCGGTGGCTTGGAACTCACGCTGGGCGCGTGTGCGTGCATGCCCAATATCCCGAGAGGAGAATGGAGGAGAAGGAATTGCCGCGTGACCATCCCCCCGGGGGGTGATTTCTCGTTTTCTATCTCTCTGTCTCTCTCTGTCTATCTGGCAAGTGCACACGCCCTATTGCGAAAATCTCTCAAAAAAAAAAATTCTACTAAACTGAATAGTTAACAAAAACTAATGTTAAAAATGGGAGCTGAGACAACAAATCCATGATCAGGGCAGAACAGAGACTTTTAAATAAAACAATCCTCAAATTAAACCTTGGCCTAAATAATCAACACCAACGCCAACAAAAACAGTAGATAAATCATTATGTGACTCAAATTCTGTATTATTTCAAGGCGATATGGATGGAGTCCGGCCATAACAAACTCTTTGGAAAAACGTTCAGTGTTACCCAATTCAAAGGTCGCAGTTAAGTAATAAATGCAGTCCAAAAATCAGGAGTGGTCGCTCACCTGCTTGCACCACGCGGGCTGCCAGGCCCAGCTGTAAATCAGTGTGTCACATGAGCGGCATGTGCTTGCAGCTCCTCAGGAAACAGAGCCCTGTGCTGCCTGCGGCTGCTCGGCGCCCTCTTCACGGTGCCCTCTCCACGGCGCCCTCTCCACGGCGCCCTCTCCACGGCGCCCTCTCCACGGCGCCCTCTCCACCGCGCCCTCTCCACCGCGCCCTCTCCACGGCGCCCTCTCCACCGCACCCTCTCCACGGCGCCCTCTCCACGGCACCCTGTCCATCGCACCCTCTCCATCTCGCCCTCTCCACCGCGCCCTCTCCATGGCGCCATCCATGCTGCTTTTGTGTGCATTGTCTGTGACTGAGCCTTCCCTGCCTGACCTGGCCTGAGTCCTGCTGGAACCACGTTGGAGAGACCATGTGATAAAGGAGTTCATGATAAGATGCTCTGCATGTGAAATCAACGTAATTTCTCTCCAGGAATATTTGCATTTAGATAACTTTTAAAAACTGGATCCATGGGGCCAGCAGGTGGTGTGGTGGTTAAGTGTTGGACTCTCATATGGCTGACCATGGCTTGAGTCCCAGACCAACTTACTCTCTGACTTTCTGACTCTCTCTCTCTCTCTCTCTCTCTGGTGAGTGCACGTGCCCGGTAGCAAATTAAAAAATAATACGTTACTGTAGTCCACACCTCTTCCTTTTTCCTTCCTCTGTTTTAGCAGATAGCCAGCTAGTCTGATTCCTAGCCTCAGTGAAGTGGTGAATTTTTTTTTGTCATTCAGCCGCAGGGGAGATAGGTGCATGGTGTACCGCAGGAGGAAGGCTTTCAGACTTTCCTCATGTCCACCAAAATAATAGAATCAAGGGGACCTGCGGAGCCAGCAGTTAGTGTAATGACTGTATCGCTGGACTCCCACGTAGTCAACCACGGTTCGAGTCCCAGACCCGGTGGCTTAAACTCATGCCAGGTGCGTGTGCGTGCCCAAGATCCTGAGAGGAGAATGGAGGAGAAGGGATTGCGGCATGGCCATCCCCCCTGGGGGGTGATTTCTCACTTTCTATCTCTCTGTCTCTCTCTGTCTTTCTGGTGAGCATATGTGCCCTATAGCAAAAACCTCTCCAAAAATAAAGGGGGGACCTGCAGAAGTGACAGGTCCATGCCAACAGGGACAGTGGGTACCTCATACCTGCTCAAAGATTCACCACAAGTGAGACTCCAAAACATTTGAGTTATCCTGAAGATGGGAAACCCTGAAATACTGAATATAACTCAAATTAAAACTTGTTATTACATCATGGAATAGGAGCTGAATGACACAGGTGTGCTGGGTGACCAGACCCAACAGCTGAGCTGGTTCTTGTCTGACGCTCAGGAAGAATTGGACACGGACACAGAGAGGGGACAGGAAAGAGGAATGTATTAAGAGAAGGAAGGAAGAACAGGGCTTCCGAGCAGGGAGGGGTCCTGAGTGGGGTGTAGAGGAGCTGAGAAGAGGGGTTTTTAATTTAGCAGTCAGGCAATGGGCTGGCGCTCTCATAAGGAAGTGGGCTTTAGAAAATAGTTACATGGTAGTCTGACTGATTGACTGCCCCATTCTTTGTAGGGTCAACAGACAGTAGCGTTTTGTACTTCCTGTTAGAAGACAGTTACTAACTAGAAACTTGCCCTTAGCTACACTTGCTTTGAGTCCCCAAGCAGCCAGCTTTTGGCTGTGAAAACAGCCCTGTGGCTCCATTTGGGTCTTACCCTGTCTGTGTGCCCTATCTCCTGCCTTGTTAGCAGGGAGTCGTACGTTCTTTAGAGACATGTCAAAGGGGCGTATATTGTACATTAAGCAGACCATAGAGGAAAAACACAGAGACTTCATTAGAAAGAAAAGCATGAGTCCAGCAGATGGCGTAATGGTTACATCGCTGGACTCCCATGTAGTAGATGATGGTTCAAGTCCCGTACCTGTTGGCTTAAAACTCATACCAGGCATGTTGTGAGTGCATGCTCATGATCTCAAGAGAATGGAGGAGAAGGAATTGCAGCATGGCCACCTCCCTCGGGGGGTGATTTCTCACTTTCTGTCACTCTGCCTCTCTAGCGAACATACACACCCTTATAGCAAAAATCTCTCTCTGAAAAGAAGAAAAGAAAAAGGTAGTGAGTTCCTTTGGGGCCCTTACCCTAGTTCTATCTACCTGTAAGTGAGTTCCTGTCCTATGAAGGTCAGAGTTAACTAGATAAAGGGCCAGCAAGTGGTATGGAGGTTAAAGAGGCTAGCTCCCACATGGCTGAGTCTAGGGTTTGAATCCTGGACTCAGCAGCTTGAAAATTTCTGCATTTGCGTATGTGCCCAAAATCCTGAGAGGAGGAGACCTGTGAAGTGGTCATCCTTTATGGGGGCTGATTTCTCACTTTCTTTTTCACTCTGCCTCTCTGGCAAGTGAACACTCTATAGCAAAATAAATAAATAAGTAAACAATAAAACTAGAAAAAAAATAAAGAAATAGAATGTTCTTGTTCCATCAAATCTTCTAAACTGAGATTTATACCCTCTACGACCAGCCCGTTTATTGAACGGTCTAAAACTTGCACAGTCTGCGTGGTTCTAAGTACCTCCTGGCGTGCCACTGGGAATACTCTAGGGAGCCATCTAGTGGTCAGATGTTGTCACGGCCTCCACTGTTACCACAGGCTAGAGAGGACCATCCAACCTGGCTTACTCAGGGCAGCCTCGGGTTATGGCTGCTATCATGATGCCATTATTATCTTAATCTTATTAGAGGTTTTCACTTTGGGGTGTGTGCACTTTCTGGAGAGAGAAAGAGACAGAGACAGTGAGAGGAAAAAAATCTCTCCCACAGGGGGAATGGTCACGCTGCAATCTCTTCTCCTGGGATTTTGGGCACACACACACACACATGCCCAGCATGAGTTTCAAGCCACCAGGTCTGGGCCTCAAACTGCAGTCAGCTATGTGGAGGTCCAACGACGTAACCGCTACGCCATCTGCTGGCCCCTGATATAAGTATTAATTACACCTCTCAACAGTGTCCACATTGGATGAGAAGTTGCACAGCCTTGTGCACACACCTCACTAAAGCTATCAGTCAGGATAAGCTACTTCATGCTTCTTTAACAGCTCAGAATGGCAGTGGCTTGGCACAAAGAAAGCCTGTCTGTCAGGTCACAGTCCAGGGTGGCTGTCCTCCGTGGAGTGGCTCCGCATTCCAGACTACACCTTGCTGACAGGTGCTCACCGCGATTGTTACAATGGAGAACGAGCTCTGGGCAGGTCTTAGGCCAGGAGCTGAATGACCTTGCCTGGAAATGGTGTCCATCATTTCTGGCTACCCTGAACTGTTTAAACGCCTTGGTTTATCTTCATGGGGGTGGGGGCGACCAGTGCTCAGACCATCCAACACAACTCTCTACTACCAAATCTCAACAGGCTGGTGTAGCTTGTCCTTAATAAACAAAGGACTAGGAAAAGAAATGACGTCGATGGTTCAGAAGAAAGAAGAACGTCTCTTTCCTTGAACAAGAAAAGGGAGGGAGGACTGACCGACTTTAGCCAAGAGCCCTCTTCTTCACCGGGCGTTTCCTGAGCCTCCTGAGCCAGGTCAGGGAGAACCTCTCACCTTTTCACCTGTGCTCGTCTGCTTGGCTGCGACGGGGTTGCTCAGAGGGCCATGCGCTGGGCGACTTAACCAGCACCTGGGCTCTCACAGCCTGCCGCCCAAGATCAGGGCGCTGCCAGGGTGGTCATGGTGAGGGCTCTCGCCTTGGTTTCGCGTCACCGTGTTTTGTAGAGAGGGAGCAAGCGGGTGTCTCTTCTCAGGAGGACTCGAACTCCGGGCAGCAGAGTCCCACCCCTGAGCTCATTCATCTGAAAGAAGTCCTTATCCAGATCCAGGCTCAGGGGGTGGGGCAGTGACTCTGGGGTCAGGAAGCACAAACATTCCACCCATAACAATACCCAACGCAGGGCCTCCATGCCCATTGGCCATCAGTCCCAGCTGTCCCTGTTATATTTGGAGTTGAGGCCAGGCGCATCCTTATTGCAATAGTCTTGAACCCTATTGTAGTACTCTTAAATAAAATCTTCCTTGCCTAGGTAAATTGCCTGGTGCTTGCTTGCTTGCTTGCTTGCTTTCTCTCTTTATTTCTTTCTCTCTTTCTTTCTTTTTGGTCATAGAGCGTGTATGCTTGCTGAAGAGACAGAGAGAGGAAAGTGAGAAAGCACCCCCCAGGGGGGGATGGTCGCCCTGCAATCCTGTCTCCTCCACTCACCCCTCAGGGTTTTGAGCACCCTTGCACACACACCCAGCATGAGTTTCAAGCTGAGACTGCAACCGTGGTCCACCCCGTGGGCCTCCAGCAACTTCACCACCAGGCCACCTACCGACTCCGTGTGCCATTTTTCTTTGACACCCCTAAATGTAAATAGCAGCTAGGAACAAAAACCATAAGCTAAGTTCCACATTTGCATTAACAGTCTATTAGCATATCTTTTGTGAAAATTAACCATTCATTGCCTTCTTAAAGTCTTGACTAAAATATCACAGTATAAAAAATATACCTAGAGCTCTTTTCTCTGGTACTGAATTCAGTATGGTTTAAATGATAACTTAGGGAGGTGTGGGGCGCACACGGACAAAGGGAAATTCAGCGGAGCTGCGGGCTGTTTCACTGCCTGGGTGTCTCAGATTCACTCTTTTTTTTTTTTAATAATGATCTTTTTTAAAATTTAACTTTGTTTATTTTATTTTTAATTTGACCAGAGAAGAACAGAGTGTGAGAAAGAGAGAGAGAGGGGGAAAGTGAGAAAGCAAGCTGCTAGGTTTGGGACTTGAATCACAGTCGGCCATGTGGGAGTCCAGTGCCCTTAACCACCACGCCACCTGCCGGCCCCTCAGAGTCATTCTGAAGGAACTGAGAGCTTAATCTTACAAAATGTCAAAACGACCATCATATGCCCTGCCAGCCCCTCAGCTCCCACAACACAGATGCCCAGTACACTGGGTTTGTGAGAGACAGGCCTTACAGTCATCTTGTCTACCACAGCTACAGGCTGAGAGGGGGCCCGGGCTCCAACAGCCGGGTCACAGTGTCCTCTGATATCACGATTCCAAAACCCCAAAGCCGCCAGATGAGCCGATGCCCTACTTGAGGTACAGCAGGAAGGTCTGGGGCCGAGTCAGGGCCTTAGCCCAACCGGAAATTGTGGGAGATTGGCAAGATACTGGTGGCAAATGGCCAGATGTCCCTGAGGAAAGGAAACAAGAAGATTTAAACGAATACGAAGCAGAAAAGATAGAGCACGATGCATCTGTGCAGGCCTAGCACAGTTCCCCCCGCCTACCTTGCTGACATAAATGCAAAAAGTCGTGCAGAAGCTGCTTTAGAGGAAGAAAGTCGACAGAGACCGTCTCGCGTGGAGAAAGGAGATCCTCCCGTGAGTGTCCTGCTCGCTAAAGATCTGGGCGATGGCGATGGCTTTTCCGTGAAGCACACAGCCACTGCCCCTTCCGATGGACCGCCGCCTTATCAGTGAGACTCCTCATGCCAGGGTGGTGCCAGGCATCCGGGCGTCGTCCCAACAGCGAGGACGCAGGTTCTCCCACGGCCCCTCCAGGCCTTAGTGGTTCATCTGCGAAAACTGGAAGCTGAACTTCCACTAGAAGCACGACGCCAGGAGAAGAGGAGAGCCTGGAAAGCAGACTCCTGGAACGGGGAGCTGAAAAGGTTGTGCGGTCAGAGGGTGGAAGTGGGTCTGGAGGAAGCTGCAGCTGAGGTGGCACAGGCAGAGGAAGGGGGCAGGGTGGCGGAGCAAGCAGAGCGGTCAGGGCAGCCTCGGTCCTGAGGAAGAGCAGGCTGTGAACACAGCCGAGGAGGAGAAGGACGACGAGAACCTGCCAGTGGAGACAGGAGACACCTCAAAGAGACCACCAGAACCAACCGAGTGGGGAAGAAGGCACATCTAGAGAGAGGGCAGGGGTGGTGGGCAGGCGGGAGGAGGGACCCCGTGATAGCAACCTTGGCTCGGAGCGCTGCAGTGCCACAGTGGAGGAGCACCGACAGACCCCATGCCAGAAAAAAGAATGTTGCCTTGTTTTATGTGCTCTAAATGCCTTTTTAGATTAAAAAAAAAAAAAAAAAGTGTGTTTTAGTTTTAAAAAAGAAAAAAAAAGAAATTGTAACTTACAAAATGCAAACTCATCTGTGGAACTCCGTGACCATCTGCTGTAATGAAAGAAACAGATGGATGAATTCTTTACAAATGGGGCTGCTCTGCTCGCCCCAGAGCCAGGGCCCCGTGTCCCACACCCAGCTGCTGTCTTCAAAGCCACCCTGTCTGGGAGAGAGTGGCCAGGGCCAATAAAAACGCCACCAAGCTCTCCGACCGGTGCTCACTGAGGTGCTGTTTTCCACAGTTCTGGCAGTTTCTGCTTGTTTTGCTTGTTTGTTTCCTTTTTGTTTTTGATGTCTCTGGAGGGAGGGGTGCTTGCACCTGCCTGCTCTGTCACTTCCCCTACCCTCGTACGATTCTTTTAATGTTCCTCTGGCGACTCTAGGGCGCAGCGTGGGTCGGAGCCACTGCAGCCAGCACTCCGTCCTGCTCTGCCACGTACCCCATCGTGCCCCACCACCTGTGGCTGCAGCGTCTGCCAGTGGGCTTCCGATGCAAAGCTCACCACCTCCTCTGACTCTCCCCAGGAGTCACGGCATCTCCTCGCCACGTTCACGACTGTTGACTTTGCCTTCCCAACTGAGGTGACTCTTTGACAGCAAACTTTTCTCTTCGTCAGCATTTGCAATGCAGTGTCAGCCACGTAGTCAGCCAGTGCTCAGGGAACCACGGACCGCCTAAGTGCTTGCTAAAAATACATGTATCAGGCACAAATATGCTTTGAATCTAGACCTAAAGAAGGTGGACGATGTTTTTTCTTTATTTTCTTTCTTGGAGAAAAAAGGAAATAGCAGCCCCAGGAAGGATTCTCGAACACTATAAGAAAAATCACTGGGGTAAGAGAAGTAGCCCCCAGGCCCCACCAGTGGGACGAGTCCCTCGTGCTCACCTCCGTGGTGCTGGCCCGCTCTGCCTTACTCTCTGACCTTAGTGCTGCTTCTCGTCCTGCTCCTGAGGCTGGGGATGTCCCACTTCTCACGGCCCCTGTCCACGCTGTCCCACGTAACGAGCTTCCCATCCCACGGCCACCCGGGACTGTGACAGCGACGGTGCGTCTGTGTGTGCAGGCTGCTGTGACAGAGACCACACACTTCTCTCACACAGGTCTGGGGGCCTGTACGTCCAAGAGCAGGAGCCCGTCCTGGTTCACAGGGCTTTCTCCTCGCTTTATTCTCACGTGGGATGGTGGAAGGGACGAGACAACTCTCGAGAGACCCTTTAATATTCTCAAGAACATCCTATTCTTGGGCTGAGTTGTGGTAGGCAGTTAGTCATGAGCGGGCAGCCCTAAGAGAAAAGAGAAAGGCTCATCTAGCTCCGGGCACCAGGAGGGCGAGGCCATTTGCCATCTTCCTTCCTTGAGGCCGGAGGGAAGCACACAGGGATGATTCATAGATTTTTCTCTTATCAAAAAGACCTAAGCAAGCGTTTTGGTCAATGCCCTAATTCCCATTAGGGCGATGGACTAATTGGGCAGTCTAATTGGGGCAACCTGGCTCATATTGGGCGTGCGCAATTAGGTGATCAAGTTCCTCATTCTTTACCTGTGAGGAAGGTGCGCAGGTGCAGGAAAGAACGTGTGGATTCAAATTTAAAGGAAAGACATAGGCAATGTAAGGGGCCTCCCACTAATGAATATTCATGACCTCTAGTAATAAAAATAACGGTTACCTAGTACCAAGTGCAGTTCCCACCTGGCAATCTGCCCGCCCAAGAGCCTTTTGGGTGTACTTCCTTCCTTTCCTTTCCTTTCTTTCCTATTCAATCTTCTTTTCTACCTACTTCATTCATGATTGCAGTTTCATTTTGCACCTAGGTACAGATCTCTAATTTTAGTGATATGGACCCGAAGAACCAAGGGCTTCACAACCCAGCTCGACACTTTCCCATCTGTTAACAGAGTCTTTGGCCTGGTGGCAAAGGATGCTGGATCCCATATAGCCTACCACGTGCTTCAAATCCTGGCCCCTGATTTTTGGAAAATACACTGAGCATATGTATGTGCATGCCCCAAATCAGAACAGAATGGAAAAATAGAAGAGAAGGGATTGCAGTGTAACCATGCCCCACTGGGGGTGGGGACTCTTTTTTCCTCTCTTTCTTTCTATTTTTCTCTAGTGAGTACATGCACCTCTGAGAAATTTTAAGGGAAAAAAAAAAAGAATACCATTCTTGTTTTTGTTTTTGTTTTTAGAGATTTTTGCCAGAGGGTGCGTGCACTCACTGGAAAGAGAGAGAGACAGAGACAGAAAGCAAAAAATCACTCCATGTGAGGGATGGCCACGCCGTAATCTGTTACTCTCTCTTCTCCTTTCAGGATTTTGGTCATGCATGCACGCATACTTGGTGTGAGTTGCTGGTGTGAGCTGTTGGGCTCAGGACTCAAACTGTTGCAGAAAACAGACCACTGAGACACCAAGCCCCACTCGGACAGTAGTGAACTCAGTAGAGAACTCAGGTTTATTATGACGGGAACCCAGAGAGCTTGTACTCCAAAGCCCGGGCACCAACCTGTGGAAATTACAGTTGAACAGTCAGGGTTCAAGAATGTCAGAGATAAAGGAAACCAGAAAAGTAGTGAAACAGTTGCAAACAAGCTCATAGCATTTCCTAGTTCCTACAGAAACCAGCAAGCAGGCAATTTACAAAAGTGGAACAGAAATATTTTGTGTTTGCAAGCAGCTTAGCATACAGAATCTGTGTCAGTCCTCCCTCTAATGCCCTTCGTTTTCCTCAGGGCTTCATAGCAGGGCCTCACAGCCTTTTGATTCTCTTAACCCGAGCTTCCAGTCCTTTCCATCCAGGGCGGCCGCAGCATCGGTACGACTTCTCTGGGAAGGTTCCAGACGGTTCATGTGTTGTCTCAGACAGGTGTATAGAGGATCAGCCTCCAGAGTGACTAGAGCAGGACTGTAGGTTCCTCGTCTCTGAAGCATTACCCAGAGAGGCTTTGTGTGGACCAGGTGGGTCCATGGAGGAAGCCCTCTCGACTCCAGTGTGATGGATCCCCAGGGCGATGCCTGTAACAGAGGTAGGAGTGGCCAGCACGACCATGTGAGGCCCCACCCAAACTGGCTGGAGGAATTCCTTTTTGCAGCCTTTTTCCCATACCATATCCCCAGGCTGGTAGGGGTGTACCCAGTTTCCCAGGGGGAGTAGAACATTTTCCAGAGTGTGTTGTGCTGTATGTAGAAGGGTGCTCCCCAGGGCTTGTGGATGGAGGAACTGGTTGAGCTCTACTATCTGTCGAGAGTCCCCTTTTAGAAATGACAAAGGGTAATGGGTCCAAACCAGTCATCCCCGTCTCTTGGCATAAGTTAATCAAAGTGGTTTTAAGGGCTCAGTTCATGCACTCAACTCTACCCGAACTCTGGGGACGGTAGGTAGTGTGGTGTTTCCATTTGATTCCCAAGGTCTTAGCCACCGTGTAGATGATCTCGAAGACAAAGGCAGGCCCATCGTCTGATCCTATAGTCAGTGGCAGCCCAGTGAGGGATAATTTTGAGTAATGCCTTGACCAGCCCATGGGCCTTTTCTGTTCTAGTGGGGAATGCCTCCCCCCAGCCCGAACAGGTATAAACTAGTACTAACAGATAGCGGTGGCCTCAGCACGGCTTGGCCTCAGTAAAGCCAACTCATAATAGGAGGTTCCTCTAGCCTGGACTCCAGGGGGCTAGTCTGGCTTCTGATGGGCGTTGCTCCTGGTGCAGGTTACACATCTGCTGCTAATGTGGTGGCACGGGTAGGGAGCTTAGCCAGATAGGAGGACCTACTTCAGAGAGTCTGTAAAGTGGTCTTTCTAGAGTGTCAGTTCATGGTACCGAATCACCAGTTTACGACCCAAGGTACAAGGGACAAATAGTCACCCATCTGGTAGCTGCCACCAGCCCTCTCCAGTCCTTGTTCCTCCTCCTGCTGCCCATTGGTTTTCTGCCTTGGTATACTGTGGATGGTGGGGGAGCTCTGGCAACAGCACGAGTCTAGCTGCTTGCTTAGGTGTTTCCTGCCGGTTAGGTCCCACAGCCACCTCTCCTCTGCATGGTCTGCCAACCCGCTCTCCTTGCTGGCCACGTCCATTCCCTTTTGACGTCCTTGGCAGTGCATTGCTGCTACGAGGGCTGGTTCCCGGAGCACTTCTAGCCACCCTTATTTGTTATGTCCCCTCACCCCCACTGAAAGCCCTCTCTCTTTATAGATGGCTCCATGTACATGTAGGGTGGTGAAGGTGTATTTAGAATCTGTGTAGATGCTGACTTTCTTACCAATGGCATGTCTTAGGGCCCACAGTTCAGCCTGCTGAGCTGACCAGCCTTGTGGTGGGGCCTCACTTCTACCACTTTGCCCTCTGTGGTCACTGCACACCTGGCTCTCCATTGTCCATCCTGCACATACCACTGCCATCTGAGAAGAGTGTCAAATCTGGTCTAGGAAGGGCTTGTCTGACAGGTCTGGTCTACACAAATAGACCTCATCAGTGGCCTCCTCACAGTGATGGCTGGGCGGTCCAGGCTCGGCAGGCGAGAGGGTGGCTGGGTTTAGCATGCTCACTGTTTCTAGCTGCAAGTGTAGGTTCTCACATAGTAACCCCTAGGACTGAGCCATCCTTCCCGTCAACCACCTATAGCCCCTACTACTCAGTCACAACCACATGGGGAACTTTACTTTGATATTTTGGCCCAGTGTGAGCTTATCAGCCTCCCTGACCTGCTTGGCTGTGGTGGCCAGTGCCCTTAGGCACAGCGGCTATCCTGTGGCCCCTGGATCGAGTTATTTGGACAGGTAAACCCAGTGAGGTCTTCCAGGTGACTTGTCTTTTTACACACACAAATAGGTTAAAGTCTCTCATCACATCTAGCAGCTCCAAAGCTGGGACAGAGATCAGTAATTATTTTAGCTTCTGGAAAGTCTCATCTTGCTTGGGGCCCTGCTTTGGGGGGGGGGGGGCTTTCCAGGCCCTGAGATGACCTCATATAGTGGCTGTGCTGGAACAGAGTACCCAGGAACTCAGATGTGGCAGGAGCCTGCCACCCCAGGGACCCCCTGGCTCTCTTCTTGGTGTCAGGGGTTATGGGGCGTGTTGCAGATTTCCTCTCAGCTCCCAGGGCTGTGTCCTTTGGACATGAGGACACCAAGGTACCTCACCTTTTACAGGCAGATCAGGACCTTATTCCAGGAGACTCGGTAACTGCATCAGCAAGCAGACCCAGAGGTTCCTAAGTCCCAGTCCAACAGTCCCTTTTAGAGGTGCTGGCCAGTAGAGACCATCTGTACACTGAAGTACGTGCAATTTAGTTTTTCCCCTGGACGGGCTGCTAGGTCCCATGCCAGGGCTTCTCCGAACAATGTGGGGGGAGGTTTTTAATCCCTGGGGTAGCTGTGTCCACCTGGGCTGGGTCTTTTTCCCAGTCTTTGGGTCTTCCCATTTGAAAGAAAACAGGGGCTGGCTCTCGGAAGCCAGTCGGAGACAGAAGAAGCCATCCTTGAGGCCCAAGCATGTGAATCAACTGGCTTGGGGTGGCAGGAGGCTCAGGAGGGAGTAGGGGTTTGACACTGCAGAGTGGAGGGTTACAGCGGTGTTGTTTACAGCGTGGAGATCTTGCTCTGGCTGGTGATCACCTCCCCCGGGCTTCCTAACAGGCAGTAGTGGAGTGTTCCAGGGAGACTGACAACGCCATTCCACCAGAATTTCGACTTCTTTGAGACATTCAGTGTGACCTTGGGTGCCCAGTCGTGCATCTTGTGGTACCAAGTATTTCCTCTGCCCCACGGGGGTGACACCGGGTTTCAGGTCAATGACAATTGGGGCATGGTTCTTCACTATTCTAGGGGGGTTATCCTCCACCCAGACTGTTGAAAATTCCACCCATAAGTTTGGTGGGTTGGCATGTTCCTCCTTAGAATCAAAGAGGTGCTTCTCATTGTCTTACCACTACTGCCATTATCAGGGCCCCACCATTCCCCAGTTAATCTGGCCAATCCACCCATGGTGAAAGTGATCTGGGCTTCCATCTTGGTTAAGAGCTCTCCCCCCAAGAGTGAAATGGGGCAGTCTGGCAGGTATAGGAACTCATGGGTCACTTGATGGCCCCCCAAGTTGACATGTCTGGGACTGGAGAAATACCTGGTGGCCTGGGAGCCAGTGCCCTCCAGAGTGGTCATTTCTTTTCCAGAGAGTGGGGCCACTGGCCTGTGACCACTGAGGGTTCTGTGCCATTGTCTACCATAAATGTCATTGGTTAGACCCCACCTTCATTTTGACTGTGGGCTCCCAGGGACTAGGGGTAAGGAGCCCAGTCTGTCCTCATCTGTGTCTAACTCAGCCAGACCCACGAATCTTCTGGGGCAGGGTTCTGGAATACTTGGCATTTTCAGAGGTGGATGCCCCTTTTCCACGTGGTTGTCCCCTCTTGCATTTAGGACGTTCGTTCTTCCAGTCCAGGTTCTTTGCAGTAGGCACATTGGTCTTTTCCGAGGGGTTGCGCTTTCCTTTTCTTCTGTTCTTCGTGAAGGACTTGGATGCCCCATCTGGATGGGGCCTCAGGGTGCAGCAGCTAGTAGGGACATTTTCTGGTTCATGTGTTGGGCCGCCTCTCCCTGGGGCCTCATGATCTCAGCTCACGAACACCTGGCTGGCTAGCTCTAATAGAGTAGCATTCGTCCCCATGAAGCCCTCCTGTTTCTGGAGGTTTCTTTGGATATCGGCATAAGTCTGTGAGACAAAGCTGGTGTTGACCATGCACTGGTTCTCAGGTGCTTCTGGGTTAAAGGGGGTCTAGACCTAGAGTGCTTTGCAGAGTGTCTCGTAGAAATCAGAGAGAGAGTCATCACCCTTTTGCATGACGGTTGTGCTTTTGGGCATTGGATTCTTGGCTTTGTTTCTGTGCCCCTGAAGAAGGGATGCCTGGTAACATTCCAGGCTGGCCCATCCCTCCCCTGTATTGGCATCCCACTGAGGTCCTCAACTTCTCTAGCCAGAATCTCATTTGGGAGCCACTTTTGGGCCTCTGATAGGATGTGCCTACACTCTTCAGTGTTGAACAGGGTGAGGAGCAATGTCCGCAATCTCCTCAGTCTGAAAGATGGATTCCAGAAGGTCTACCTGAGCAGGACGGCACGTGATGTTTCCAGTTTAGGAAGCCAGTGGTACTGAAAGGCTGATAATAGAGAAGAGAGAGCCCTTCCTGGGCCGAGCGTCTGGGGGCCTCAGGTTTCTCAGAGTGGCATCTGGAAGGTTGGAGGTTGTTATGCCAATTGGAGCTGCCTGGAGACCAGTTCTGGATCTGGGCTCACTGGCGGACTGGGATTTGGGTCCTTTGGTGGAGGAGATATAGACGGTGGAGGACCACTGGGGAGAAGGGGGTGCAGTTGGCACATGTGGAGGGGGTGGCCGCAGTTCTTCCTCCGAATCCCCTTGGCAGACAGGTCTGGCCAGATGGTAGGTTTTGGCTTGCTGCTGCCCATCATGCTACCTGTGGGGATTATTCCAGAAAGCCCTTTCTACTACCTGGTGAGGGCAGGCCCCAAAGCTAAATCCAGCAACCTGTCTGGGTATCTAGGCTCACCCTGCACCCGTAGCAAGAATACCACTATCTCCCCGCCTCCCACAGGTGGGTCAGGGTCTTCCATCGGGCAGGTGGGTACGCAGCGAGTCCCAGGAAATCAAGGATGGGAAAAAAGGCAAAATATACAGAAAACAAGAAATGGAAAATTATGTGTTGACAATAACACACATCTTGATGTGCTTGATTGAGCCAATATACAGTGCACTGTGAATGGAAAAATCTCATTTTGTATGCTATAATGATGTACAGTGAATGAATGTAAATAAATAAATAAAAATTAAAAAAAGAATGGTTCAACATAAAAAAATCAATGAATATAAAATACAATGCTAACAGAAAACAAACAAACAAAAAAAAAAGGAAGTGGGGGCAGAAGGATGTACTGTGTCCAGAGGGGAGCGAACCTGTGAAGAAGGTTCAAGGGCCCCAGATGAAAAACTTTTTCTTTCAATGGAGCCAGAGAGCAACCAGCATGAGAGGGGGGCTCTAACTGGCCCCAATTCCCCTCACTGAAACAAAAGAGATAAGCCTTGGGCCCACAGTTAGGGACAAGAACTAATTAGCCGTGGGCATGAGGGTCTCTCAGACATGTGAGAAATCCCCCTCCCGACATATTCCTCCCTGCAATGGTGACAAACTCGGGGTGGATGTCCCCTCAGAGAGGTGATCCATCCGACATCCACCTGGCCACGTCCCTCACGGGAACCGTAGGTGCCTCTTAGCTTTGGCAACTGGAGTAAACCCCCAACGTGGACTCAGGCAGGGACTGGGCCCCTCAGCACCAGGCATTGCCCTGAGGCTTATGAGGTCGCCACAGAAACGCAAGTGAGGCCCCACTCAGACCCCGTAGTTCGAAGACTGTGTGTTCACAGAAACTCACCTTCACGTAGTCTCCCCAGAGTTTATCCGGTGTCTTCCCCCTTTGGGACAGTCCCTCACTAGTGGTCCACGGTTCATTACAGTGCCTTCCCCCTTTGGAGAGTCCCCAGCCGGTGGCCCTGGCAGGAGACCCCACAGTGACCTGAGCTGGTGGCCCTGGCAGGAGGCCACACAGCAACCTGAACCTTGAACTGCTGGCTCTAATGGGAGACCACGGGATGCAATCGGGCTCCCCTTCCACCCACATGGGCTGGGCCTGCCTGGGTTCCTGGGTCACGCACGTTACTTTATCTGGAGGTTTCGGTCTGAGTTGAGTGGATGTTTCCAGCCGGTGCACTGGCCCATCTCTTTATGGAGTCCACTGGGGGTCGGTTGCCTACGGGGTGTCCAGGCCCCCAATGAAGGAGGACGTGAGAAAAGACTGTGGGGTGCCCCCTCATTCAATTCTAGGCCTTCTTTGTCCCCACAGTCTCCTCCCACCAAACCGGTGGCTCAAGGGGCCAGAGAGGTTGGGTTCCCAGTCAGGGAACCGGAAATGCTCAGAACACAGACTGCTGAGAACTCAAGCCCCACTCAGGAGAACTCGAGTTTATTATGGGGTGGACGGACAGACCCAGAGGAGTTGTACTCCAAAGTCTGGTCACAGGGGTTATACATTCCGGGTTCAGGGATGTTGCAGAGAAAGGAAACCAGAAAAGTCGCAAAACAGTTGCAAACTAACTTGAAACACTTCCCAGTTCCTATAGAAACCAGCCAGCGGGTAATTTACAAAAGTGGAACAGAAATACTTCCTGTTTGCAAGCAGCATTAGCAGACAGGAACCATCCCAGAACTGAGGTCAACCATGTGGGAGTCAGCGCCTTCACCACTCTGCCACCTGCTGGCCCATGTTTGAGAGCTTGTACTCCTGACCTAATCACCTCCCAGAGGTACTCCTCTACCATCCCTTGAAAGTTAGGATCTTAAAATACCAAGCTTAGGGGACAGAAACATTCAGTGTACTGCATTTGGATTCAGGCATTAATTCTGGCTCCTTCACTTACAAAAATGTATCGGTGTCATTGTAACCCAAGCAGAGGAAGCCTTGAGATCCCAGATTTTTATAGCATCTACTGCTTAAAGTATCTTAGGTCACCTAATCCTTGAATGTGAGAACTTGAGCCTTCTTATGTTCAAAATGCTGGGTCCCACCTCTTTCCTCTCACAGGATCAGGGTTTATAGTTCTGAGTCAGCTCAGGAATTTTAGTTTGTACCACATGCCTTAGGCAATGCTGCTGCAGGCTGTCCTGGACGGCACTTGGTTACCCAGGTCATGACTGTTTACCTGCGGTCAAAGTCTAAGTACCAAGAGGCCAGCAGGTGGCATGATGGCTAAGGTAATGGACTCCCACATGGTCAACTGTGGTTTGAGTCCTGGACCTGGTGGCTTGAAAATCACGCAGGGCACATCTGCATGTGTGCCCAAAATCCTGAGAGGAAAAGGGATTGCGGTGTTGCCATCCCGCCAGGGGGTGGTTTCTCACTTTCCTCCTCTCTGTTTCTCTCCTCTCCAGTGAGTGCACCTGCCCCATGACAAAACCCTAAAACAAACAAAAAGTATCTAAGCATCAAAACTGGGCTTATGATTCACCTAAGGTCACACGTGAAACATATATTTAATTTTAATGACTCCTGAATAGGGTGTTTAAATTTTTTAAAATTGTGATTTCTCTTTTACATATAATTTTTTTTGAGAGGTTTTCACTATAGGGCGTGTGCTTGCCAGACAGACAGAGACATAGAGACAGAAAGCGAGAAATCACCCCCCAGGGGGGATGGTCACGCCGCAATCCCTTCTCCTCCATTCTCCTCTCAGGATCTTGGGCATGCACGCACACGTGCCCGGTGTGAGTTTTAAGCCACCGGGTCTGGGCGCGACCCGCGGTCAACTATGTGGGAGCCCAGCGACATAGCCATTACACTAACTGCTGGTTCCCTCTTTTACATATAATTAATGTGTATTTTTTGTGTGTACAGTTTTTTTAAGATATCAATACAGTGAATAATAATCAAATCATGGACATATATATATATATATATATATATATATATATTAACATTGAACATTTTGTCATGCCCTGCATTTGTTAATAGTTCTATTACTTTTCTTAAAAAATGTGTTAAGTTGTCCTTTCTTTTGGAGAGATTTTTGCTATAGGGCGCGTGCGCTCTCCAGACAGAGAGAGACATAGAGACAGAAAGCGAGAAATCGCCCCCCAGGGGGGATGGTCACGCTGCAATCCCTTCTCCTCCATTCTCCTTTCGGGATCTTGGGCACGCACGCACACGCGCCTGGCGTGAGTTTTAAGCCACCGGGTCCGAGACGCGAACCGCGGTCAACTATGTGGGAGTCCAGCAACATAGCCATTACGCTAACTGCTGGTTCCCATGTCCTTTTTTGTTTTTTTAAAGAGACTTTTGCTGTAGGGTGTGTGTGCTCACCAGAGAGACAGAGAGAGAGAGAGAGAGAAAGGAGGCGAGAACTCACCCCCAGGGAGAATGGCCATTGTGCAATTCCTTCTCCCCCATTCCCCTCTTAGGATTTTGGTCACACACATGCACACACCTGGCATGAGTTTCAGGCCACCTTGTCTGGGACTTGACCCCTATGCTACCTGCTGGCCCAAGTTGTCCATATCTTTAACTCTACTGTGGTACACCATCCCATAGTCTCATCCCCTTATGGAAAGATTTTTTTTCCCCATTTACATGGAAATTATAGTCAAGTAATGTTTATGTCCTGGATAATAAAAATAAAATCTTGCTTTAGTACTTACAAACAAATCAACAATTCCTTCAACCAACTTCCTTCACCTCTGGTCCCGGGGGACAGCACTGTAGAGGAGCAATCACTGGGTGATACTCCTTAAAGCACTATGACTATGCAGGGACCCAGGTTAGGAACCACTGCACATGGGGAGTGTGGATTGAGCTAACCCTGAGTACAGTGCGGGCACCCGGGGTTATAGCCAAGGAGCAGGTGAGGTCCGTGGGTGGAACTAGGGGAAATACGACCAGGCCAACCTGACGGGATTCTGTGGCAGACAGGCCAGCATCGGGCATCGCCTGGGGAGGGTGGAGGATGAGGAATCAGGGCAGCTATGGAGGGTGGTCAGATATCCAGGAGGGCATTCCTGCTCAGCTGGCTCAGCAGGGTCCTCTGCTAGAACTGGGTTTGACTAGGAAGTGCACAGAGGACCACGCAGAAGATTCAGAAATTTGGCCAAGCAGAGAATCTTTGTTACCATTGTATAAAAACAAAACGATGATTTAAAGGTCCTATTGGCTTCTTTTGCAGTTCTAAAATCAGGCAACACTTCATTCTATAAACTAAAATAACCATTCTAAGGAGTTGAACAGAAAAAGTTTAGAGGGGAAAATGCTGAAGAAAGAGAAACAAAGTACAAAAAAGGGATTGATCATTTTTATGTTTTTAAAAATTTTCCAGAGGCATATGTGCTCGCAGGGGATAGAGAGAGAGAGAGAGAGAGAAAGAGAAAGCGACCCCTGCAGGGGATGGTCACCCGCAATCCCTCCATCTCTCCCTCTTTTCAGGATTTTGGGCATACATGCACACATGCCCAACATTATTTTCAAGCCTCTGGGTCCAGGACTTGAACTGCATAATTGGCCATGTGGGACCCAGTCACTTTAAGCACCATGCCACCAGTTGGCCCAGATTGGCCATTAAACATTTTTAAAAATTTCACGAAGTCTTTATGATCTATTTTTTCTTTGTATTATTATTTGTTTAATGGTCATAGTGCATGTGTACTTGCCGGAAAAACAGAAAGAGACTAAAAGCACTCCCAAGTGTGGAATGCCTTCTCCTCTGTTTCTTGATCCCATCAGGATCCTGTGCGTGTAAGCACATGTGCCTAGCATGTTGCTCTAGCCCCTGGGGCCAGGATCTGCACTATGGTCAGCCACAGGGGATCCAGCAACCCCTGTACTATGGGCTGGCCCAAGTGAGATGCGTCATTGCAAAGTCACCTGTAAGGTGGTGACAGGGAGACAGAATGAGAGGCGATAACCGAGGAGAGAACAGCACTTCCTTCTTTCTGGTAAGGACGAAAACAGGGATCCCCAGTGACATGCTGATCGAAACTAACCTGTTTGGGAAATCTGGCATGATTTCTCTGAGGCCATATAGCAACTTAGCTTTGGCTAAGTTAGAGACACAAGTGACACCATTGTGATGTTTCCTCTGGTCCACTGGAGCCTAGTGAAGAAGCTCCTTCCAAAACAATGGTCCCCTAGAACTTTTGGTTTTTAAAGACCAGACTTGAACCGCAGTCAACTACGTGGGAGTCCAGCAGTGTAACCATTATGCCCTCTGCTGGTTCTGGTCTCCAAGAACTTTTAACACCCTTTGAATCATCCCTTTTTTAAAATTCTTGTGATCACCTCCTTATTCTGAAATTGTGTCAACTGCTATTTATTAATCATCATCTACAGATACTGCCATCCTCTTCCAACGTGCACAGAGAGTATCCATTAGTTCATACTGTGCTTTCCTACTTTTTAGCCCTTTGAATATATTTCTTCCTTGTCTCCCATCGTTAGAAGAGCCCAAGCAGGCCTGCATTCCCTGCGCGTCAAGCACAGGCATTCTCTCGATTCCCCAGTGTGAGAGGGAGATGGCACTCACTGCCCCGCTTCCTGTCCACCTCTTCTCCCCGTCCCATTTTCGAAACTCTGTAAATGCTCAAGGTCGCTATCGTGTTTTATTATTTATAATAAAATTTATAATTAAATTGGTACAGTATATTTATAAAGTATACTTTCGACCTGTGATTTTATAAATATAGGCTATAAAAATGATTTAATGTGAGGATTACTAAGGAAAGGGATTTGCAGTTTGTGGTTCCAGTATGCATGCTTTTATGCAAAAAATGAAGCCTAAAACATATAAATGTTTTTAAATGGCCTTTCTTAAGTTAGCTTGCAATCTTTCTTCACTTAGAGCCGGTGGAAGCTTCAGCCAGCTAGGTTCATCGGCTGGGACATGACCCTTTGCTGTGCAAGTTCTGGGGACCTTCTTCCTGGTTTTGGCCTCACACGTGTCTGTGCAGAGTTCTGGCTGCGTCCTTGTAGCGAAACCTCAAGTGCCTGCTTAAAGCAGTTCTCAGTCTCTGCACCTCTATTTGTTTTGTTTTTAATACTTCTTTTTTTCTTAGTGGCAGACACACTGTATGGTTGAGAGACAGCAGAAGGGGAAGAGAGAGGGAGGTAGAAAGCACCCCTTATTGGGACATGGTCACACAGTCCCTTCCCCATTTCTCCATCCGCTGGGGTTTTGGACACGTATGCATATGTGCCTGGCATGCCCTTCAAGCACCTGGGCCGAGATTCCACCTACACTTGGGCATGTGAGATCTGGCTCCCTTCACCACTTGGCTATGAGGCCAGACCAGTCTCTGCATCTTTAATGGCCCCAGGTTTTAATTTTTATGAATGAATTCCATTTGATCTCTAAAAATACATTGCTTCCAAAATAGGATTAATAAAATATCTAATATTAGTTTTATATAATCCAAGAAAGCTTCTTTCTCTAGGTATATATACTTTCTTGGATTTTTTTTTTCTTTTTTAAGAATTTGCTAGAGGCTACATGTGTTCACTAGAGAGAGAAAAGAGAAACAGAGACAGTGAGAGAGAAAGTGAGGAAACAACCTCCAGGGGAAATGGCCACACCCCATCTATTCTCCATTTCTCCTTTCAGGATTTTGGGCACACATGAACACGTGTGTGCTCAGAATACTAGTAAGCCTCTGTACCAGGCACGTGGGATCCAGCCGCCTTAGCCACCATGTCACCATCTGGCTCACTTCTCTGGATTTTAATGGATTAATTAATTATTTGAGAGAGAGAGATCTTTATTATAGGGTGTTTGCACTTGCCAGAGAGACAGAAAGAGAGAAAGTGAGAATCACCAGCCAGGGGTGATGGCCATGCTACAATCCCTTCCCCTCCATTCTCTTCTGGGGATTTTAGGCATGCATGTACATGCGGCTGGCATGAGTTTCAAGCTGCCGGGTCCAGGACTCGAAGGGCAGTCAACCATGTGGGAGTCCAGAGACATAACCATTACGCCATCTGCTGGTCCATTATTTTTGTTTATTTTTTTTAGAGAGATTTTTGCTATAGATGTGCTCACTGGAGAGACAGAGACAGAGAGAGAGAAAGTGAGAAATCACCCCCCAGGGGGCATGGCCATACCACAATCC
The DNA here is from genome assembly GCA_026018925.1 of Tupaia tana. Lineage (NCBI taxonomy): Eukaryota > Metazoa > Chordata > Mammalia > Scandentia > Tupaiidae > Tupaia > Tupaia tana. The sequence continues at coordinate 5,772,853 of JAKSZU010000008.1, forward strand.
CTTCTTCTCCATTCTCCTTGGGATCTGGGGCATGTATGCACACATGCCCAGTATGAATTTTAAGCTGCTATGTCTGGGACTGGAACCATGCTCAGCCATGTGGGAGTCCAGTGATGTGGCCCAGCCACTACACCACCTGCTGGTGCCCGCTTTCCTGGATTTTAGTACTCAATCCTGGCAGACAGAAGCATAGTATATGCTATGCAGTTTTCATTGTGTATGTTTGCATGTAAAAGATCACCTCCCAGGAGGGGTTTTCCTCCATGTCCCAGTCCCAGTCACTCTCCGTCCCACACCCCGCCACGTATGTTCTGTGTAGCTCCCATCCCTGTGTGCAGTGGTGCCACATGTGTGCCCATGAGCCACCCACCGGCTGTCACCTTGTGCGAGAGCAGGTGCTTTGTCTCTCTATCTCTCTCTCTCTCCGCTGCGTAACCTGAGCGGTGGAGCAGTGGATGGTGTTGAGTGGCTTAGCGAAGATCTCTAGATGCAAAAAAAAAAAACCCCTCCCTTCATCTTTATATGGACCCAGGCTGTTTCCCAGCAAGCTGCAGAAGAAATGTGCCCAATGACTCACTGTTCTTCAGTGAGATGCTCACCCCTCGGGGCCAGGGTGCTTGTGTCTGTGCATATTCCTCCAGGCAGTCCTCCCCCTCTCCGATCTCTCACTGATCCACTCCAGCCAGGCAGATGAGTGTGGTGGGACACAGGTAGAACTGCCCACCAGGGAAGACAGCTCACAGCTTGCGGCTATGAAGTGGAAAGAAGTGGTTTTTGCTCTGTTTTAATTATTGGAGCTCTTTTACACTAACAAGGTAGGTACTTAAATACTTGTGGGATGGATAATTGAATGAGAGAGCAATCCTATTTCCGTTTTAGATAGGGAAACAGAACAGAAAGTTGCAGGTATTGCTGAAAGTCACCTAGTTTTGGACTGAATCCAAGGGTTCATTCCAAAGCCCATGGCTTATCCTCTGCATAGGAGTTCCTTAAGCTTTGGCTGCATGGAGAAGCAGAGAGCAACCGGGAGCTGAGCAGAATGACAGCTGGCAGGGACCGGCGGGAGAGGAATGGAGAGTGGCTGCTCCAAAGGAGTGAGGTTTCAGTTACGCAAGATGAGTACGGTGTAGAGAGCAAATGTATTCCGTGCTCACGGGGTTCACGACACTGTCCTGTGTACTAGAACTGGTTAAGAGGATGATCTTATGTTAAGTGTTCTTACCACACATGCAGACGTGCAGACACACACACACACACACACACACACACAGATAGTAATAACACTGTGAGGGGAGAGGAAACTTGGGAGGCGCTAGACATGTCCATGGCCTTCATTATAATGGTTTTGTAGGAACATTCTTATCCCCAAATTCATCAAGTTGTATGCAACAAGTGAACCTCTTTTTATATGTCAATTATTCTTTAATAAGGTGATTTTAGTAATCATAAATAAAATTTTAAAATTTTAGAGTATTGGTAGGTCTTTTTTTAAAGAATTATTTTATTTAACTTTATTTATTTATATTTAATTTTATTTATTCATTCATTTATTTTAATTTGAACAGACACACACACACACACACACACACACACACACAGAGAGGGAAAGTGAGAAAGCAAGCTACCAGGTCCAGGACTTGAACTATGGTCAGCCATGTGGGAGTGTCCAGCACCTTAACCACCATGCCACCCACTGGTCCCAAGTATTGGTAGGTCTTAAACGTAAGGTCAATGCTTTTATGCAAGGACTATTACAAGATTGTGAAAGTTCTCCCCCTGGGACACATTGCCCACCCAGGCTGCACAGAGGATGGTGAGGAATTCTGGTGGGAGTGAAGAGCCTGTAGAGAGACCTTCTAAGCAATAGTTGGCAAGTCACTGTTGTAACGGCCGTAAGAGAGCCAAAGCCACTCCATGTTGCCCTCAGGCTTAGAGTCCATTTAATCAATCAGCCTTTAGGAAAACTAGTCTTTACTTCTGTCTTTGACTTCCCTCCAAAGAACCTTCCAGAGCCTCATCTGGTACCTCCCTCAACTGGATCTCACCTAATGCTTCAGTAACAAAAGTTAATAATAATCTTGTTCAATCTTTGTAGTTACCTGGCTATGGATAGAAGGGGGAGAAAGATGTCACCAGCTCCCTCTCGCATGACCAGCTGAGAAGATTTTATCAGCTTAAACATTATAAAGTGACCAGGTGGAATTCGCTGCTTCTCTTTATTTTATTTTTTCTTTCCTTTAAAAATCTCTATGATGGGGCCAGCTAGTGGCACAGTGGTTAAGGTGACAGGATCCCACATGGCCAACTCTCGGTTAAAGCCCTGGACCTGGTGGTTTGAGAAACATGCCAGGTCATTGTGCATTCGTGCCCACCGTCTGAAGAGAAGAAAGGAGAAGGGATCTCAGCTTGGCCATCCGCGGGGGAGGGGGGGTTCTTTTTCACTTTCTCTCTCTGTTTCTCTCCCTCGCTCTCTGGTGAGTGTACACACTCTCAAAATTACAAAAAATAAAAAAATAAAAACAATAACAAAACAATAAAAAGTGTCCTGTGATTATTGCGGAATTCGGGCTGCCAACCAGCTAGCCGAGAAACCCAGTGACAGTCAGAGAGTTGAAGAACTCGGGTTTACTTTGCCGACAGGCCCAGATGGGTTAGCAGTGCTGGCTGAGTCCTGGGCCAGCCGTGGTACCTGGTTTTTAAGGGCTGTAGAGCTGGAAGTTGCAGGGGTGGTACTGGCGACGTGCCAATCTGGTCGCAGACAGCCTCCTGGGGCAGGGCGGCCTGCCTCAAGTGCTTGTACAGAAGCAAAATTAAGCAGTTACCTGGGGATCTTCAGGGCTGGGGACTTCCGGGTCCTTAGACAAACACAATGGAATCTAAATGGCCTTCCTGGCTCAGGACTGAACATCGCTAAGGAACATCTCAGGGTAGGGAGTTTCAGGTCATTTAGCAAGACAGTAGGAACATTAATCTCTCTGTTTACTCTAGGCAAAGGAAGAAAGCAAGTTTCCAATACAGAGAAGAGTTCAAAATGGAGGCGCTCCTGCTTCATCAGGACCGATAACTTCGGAGATGGTCTTTGGACATTGGTATACTATCTCCACAAGTCGCTGGCTTCCTGGATAAAGCTAGCTTTCCTTTCCACCAACACGTGCCGGGAGCACTGGCTTTCCAGCCTCTGGTAGCTGAACGTGGATTTGGTGCCAGGGTTCTGGTCAGACCGTGACTGCTCCCTCCCCGCAGCCCCCATAAGACACCCAATGGCGAGAGCTCTAAAATTTTTCAGCGATATTTGTTAATGTATGGTGCTGTGGTTTAGATGTACGCACCCCCCCATTCATGTTTTGGAATTTGGCTGTATTTTAAAAGTATTAAGAGGAAACGTAATCCAACTGTGGAATTAAGAGGAGAGGCCTTTAGGAGTGTGATTATTTAGAGTAAGGCCCTCATATTGAATGCTGGAAGGTTTATTTAGAAGGAGGAATGAAAGTGAAATGTACTCTCCTCTGCACACTCACCAGATGCTGGCACCTTGCTGTTGAACCTCCCAGCCTTCAAACCTGGGAGTTAAGCAAACCTATCCGTATAAATGTCCCAGACTCAGCCATTTATGTTATTAGCAACAGAAAATTAGTACTGAGAACTAAGGTTGTTTGCTAACAATGAAAGCCTGAAAATCTGGAGCCAGCTTTAGAACTGGGTAATGGGCAGAGATGGATAAGAGTATGGAAGAGCAGAATAGAGGAAATCTAGAATGTGTTATGAGAAATTGTGGTTGGATGATGAGAAGATGAAAGCAACTTTGGAACTCATCTTTTTTAAAGCTATTTATTTTATTCATGATAGAGAATACATGAACTTGTGCACATGAGAGGGAAAGAAAGAGAAAGAAAAGAACCTCAATAAGATCTTACCATGATTTGTCCCCCCAGTCCTTCTGGTCGTCTGGATCTTGGGCATGCATGTGCATGCCTGACTATTTCAGGTCAAGCCAGCTGGGGATCTGAACCCACAGTTGGCCACGTGACTTCCAGGACTGCATTTGATATCGTGCCATCTGTGCCACTGAGTCTAGGCCTGGAACTTCTAAAAGATTAGTTAAGTAGACTAGAACGCTGATGGACATATGGATAGTGAAGGGCCGACCCCATAGCCTAGTGGTTAAAAGAAGCTAGATTCCCACATGACCAAACTGTGGTTTGAATCCTGACTCTAGTGGCTTCTCTGCTGTATGTGCACGTGTGCCCCAAATCCCAGCAGGATACAGAAATGGAGAAGCGATTGCAGCATGACCACTCCCCATGTGGGTTCCTTTTTCCCTCTCTGTCTCTCTCTGGTGAATAAACACACCCTCTGGCAATTAAAAAACAAAAGAAAAAAGACATATAAACAGTAAAAGTCATTCTGATGACAGCTCAGTTGAAAATCAGAAATATCTTATTGGAAATTGGAGTTTCCCTCCAATTTCAAAACAAAAACAAAAACAAAAAACCTCATTTGTTTATACCATTGCATAGAATTCGACTCTATTGTGTCTATCCCTGAGACTTTCTGAAATATAAGGATTAAGAGTGATAAATATCTGGCAAATATCTAAGCAAACTATAGAAGGAACTTTATGGTTATTTCTAATAGCTTACAGTGAAATGAAGAAACAAGATGACTTGATAGAATTGATCATTAAAAGGGAAGCAGAGTGGAAAGTCTTGGAAAATTTTCAGACTGATCACGTAGCAAAAAATGAAAATGCCTGTATGGCAGAGACCCCTATCTACTGGTAACTAGAGATAAGTGAAGGTAGAAGGGATACAGGTGCTAACCATCGAGGCGCTGGGAGAAAGGCCCTGAGGGCATTCCAGAGGACTTTCATCAGCCAGAGGCCTGGGAAAGTAGAATGGCTTCAGGGAGAAAGGTCTGGAGCAGACTTGCTGCCCAGGACTACCTCAAGAATCTGCTATTTTAGGGACTTCATACCCAAATGTGAAAAGGGCCTCCTTTCCCTTTATCTTGTCCCAAATTTACTTCTGACTGCTACGGGACCACTGACAGAAGAGCTTTTCAGCATTTTTTGAAAAAAATATTCTTCCAAAGTAACAATTAGAAAGAAGATATTTTCTGTACTAGTTTTTAAATTTTTTTTCTGGTGCAATGTTTTTTTGTTAGTGATTTTTTTTTTTTTTTTTTGGTGGTACACTCAAAGTTCTAAGACCTAGAGACTCAAAGCTCTCAGGAGAGATGACCAGAAAAATGTTCATTCACAATTTATCATTGGATTAACAACAGTACCTACTTCTTAGGCTTATCTAGAAGATCCCATAAATCAGTACTATCAGCACTATTACTTTTTCTTTTTCTTTTTTTTTTTTTTTTTTTTGAGAGAGAAATTTTTGGTATAGGGTTCATGGACTCACCAGAGAGACAGAAAGCAAGAAATCAACCCCTGGGGGAATAGCCACACTGCAATCCTCTCCCCTCCATTCTCCTCCCAAGATCTTGGGCGGGCACGTACTTGTGCCCAGTGAGAGTTTCAAGTCACTGGATCCAGGACTCAAACCACAGTTGGCCATGTGGAAGTCCAGCAACGTAACCGCTACGCCACGTGCTGGTCCCTGTCAGCACTAATTCTGAAGTACTCAGAACACTTCCTGGCATGTAATGAGTGCCATGTATCAGTTTGTTAAGTCCGTTGTCAAGCTCTGTAGAGGCTGCCTTGCTCCTGGTGAGGAAAAGGAGCTGTTGTCCTTTTTTTATTACCATTAACAGCATTAAATTGAAATTCTACTCTTATTACTTGGGGATGTGAAGGAGAGAACGATATCCATTTTGTAACAAAAATATAACAAAGTCTTAAGCTTACAGAAACACTGAAGCAATGGGGCCATCAAGTGGTGTGGTGGTTAAAGGGTTGGATTCCCACATGGTCTACTGGGGTTTGAGTCCCGAGACGAGAATGGAGGAGAAGGCATTGCGTGCGGCATGGCTGTCTTTCCAAGCAGCTGATTTTTCACTTTCCCACCCTCTTTCTCTGGCAAGCACATGCACCTTATGGCAAAAGCTGAAAAAGAGAGAGAGAAAAAAGGAAAAGAAACACTGGAGCAAGATGTAAGAAAAACAAAGGACAGCTCATGCTTTTGTTCTTTACTCACTTTGAAATGTTTCTCAAGAGACTGTAATATTAGTGTCACATGTTCTCTGTGACAGTGTGTCGGGACTAGATTTACAGAGGTGAAGGAAACGCTGTCACATGGCAGTGGCCTAGGAAACCAAGCCATGGGGTCCAAGGATGCCCAAGGGTCTCACGACAAATTCATAGAATAGATTTTTTTTTGAGAGTTTTTTTCTATATAGGGTATGTGTGCTGCCCAGAAAGATAAAGAAAGACAGAGAGACAGGAAGCTAGGAAACCCACCCCCGGGGGATGCCACACCACGATCCTTTCTCCTCCATTCTCCTCTCGGGATCTTGGGCACGCACACGCACCCGGCGTGAGTTTAAGCCACCAGGTCCGGGACTCGAACTGTGGTTGACTACATAGGAGTCCAGTGACATAGCCATTACGCCAACTGCTGATCCCTATATTAGATTTTTGATACCTATCTCAGATAATTCCAATGTTGGGACTTAGAAAATAATACCCCATAGCACAGTGCTTTGGCATGCTGAGTACTTTGAACTGAAAAAAGTTGGAAGGCCTCAGAGCAAAGTCTCTCTGACCTCAGGTTCTCCTGCTTGTTAGTCTAAAGATCATACTTTGAGAAACACGGGTCTACATCTTTATGGCATTTTAATAAAAATCATAGCTTTTAAATATGTGTTGTAATTTATTTCAGTGAACTGCTTTTTTATTCTTTGTAATTTTAAGTGAGATGAAAATACAGAATTTAGTAACAGTTGTGCTAGAGGCTTGCATGAAAATGCATGTTCTTTGTGTAGGAGCAGGTTCCTTTATTTAACATTTCTGACCTGATCTTCAACAGCATCTTGGAGTCCTTGATTTTTACTGTCTTATAAACTACTGAGAGGAAACTGAGTGGTTCAAGCAGCTCTGGCTCATCTACTTCAAACACGTCACTTGGCTAGGCTGGGATTCTGCTCAATGCGTTTGCAATGCCCTGTGGAAGTATAGGGGTGAAGGGTGTGACCTTTCCTCACTTATCATGAAGGCCATGGCCAGCACTCCTACAACAAAAGACAGGTTAATCAGAGAAGAGCATATAGCACATTTATTTGATCCAAGTTTTACATTATATGGGAACTTTCAGACTTGAAGACCCAGGGAAGACTGCTTACTTTTATGCTTAGGTTTGATGGAGAACGGACAGCCGTTTAGAAACGTTACAGGATGAAAGGGCGTGACCTCGTGGTAGCAGTCGGAGCGGGAGAACCCAGCAAGGCTGTCTGCTCAGATTCTTCCTGGCCTTCCTGTGCATCTTTCCTTTCTCCCAGGTACGGGCAGGACACCTCTGGACTGACAGTCGTATTTCCTACTTTTAAACAAGATGGGTCAGGGAATTTATGTCCAGTCCCTACACAGAAAGGTGGAGAAAGGTCAAAGTAACTTCTAGGCTTTATGATTTAACTTGGAGAAGAGGAGTTCTAGTTTCTTTTTATTTATTTATTTATTTATTTATTTATTTATTTATTTTATTTTTTTAATTTATTAATTAATTTTTATTTTTTTAACATTAATATGCTATACATCATTACAGTATACAAAATGAATTTTTCATCCAAAATACACTGTCTGTTGGCTCAATCAAGCATATCAACATATGTGTTATCAACAAACAAATTTTCATTTCTTATGTCTTGTATATTTTGCGTTTTTTTTTTTTTTCCATCCTTGATTCCCTATCCCTAACCCTCTGCCCTGTCCAACCCTCCTCCCATTGTCTCTGGTATCCATGATTGCTTTCTATGCCTATCCCCCCCACCCCCATTTAACTGATTTGCTAATGAACTTAATTTGTCTAAATATTTGCAATAGCAAGCACAGCTGATATATACATACACAAGAACCCATGTCTGACTTTAGGCATAAACCTCAGTGAGTAGAATGAACATACTATAAAATAGTACCTAGCTGGGGCTATATAGCTTACTGTGGTCATCAAATACACAGTTTTTTCTTTAAATTTTGGTAACAGTTTTAGTGTTTTTTTCTCTGAATTTTTTTTTAAAATTTACATTCATTCCCTGAGCATCATCACAACATGCTAAATGTGGTTTCCCCTCTAGAGTAAACTGCATAGTGGCTTAATCATGCATGTTATCATCCATAAAATTCCATTACTACTTTTATATATATATGTTTTTACCCCATTTCTGACCCTCTGCTCTATTCCACTCTCTTGTTACACTATTTCTGCTGTCTACAGTTGTCTTAAATTCCTTTTCCCCCAACATTTTGTTGACCACACCATATCATAAGTAATCTAACTACTTTCAATAGCAAGTTCAGCTGGTGGTTTCAAGAAAGGCAGTTTTGAACTGGTAAGGTTATTTCCTTGAAATTTGAAGCCTAGAAATAGGTTTGTATTTTGTTCAAATAGTAGGTACATGAATCTATTGACAACTCAAGACAGGATAAAAATCCTTAAAACTGGACAACAAAGCTTAGAAGAAAAGCAGTAATATCTTAGTCAAGTCACAGAATGCTGTTTCATCAGTTCAGATTCTTGCACTTAATCTTTCTTCTGTTTCTGTTGAGGTATGATCTTCCAGATTGAACTCTGGGATATAATACTCAACTCCAGACTTTGTCCCTACAATTAAATTGCCCATTTTCTTAGTTTTTGAACTCTTATTTCTGTGTGTCTGCATTTAATTTTACTGACATAGCACTCCCTTAAGAACCTCTTGGAGATCTGGTCTGGTGCTGGTAAATTCTTTCAGGTTTTGTTTATCTGGGAAAATTCGTGTCTTTTCTTCCCAAATGAACGATAACCTCGCTGGGTACAGAATTCTCGGTTGAAATTGCTTTTCCCTTAATACTTTGAATATATTTTCCCATTCTCTCTTCGCTCACATTGTTTCCGATGAGAGGTATGCCGTTAGTCTGATGGGATACCCTTTGTAGGTAACTTGCCTTTTTTCTCTTGCCAGTCTTAGTATCTTGTCTTTGTCTGTGGTTTTGGTCAATCTGGCTATAATGTGTCTTGGAGAAGATCTTCTTGGGTTGATTCTATTTGGGGTTCTCTGTATTTCTCGGGACTGAATCTTTGAGTGCCTCTCTAGGTTTGGAAAGTTTTCTTGCAGGATTTCATGAAATAGATTATCAATGCCCTTATGAGTCTCTTCACCTTCTGAGATGCCTATTATCCGGATGTTTGGACGTTTAATTGTATCTAGTACTTCTCGCATATTATTCTCAAATTTTTGGGCCGTTTTCTCAGTCTTCATGGTGGATTTTTCTAGGCCAGCCATTTTCTCTTCTACATTTGAGATTCTATTTTCTGTATGATCTAGTCTGCTTTTAATACTTTCAAGGGAGATTTTGACTTCTTGTATTATAGCCTCTATCTCTAACAGTTCCATCTGATTCTTTTGTAAAGTGTGAAATTCCTCTTTTAGATCTTGCATGAATTTCCTCACCTCCTGGAACTCTTCAACTCCTTTCTCCTTCCTCTTTAGCAGTTCATTGTCTCTCTTCTCTTCCATCTCTGTTAGTTTTGCCATTATGAATGTTCTGAATTCTTTATCAGACATTTCCATGATTTCCATTGAACTGTGTGTAGATGAAGAGGAGCTATCTTTTACCCTTGTGGGAGAGGTATTTTCCTGCTTCCCCATATTTCTTGTGGTCCTGCAACGATTTCTAGTCATCTGGTGGATTGTCGGTTTCTTCCCAAACTTGGAAGTTCAATCACGCGAGTTTTGTATGCTGGAGGCCCAGTTATCAGTGGGACATCTTCGTTTCTCCCAAAATGGCTAGATCGCAGGGGCTATGGAGCTGTCTGTCTCTTGAAGAAGAGCTGTTCACGCGAGTTTTGTATGCTGGAGGCCCAGTTATCAGTGGGACATCTTCCTTTCTCCCAAAATGCCTAGATCGCAGGAGCCATGGAGCTGTCTGTCTCTTGAAGAAGGGCTGTTATTTTTTATTTATTTAAAAAAATTGTTTGAGAAGTTTTTGCTATAGGGCATGTGCACTCACCAGAAAGAGAGAGAGAGAGAGAGACAGAAAGCGAGAAATCACCCTGCAGGGGGGATGGCCATGCCACAATCCCTTCTTCATTCTCCTCTCGGGATCTTGGGCACGCACGCACACGTGCCCGGCGTGAATTTAAGCCACTGGGTCCGGGACTGGAACCACGGTCGACTACTTGGAAGTCCAGTGACATAGCCATTACGCCAACTGCTGGTCCTGGTCCCCTCTTTTTATTTTTTAAGAGAGTTTTTTTTTTTTTTTTTTTTTTTTTTGTTATAGAGTACATGCACTTGCCTGAAACACAGAAAGAGACAGAAAGTGAGAAATCACCCCCCTGGGGGAATGGCCACGCCACAATCCCTTCTCCTCCATTCTCCTCTCGGGATCTTGGGCACACACGCACATGTACGCAGCGTGAGTTTAAGCCACCGGGTCCAGGACTCGAACCATGGTCAGCTACATGGGAGTCCAGTGACATAGCCCATAGCCATTACGCCAACTGCTGATCCCCTCTTTTTTAGTTGTTTTGTTTTGTTTTGTTTTGTTTTGCTATAGAGTACATGTACTCACCTGAAACACGAAAGAAACAGAGACAGAAAGTGAGAAATCACCCCCCAGGGGGATGGCCATGCTGCAATTGCTTCTCCTCCACTCTTCTCTTAGGATTTTGAGCATGCACACACATGCACCCGGTGCGAGTTTAAACCACTGGGTCTGAGACTCGAACTGCAGGCGACTACGTAGAAGTCCAGTGATGTAATCATTACACTGTTGGTGCCAAGGAGTGCTAGTTTCTGTGACCCACCTTGAGGAAAAAAGAAGGGCAAGAAGCAGGAGAGCAGCAGGTCAGAGAGCCTTTGCTCTGAGGCCTTCCCATGTTTTTCAGTTCAAAGTACTCAGCATGCCAAAGCACTGTGCTGTGGGGTATTATTTTCAACAGAAGGAAGTCCAATAATGGTTTCACGAATAAAATAAAAAAAAGGAAAATTTCTTGCTAGGATGTGCTATTAAAATAAGCATTCTTTTAGCCATAGGGTTATTATTTTTGGGGAGGGTGTTATTATTTTTTGAGTTGATACATGTGAGAGTATTTGCAGGTATATTTTATCTGAAGCTTAATTTATAACTTTGTCCTTCTGTAAGTATTAGAAAGTGGCTAATGTCTGACATTTTATAAAAAAAACAATGCCATAAATAAATGTCTTATCTCATAGAAACCATGACTTCCACAAAGACGGAAATGACAGGAAACAGTACCATTGAATTCAAGGAAGCTGCTGTATCTACCAAAGACAATGGCCTTTGAAATCTCAGCATTCTTTTCAAGTCATGCTTTTTCCGATAAGCATGTGGGCTAGCGGGGAGGTTCTACGCAATAAATTCGGGTTATACTTGTGATCTTAGGAAAACTCTGGCCTTTCCAAAATGCTCCCGTGTACTATGGCATAGCTCAGCACCCTGCTTGTCTCGGCTGAAGATAGAAGGAATGTACTGATGACAAATCAGCGTTTGTTTCCTTGCAGTATTTTTTTTTTTTTTTTTGGTAAAGAAAAGGAATGCCATTTAGTTAAATCAATTAAAACAAGTAAGTAAATAAATAAATAAGGCTTCCCTCTTCCAATAGAACATAAGAGAACTGTGAAGGAACTGGTAACCAGTAAGGCGAGCCCGTCACCCCCCGGCTAGCATGGTTACTGCACACGGACAGATGGCAAGGGCTGTGTCTGAGAGAGGGGATCTGCAGGGACCGCAGTGTGACCCCCGCGTGGGGGAGGAAAGAGAAGCTGCTGCCCTTATTTGAAATGAGCTGAAGGACAGAGAGAGAACTCAGTGACACACAGAGGCAGTGAGTAGTGGCTGTTGAACAAATGGCCGGTGTTAAACGAGACTGCGTGAGGACTAGGAGTCTGTGAAATCCTATGAGCAATTTTATTAGAGACACTATGACCTGAGTTTGGAACAGAAGATCAAGGCGTGAACTCGCTGGCCCTGTTGCTGGTGTAGGGGTTGTTCTCCCGCCTGGGCTATTTCCACAGCCCCCTCAGTGGCCATCCTGCCCTCTGTTCTGTCTGCTCCAGCCCGCCTTCCACACGGCCCTGTGGCCACCCTCTACGTGAGTGCCTCCACGTTCTATCCATTGCTTTGAGAATAAATTCAAGCTTTTTTGTCATCGTGTTAAGTTGCCAGAGGGTACATGAGCTTGCCAGAGAGAGATGGGATACTGGGGTGGAGGGTGGGGGAGAAATCACCCCCACTGGGCCACATCCCTTTTTCCTCATTTCACCATCCTGTTTTGGGCATGCATACACACGCACCTGGCATGTGTTTCAAGCTGCCAGGGTTGAGGCTTGAACTGTGGTTGGCCATGTGGGATGCAGCTTCCTTACCCACTAGGCTATGGGCCCAGCCCCAATTCCAAACTTCTTAATAAAAGCAATTCACAATTATTTGGAACTGCAAGATCTGGGTAAAATGGGGTGGACTGTGGCAGGTTCGCAGTCTGTGGACGACTGATGGCACTGAGAGACCCAGGGAATTTCTGCCTGCCCTGCTGTTGTCCTTCTGCTTCTACAAGGGCATCCTCTGGGTATCGCGACGTTGTCTCAGGTTGAAGCACAGCTCCCTGGTGAGTTTCCACAGGACACAACCAACCGACCGACTCAAACAGCGTGTGTGCTCTGGGACGGGCAGCATCCGGGAAGGTCTGTGGGTCTCTCCTGGGAAGACACAGGACACTGGACATGTGCTCTCTCCCTCTTCTTTGTCCTTCCATCCTTCCTCGTCTCCTTCCCTGGAGCCAACCACGCTTCTCTCGCTGCCACACACGAGGCAGTCAGTAATGAGTGGTTGGGACGGCAGGCTGTGACTTTGGGTTTTGCCGTCTATCTCAAGGTGTAAGTTTTTGCATGAAGGAGAGCTCTCCTGAGCTGGTTATCTCTGCTCCTTGTCCCTTGGAATTTTTTTTCTCTTGGCCTTGTGGCCCAGAAGTCTGGGGCCTGCAACAACAAACATCTCTTGTCTCAGCTTCCTTTTGGCTCAGCTACTGGGAGGCAGAAGGGCTGCCGTGGCTCTGCGATGGGCTCCCTAGCTGCTCCGGGGCAGGCCACCAGGGCTGGCCTTGTCCCCTGTGGTTGCCCTTTCTGGCTTCTAGCCATTCTTCTGTTGCTTTGCCAGGTTGGCTGGCAAAGGCTCTCAGGACAGGGAGCAGCATTATCCCTTCTCAGTGTCTTAAGCCCTGATCTCGGGTTTCAAGTAAATAGTCCGTTAATGGCCCTCAGATTACCCAGCTGCAGGGCCAGGAAGTGAGCTGGTGCTGGCCTGGCCATGAGAGTTGTGTTTCTCCTCCTTGACAGCGCACCGCAGGGGAGGAGGTTAGGGTTGGCCCGGCTTCCTGTTTCTACCCTCTCCAAACTTCCTACCCGTCCTGGACCCATGGTACTGTCACCTCACGGCTTCGTACCCCCAGTCCCTTCCTGTGCTGTGATGGCCTTTGCTCCTCTGCCTGTCAGCATCACATTCTCTTCCAGAACCCTCTCCACTGTCGTCTGCCCAGGAAGTCTTTCCCCTGTTCCCACGAGGCCCTGGACTCTATGCTTCCATGTGGTTATTTCTTGATGGAGGTCTTTCTCCCCAACGGGAACGACGTCTTCATTCATTCACCGAAACACCATTCATTCAGCCAGTCATTCCAGATCTTCTGCGTTCCAGGCACTAAGCCCATGGGAGGGCGGCACTGCCTAAGTCCCTGCCCTCGTGCTGTTTATATCCTAGTGATGAAGGGCAAAGCGGTGCATACATGGATTTACGGGGAATCCAGGAAGGAGCGTTGTGGAAATAGATGACCCGTGTCAGAGGGAGGTCGCCAAATGCAGACAGCGCTGCTGCCCGCTGGAGGAAGAGAGGGCCACTGACCTGAAGGAAGCCAGGACAACGGCCGAGGGCAAATCATTCAGCCAGAGAAACAGCAGCGGGGACATCCCGAAGGGGAAGTGCTGAGCACGCCGCCGAGAGAGAGCATAGAGCCAGCAAAGGTGTGAGAGATGTGCAGAGCAGGTGTGCCCGAGGTGAGCCTCGCACCCAACCCCAGATCGCAGGTCTGGAACCCTCGGAGAGAAGGCAGTAGGGGCTGCTCTGCCTTTATGCATTTAACTGTCTCCAGTGTTCTGCCCACTGCCTGAATGAGTGCATGATTAAATCGCAGGAGCGTCTTCTTTCATGTTTCTTTATCTTCTCATCTTTCCCTTCTGGCCATAGTGTGCGGACACTCGGTATGTATTAAGTGGGGACATACGATGTCTCTCCTTCATAGTCTGGCTTGCTTCGCTCAGCAGTAAATCCTCCATATCCATCCTCTTTCTATTAAATGCCAGGGCCTTGTTGTTTTTTATGGCTGAGTAGTATTCCATAGAGTATATGTGCCACACTTTTTGAATCCATTCTTCTGTCCATGGACATTTGGGTTGGTCCCATGTCTTAGCAAATGTGAATAATGCTGCTCTGAGGAAAGACAATAGGGAGAAAAAATAGAGAGGCCAGACATTTACGGGACAGGGAGATGGGTTATTGTCTGTGGATGATAATGTCATAGTATCCCCAACTGGACTGGTGTGAAGCGTATTCATGTTGGAAAATTCACTTTACAAGCTAAATGATATATAGTGATTGAATGTATAAAATAAATTAAAACAAAAGGAAATATATTAGATTTAAAAAAGAAGTAAGAAACAAATAAATCATTTCATGGCTCCTTCCAAAAAAATAAAAAATTGTAGGAATTCCCAGATAATCCTGTGACTTTTTTTTCCCTCTGTTGGCCAACATAACTTTCCTAAGTGTTATAAAAATAACTGAGGCTTGTTTTAAAGATGTAACACCAGGCAGTACAGTGGACATCTGAGATGACAAGGCTGGAAAGTGTCAACCTCCAGCCAGCCCTGTCCCCTCCTGTGTCTGCTTCCGCTGTCTCTTCATTGTGTGGAAAGTTCCATTCTGATCTCAGGCACCAGCAGACTCTCAAACACCAGGGAGCATGCTGCGTCAATTTGAAGCCAGAAGAAAAATGTTCTACCCGTCAGAACCATGAGCTCATTTCTGTCCACAAATTTTGACCAGTTGGTTTCACTTTCTTAGGCCACTTCTTACTAAATTTAAAAACTAACAGAAAAAGAATGACTAAAACTAAGAAAAGCAGATGCTGATAGTCCATTTACTAACTAGAATCATCTCTTTCCTAAAAAATATATTTGTGAAATGTTTCATGATCATATCACTCATGAATCAAAATAAGAAATTCCCTGTAAAAGATACTGTTTTATACTCAGTAACTTGCTTTCTTGGTGTGCTGTTTGTTTAATGAATAAAAGATTCAGAATAATAGAGTTGTGAAATTTAAAAATATGTTTTATAAGTTTTCCTTTCAGAATGCTCAGTCATAAATTATTATATGTCTGATAGGAGCAATTAACCTCATTGTAATTAAAATAAACTATATAAACTATATATATATATATATATATATATATATATATGATGGGGTATTCAAAAAGTTCATGGCAAACATCTGTTATGATATCATTTCTTTTTCTAATTTTAGCATAATAAAGTTACATGGTGGAGTGAAGATCTTGTTAGGGACAGAAAGGGCTCTCCTTTTAATTACCAATTGAATATTTATTTTAGTCTCCAGATAATACAATTATTTGACCAGGGGAAAATGTGAGTACTTCAAAAAGTTCATGAAAAATGGAATTAAATTACAAGTTTATTCTGACACAAAAGGTTTGGATTCCAAGCATAGTTTTTCATAACAGATGTTTGCTATGAACTTTTTGAATATAATATATATATATATATGTATATATGTATGTATGTGTATATATATATATACACTTGTATCAATAGTTTATTTTAATTACAGGAGGTTAATTGCTCCTATCAGACATATAATAATTTATGACTGAACATTCTGAAAGGAAAACTTTTAAAATATATTTTTAAATTTCACAACTCTACTATTCTGAATCTTTTATTCATTAAACAAACAGCACACCAAGAAAGCAGGTTATTGAATGTAGAACAGATCGGTCACTGAAAGCTAACCCTGTACTTAGTTAAAGGTAACCAGTGGGGGACCAGCAGGTGGCGTGGTGGTTAAGGTGCTGGGCACTCCCACATGGCTGACCGGGGTTCAAGTGCTGAATCTGGTGGCTTGCTTTCTCACTTCCTCTCTCTCTCATTCTCACCCTCTGTCTCTCTCTGCTCAAACTAATAAATAAATAAATAAATAAATAAATAAATAAAATAAAATAATTATTTAAAAAAAAAAAGGTAACCAGTGGACATGTCCTGCTTGTTTCGGTAACATACAGAGCTTTACTCAGCCCCTGGGAGTCTAACCCAGCCAAAGCTACTGATAGTAAAGCTTAATCTCAGAAATTCAGTCTGGCTGTTGTCTTAGTTCATTATTGCTTTGCCAACAGGAACATATGAGACTTGATAAAGAAATGGACTTAGGGACAGCAGATGGCAAAGAGGTTAAGGCAGCTGGATACCATATTATAGGCTGTGACCCTCAGGTCCTGAACCTGGTGACTTGGAAAGCGTGGAGGTGCATGTGTGTGCATGCCCAAAATGCCAGGAGGAGAATGGAGAAGAGATTGTAGCATGGCCTTCGTCCCCAGGGAGGTGATATCTCACATTACCTCCCATTGTTTGTCTCTCTGGGGAGCGCATATGCCCTATGGCAAATATCTTAAGGGGAAAAAATGGAAGATGGAAGCACAGGGAGAGAACCATAACTCAGACTAAAACTTCTCATTACGTCCATAGACGTAATGATGCAGGAGTTCTGGGTGATCAGACCCAGAACTGATCACCTGAGCTGGTTTTTGTCTGATGCTCATGAAGAATTAGACACAGACACAGAGAGGGAATAGAAAAGTAGTTTATTAAGAGAGGGAAGGAAGAATAGAGCTTCCAAGCAGGGAGGAGTCTCAAATGGGTTGTGGAAGAGGAGCTGGAGGTGAGGGGGTTTTATCTAGCAGTCTGAGCAATGGATTAGATGGCATGGCCATCTCTCCTAGAGGGTACTTTCTCACTTTCCCTCTGTCTGTCTTTGGTGAGCACATGTGCTCTATAGCAAAAAAAAAAAAAAAAAAAAAAAAAAAAAAAAAAAAAAAAAATATATATATACACACACACATATATATATAAAGAAATACCGTTTTTTTTTGACTGACAATTTTGGAGGCTGGTAAAGTCCAAAGGTGTAGGGCTGGCACTAGGCTGGCCTACGTCACAGCATGTCCGACAGAGAAGAGAAGGTGAGTGGGCAAGTGAAGAGAGACCTAATGGAGCCACCTTCCTTATATACCAACTTGCAATTAAACCCTTCTTACCAGAGCTATAACTCAATGCGTCTCATGAGACATGACTAATCTATTCATGAAACTATGCCTCCACGGCGCAGTCACCACCCATCAGGCCTCAGCTCTTAAAGGTCTCGCCGCCTCCCAATTCATTGCACTGGGGATCAAATTTCAGAATGTGAACTTTAGGGGACAAGCTATTACCCAAACCAGCTGTACTCCAATCATTCTTTCTTGGCACGGGAAGAAAATGAAGGTACACATGAGTCTAAGGTAAAGTGATTGTCTCCCTGAAGATAATTTAGTTTCCGCATTTTTTTTTGTAATTTTGGAAATAAAATCTTCTTTAATAAATCAAATACAAAAAATCTACCAGAGTTTGAAAAGAAAGAAACAAAACTTAACATTATTGTAATAGATTTGGTTTAAGCAGAAAAAAGACCTTTGTAACAAAAAAATTTATTTAGACATTCAAGAGGTACTGAATGATCCTACAAAATATTTTTCTTAACATCTGTAATAACATGATAGAAAACTATGTTTTGAAATGGCTAAAGTCCTTTAGAGGTTTCCTCAAAATGATACATTCCTTTATCATTTTGAGGAAATAAGCAGTCCTCTATTTAAATAATTGTGGCATCAAGTATTTTAGAATTCACCTTTCTCCTTCATGATTGTATTATTTTTTAAATCTGCTAGAGTGCATGTGTGCTTGCTGGAAAGAGACAGAGGCAGGGGGATGAGGAAGCACTCCACATGGGAGGTAGTCAGGCCCAATCCCTTTTCCATTTCTCCTTTCAGGATTTTGGGAACAATGCACATGTGCCTGGCTTGTTATTTTAAGCCTCTGGGTCTAGCACTTGAACCACTAAGTTGGCCATGTGGGATCCAGTCACCTTAACCAACACTCCAATCCCTCATTATTAATAAATTGATGTAAGAGCACATTTTTCATCTTTACCAGTTACTATCTGTGACTATAATATTCAAGAGATAATTTTACCGGGTATCTATGTATAAATATTTTTGTTTTTATGATTTTTTTAAAAAAATATACATAACATAAAATTTACTGTTTCAACCATTTTTAAGTTGATAGTTCATTGGCATTAAGTACATTACATTGTGCACATCTATTGCCACCATCCATCGTCTGAATGCTTTTTCCCTTTTTTCTTTATTAAGGATTTTGCCATAGGGTGCATGCATGAGAGAGCGAGAGAGAGAGAGAGAGAAAGTGAGAAATTCCTCTCCCAGAGGGGATGGTCATGCTGCAGTGTCTCCTCCTTCATTCTCCTCTCAGGATTTTGGGCACACGTGCACATGTGCCTGGTGTGATTTTCAAGTCACTGGGTCCAGGAATTGAACTGCACAGTCGTCCATGTGAGATCCAGTGCCTAACCACATGCCACCTGCTTTCTCCATCTCCAGAAATTTGTCTTCCCAAGCTGAAATTCTGTACCCCTATACACACTCTCCCTTTTCCCCAGCCCCTGGCAACCACCACTGTTTTCTGGTTTCCTGAGTTTGACCAGGCTAGGTGCCTCAACAGGTGAGCTCATCCGTGCCCTATTGTGTCTGGCTTGTCTCACTTACCATGACACCTTTGAAGTTCATCCATGTTGAGCATGGATTAGGCTCTTATTTCTTTTTAAGGCCGAATAGTACTTCATCCTATGCACATGTCACGTACTTTGAATTTACTTCTCTGCTGGTAGACATTTGGGTTGCTCCATCTTCTGGGTATGAAAACGCTGTTATGAACTGATGCCCTGTGAGATGCTGCTGGGACCGTGGCCATGCAGACAGCTGTTGCCGTGTGAAGTGCTGCTGTGAGCGTGACCGTGCAAACACCTGTTATGAACTAATGTGTGTAAGATGCTGCTGTGAGCATGGCCGTGCAAACACCTGTTATGAACTAATGCGTGTGAGATGCTGCTGTGAGCATGGCCATGCAGACACCTGTTAAGAATGGATGCGTGTGAGATGCTGCTGTGAGCGTGGCCGTGCAGACACCTGTTATGAACTGATGCGTGTGAGATGCTGCTGTGAGCGTGCCCGTGCAGACACCTGTTATGAACTGATGCGTGTGAGATGCTGCTGTGAGCGTGGCCGTGCAGACACCTGTTATGAACTGATGCGTGTGAGATGCTGCTGTGAGCGTGGCCGTGCAGACACCTGTTATGAACTGATGCGTGTGAGATGCTGCTGTGAGCGTGGCCGTGCAGACACCTGTTATGATCTGATGCGTGTGAGATGCTGCTGTGAGCGTCGCCGTGCAGACACCTGTTATGAACTGATGCGTGTGAGATCTGCTGTGAGCGTGCCCGTGCAGACACCTGTTATGAACTGATGCGTGTGAGATGCTGCTGTGAGCGTGGCCGTGCAGACACCTGTTATGAACTGATGCGTGTGAGATGCTGCTGTGAGCGTGGCCGTGCAGACACCTGTTATGAACTGATGCGTGTGAGATGCTGCTGTGAGCGTGGCCGTGCAGACACCTGTTATGATCTGATGCGTGTGAGATGCTGCTGTGAGCATGGCCGTGCAAACACCTGTTATGAACTAATGCGTGTGAGATGCTGCTGTGAGCATGGCCGTGCAGACACCTGTTATGAACTAATGCGTGTGAGATGCTGCTGTGAGCGTGGCCGTGCAGACACCTGTTATGAACTAATGCGTGTGAGATGCTGCTGTGAGCATGGCCGTGCAGACACCTGTTATGAACTGATGCGTGTGAGATGCTGCTGTGAGCGTGGCCGTGCAGACACCTGTTATGAACTAATGCGTGTGAGATGCTGCTGTGAGCATGGCCGTGCAGACACCTGTTATGAACTGATGCGTGTGAGATCTGCTGTGAGCGTGCCCGTGCAGACACCTGTTATGAACTGATGCGTGTGAGATGCTGCTGTGAGCGTGGCCGTGCAGACACCTGTTATGAACTGATGCGTGTGAGATGCTGCTGTGAGCGTGGCCGTGCAGACACCTGTTATGAACTGATGCGTGTGAGATGCTGCTGTGAGCATGGCCGTGCAGACACCTGTTATGAACTGATGCGTGTGAGATGCTGCTGTGAGCGTGCCCGTGCAGACACCTGTTATGATCTGATGCCGTGTGAGATGCTGCTGTGAGCGTGCCCGTGCAGACACCTGTTATGATCTGATGCCGTGTGAGATGCTGCTGTGAGCGTGCCCGTGCAGACAGCTGTCTGAGTCCCCGCTTTCATCCTTTTGGTATTTGCTCAGCGGTTGAATGGCCGCCTCAGACGAATGCTCTGCCTAATTACGGAGAGCTGCCCTTCTCTTCTGCAAGCGCGTCCCTTCATGTTCCCCAACAATGGGCAAGGATTCCTTCTCAGCCCTTGTCACGGTCTGTGCTTGTTTCTGCTGTTTGTCTCTTTGTTTTTAATAGTAGTTGCCCTCATGGGCATAAAGCGGCATCTAAATGTGGTTTTGTTTTGCATTTCCTGGTGATAAGCCATGTTGAGCGCCTTCTCATTGGTCATTTCGTATCTTCTGTGGAGAAAGGTTTATTTAAGTCCTTTGCCCATTTTTGGATTTTTTTGGGGGGGGCAATTTCTCACTTTCCCTCTCACTGTCTCTCTCTCTCCAGTGAGCACACGCACCCTATGGGGAAAACAAACAAACAAACAAACAAAAAAACTAGATTACATAGATCAGGATTCTCTTTAAACATAAGTACCCATGTTTCTCTCCAAATATCCTCTATTCAAGAGTAAGAACAATGGAATTTAAAAAACTCTTCATGAACAGGGACCAGCAGTTAGCGTAATGGCTATGTCGTTGTACTCCCACGTAGTAGACCGCGGTTCACGTCCCGGACCCAGTGGCTTAAACTCACGCCGGGCACGTGTGCGTGTGTGCCCAAGATCCCGAGAGAAGAAGGGATTGCGATGTGGCCATCCCCCCTGGGGGGTGATTTCTCGCTTTCTATCTCTCTGTCTCTCTCTGTCTGTTTGGCGAGCACATGCGCCCTATAGCAAAAACCTCAAAAAAAAAAAAAAAAAAAAAAAAACTCTTCGTGAACTAAGGTGAAACCTCCTGTCTTGCTTTGTGTGAGTGTTGGAAAAGTTCTCATCAAAACAACCCTGTCAACTGGCAGAGGAGCTGGGACAAACAAGACTGGGGACATTAAAGCACCCATCCTCACCCCAGCAGGCACGGTCTCTGCACAGCTGCTGGGGAAGCTGGCGTCCTCCCAGCAGAGCCACGAGCCGTTTGGTTGGCTGCAGGCAGTCTGGCATCGCTGAAGGTGAACTAGACACCTGTCCGAAGATTGGTGTTTGGTTGGCTGCAGGCAGTCTGGCATCGCTGAAGGTGAACTAGACACCTGTCCGAAGATTGGTTTTCAAATCCCAGTTCAGCCTATTCCCAGTGTGACCTTGAGAACATCACTCAGGTCCTCTGGGCCCTGTTTTTTCATCTGTAAGTTCTCATTTAATTCTATATTTCTGTTTGCACAAGTTAGAGAACTGGCTCATATTTTTCTTAATATTGAATCCCAAGTCACCAAGAGACTCCAGCATAGTCTGTAAAAGATACTATCATGACTTGTGATTGTTCAAGGCATACTTTTAGAAAGAATTAAATCCATGAATTTTTAGAAAGAATTAAATCCATGACTTTCTTTTTCTCTTGCCATCCCCATACTTTCTTATAATCTGAAGATTATGTGGTGTCATAAATATATCTTGTAACAAAATTTTTAATATTCTTTCACGTAAGGTCACTCAATGTACTAACTTTATTAGCAAATTAATTTTATCCTATATTAATATTGTACCAGTGATTACATTTTTATTGCTAATAATTTCCAATGATAGTTTTAATTACTACGCATTTAATATTCAACATCATGCTGCCCATATTTAAGCTGTAATTTCCTCATGCTTGAATTTTCTTTTTTTTTTTTTTTTGAGAGGTTTTCTCTATAGGGTGCGTGTGCTCGCCAGACAGACAGAGAGAGACAGAAAGACAGAAAGCGAGAAATCACCCCCCAGGGGGGATGGCCACGCCGCAATCCCTTCTCCTCCATTCTCCTCTCGGGATCTTGGGCACGCACGCACACGCGTCCGGTGTGAGTTTTAAGCCACCAGGTCCGGGACGCGAACCACGGTCGACTACCTGGGAGTCCAGCGACATAGCCATTACGCTAACTGCTGGCCCCCTTCATGCTTGAATGTTCAGTGCCCAGCAACTCTATCTGCAAACACTAAGAAGTTCACATTACGGTAGAAGAACGAGGGTAGATTTAGGGTGAGGCATGACCGAGTTCAAGCTGGCAGAGGTCTGTGCACCGGGAAGGTTTGGGGCGGACTGGTAAGGGCTTGCTGCCTTATTCCCACCTTGGTGACGGGCAGCACCTTCAGGCTGTGAGGTCTGTGCAATCTCAGCACACATCGCGTTCCAGGTGCCCGTGCTGCTCATTTTCTCCCTCGCATGTCCAGGGACTCTTCAGTCAACTTCTCTAGCTACTCAGGGTTAAATGGACATAGGAAAACTCTGATTATGCTTTTTTTTCCTTTATAAGAGAGGTTTTTTTTTTTTTTTTTTTTTTTGCTGCAGGGTGCATGTGCTCACCAGAGAAAGAGGGAAAGTGAGAAATCACCCCCAGGGGATGGCCATGCCAGAATCCCTTCTCCTCCATGCTCCTCTCGGGATCTTGGGCACGCACACACACATGCCCGGCGTGAGTTTAAGCCACCGGGTCTGGGACTCGAACCGCGGTCGACTACGTGGGAGTCCAGCGACATAGCCATTACGCTAACTGCTGGTCCCTAATTTTCATGAGTTCTTATCCTCTGGGATGTGGAAGGTTTAATTCTGAGAATCTAGTACCATAGAGAGGAAAGGCAGTAGAAGGGGTTTTAAAAGGACAGGCTAATCAGAATTGTGACACGTCACAGTTACAGGAGGGGATATGAAACCCAGGCCTACGTGTTGGTGCTTTTGATTTTCAATTGCCAGAGGATGTGTCTCAGCCATGAAAGGAGCAGCCAGGCAGAATGTGGCTGTCCCGACGCTGACTAGCCACCAAGGGCTGTCAGTGTCTGTCTCTCTGTCTGTCTGGCGAGTGCATGCGCCCTATAGCAAAAACCTCTACAAAAAAAAAAAGAACTCTTGAAAATTAAAAAAAAAAATAAAAGCCCACAAAACATGTTTATCAAGAAATCACATTCGCTCCTCACTTTATGGCCCACTTCGCTGTTCGCAATCCGGACACGGCCTGGAGCAGAGCTGGCCTCTGTGCCCGGGCAGCCTGGCGCTGGCGGGCCTCATGAGCCCGGAGGAGGAGGGCTTCGTGCCAGAGCAGTGTCCAGGGGCTGATAAGGACGCTCTTTTTCTTTTTTTTTTTTTTTTTTTTCTTTTTAAGGGTTTTGTCATAGAGAGCCTGTGCTTGGTGATGGGGCGGGGAGAGGAAAGGTGCGAAGTCCCTCCTCCCCCAGGGTGATGCCCACCCTGCAGTCCTTCCTCCGTTCCCCTCGGGATTTGGGGCACTGCAGCACAGCACCTGGTGGATTCTCAATCAACCCCTGGGTCCGAGACTCGAGGGCCAGCCACGTGGGAGTCTAGACCCATAACTGCCTGGCTAAGAGGTGGGGTCTGGAGATGCCACCCACCTAGAGCCGGCCCTACCATGCCCCCTGCCTTCCTCATGCTTCCCCTGTGGTCCTGGAGTGCCCGCTGAGGGAGTGGCAGGGCCCTGAAGGACGTGACAGCACTTCCAGGGGGCACGGCTGAGATGAGATGCCATTCCCACCTCAGGCTCGCATGGACCGCAGGGTCCCAGAGCTGCAGCCCCAGACACCGTCTCCCTTCCTCAGATCCCAGCCCACCGGGCCCAGCAGCGCCGCGGGCCCCTTAGGAGCGACGGGCTCGATGGGCTCACCCTGGGTGGCTGGGGCCTCTGGTTTATTCTGAGAGTCTCGCGGTGTTTCTTGTTAGCAGCCCGGGACTCTGGAATGCCTTTTTGTGGCAGTAATGGAGATATGTTTTGAACCATAGTTTCTGGGAATGTTTTCAAACAGAGGACATCCGCTGGGCAAATAGCATGATTAATGGGAATCTAGTGACAGAAATAACTGGCCCCAAAAGGATTTGAAATGCTTTTGAAACTGGAAATTAGCTTCAGAAGGGGCCAGCTGGTAGGTAGCGTCGTGGCTAAGGAGGCTGGATCCCACAGGACTGAGTGCGCAGTGCGAGTCCCAGGCCCGGTGACTTGAGAAACATGCTGGGCACACGTGTGTGCGTGCACCAAGTCCCAGGAGGGATGGGGGAGGAGGGATTGCGGTGTGACTGTTTCCCATGGCGGGGAGGGTCCTTTCTCCCCTTCTCTGTCTCTCTCTAGCCAGCACATACTCTCTGACAGTTTTTTTTTTTAATTAGTTTTAAAATTCATCAAGCTGGAGAAGATATAACCAACACCACTAGTCATTAGGAAAATGCAAATCGGAGCCACAGGAACGGATCTCCTGACAGCCATCAGGATGTTTACAAAACAGAACAAACAAAGCCCAGAACACAACAACGTTGGCAAAGACAGTGGAGAAACAGGCACCCTTGCGCACTGTTGGTGGGAATGTAACTGACACAGCCACTGGAGGCGGTATGCCTTATCTTCAAACATTAAAAATTTTAATTTTTAATAATCAGATGCTGCTCAGAGAAAGCTGGATCCCACACGACTGACCAGGGTTCAAGTCCCAGCCCCACCCACTTGAAAAATAACCCGAGCATATGCTGAGGTGCCCAGGATCCTGACGGGGTGAAGAATGGAGGAGAGGAAGTTGTGGTGTGACGGGCCCCTGGGCCAGGGCTGCTTTCTCCCTCTCTCTCTTTCTCGCTCCTGCGTACACACATGCCCTCTGGCGATTAAAAAAATGAAAACATGAATTAGCATGTGGCCCAGCAATCCCTCTTCTGATTATATACCCAAAGGAAATAAAGTCCGTATCTTGAAGAGGTATTTGTAAGTCTGTATTCGTAACAGCATCGTTCCGTAGACAAGAGGTGAGGACAGCAAGCATCCTCCGGTAAAGAACGGGTAAACAGCGTGGTAGACACACACGGCATGTGATTCCCTTCCTAACAGGAAAGGAAAGCCCGGCAGGATCTTGGGGTATTGGACTAAGTAAGGTAACTCAGAAGCTGAAGGAAAGATGCTGTGTGAGTCTACGTCACATCACAGTCAGGAAGGTGAATGGTAGTTTCCAGGTGCCCGGGGCGAGGGTTGGGGAGAGAGTTATTTGAGTACACAAAATTGTTATTTTAATGAGCTATTTCCAGTTAGATTGAATGTAGTCAATATTAACAGAGATGCTAGGGGATTAAGGATAAGCCAAATAATTTATACACAATATAGCCTGTCACAACAGCACAGAACCGCACACTGATAGGGACTAGGGTAAAAGTTGTAAGAGTGTGTATATCCACTTTTCAAGCATCTTTAAAAAACTTATTATTTCCCCACTTTTTAACTTTTTTTCTTGTGTGTGTGTGTGTGTGTGTGTGTGTGTGTGTCGCTATGAGGTACTCGCACTCACCAGAGAGACAGAGAAAGCAAGCAAGAAATCGCCCTCCCCCGGAAGGATGAGCACTCCACAATCCTTTCTCCTCCACTTTGCTCTCAGGAGCTTGGGTGCACACTTGCCCCAGGTTTCATGATGGTGAGGCTGGGACTCGAACTGCACAGCAGGCCACGTGGGGTCCAGTGCCTTAACCTCCGTGCCTCTTGCTCCCCATCTCCCCATATTGAATACACTTACAGGACTGCTGGTGTTGCAAGAACTGTGGGGATAATGAACGCCCCGGGCATCCTCAGGCCGCTGACAGTCCCCTTCTGTGTACACCTGCTAGCGTACTCACTGGCTACCAAAGGGCAGAGGGCAGTAATGGCCCCCAAAGAACTATCATGCTGTTGAAAACATGGTTTCAAATAAAATGCCTGTATTCCAGTGGTTATATTAAGTATACCAACTTTGAAACCATTCGGTGGCTTTGTCAATGTTTTATACCTCTATCGAGTGTTAATTTATCTGCCATAAGATTCACCCATCATGAGTACAATTTAATGATTTTTAGTGACTGCCTAGAGTCAGGCAAATACACCACCACCCACTTTTAGAAAATTGCTAGCTCCCCAAAATGGTAATGCCCCTCCTACTCCCAGTCTTGGGCAACCACTGACCCACCTTTCAGTTGTAAGAATTTGCCTTTTCGGACATTTCATATCAATGCAGTCAGATACTACATGGGCTTTTAGAAGTCAGTTCCTTGGGGCCAGCAGGTGGTGTAGTGGTTGACGCACTGGACTCCCCGCATGCCCAACTACAGTTCAAGTCCAGGACCCAGTGGCTTGAAAATCATGCCAGGTGTGCGTGCAAAACCCTGAGAAGAGAGTGGAGGAGAAGGGACTGCAGCAAGGCCATCCCCCCAGGGTGTGCTTTCTCACTTTCCCTCTCTCTGGAGAGTCCACAAGCCCTATGGCAAAACCTAAAAAAAGAGAAAGAGAAAAAGAAAGAGAGAGAAATCAATTTCTTTCACATGGCAATATTTCTGGGGGTCAGTCACGTTTCAGCCTACACTAGTGGCTCATTGCTTTTTGTTGCTGCATAGTGTTGTGTTCTATAGGGTTAATATTAATACTATAGATTTGTATTAATATACAACTTCTTTTTTATTTTTTAAGAGATAGTTTTTGCTATAGGGCGCATAGGCTCACCAGAAAGAGACAGAAAGTGAGAAATCGCCCCCGGGGCAGGGGATGGCCACATCACAAACCCTTCTCCTCCATTCTCCTCTAGGAATCTTGGGCACACACACACACACACACACACACACACACACACACATGCTTGGCGTGAGTTTCAAGTCTCTGGGTCCAGTACTGAAACCACAGTCGGCCATGTGGGATTCCAGCCCTGTGACCACTATTCCATCCGCTGGCCCCTATACAGCTCTTTTTAATACACTTTCAGCAGATGGACACTGGGATCATTCTCAGTTTTGTCCTACTATGCATCGGGATGGTCTGAACTTTCACCTCCAGACTTCTGCATGGATGGATGTTATCGTTCTTGGCTGGAGCCCAGGAGCGAAGTTGCTGGCTTGCATGGTGAGCTCTGTTGAACATACCAAGATATCTCCAAACTTCCTCTGGGGCAGCTCTCCATCTGCATCCCATCAGCAGTCTACAGGGTTCCACTCTGCTGTGTCCTTGCTGCCACTTGGTACAGTCTGTCTTTTTGATGAGAGCTTTGTCATCTGGTTTTTATGATAAGTGATGCTTTCATTTTTTTTTTTTTTTTTTTCCTGGAGGGCCAGTCACAAAGCAAGCCATGAGGTCCAGAATTCAAACATAGTCGGCCACGTGGGAGTCTAGCGCCTCAATCACCACGCCACCTGCTGTCCCCGCGAGCACACTTTTGTTGTCTAATGCACAAATGCGTGGCTTCATTGCTCGCCCGTGACTGAAGAACAATGACGTCCGTGGGAAGTGCCCCAACTGTTGCCCGGGACCTCACTGTGACTCAGAGCTCCTCAATATCAGGGAAACCCTCTCCAAACGCTGCCCCCATGGAACTCTCGGAGCACCTCTGTGTGGCTGTCCTTCCAGTGCCATAGTATTTTGTAGGTCATTTCTTTCTGTCATCTAAGAGAGGGAGAGAAGTAGGGACTCGCCATGCCACGTGGCCCAGGTTCCCGGGGTTCCCGAGCAGCCGGCCATGCGCACACCTGTGCTCGGGCTGTCAGGAGATCTGAACCCAGGGCCTTCCCACACAGCTCCTGGCCCACACGGCCACACCTTCCTGCCTGTGCCCCACAGCTAGGCCTTCAGCAATGTCACTTCTCATATACTGATAGTGTTCCCCAACCGCGTTCTGTGTGATCCTCGAGTTCAGCAAGGTGGTACTAGATGTTTTTATGGGGGGGGGGGGAGATTAATGACTTATTAATTAAAAAAAAAACACTGAGTAAAGACAAGTTTAGACAGGTTCTTTATCATAAGGAGTCAGGCCTGTCCTATGGCCTGGTGGTTAAGGCAGCCAGATCCCATATGGCCTACTGCGTGGTTCAAGCCCCAGACCTGATAGCTTCAGAAACAGGCTGGGTGTGCACACTTTCCCCCGAAAGGTGGGAGAGACAGAGGGGAAGGGATTGCAGCATGGCCGTTCCCTAAGAGGGGGTTCTCTCCTCTATCTTCTTCTGGAGAGCACAAGCACTTTTTGGCACTTGTGCACACACACACGCAAATATTATCAGGACTCTCTGAGCCTTTAGAACACTCACATGAATGTGGATTGTAAAGAGGAGCTAGCACATTCAACGCCTCCTGACGTATTCAGTTGAAGTTCTTGTAATGGAATGCTTACTAACATATTGGCAGGGTATCTGCAGTCCCTAGAGGACATCTCTGAATATGCAGCTACATTAAATATTTGACATTAATTTGGCTAAAAAATAAAAGCTACGTAGAGTCAATGTATGTAGGGAGTACTGGAGGGCTGACTCTGATAAGGCAAATGTTTTCATATTAAGCATCTTAATCAATAATATTATTTAGTATGTGTAATGAAGGTATGATAAGAGAAACCATCTAAAAAATACTGAGTGCATTAACTATCAGTTTATCCAGCTACCTTATTTCCCCTAAGTCCTTTGCAATAGAACCATTATCTTCAACTTACGAAAAAGAAGGCTTCTGTAACTGAGGTAATTTTCCTAAGATTGCTCAGCTAGTGCAAACTGCAGGACTGTGATTCAGAGTACGGCTTGTACAATTCCACACCCCAGTTATTCCCCACACTTCTCTATTCCAAAGTGTAATTACTACTTTAAATGAATATTTTGAATTTATCTGAGATTTAATGAATGAAAATTATGGCTAAATAGAACTTGGAACTTTTGAAATGAAAGTTACAAAACA
Organism: Tupaia tana; assembly: GCA_026018925.1. NCBI lineage: Eukaryota > Metazoa > Chordata > Mammalia > Scandentia > Tupaiidae > Tupaia > Tupaia tana. The sequence continues at coordinate 5,802,313 of JAKSZU010000008.1, forward strand.
GAAAACATTATTCTCATATTAACGTTCCTTTTCTAGTCCATGGTGATTAGATTTTATGAAATCCTTAAAAAATTAGAATTTTCTGGACACAAAACAGAAACATTTTAAGTGCATTTAATAGAGTAACACTTGACAACCCTGCTAGCGAACAAAGCACTTGGAAATGTGAGAAATAAGCTGTGGAGGGAGCATGAATTCCCGGCGGGTCTAATGCCAGACACCATGGGAAAGAGTAAGAGTGTGCATGTGTGTGTGTGTGTGTGCATGCATGCATTTGTGTAGATGTATGTTGTGTGTATATGATGTGTGTATGTGTATGCATGTGAGTGTGTGCATGGTGTGTGCATGTATATGTATGTGTTTGTGTGCACATGTACACACATGTATGTGAGCATGAATATGTGCGTGATGTGCATGTATGTGTATACGTGCCTCTGTGTTCCTGTGTGTGTATGCACACACGTATATGTGAGTGTGTGCGTACATGTATGCATGCATGTGTTCATGTGTACGTGTGTGTGTCACTACTTGGCGGAGGGCGTTTTCTCTTCTCCTCCTTTGTGCTCTAAGGAGGAAGAGGGCCACACGAAGAGACACGCAGGGATGTGATGGGCCACGCGGCCTGACCAGGACACGTGCAGAATTACAGAGGAGGAGTCAGATCCTGCCCTAGGCCGCGAGAGCTGCCTCCGACAGTTACTGTCCCGTTCTGAGGGGAGAGCGAGCCTCTGCGTCCCCAGAGAGTCCTGCCGATGGGCCAGTGCAGGGACACAGCCTTGCACAGAGGCTGGTCTCAGCTTGAGGCTGGGCTGCTGAGAGTCACCGCCGGGTCGCCCCTCACGCACCGTGGGGGATCAGGCCTTGCTATTGCTAGCTGGTTTGTTTAAGCAGCCTCACGTCCTCACCTCTGTCCTAAGGTTGACCCCGCTAACCACACAGGGTCATGGTAAAGAGAGTGGAGATGACAGCTGTGATGTGCACGGTCCAGGACGGCCCCAGTACTAGCACCATAGACGGGGCGGGAGCCGGGCCAGCTCCAGAAAAGTCGCACTTCCTCCCAACAGCAGGCAACTTAGCCCGGAAGTGCTGCGCTCAGGGGTGACCTCCTGTGTGGGGAGCTGTGGGCAACTCCGCCTGCCCCCCACACCTTCTGTCCTCTCAGCAGGTGCTCGCTCTGGCTGAGTGCGCCGTGCACTGTGGCGGCTGAGATGCCCAGGACACCCCCTGGAGTGTGGGTTAGTCCCCACAGATAACCCTTGGACAGGGGGACGTGGGGACAGAGAGCTGGGCAAACCCGCTCAGCCCTCCCTCCTCTGCCCGTGGACTGCTCCAGAGAGCCCTGATGCCGGCTGGAGGCGGGCCTGCCCGGTCTTCAGCCGACTGTGAAGGCCGCCCGTGGTCCCACGCAGCGCCTGGACTCGCGTCCTCTGCCTCGCTTCGCCTTTCCCTTACCTCATGCTGCCATTCTGGGCCTCGCCGCTCAGATGAGCTAGAGGACCTTACTCCTTGCTTCTGGCTCCGCTTTCTGGGCTAAGGCCAGTGTCGCTTTTAAATCTGAGATGTACTGTTATTGCAAAGCTAAACTTTGACTTTATCGCGTTAGACTGGATGCCATAGAGACAGCGACATCTGCTAATTGATCTCCCTCTGTGCAGTACAGACCACGTCATGAGGGCAGACGTTTGAGGCTGCTCTTCCACACCAATTACAATGTTGCTATTGGAGACACTGATCTCAGCAGTATGGGCTACTGGTCGTTCTTGAAAATACAGTTCACGGAGGGTTTTTACCTCTTCTGCTACTTCATCTTCCCTAGCACAGCGGCCCCAACCTTCCTGGCACCAGGAACGGGCCTTGTGGAAGATAATTCCTCCACAGGTGGGAGGAAGGGTGGAGTGGGGAGCGAGGAAGGTGGTGCTGGGATGACCCGAGTGCACCACATCCGCCGTGCACCCCATTTCTAGCGCCATCACGCTGCCCTGCACAATGAAACAATCGTACAACAGGGCTCGTGGTCCCCTGAGAGTCCCCGCCACTGCCGGACCTACAGGGCCAGCACCCAGGAGGCTTCGTGAGTGATGGGGAGCGGCTGCAAACACAGATGAAGCCTCGCTAGCTCGCCTACCTGCCACCCCCCATCAGCCTGGGGAGGATGGTCCCCAACAGACCACAGACCAGCAGCCTGGCCTGGGAGCTGGGGACCCCTGCCCTGGTATATTGTGGCTCTCCCATGGTTGGCAGGAGATAGTGCACTTCAGGGCTTGGCTCACCACTTCGTATACCTGCGGCTTCAGGACTCAGTGGCTAAAATACTACTAGTATTACTGTTGTTATTATTTTGTAGCTAGTGATAATTGAGTCTGGAGTATAACTGTTTGTGTTTTTTCTTTTTCTTTTTCCCCTTTCCTTTCTCTCTTTCTCTCTTTCTCTCGCTCGCTCGCTCTCTTTCTTTCTTTCTTTCTTTCTTTTTCTTTTTAGAGAGATTTTTGCCATAGGGTGTGTACCCTTATTGGAGAGACAGAAACAGACAAAGGTACAGAAAGTGAAAAATCATCCCCCAGCCAGTTGGCCACACCACAATCCCTTCTCCTCCATTCTCCTCTTGAGATTTTGGGCATGCACACACATGCACCTGCTGTGAGTTTTAAGCCTCAGGACCAGAGTCCTGTGTGGGACCAGAGGGCCCTTCTGGGCCTGAGACAGACACGGAGTTGAAGGAAAGGGGTGCTGCATGTGGGAGTCAGCCCTGAGCCAGATCTCAGAGCATGTGAGATGAGAACCTCCACAGGATTTTGAGGAGGGAAGTGACAGAATTTGGGAGCTAGACTCTTACCCTAGTTTCCGCATGGGCTGTGAGTAACGCGGGGCAGAGACCAGTCAGCAAGCCGTCGCTTTGGCCAGGTACGCTCAGCTGAGCAGTCTGCGAGACCTAAACTGGTAAATGGCGGTGGGAAGAGACAGAGCGGTATTGCCATGGTATAAGGAAAGAATCGATAGAATTTATAGATGGGTTGGATATATTGGATAAAGAAAGAAACAGGGACCAGCAGATGACGTAATGGTTACGTCATGGTACTCCCACATGGTCGACCATGGTTCGAGTCCTGAACCCGGTGGCTTTGAACTCACGCCAGTTTTGTGTGTGTGTGTGTGTGTGTGTGTGTGTGTGTGTGTGCGCATGCCCAAAATCCCAAGAGGGGATTGAGGGGTGGCCATCCTTCCTGGGGTGATTTCTCACTTTCTGTTTTTCTCTGGCAAGTGCACGCACCCTATAGCAAAAAATCTCTCTCTCAAAAAAAAAAAAAAAAAAAAAAAGAAGAAGAAAGATAGAAATAGTGATCCTCAGGGGCCAGGGGCTGGCGCAGCAGTGAGGTGACAGGGCTGCGATCGGACAGGAGACCGAGCTGCACTGGGGTTCAGGTTGCTGTGGTTAGAGGCCCTGCCCTGAGACACGGGTCAAAGCCACATATGTAAGTGAAGTGGGGAAAGAGAAATTTTAAATTAAAAAGTGAAGTTTTTTTAATGGAAGAATACATGTCATGGCTGAAAGGCATGTGAGCGAGCAGCTGTCTGAGGTGGACAGCCGTACAGCGGATGGGACTAGGTGTTATTTTTATTTTTGGAATCTTTTTCTTCTTCTTCTTCTTCTTTTTTTTTTTTTTTTAGAGAGGTTTTTGCTTTAGGGCATGTGCACCCGCCAGAAAGACAGAGAGACAGAGAGACAGAAAGCGAGAAATCACCCCCCAGGGAGGATGGCCACGGCACAATCCCTTCTCCTCCATTTTCCTTTCGGGATCTTGGGCATGCACGCACATGTGCCCAGAGTGAGTTTAAGTCACCAGGTCCGGGACTCGAACTGCAGTCGGTTACATGGGAGTTCAGTGACATAGCCATTACACTTACTGCTGGTCCCTTATTTTGGAATCTTGTTATGAATAATTTTTTAAAGAATTATTTAATTATGGGACCAGCAGTTAGCGTAATGGCTATGTTGCTGGACTCCCATGTAGCCGATTGCAGTTCGAGTCCCGGACCTGGTGGCTTAAAACTCACGCCAGGCGCGTGTGCGTGTGTGCCCAAGAATTCCGAGAGGAGAATGGAGGAGAAGTGATTGTGGCGTGGCCATCCCCCCTGGGGGGTGATTTCTCGCTTTCTGTCTCTCTGTCTCTCTGTCTGGCGAGTACACGCGCCCTATAGCAAAAAACTCTCTCTCTCTCAAAAAAAAGAATTAATTATTTAATATTACTTAACTTGTTATAAGACATGCGTGCTCACCAGAGAGAGAGAGAGAGACAGGTTGACAGAGAGAGAATGAGAGAGAGCAAGTGGGAAAGCAAGCCCCCAGATCTGGTACTCGAACCAGGGTTGGCCATGTGGGAGTCCAGTGCCTTTACCACCAAGCCACCTGGGGCCCCTTGTCATGAATATTTAGGAGAGGAGGTCTTTTTTTTGTAGCCAGCTTCTTTGTTTACTCTTGAGAGCTTTGGGACCAGCAGGTGGTATGGTGGGTAAGATGCTGGAGGACCGTGGCCAGCCGTGGTTTGAGTCCTGGACCTGGAAGTTTGAAGCTCACGTCAGGTGTGTGCATGTACGCTCAAAATACCAGGAGCAACATGGAAGAGATGAGACTACGGCACGGCCATCGCCCACTGGGGAGGATTTCTCACTTTTCCTCTCTCGGTCTTTCTCTGATGAACACATGCATCCCTTGACAAACAAACAAACAAACAAACAAACAAAAACCTAAAAAAACCCAGCTGGGTTTTTACCTGCGCTTGCGTACTGCTTGTCAGGTACGGAACTGGATGACCCGATTGCGCTTGTGCAGTGGGGACTCGGAAGGGACGAGCACAGCACAGGGGCGGTTCTGCTCACAGGAGGCCAGCGAGCATCACAGCGCGCTCCCGTGTGCAGGTGGGGCCGGCAGGAGGGAAGAGGAGAGGCAGATAACCTCTCCTTTGTCGGTGCCAATGGCTCTAGCTGTGACCCCTGGTGACACTGACGGATGTGTCCCATGTCCCCTTGGTGGGCACATCCGGACGCCCTGCTCAGATCTACTTGTAACAAACCGGCCGGGGAAGGCTCTGGGTTTGCACCCTGGGACCTCCCCGTGCACAGCACGTGCACACGCGCTCTCGGGGCCTGGACCGCTGAGACGGGCGGGACGACGGCGCGGGGACGGGCGGGACGACGGCGCGGGGACGGGCGGGACGACGGCGCGGGGACCGGCGGGACGGCGGCGCGGGGACCGGCGGGACGGCGGCGCGGGGACCGGCGGGACGGCGGCGCGGGGACGGGCTGGACGGCGGCGCGGGGACCGGCGGGACGGCGGCGCGGGGACGGGCTGGACGGCGTGCAGGCGCCTTGCCCGCTGTACCTCCTCCTGCCTTCCTCTCCTGATCTCTACTCTGTTCTTCTCTCATGGAAGAAATAAATGAACCACAACAACAAAAGAGTGACTCTAGGTTTCTTTTTCCTGTTATTATTATTACTATTATTTATACATTCATTCAGTTGGTAGAGATTTTACCCGACACGACACCCCACACAGCAGGCGAGCTGGGAGTCCACACACGCCCTCACCCGCAGCAATGAACCGTATCTGTGTCCGCTGAGTCCGGGTTTCCAGCTCGGGAACGCAGGGGGATGGCGGGGCAGGTCGAGGAGGGAGTGACACGCTTGGAGGAAGACAGAGTTATTCTGTTTTGGATGTTTATGGAGATATTTAAATCAGGAAGTCAATTAAGCAGTCAAACATATTTGTGAGACTCCGGAGAAACGTGGGTGAGAATGATATGTTTAAGGGTCTCAGAGATCGCACACAGCTGACATTTACGGTAGGAAATGTGATCAGACCACCCGTGACACAGGCCCACGAGAAGAGCACCACTGACCTAACCCTGCAGGAGATGAAGGACCATCCCAGGCCAGGGAGAAGAGGAGGGGAGCCCGGAGCTAGGGAGGGTGTCGCTGAGGGGTGGGGTGCGGTGTGGGGGCGGCCCTGAGTGGCCTCGGAGCACGGAGAAGTCTGCATTGCTGAGGGACTAGGAAGCCAGTCCACCTGATGATACTAAAAGTAGAGAGATCCTAATTTCACGGCTTCCAGAGTCTCAATGAAACAGAGACAGGAGATTAGAAAGGAGAGAGGTTTGAGACAGCTGCCTGTGGACGGGAAATGTACCCCCCTGAAGAAGCACAGCAGGATTCCTGGGCCCAGATAAGGGCCCACTGGAGTTTTGCTGTCCTGAATTTCAAACGAAACCTTTTGGCTTGCTTTGTGATTTCCTGTAGAGACAGCAGCTGCTCCGGAAGGCAGGAGGAAGCAGATGGGGCTGTACCAGGCTCGTGTCGCTCACCACTAAGAGTGAAAATAACATGCAATGCTGAGAGGGGTCTCGAACGCCGCACGTGTTTACAGGGAGGCTAGCACTCTCCTCACCAAATGTGGAATGCCGCCCGTTACACGCAGCCTTTTTCTGTTTGTCTCAGCTGGCACAAACCACGTGTGCTGAGTCTTCCCTCGGAGCCTGAGACTTTCGGTGGCCCTTGTCACAGGACAGCTTTGTCGGCCGGAGGACCCTCTAGGCTGGGGTGGGGGCTGTCGCACCACGACGTCAGGAAGGACAAAGCCCGTCAGAGGCAAGCAGGCCAGTGCAGACTCCCACCTGGGGAGGACGCAGGGCTCTTTCCCGCTCACGCTCCCTTCCAGCGAGGGAGCCAGGAAACGCTGTGACTTCGTGTGTGACTGACCTTAGCCTGAGATGCACCTAGGTTCCTCCACTCTGCAGATGTGTGCTGCCCCCATGTAGGGCACGGAGGGTCTCGGCGTGTGGTGTTCTAGGGGAGATGGGAAAGGACATGGAAGCAGAATGCTCATGTGAGTTGTAAATCGGATCCACTTTGGAGAAAAGGAAAGCCTGGCGGGGGAATAGAGAAGAGAGAGGGCTTGGACGGGGCGACCGCACGACCGCGTGGGGGCACATCAGGGCAGAGCACGAGGTGAGGAGGGCGGGAGGAGAGAGCTCCGCAGGTTCAGAGGGTCGCTGTCCGCATTTGGTTGCTGAATTGCTGATGGAACAATGATGAATGTGCCGCACGGGAGAGTCTGCTCCCGAACGCGAAGTGTGTGCAGCTTGAACCGTGGTCGCCTTGGTTGTGCACACTGCAAGGCTGTAAAGGAACCCTGTTACAAAGCAACCGGTGAGCGCACAGCTACTGTTTCCGTTGTCTCAAATGTTCCTCTGTTTGACGTTCTGGTGGCTGATCGGTGCTCATAAACCTGGGAGCCATGCCGATTCTCGATTTTTAAAAAAATTTATTTATTCATTCATTTATTTTAATTTGACCAGAGAGAGAAAGAGAGTGAGAGAGGAAAAGTGAGAAAGCAAGCCACCAGGTCCAGGACTTGAACCATGGTCAGCCATGTGGGAGTGTCCAGTACCTTAACCATCACGCCACCTGCTGGTCCCCCAGATTCTTGGGTTTCATAGACAACTGAGAGACGAGAAAATAGCGCTCCTACGTCACAACTGCTGCGAGATGGGATTTGTATGCGGTTGACTCTTGTAACTTAGAAGGTTTTCCGTATCACAACACGACCACGTAAGCTCTTCCCAAGCGGGAGTCCACCTCTCTGCAAGGTTCTGTGACAGGAGAGCTGAGCGTCGGTATTACAAGCCGTGGAGACATGGGGAGGGGGAAATATGATCCAGTTTTGAAATAAAGCCTCCGTGCATACAGCGTGTGTCCACGTGTGTATTCACACTCAGGGGTTCTATATGTCCACCTCTTTGGGAAGGCTAGGGCGCATTTCATTGGTGTGAGAAAGTGTAAGATGGGCTCCTTCATTCAGGTGATGCCTTCTACAGGGGAGCACTTTGCCCTGGGCTACTTGTCACACTGTGGAAAATATGTTGTTGCTGGGGCTCCTGTCACGAGCAGTGCCCTCCAGGAGCGCGAGTTCCCGGGGTCTCAGAATCACAGTGGGCCCTCGGCCTCCTGTCTCTCCAGGAAGAGCAGGTGAAGATGGATGCTCGGCTGGCAGTGACTTCGGGGGAGGGAAGGGGACGCCACGCACAGGGGTCTCCAGGCCGCCTCAGCACGTCCTCCTCTCCTCTCCTGGTCAAGAGCTACACGCGGGCAGCTGTGGAGGCCGTCGGCTGCCTCTTAGCAAAGGGGAACGGAGGGAGTTTCATCTGCAAAGGAGCTTAAGAGCGGAATAACTGAGGACAGTGCCGCCGGCCGCACACAGGCTGCCCGCCCTCCTTATTTACCCAGAAGGTAGTAACAGGGCTACAGCAACGTCCTAGAAGCTTCTGCTTTGTTATTGTTGTAACACTTTATCATGATATAATTCATGTAATGCAAAATTAATCATTTTTAAAGTGCGTGATTTGGCTTTTTTAGTATATTCCAAATACAGTATATTCATATATATTTTAATTTTACCTATTTTGTAACCCCCTCAAAGGAACTCCATGCCAATTTTCTTCTTTTACCCCTCAGTAATCTAGTTACATGAATTTGGCTATTTATTATTATAAAGTTTTCTTGCCTATAACGATACATCTTCCTGATTGATCTTTTTGTTATTAGAAATTGTCTTTTACCTCTAGGAACATTTTCTGCCTAAAGTTTATTTTGTCTCATATTAGATGGTCACTCTATTTTGATTAGTGTTCTTTCTTTTATTTTACAGAGGATTTTGCTATAAGGTTCGTGCACTTGCTGGAGAGACAGACAGGGAGACAAAAAGTAAGAAATCACCCCCCGGGGGGGGATGGCCATGCTACAATCCCTTCTCCTCTTGGGATTTTGGGCACACACACACATGCACCTGTGGTGAGTTTGAAGCCACTGGGTCCGGGATTCAAACTGCAGTCGGCCATGTGGGAGTCCAGCGACATAACCATTTTGCCGACTGCTGGTCCTGATTACTGTTCTTATACTATATTGGTCCCAACCCTTTTACTTTCAACCAATTTGTCTTATGAATAGCATGTAGTTGGAGCTTGTATTTTTTAAAATTATTATTCACATTTAATTACTGTGTATCTTTACAGCATAGAAAATTGTTTTCCCAGCATTAACATAGTGTTTATTAGTCCAGTCAAAAATATTGCTTTATCTATTATCATTAGCAGATAACTTTTCATTTTCGAATCTGTTAAACTTGTCCCCTAGCCCCCTTCCTCCCACTCCCATCACCCACGGCCTCGTATACTGTTTCTATCTGCAGTTGCCCTCTCTGCTACTGGGACTTCAGGCTCTCCGTCTCTGCCATAGAGAGAGGACCCTATCTCTCACCACTACAAAGGTCAACCCAGAATGGATCAAAGACCTAAACATAAGACATCAAACTATAAACCTGCTGGTGGAAAACACAGGGCAGACTCTTGGACACATTAAAGTAGGCAAAGATTTGTTAATTAAGATCTCCAAAGCACAAGTAATACTCCTGAAAATAGAGAAGTGGGACTACGTTCAGCTACAAAGCTTTTGTGCAGCAAAAGAAACAATAATTAGAGCGGAGCTTGTGTTTTTAAAAAATCTGTTTTGCCAATGTCTGTCTTTTTTTGGGAGTATTTAATCAATGTACACTTTACATAATTATGAGCAAGGTAAGATTCACTTCAGTCATTTTGCTATATGATTCCTTTATATCTTGTATCCCATTATTCAAACATTTGAATTAAGTATTGCTTTTATGTTAAGTCCTATTGTACCATTTTACTCTTTATTTCTTATTTAATTTCTTACTACTCATTTTGGTTACTATTAGGTTGGTGCAAAAGCAATTGTGGTTTCAGACCATGAATTTTAAATCATAACTAGACTCAAACATATCTTTATTATTCAAAATAGGAGCCATTACAATCAACCCTTTTTTTCTTTTAAGGTTTTTGCATATTGTGTGTGTGCTCACCACAGAGAAACAGAGAGGGAAATGAGAAGTCATTCCCCAGGGGCAATGGCCACCCATAGTCACTTCTCCATTCTCTCCTTGGGATTCTGGGCATGCATGCACACATGTCCAGAGTGATTTTCAAGCCACTAGGTCTGGGACTAGAATTATGGTCAGCCATATGAGAGTCCAACACCTTAACCCTACACCACCTGCTGGCCCCACAACCAACCCATTTTTGCCAAAGAGAATTAAATTTGTTTATTTCTATAACATAAAAATCCATGCTCCGTGGGACCAGCAGTTAGCATAATGGCTATGTCGCTGGACTCCCATATAGTCGACCATGGTTTGAGTCCTGGACCCGGTGGCTTAAACTCACGCCGGGCACGTGTGTGTGCGTGCCCAAGATCCCAAGAGGAGAATGGAGGAGAAGGGATTGCGGTGTGGCCATCCCCCCTGGTGGGTGATTTCTCACTTTCTGTCTCTCTGTCTCTCTGGCGAGTGCATGCGCCCTATAGCAAAAACCTCTCTAAAAAAAAAAAAAAAAAAAAAATTCCTTGCTCTGGGATTTGACGAGCTTTTAGAAAGTATCCTGCAGGTTGTGGTGGTGTTTTGGTATTTTTTCTACAAATACTTGTTGAGATGCTTGCAAAAGCGGTAGTCGGTTGGCAATTGGTCAGGTGAATATGGTGAACAAGGCAAAACTTCGTAGCCCAGCGCATTCAACTTTGGAAGCATTGGTGGTACAACATGTAGTTGGGCATTGTGGGAAGTAACTGGGCCCTTTCCGGTGACCAACGGTGGCTGCAGGTGTTGCGGTTTGAGTGCATCTCATTGATTTGCTGAGCACACTTCTCTGATGTAACGGTTCCACTGGGGTTCAGAAAGCTGTTGGGGGTCAGACACCATCCAGCAGTGACCGTGACCTTTTATTGGTGCAAGTTTGGCTTTGCAAAGTGTCTTGATCCAACCACTGAGCTGGTTGTTGCCAGTGTTATGTAAAATCCACTTTTTGTCACATGTCACAATCCAATTGAAAAATGGTTCATTGTTCTTGTATAGAATAAGTGAAGACAACACTTCAAAATGATGATTTTTAAAAAAAATCTTTGGTCAACTCATGAGGCACTCACTTATGGAGCTTTTTCACCCCTCCAATTTGCTTCAAATGCCGAATAATTGTAGAATGGCCGATGTTGACGCTCTTCAGTAACTCCGTGCAGTTGGAAGAGGATCAGTGTCTATGACTGCTCCCAATTGGTGGCTGTCACCTTCCGGTGGTCAGCACGGTGCTCCTCATTGTCAAGGCTCTCATCGACTTTGCAAAACTTCTCGAACCCCCACTGCCCTGTATATTTGTTAGCAGTTCCTGGACCAAATACACTGTTGATGCTGCAAGTTGTCCTTGCGGCTTTACAACCCATTTTAAACTCAAATAAGAAAATCGCTCAAGTTTGCTTTTTCTGTAACATAATTTCCATAGTCTGAAATACATATAATACAAACAGCAAATAATAAGTCATTAGCAAAAAACCAAGTGGGGAATGCACATTAAAATGATGAATAACATAACCACATTTAAGAATGCATCCAATATCAAATGGCGAATATCAATGCAGAACTGCAATTACTTTTGCACCAGTCTAATGCCTTACATTTTACTCTTTTTTATTATTATATTTTTTGGATTTTTTTTTAGTTGTTTCTCTAGCAATTACAATTACCATAGTAATTTTTAAAGTCTTTTTTTTGGGGGGGCGGAGAGGTTTTTGCCATAGGGCACGTGCACTCTCCAGAAAGACAGAGAGAGATAGAGAGATAGAAAGCTAGAAATCACTCCCCAGGGGGGATGGCCACACCACAATCCTTTCTCCTCCATTCTCTTCTTGGGATCTTGGGCACACATGCACATGCGCCTGGCATGAGTTTAAGCCACCGAGTCCAGGACTTGAACCATAGTTGACTACATGGGAGTCCAGCGACATAGCCATTATGCCAACTGCTGGTCCCATAATTTAAAAAATTTTAATCTCAGTAGTATACAAAAACTTTGACCACAGGTAGCATTCTTTTCTCCCTTCTCTTTTGCTCTGTCATTGTCTTCCAAATGACAACTTTATACATCATAAGCTCATCAATACATTTAAAAAACTATTAGGTCATTTGTTTTCAGATCAGGTGGGAGAAGCAAAGAGTTACATTTAAGAAACATATTTATACTGCCTTTTATTTTTACCTATGTAGTTACTATACCAGCATTTTGTATTTCTTATTTCATTCCTTTATTTTAATTGTCAGAAGGCATGCGTGCTTGCCAGAGAGACAGAGAGAGAGAAAGAGAGAGAGAAAACACCGCCCAACCCCAGAAGGGCTGTGGTCATGCTACAACCCTTCTCCTCCATTTCTCCATCCTACTGGTATTTGAGCAGGTACCTGGCATGCTTTTCAAGTTATCAGGGCTGGAATTCCAACTGTGGTCAGCCATGTGGAATCCAGCTCTCTTAAACAGTAGGCTTTTAGGGGCTTGCCCCATGTTTATCTCTTTATAAAGAGAGGAGGAGGGAACCAGCAATTAGTGTAATGGCTATGTCGCTGGACTCCCACGTAGTGGACCGCGGTTCGTGTCCCGGACCCGGTGGCTTAAAACTTACGCTGGGCGCATGTGCGTGTGTGCCCAAGATCCCAAGAGGAGAATGGAGGAGAAGGGATTGCAGCGTGACCATTCCCTCTGGGGGGTGATTTCTCACTTTCTGTCTCTATGTCTCTCTCTGTCTGTCTGGTGAGCGCATGCGCCCTATAGCGAAAACCTCTCCAAAAAAAATATAATAATAAAATAAAGAGAGGAAGAGTTCCCTCTAGAATTATTATTATTTTTTAAAGAGGTTTTTGCTGTAGGGCATGTGGGCTTACTGGAGAGAGACAGAGACAGTGAGAGGGAAAGTGAGAAATCACTCCCTAGAGGGGATGACCACACTGCAATCCTTTCTCCTCCATTGTCGTCCCAGGATTTTGAGCACACATGCACATGTGTCAGGTGTGAATTTTAAGCCACTAAGTCCAGAACTCGAACCATGGTCAACTATGTGGGAGTCCAGCGACCTAATGCTACACCATCTGCTGGTTCTACCTTTAGTATTCTTGTAAAGCAGGGATACTAGTGCTGAATTCTCTGTTGTTTATTGTTGGGTATCTTAATTTCTCCTACACTGTGAAGAATAGTCTTGTTGGATATAAAGTTCTTGGTTGTCAGTTGTTTCTTTCGGCATGTTGAATATATTACCCCAATGTCTCTGGCTTTCATGGTTTTCAGTGAGAAATCAATTGCTAATTCTTACTGAAGCTCCCTTGTATGTGATAAGTCATTTTCCTCTTGCTGCTTTCAAGATTCTCTGTTTGTCATTGTCTTTCAACAGTTTGACTGTAATGTATTAAAGTGCACATTTCTTTGAATATATCCTTCTTGAGGTTGGTTGGGATTTTTACATGTCTAGATGAATTTTTTTTTTGAATTTGTGAACTTTTCAACCATTTTGTGCTGTTTTCTCTTCCTTCTCTCATTTGGAAATTCTATTATGTGTATGTTGGCATGCTTGATGGTGTTCCAGGGCAGGGTGACAGGATGGAAACAGGGCTACTTAAACACCACAAAGCTTACTGTTCTTACCCAAATTCAAAAGTATTCTTGAATATTCCTCAGATTGTTGTGAGCTTATAACTAGTTTCCAGAGTTCTGAAGATGATGATTCAAACAATTTTCGTCAGTGTTCATGTTGCTTAATGAAAAGTACATTTTCTTACTCCACCATTTTGGAGTGTCTCTCCCAGGCTTACTTTCTACATCAACTTTGTCCCATAACAGTTCCAGTATCTTATACAGGTGAACCTTATTTAAAGTTTTCTTTATTTCATGAGAGAGAGACAGGGCGGGCACTGTCTACAGGGTCTTCTGCTGCAGTCCTCCTTCTCTCATGCCTCCCACCTTCTCAGCCAGCCAGGATCATGGCTTCCTGTGAGCCTGGCATGAACAGGTTGATCCAGGAACCAAACCCTGAACCTCCATATGGCTGCAGTATCACAGAACAGTGCCACAGCTTGTTGTTTTACCACAGCTGGGCTGGTAAACCTTACTTCGATGATCTCATTATTCACATATTGGAATTTAATATTAATTATTTAGTTTTAAAATATAAGGGACTTTTTTTTTTAAAGTAGGTGCTAGCATATTTTACTTCACTTAATATCTTAACTTTTAATTCTCGAGTTAATTCTAGGGTAACTTGGGCAGTGGAATATCTGGCCTCAGGAGAGCCGGTAGCTGGCTGAGTGACATAGGGCAAAGCTCTGTATATTTCAGGGCCTAAAGGGAACTGTGTCAATGGCAGGGTCCCCAAGGCCCTTTCCGGGAGGAAGGCGCCATGGTTCTGTGGCTACTCTGTTCATTCGTATGTTCATCCATCTGCATCTATCTTTCTTCTATCTAGCTTTCTTCTATCTAGCTAGCAATCTAATTTCTGTAATTACTTATTTCCAAAGAAGACTAATCTGCCATCAGAATCAGATAAGCCTTAGAAGTGTTTTTAGTGATAAATAAGACAACAAATGTAATAGACTTTGAAACCTCATAACTACAATACAAATACATTGTTCTTTTGTATGTTGAAACTACCCTGAGAGCCACATGTGCATATATCCATCTGTAGGAGACTAATTAATGATAACGTATTAGGATATGTTGAATACACCTGGATAGGTTTCAAATGCAAAGCTCCATAAACTCCAGGATACGTTACCCCCTTAGCTTCGAGGTGGGACAACATGCTGGGGGTATTGCCAGCCACAGCATTCTGAGCTTCAGTGTCCAGAGGTTTTATTGTTTTTCTGTTGTATAGGCATGACTGACTGATTACTTCATGGTTGAACTTAGTCACCAACCACCTCCTCCCTCTGCAGAAATTGAAATGATATTATGTGGCTTGTAATATCATTTCCACAATGTGTCAGCTTTTCAGCACAAACATTAGGTATGGCCTAGGGTACCATAGACAACGAAGACACCCCTATACTGCCAGGAAGTCGAAGAGCTTAGAGAGTACCTCCCAGAAGCTGGAGGCAGGCTGTAAGACTGGACAAAGTCAATTTTATATATGTATGTATGTATGTATGGTTATGCATGAGCTGTAGGCTGATGTTATTTAACTAAATTGTAATAACTGAAATTCATGCATATAAGGCCCATGCAAAATGAAAACTGTACCCATATTTACACATGCATGAATTGCCTATTATATATATATATATATTTCTTAACAGTTCATCAGAATATATTAAAAAGCCTTAAGGAGGCCAGCAAATGGCGTAGTGGTTACGTTGCTGGACTCCCACATGGCTGACCACTGTTCAAGTCCTGGCTCTGGTAAGTTGAAAATCACACCAGGCACATGTGTATGCATGCCCAAGGTCCTGGGAAGAAAGTGAAGGAGAAGGGATTGCACGGCCATACTCCGTGGGGATGATTTTTCACTTCTCCTCTCGTTGTCTCTTTCTTTCTCTCCATCACTCTAGCAAGCACATGTGCACTAAGGAAGAAACCTCTTTTTTTTTTTTTTTTAAAGTATACAATAAATCCAATCACCTCACTGTGACTAATTAAAAAATTAACATCGGGGCTGAAGGTGGCATTGTGGTTAAGGGCACTGTACACCAACATGGCCAGCTGTGGTTCAAGTCCTGGACCTGGCAGCTTGCTTTTTCACTTTTCCCTTCTCTCTCTCTCTCTCATTCTGCCCCTCTCTGATCAAATTAAAATAAATAAATAAAGTTAAATTAAATAATTCTTTAGAAAATAAATTAAAATCAACTATGTGTCCAGTAGATGGTGTAGCAATTACATTGCTGGATTCCCACGTGGCTGACCATGGTTTGACTCCTGGACTGGGTGGCTTAAAACTAATGTTGGGCGTGCGTGCCCAAGGTCCCAGGTGGAGAATGGAGAAGTCATTGTGATGTGGGCATCCTCTCCCACTGTCTCTGTCTCTCTCTCCAGAGAGCACATGTGCCCTAAGGCAAAAGCCTCTTAAAAAATAACATCAGCTCTATTGAAAAACTTATGTCAATGTAGATATCCTAGCCTATCAAATTGAGAAATGTTTCTATATATTGTTAACTGAAAAGTATTTATATTATACATGTAATATGGTCAAAATTATATTTCATAAGGCATATCCAAATTACATAATAGTTAAGTTTACTATGTAGAAAAAAGTCAATTAAACATCATTTTGCTCTTCTGTATGTTTTAACTTTTCTAAATGCGTGAGTTTTTTCAAAAATTAAAATTTGAAATAAACATTATTTTGCATAAGGAGTTCAAAAATGATTGTGGGTTTGATTTTTTTTTTTTTGAGAGAGATTTTTGCTATAGGGCGCGTGCGCTCAACAGAAAGAGACAGAGATACAGAAAGTGAGAAATCACCCTCTGGGGGATGGCCACGCCGCAATCCCTTCTCCATTCTCTTCTCGGGATCTTGGGCATGCATGCACATACACCCAACGTGTTTAAGCCACTGGGTCCAGGACTCGAACCGTGGTTGACTACATAGGAGTTCAGCGACATAGCCATTGTGCTAATTGCTGCTCCTGAGAAGTGATTTTTTTAAAAGAGTTATTTAATTTAATTTTGTCTTTATATATTTATTTATTTTTAAAAATTTGACCAGAGAGAGACAGGATCTGCCAGACAGCAATCTGCCAGGTCTGGTTCTTGAACTGCAGTCAGCCATGTGGCAGTCCAGCACCTTAACCACCATACCACCTGCCAGCTCTGAGAAGTAATATTTTTTAGGGGCCAGCAGGTGGTGTGGTGGTTAAGGGCTCTGGACTCCCACGTGGCCAACCATGGTTCGAGTCCCAGACCTGGTGGCTTGCTTTCTCCCTTTCCCTCTCTCTCACTCTGTCCCTCTTTGGTCAAATTAAAAATAAATAAATATAAAGTTCAATAAAATATTTTTTTAAAAAAAGAAGTAATATTTTTTTTAAAATAAAGTACTTGAGCCAGTAGATGGCATGGTGGTTAAGATGCTGGATTCCCTCATGGCCAACAGCAGTTTGGTTCCCAGACCTGGCAGCTTGAAATTCATGCCTGGTGTGTGTGTGTGAGTGCCCAAAATCCCAGGAGGAGAATGGAGGAGAAGGGACTGTTGGCACGGCCATCCTCTCCAGGGGGTGAATTCTCTTTCCTTCTGTCTCTCTCTGGTGATTGCACACATCTTATGGCAAAAACCTGGGGAGAACAAAGAGAAAGATGGATATTGACCCAGCCGTGGTGGTGTGCCACGCTGCAGAGGTGGAAGCCATACAGAAGACCGAGGGTTCAGGTTCCGGGCTGACCCAGCACTGGGCATGTATGCACACTCCTGTACCCAAGATTCCGACTGACTGGAAGGCAAGTGGGGAGGGGGACCATGGCATGATGAGACTCCCTTGAGGGTCCTGCAAAAGAAATAAAACAAACTAAAAAATGCCAGGATATTTAGGAAAAGAGGATTTAGAATAGACTTCGTCACCTATGTTCCATGCAAGATATTTGGAAATATTTAAGTTTCTTGAGATTATGTGCTAACTTGTCTAGGCATTTGTTTTGGGGGTTGAGATAGTGCGGAACTTCTATCAGATGTTCAAAGGACATGTAAAGTTGAAAACTAAAGTTAAGAGACCAGCAGTTAGTGTAATGGCTATGTTGCTGGACTCCTATGTAGTCGACCGTGGTTCGCGTCCTGGACCCGGTGGCTTAAAACTCATGCTGGGCACGTGTGCGTTTGTGCCCAAGATCCTGAGAGGAGAATGGAGGAGAAGGGATTGCGGCGTGGCCACCCCCGGGAAGTTGATTTTTCGCTTTCTGTCTCTGTCTCTCTCTGTCTTTCTGGCAAGCACACACACCCTATAGCAAAAACCTCTCCAAAAACAAAACAAAAACTAAAGTTAAGATCCACTCACTTAGAAAAAATTCACAAAAAGAACACAACAGATACAATTAAAAATATAAGCAGAAAGAGTAATATTTTGATGGGGATAACAGTTCATAAAGGGTACTGTCAGTATAAAACAAAGCCAGTACTCACAGACGATACAAAAAGTGTGGGCTCTGAAAAGGGTGACCTGGGTTCAAAGTTCAATTCTTGCCTTTTCTAGAACCATGACTTGAAGAAAGGTATTCAACCTCCTGCCATGGTCTGACTGCCCACCCCACCCCCCTTCATTCATATGTTGAAGCTTAATCCCCAATGTGATAGTATTAATAGGTGGGACCTTTGTGCAAGTGGTAAAGTCATGAGGGTGAATGAGGCCAACAAGAATGGAATTAGTTTCTTTTCTTTCTTTTCTAATTAGTTAATTAATTGATTAATTAATTTTAGAGAGAGATTTTTGCTATAGAGCTCATGTGCTTACTAGAGACAGAGAGAGACAGAGAGCGAGAAATCACCCCCACAGGGGTGGCTGCGCCACAATCCCTTCTCCTCCATTCTCCTCTTGGGATTTTGGGCACACACGCATATGCATCTAGTGTGACTTTTCTATGCCACTGGGTCTGGGACTCAAACCGCGATCGACTACGTGGGAGTCCAGCAACCTAACCATTATGTCATTGGCTGGTTCCTCTTTCTTAAAAAAATTATTATTATTATTTTAATCAGAGAGAAAGAAAGAGAAGGAAAGTGACAAAGCAAGCTGCCAGGTCTGGGGTGGGAACTGTGGCTGGTCCTGTGGGAGCCACATCACCTGTCAGCCCCTGGGATTAGTTTCTTCAGAGAGCTCGTTTACTCCTGGTCATGTGAGGCATGGTGAGAAGTTGCCATCTGTGAAGCAGCGAACGCTTCTCAGACCCTGACTCCACCAGCACCTGGACCCTGCGCTGACCAGCCCCTAGACGCTGAGCAGCACCTCTCTGCGGTTTCTGAGCTACCCAGTCCACGGTATCTTGTTACGGCGGTCTGCCGACTCCCACAGCCCGTCACGGAGTCTGCACCCTCGCCTGCTGGTTAAAGCCAGCTGAGTGCTGCTAAACTGTGCTAACACGCACCACCTCATTGACCTAATGGCCCCAGGAGGCAGGTGGCCGTAACCGTTTTGGAGGTAGGAAGCTGAGACCTCCCCAGCAGAGTAACCTGGAACCTGCCGGAAGCACTGAGTGCACGACCTGGGAGAGGGAGACAGAAACAGCTTGTTTTCATTTCCACTGAAACAGAAACTGTCTTGTGAGCCTCTCCTATCCCTCCCTCCCGGCTGTATTAAAGAAATACAATAACCTAGAAATACAAAGTAACCTATCTATTTTAGTCCTCACTGATACATTTCACCATGCCATCAGGTAGGTGGAATGCAGGTCAGAGTAAGTGCTCACAGAATTAGCCAAGTCCTCTCACAGACTTGACTCCAAGAGACATCAATGAATAGAATACAGTAACTTATATATATACGTTTACCTTTTTTTTTTTTTTTTTTTTTTTGAGAGGTTTTTGCTATAAGGCACGTGCTCTCACCAGAAAGACAGAGAGAGACAGAGAGACAGAAAGCGAGAAATCACCCCCCAGGGGGGATGGCCACGCCGCAATCCCTTCTCCATTCTCCTCTCAGGATCTTGGGCACGCACGCACACACACCCGGCGTGAGTTTAAGCCACCGGGTCCGGGACTTGAACCACGGTTGACTACATGGGAGTCCAGCGACATAGCCATTATGTAACTGCTGGTCCCTTATTGCTAATATTGATAAAGCTGTGATTATTGGGAATACCAAATTATTCCACTTCAGGAAGACTTCTGTTCATTCTTCACCAATAAATGCTTATTGATCAGCTGCTTAGTGTCAGACCATCCTCAGGATCTGGGCAACACGGGGAACAGCACACAGCTCCTGCACATGCTGTGGGGCGCTTCATCTACTCTTCATGTCTGTCTGCTTCAAGGAGCGTATACCCTGGATTACAGATAGCATTTCTGGAAAAGTCTTCATTAAATTGTAGATATCAAGAAACTATGGAGGCCAGCAGGTGGTATGGTGGTTAAGGGCACTGGACTCCCACATGGTCGACCACAGTTCGAGTCCCAGACCTGGCAGCTTCCCTTCTCACTTTCTCTCCCTCTCTCCCTCTCTCCTTCTCTACTCAAATTAAAATAAATAAAGTTCCAGGCGCGTGTGCGTGCGTGCCCAAGATCCCGAGAGGAGAATGGGGGAGAAGGGATTGCGGCATGGCCATCCTCCCTGGGGGGTGATTTCTTGCTTTCTGTCTCTCTCTGTCTTTCTGGCGAGCACATGCGCCCTATAGCGAAAACCTCTCCAAAAATAAAATAAAATAAAATAAAATAAAATAAAATAAAATAAAAGTCAGATGAAAATAAAAAAGAAACTGGAATTACATTACTTTAAGCAGGAGACCTACTGCCACCTTGTGGCACAAACTACAAATGTCAGGGAGAGTGCCTAAAGGAAATTGTGGATCCTTAATTTTATAAATCTATCAAAAGGCCATGATTGATACCATATTTCTAACTCACATTTGAGTCAAAAAGTTATATACTTTTCTGTGAGATGACTGACAGTAAAAAGTAAATGTAAAGAAACTTGTGCTTATGAAATTACTAGTCCAAACAAATGACTAGTTTTGGAATAGATTTCGAAGTCGTGCCCGGGGAACGGTCACAAAGGCCACCACACACTTGGGTCTTCTAAAGCAGGTATTTGTAGGTGACATTACTGAAATCTCTCCCTTGCCCGACTTTTTAATTAGCTTTACTGCAAAGACAGTACCTCGTCCCATCCTTTGTTCATTCCCTTCCTTTCTCCTCACGGTGGTGATCAAGAGTAGCTGGAGAGAGTGTTACTTGGGGTCTTAACCTCCCGGTTTGTAATGGCCTCTTCCTCTTGCCTGGCCGCAGGGTCAGATGACCAGGCGTCTTGTCACCGGAGCGGAGTAGCCAGTTGGTTTCTGTGCAGGTCACTCGGCTTTGCACTCTCATACCCATAGCATATGACTGGAATCCACTCTCGTCAGCCATTGTAAAGATACGCTCCCATGGGACCAGCAGTTGGCGTAATGGCTGTGTCACTGGACTCCCATGTAGTCGACTGCGGTTCCAGTCCCGGACCTGGTGGCTTAAACTCGTGCTGGGCATGTGTGTGTGCGTGCCCAAGATCCCAAGAGGAGAATGGAGAGAGGGATTGCGGTGTGGCCATACCCCTGGGGGGTGATTTCTCTCTTTTTGTCTCTCTGTCTCTCTTTCTCTCAAGCGCACGTGCCCTATAGCGAAAACCTCTCCCCCCCCAAAAAAAAACCACAAAAACAAACAAACAAACAAAAACAAACAAACAAAAAACCACATACGTCCCCAGGTTATCTAGTGGACTGGGGAGGGAGACGCCATGGCAGGATCCACCGCCCCCACAGACAAAGCGGCTTCAGGCCCTGCCCTGTTGATAGCGGGTGAGCATGACCCTCTGGGATCCAAAGTACAAACACCATGCAGCCACACGGAGGTGCGTTTGTCACCGTGACAGCGCAGATGTGCGGTTCCTCCGCGGTTCATTGCTGGCGTCCAGGAAGTGACAGGGGCACTCTCACTGGCACAGGCTTGTAGGAGGTCCGTCTCATTTGCATTTGGCATTAGACAAGGACTTTCAGGGACCAGTTTTTTCCCACTCATTATAGGGAAGCCCCATCGCAGCTGCACCCACACGTGACAGAACTGTGACCCAGACAAGCTGGGCAGGGTGCGTGTGCCTGTGACCCCAGCTCCACTGGAAGCTGAGGCAGGAGGATTGCGAGTTTGAGGCCAGCCTAGGCTAAAAAACAAACACATAAATAAAAAGACTGAAGCAGGTTTTGGAACATGGCTTTTTATTAAGACTGCCTGACTGGGGCTGTCACCTGGCTGTCAGGGCTTTCTGCTGGTGGGGGACAAGTAGAGTTGGTAACACCCACCTAAGGGCCACACTAGTGATTTCTCAGCTTGAGACACTTTAAGGTTAGTCCTTCCCAGTGTGAGAAACAAGAGCACCTTTCCAGGGCCTCTCCCCTTGAGGTTTTGGCGTTCAAGCTCTCAGATTTGCATTAGACTGGAAGTGCAGCAGCTTCAAAGGGAAGAAAGGCAGACAGTCTGAAGGTGGGCTCTCTGGGTCTTGAGTGACTGTTCCTACAGGAGATGATTTAAGCAGATAAAGGAGCCAACTTTTTTTTTTTTTTCTTTTTTTTAACATTTATATGCTATACATCATTACAGTATACAAAATGAATTTTTCCATCCAAAATACACTGTTGGCTCAATCAAGCACATCAACATACGTGTTATCAACAAACAATTTTTAACACTCCAAAAAGCAGCGAGCCTCTGCTGAGCGTAATGGTAATATATTTAAAAACAGCAAAGACTCTAGGGCCTTCCCCCAAGCCCGAACAGGCGACCGCTCTCTTCCAGGAAGGCCTCCGTGATCATAGCACACACCGTCTAGAATTCTGTGCATACAGGATTTCTCGAGCAGCCCCGCTCACGTAAGCACCGAGCTGTGAGAAAACTGCTTTTACTGAAGCCGTGCGTGCCTGTCCCGTGGCTTCTGGAGTCAGATTGTCCTTGGCGGAGTTCCTCCCCTTCCCGTCCCAAGCCCCACTCCTAGACACGTCCCCGCTAGCTTACAGGGCCGGTGGTCTTCGCCCCGTACTGGGCTGGTCTCTGTAAAAGTTCCTCATCGTTACCTTTTGTTTCTTTACTTTCTATTCTGGAAAATGAACATTTGGAGATTTAGCCGTCACCCTCCGACGACTTGCTCTCCGTCGTGCTATTATATGTATGTAATTATTTTATAATTCCTATGTACTGCATAAGACAGTAATGGCTATGAAATATACTTGGATTAAGGTAAATCACACGGGTCATCCCAGGCAGGTCGCGTGCTCAGAGCTCTCGGAATTCTAAGAGCCTCTACCCTTCTGGTGAGGTGGGTGACTTCCAGATTGGCGTTTAGGTTGAACTATGCTGACAGGAGCTCCCCAAGACAGGAGGCAGCTGTGTTTCTCGTGGTCACAGATGGGTGGCCCAGCTCAGCGTCCATCCTTGGGAAGCTGCCAGGGAGCACTGATCAGAGGAGTGCAGCTGCATCTGTAACGGTAAGTGACGCGGGCACTGTCAGGAAGACTTCAGATGTGACTTTCTTCCCCCGCCCCGCTCGGCTCCCGAGCCTGCCTCCTGCACGGACCTTGCAGGGAGACTGGAGGCCGCTGTTAGATTTTATGTTTGACTGCGGGTTCAGTGTTTCTAGCGAGTTTGGAGGAAAGCAGATCTTGGGCAGCCCCTTGTTCCTCCTCCAGTGCAGTCTGGCCCCGTCTAAGTCCAGCCCTCCTTTGGTTTGTTTGTTTGTTTGTTTTTAAGTTAGTTTATTTCTTTCATGAGAAAGAGAGATAAAGAGAGAAAGAGACGCAGCGTCCCCAACAAGATCTTGACACCACGATCCTCCTCCCGCCTCGGCCAGCGGCAGGTCTGGCCCGGTTCCCTCCGGAGGCCTCCGCGTGGGCCCGCCTCACCCAGCACTGCGTCTGCGGCTGTGCTGAAGCTCAGCTCCCTCTGCTCTGTCCCGGCAGGTCTGCCACCTCCTCTCCCCGGGGCAGCCCAGACCTCCATATTCTATCCCCCCACGAGCAGCTTGCTCCTCCACTCGCCCCTCGCCCCTCACCCCTTGAGAAGCACCTCTGTGACAGCAGTCACGGGTCAATAAAATGAGAGGCAAACGGTCACTTAAGGCCATCTCCATCTCTCTCCTTCTTCCAAACCCGAGATGGGAGGGACAGGACAGGCGTGGAAAGTTCTTTCCCCGGGGAGACCAGGGACATGCAACAGCATTCCTCAGGCCTCTGCGTTCACGCGGGGAGCCTGAGGAACCCGCCATTAGTCACGTAGCCCAGCAGCCAGTGCGGGGTGCGCCAAGCTGACCGCCCCTACAACCCCAGGGGGACCCCCTTGGCTCCTTTCCCTCCCGGTCCCACGTCGCCACTCCGATAGGGCCATGTTTCCTGATATCAACTCCCAACTCCCGAATCATCTGCACACACACTCCGCTCTTGAAGTCCGCTCCTGGGAGAGCCCAGGTTGAGGCCGCACGCGGCTTAATCTGAAAGGACGTGGGCGGTGCGCATGCGCGGTGCAGGGCCCGCCTGGAGTGTGGGTCTTCCCAGAGGGCAGAGGGCAGAGGCAGAGGCCTGGTCTCTTTTAAAGATTGTGAAGTTTATTTATGTGTTCCTTGAAAAGGGAAATATATATAGAGAGAACATACCCCCACAGGGTCTCGATACCACAGTCCACCCCAGTGGCAGCCAGCCCTGGGCATGCACGTGCCTGGTGTGCTCAGCGAGGACCCCAGACACGAACTGGGAACGTTTCCATTTGGGACTGCCTTGCTGAGCGTTGTGTCTTACCTCTGCTCCACTGTCCTGCTCTTAATACAATTACATATATGTTCGGGGACCAGCCGACAGCGCAGTGGATACGTCAATGGACTCCCCTATGGCTGAATTGAACCACAGTTCAATTCCTGGACCGAGAGGCCTGAAAATCACGCCAGGTGCATGTGAGTGTGTGCCCAAAATGCTGGGAGGAGAATAGAGAAGGGACTGTGGTGTCACCATCCTCCCCGAGCGGTGATTTCTCACTTTCCCTCTCACGGTTCTCTGTCTCTCTCCAGAGAGTGCACACACCCTAAGGCAAAAACTTCTTTAAAAAAATTAGTCCTCTAACTTTTTTTTTTTTTTTTTCATGAAAGGCAAAGAAAGAGACAGAGGGAGAGTAGAGACAGGCACCCCAACCAGGCTTCCATGCCGGGACCTACCCCGGGACCGTCTGGCTGAGACCATGGGATGGACACTTGCCCAGTGTCCTAGGGAGGTGCTGGGACAGCGATGCGAGGCCTTTCCCTGGGGCCGGGTTGTGCTGGCACTGCACTGCTGCCTGGCCCTGACTGGGCTCCTAACAGAGTCTCTGTGATGAACATGCGTGGGAATGAACGAGCCAGTGCCGTAGCGATTTGTAGGTGGGGCGGTTGGATTCCCTGCCGTTACCTACTTTAGCAGTGCACTTGTTCTCTATGAGCTGGTCCACAGTGGGGAGAGAAAGAGGGTCACTGGGACCAGCAGTTACTATAATGGCTGTGTCGCTGGACTCCCACGGGGTCGACTGAGGCTCGAGTCCTGGACCCAGCGGCTTAAACTCACGCTGAGCGCACCTGTGTGCGTGCCCAAGATCCCGAGAGGAGAATGGAGGAGAAGGGATTGCGGCGTGGCCATCCCCCCTGGGGGGTGATTTCTCACTTTCTGTCTCTCTGTCTCTCTCTCTTTCTGGTGAGCGCACATGTCCTATAGCAAAATCATCTCCATTATATATATATATATATATATATATATATATATATATATATATATGAATTGCTTATATATATGTATATATATATTCATATGTATATATATATATATATATATATAAAGAAAGAGGACCACTGAATAGTGTGCTAATAATCTTACCCCACAAGTTAGCTGCTGTGTTCTGAACTTAAATAGGATATTATTGACTTTGAAGATAGTTTTACTATTTAAAAATAATAATATAGTCATAGCAGGGGAACTTCTTGTTTAGAGTTTAATCATTCTAGATACTGATTACTTTTCTTTCTTAAAACAGAGACCCAACACACTTCCATCACATCCTAAATAATTTTTATGAAGCTAATTTTCTCCACCAGTGAATTTAAAGAAATTCTTTTTATTTATTTACTTATTTTAGAGAGAGATTTTTGCTATAGAGTTCGTGCGCTTGCCAGGGAGACAGGGTGACAGAAAGTGAGAAATCACTCCCCGGGGGGATGGCCATGCCACAACCCCTTCTTCTCCATTCTCCTCCTGGAACTTTGAACACTCATGCACACGTGCCCGGTGTGAGTTTAAGCCGACAGGTCGGAGACTCAAAGCACTGTCGCCTACATGGGAATCCAGCAATGCAACTATTTCGCCATCTGCTGGTCCATAAAGAAAGCTCTTCTAATTTGAAAGTAGACATTACATAAGCTGTACCAAGTCTATAAAATATATAAGTATATATTTAATTTTAAATAGCATATTTTCTGTATTATGGAGAACACTGACATTGGTATTTTAAAGAATCGAAACATAGAAACTGAAAAGAATAAGGCTTTATTATTATTATTATTTGGACAGGTTTTTGCTATAGGGTGCATGTGCTCGCCAGAAAAACAGAGAGAGACAGAGAGACAGAAAGCGAGAAATCACCTCCCGGGGGGATGGCCACTCCGCAATCCCTTCTCCTCCATTCTCCTCTCAGGATCTTGGGCACGCACGCAGACGTGCCCGGTGTGAGTTTAAGCCACCGGGTCCAGGACTCGAACTGCAGTCGACTACATGGGAGTCCAGCGACATAGCCATTACGCTAACTGCTGGTCCCAAGGCTTTATTATTTTGGGGTAGCCAATCATCAGGTTTAAGATGTTAAATATATATACATATATATAAGCAATTCAGGTTGTCTCCACGCCTGCTGGTTAAGGCAGCTGGCTCCCGCATGGCTGATCCTGCAGTTTGAGTCTAGGACCTGGTGACTTGAGAAACACGTTAGGCACGTGTGCCTGTGTGCCCAGAATTGGTAAGGAGGGACAGAGGGAAAAAGGGTAGTGGGAAAGCTTCGCTCTCCAAGGGGGTGCTTTCTTTTCTACCTCTCTTTCTCACTAGCCACTGCATGCACCCTCTAGTTGACAAAAAAGAAAATCAGCTAAACATAATCGATGCCTTTCACATCACTGCACATTTCAAAGCATTATGACTCGACAGTGTCCAGATCACATCCGCATCTGTCCTTTCCTGATTGCTGCGTGCTAGTGGGAGTACAGAGAGCAAGCTTCATCTTACATCATTTATTTACTAGAGGTTTTCGCCTTAGGGTGCATGCATTTGCTGGAGACAGAGAAAGAGAAACAGAGACAATGGAGGGAAAGTGAGAAATCACTGCCCGGGGGTGGCCCCGACACAACCCCTACTGCCCCACTCCCCTCCCAGGATCTTAGGCACTCAGGCACACGCGCCCTACATGACTTTAAAACCACTGGGTCTGTACTCGAACCGTGATAGGCTATGTGGGAGTCCAGTGACCAGCCCATCTGCTGGTCCCGGTTCTACATTTTATTAACACTCACACAGTGCTGGGATCTTGCTGTGGACTGAGTGTCTGTATCCCCAGATTCGTATGTGGAAGCCGCAGTGTGATGGCGTTTGGAGATGCGCCCGTGGGAGGTAACTAGGTCAGGAGGGCGGAACCTTCATGAGAGGGATAAGTGCTTTGTAAGAAGAGACACAAGAGAGATGATCTCTCTCTCTCTCACTCTCTCTTCCAGGAGAGGACACAGCAAGAGGGCTGCCACCTGCCAGCCAGGAAGAGAGCCCTCAGTGTTCACCAAATCAGCTGGACCTAGCTCTTGGCCTGCCCAGCCTCCTGAAATACAGAGACCTTGTCTCGGTTCCACTCACTAGCTGTGGCACCTTCCAGCAACCCGAGTGATTCAGTCCATTTTCAGGAGCGTACCTCCAGATGAGGCTCCCAGGAGGGCTGGGTGGGGGCCCAGGGGGTGCTGAAGGCCGTCCTGTCCCTGGCTGTCTGGTAGCTTGGGACTCTACCGCTTATGTCACTTCTCTGGCCTGAACGTTTCCGGCCTTTACGGACTAGCCGTGCAGCCCTCCCTGACCACCCTCGGAGGCCGTGAGGGCCGAGCGAACTCTCACCTGAGCAGCTTCAGTAAGCCTCGTGCAGTGCTGGAAGGTGTTGTCATCTTGGATTTATTTCTGCCCTTTCCACCTTAGAGAGAGAGATTACGAGAACAATCAACTATTCAGGGCAGGCAGCAAGGTGGCCGAAGACAAAGGCAGTGCCCGGGGTGGCGCGGATTTAGGAGCCGACAGCGTGAATCTTCCCTCTAATTCCCTCTAATCGACCTCGCAGGGCCGTTCATTTCCTCCTTCCTACCATGAACGCTGGGAATGGCTTCGAAGTCCTTCCAGCTCCTCTAGGAAAGGTGTTTATCAACGTTACAGATAGCTTCCAGTGGGGGTTAACTAAATGCATGCCGTTGTTCCTTTGGAAAGATTATGTCCTACAAAATTCCGTTTCTTTAGAATTAAAATTCCAATCTGGAAAGTGACTCCTTTCCTATCACAAGCCCGGTCGTTTATCCTGAAAACCACAGGCACCCACCACCTACGTAATCTTCAAGGCTGACAAAGACTCTCTTCTTCCCCAAACCCCAGTCAGGCTCCCCCAGCCCTCTTCCTGTTTAGGCCTCCACCTTGGCCTACGGAAACTCCCAGACCCAGCGTCAGCACTCCTGTTTTGTCCCAGTCCCGCCCCATGCTGAGCGACTAGAAGGAGCAGGAACACAGTTCCTAAGAGCTCAAGCTGTGCCTCCCAAGCCCCAAAGTTCCCGCCTGGGAAGTGCAAGCCTTCCCAGACAGCTGAGCATTTGCTCCAGCACCTGGAGAGAGGGCCCTGTCTCCCAGTCTCTGGGCGAGGATGAGGGCCAGGTGGCCTAGGCACATGGACCAACCGCCTTGCCAATTTCTGTCATTTTCTGGGGGGAGAGATTTTTGCTATAGAGTACATGTGCTCAAATTTGTTATAGGGCATGTGTGCTCACCAAAGAGATAGAGAGAGAGAAAGAGAGAGAGGGAGTGAGGGAGAAAACAAGCTGCCAGGCCCGAGCCTCCAACCGCAGTCGGCCGTGGGGAGTGTAGCGCTCCAACCACCATGCCACCTGCTGACCCACACAGTGCAGAGGTGAGAGCACTCCGCTGCATGTGGAATCGCTGGGCCTACACAGTTCACGCCGGGCTATCATCCACATCCACGCGCTTCTATTCATTCATTCATTATCATCTTGTTGTTGTTAAGACGAGGTCTGGCTGTGCTGCATGTCCGACGTTGAGGATTTCTCTCTCCTGCTTTGTAAATGCTTTCTCGTGTTCATCTCTCTGTCTTTCTGTTTGATTTCTGTGGAGAAGTTTTGCATTTTCCTTGGACTCTGTCCTTCCCATTACTTTAGCTGTTCCCATTTTTTAACTGCTTTAATTTTTAAAAACGTTCATTTATTTCTCCCATGAGAAAGGGAGGGAAAGAGAGTGCCCCGGCAGGCCTTGACTCCGTGAGCCCTTCCTTCAGCGAGCCCCGGAGCATGGGTGTGCACGTGACTGTGTGTGCCGGAGGTCTCTGGACTTGAGCTGGGAACCTTCCCAGGTGGGCCAGCCTTGCAGAATGTTGTACTTTACTGCTGTGCCACTACCCAGCTCCTGGCTGTTGTAATCTTTATCATTTATTTTCACTCACATTTAAGGCCATTTTAAAAGTCATGTGTATTAAGTACAATTTACATAGAACAAAATTTTACCTTTAAGTGTACAGTTCTTTTTTTGAGAGGTTTTTGCTATAGGACGCGTGCGCTCACCAGAAGGACAGAGAGAGACAGAGAGACAGAAAGTGAGAAATCACCCACCAAGGGGGAATGGCCACACCTCAATCCCTTCTCCTCCATTCTCCTCTCGGGATCTTGGACATGCACGCACACATGCCTGGTGTGAGTTTCAGCCACTGGGTCCAGGACTCAAACTGCGGTAGACTACATGGGAGTCCAGCGACATAGCCATTACGCCATCTGCTGGTCCCAAAGTGTACAGTTCTATAAATTTTTAAAAATAATTATTTATTCAATTTTATTTGTTATTATTAATTTTTAATTTGGCCAGAGAGAGACAGAGAGAAAAGGAAAGTTAGAAAGCAAGTTGCCAGGTCCGGGACTTGAACTTTGGTGACCGTATGGGAGTTCAGTGTCTTAACCACCACAGCACATGCTGGTCTCCAGTTCTATGAATTTTGACAAAAGCATACAGTCAGGGAACTAGAGCCACAATTGAGATGTAGGATAATTCCATGGCTCCAAATGACAGTCACATTAAAAATGATTGTTTCTATTCTTTTTCTCTTAGAAAACTGTTCTTTTTTAAAGCATAATTCTCAAATCAATCAGATAACTCTTTAATTAAAAAATTTTTTTAGAAGTTGTTGCCTTGGGGTGCATGTGCTTGCCAGAGAGAGAGAGAGAGAGACAGTGACAGTGAGAGGGGAAGTGAGAAATCACCCCCCAGAGGGGATGGCCATAGTGCAGTTCCTTCTCGACCATTCTCCTCCAGGGACCTTGGGCATGCATGGCACACGCACCTGGTGTGGTTTTGAAGCCCCCAGGTCCAGGACCTGAATTGCCGACAGCCATGTGGGAGTCCAGTGACGTAACTGCTAAGCCCGCTGCTGGCCCCAACTTTTACATTTTTTTTGCTAAAATATTTTCTGTGCCCTAAATCAGTTTAGACTTTCAGGATCGGTTTTTCTGTTGGTGGCTCTGCCCCTGCCCCGCAGGTGGCTGTATGGGCTTCTCTGCCCCTTAGTAGGTCTATTTTCCCCACAGTGCTCTCCCCTGAGAGAGGGCCACCTGCATGCAGGGTCTGCAGAGGGGTCCCCGTGTGGAGGGCAAGGCGTGCTGCTGGCAGGCTCCTCTTAGGGCCTCTGGGTGGTTGAGGATCCTAAAAGCCAAATGAAAGCCATTAGAAAATTTTTATTTCAAGAGAGGAGAGAGAAAGAGAGAGAGAGAGAGGGAGAAAGGAAGAGAGAGAGACAGGCACTTGTACCAGGGTCTTGACACCACAGCACACCCCAGGCTCAGCCAGCCCGGTCCTGGGCACGCGCAGCTCTGTGTTCACGGGCCTGCGGGGCGGGCCTGCGGGGGGGCCTGCGGGCCTGCGGGGGGCGGGCCTGGGATGTCCCTCGGGCTCCGCAGTGCTGGAGCTCTGCTTTGAGGCTGCGGGGAGCTGGGGAAGCCATCTGCACCTCCTGTGTGCACTCCCACTCCGGGTGTTTGTCACAGAGGGTCAGAGGTCACTGGGACCCAGTCCTCCCCGCAGGTGTCTCTGCCCCACTGGCAGCCTTCCTGTGGTGGTCAGCTCCCTTTCTGCAGACGACGTGGTTCGGGTTAAAGCTCTGCACGTGTGAGTGCATGTGCGTGTGTGTGGGGGCTCACCAGTCCCTTCTGCAGGAGCTGGGTTGTTGGGTGATCCCTGTGCCCCTCGTCTTCTGAGCCCGAGGGTCTCTGAAGCATGTTCTGCTTTCTCTTCCCTCTGGAGTCTTTGTGCTCCGGTTCCCTCTCCACAACCCTACCTGTCTCCAGGGGCTCCTCAGAGTTCTTTCATATCTACTCATATTTCTTGCTTTCCAGCACTGTTATAGATTGGTTTGTTTGTTTTGTTTTGTTTTTTGAGAGTTTTTTGCTACAGGGTGCATGCGCTCATCAGAGAGACAGAGACAGAGACGGAAAGTGAAAAATCACCCCCCGGGGCGATGGTCACCCCGCAATCCCTTTTCGTCCATTCTCCTCTCGGGATCTTGGGCATGCACGCACATACACCCAGAGTTTAAGCCACTGGGTCCAGGACTCAAACCACGGTAGACTACATGGGAGTCCAGCAACAGCCATTACGCTAACTGCTGGTCCTTAGATTACTTTTTTTTATAAAGAGAATTATTTATTTAGTTCTTTCTTTTTATATATGTATACAACACAGTAAACTTCCTTTATTTATTTATAATGCCAGAGAGTACGTGCATACACACACGTGCAGGAGACACACAGAGCACCTCCCAGTGGCGCCTGGTTATTCCACAATCCCCTGTCCTCCATCCCACCAGGGTCCTGCTCAGGGATGCTCAGGGTGTTTGAAGTCACTGGGGTTAGGGTTCAGACTCCAGTCAGCCGTGTGGAATCCAGCCCCGTCCACACGGCACTTCACCACTGTGCGATAGGGCCAGCCAAAACTATGTATTAAACTCATGTACACTTAAAGAAAATTCCAGGCCCCAATACAGATTCTGAACCAGTTAGACTCGAATACGATAGAACAAATTTTAAAAACTTGTCAGTCTTTCTAAAGAAGTGTGGTATTTTGGGCTGACAGATTAATCACCAGCATGGATAGAATCTAATGCCAAAGAACACAGATTTTGACGTGGTAACAGAAAACCATTCTAGTTCCTAGTACCAAGGTAGTAAGACTAGAATTAAAGGCATTCTTTTGGATTCTGTCCTC
This sequence comes from Tupaia tana, assembly GCA_026018925.1. Lineage (NCBI taxonomy): Eukaryota > Metazoa > Chordata > Mammalia > Scandentia > Tupaiidae > Tupaia > Tupaia tana. The sequence continues at coordinate 5,834,433 of JAKSZU010000008.1, forward strand.
TAATAATTTCAGAGGAAGAAAACCGTGAAGAGGTCTTCAGTAGAGACCCTGATTGAAGGTTGGTAAAAGTCGGCAGCTTGCAGACCTCCAGTGATGTTTGTCAACAAGTTCAACAGACCCAGGAGTGAGGTTCACCCTGCGGGACTCCCCCACTCATTGGCTGTGCCAGTTTCCCATAGACTCCTCTCCCCGCACCATAGACCTGTCGGGACTCGTCTCGTAGCTGGCCGCCAGATCGCCCCCATCTGTACTGCCTGCCTTCCTTGCGGCCTGCATCCCAGTCTGCACAAGTGACCCGGTCGTCCAGACGGGTTCCATTTATGTCTCGCGTAGCATTTTCTGCATCTGCGCTTGAGTAGTGTCCCACAGAACAGAATCCACATGCTGTCTCCTTCAGTTTATCCAGACCCATAATGATTTTATGTCACCACTTTTGCTGGAGAGTTCGTAGATTTGTTCTTCTGTTGTATAAAAGGAAAGATTTCCAACATACAACGTACAGCTTTTCTTTAGTAATTCTCTTGTTCTTCACTGTCACGCCGGAAGTGCTGGTCCCGGTACTGGCTCAGCTCCACGTGGGAGTCACTGCGCAGCGCCCTCTGGAGGCCACCAGACACAGCACAAAGAAGTGGACGACGAATTGCCAACCCGAGTTCAACGAGACGGAGGCGGGGATCTCTTCTTATTTTAAAAAATTTGACCAGGGAGAGGCAGAAAGAGAGAGAGAGAAAGAGAGAGAGAGAGAGAGATAGGGAAAGCGAGAAAGCGAGCTACCCACAGGACTTGAACCATGGTTCACAATGTGGGAGTCCAGTGCCTTAACCACCACACCCCCATTGATTACTTTTGATTTCTTTCTTTCTTAACAAATACTGCTCTTGGGGCCAGCAGATGGCATAGCAGTATGTCACCAGACTCCCACATGGCCAACTGAGGGTTCAAGGCCTGGACCCGGTGACTTCAAACTCATGCCAGGCATGAGTGCATGCGTGTCCAAGATCCTGGAAAGACACTGGAGAAGGGATGGCAGCATGGCCATCCCCCAGGGAGTGATTTCTCACTTTCCCTCTCACTGTCTCTGTCTCTCTCCAGTGAACACATGTGCCCTAAGGCAAAAACCTCTACCAAAAACGTGCTCTCTTATGTAAATATATATGTATGTATGTATGTATATATGTATGTATACACACACACACACACACACACACATATTTACTACTGGAGGGTACGTATCTTCTTCAGAGAGAGAGACCAGGACAGAGAGAGAGAGAACAAGAGCTCCAGCCTCTGGGATGGTCACACCACAGGTATGACCTTTCCCCTCCGTTTTTCCATCTTGCTGGGGTTGGGACACCCCACACGCCCAGTGTGCTTCTCGAGCAGCTGGGACGGGTGCGAATCAGCAGCAGTGTGGGACCGGACTCCCCGTGCGTGGCCCGCTCAGCGGTGAAGCCCAGGCTGACCCTCTGTTTCTCTTTCTAGCCTGCCTTCTCTCCCCTCCCTCCCTCCCCTCCACTCCACACCGCCTGGCTCTCTCTCTCCCTCCTTCCCCTTGGCTTCCTTTCCCTGTATAACATCCTCTGTTGTGTTTGAAGGATTTGCGTTTGGAGAGGAATGGTGGATTAGAACCCATCCTCTGTCCATGACCTTCCTCCAGTCTGCACTTTGGCCTTCTGTTTCTAGGTGCTTCGGAGAGAAAGTCTGCCATGGTGGTTGAGAAGCTGCAGTTTAAAAACAAATGTTTATTTGATCAGAGAGAGATGGGGAAAGGAGAAAGCAAACACTGGGTCCGGGACTCGCACTGCAGCCAGCCACGTGGGAGTCCAGCCCTTCGGCCGCCACGCCACTTGCTGGCCCTGAGAACGTGCACCTTGATGCTGCCGGGCTGAGCGGGAGTACCGCTGTCACAGACATGGGGTGTGACCTCGAGCAAGCCGCTTTAGTTTCCTTATGTGTAAGATGAGGTGGGACCAGCCTGCTTCTAGGAGATTGTCCTGAGGATTAAAAGTAAATGCCTGGGGACCAGCAGGTGGTGTGGTGGTCAAGGTGCTGAACTCACACATTGACCATAGTTCGAGTCCCGGACCTGGGAGTTTGAAAATCATGCTGCGTGTACGTGTGTGTGTGCCCAAAATCCCAGGAGGAGAATGGAGGAACAGGGATTGCAGCGTGACCATCCCTTCTGGGGATCATTTCTCACTTTCCTTCTCTTTGTCTCTGCCTCTCTTTGGCAAGTGCATGTGGCAAAAACCTTAAAAAAAAAAAAGTTAATGTCTGTAGTTACTGAGAATATTGTTGGCAAATATTATTGTCTTCATTAGTTGCTTGGTGTTTTCAATAGTGTGTTGTTGAAATTTTATAAATTATGTCTTTAATAAAATTATTTTTTTAACTTTTTCTTTTATGAGTGGAACCACATTCATTTTATGTCTTATTCTACAGGTAGAAAAAACATAATTTATATGAAGGTAGTTGCATATTATATTATTAACAGCTAGAAAAAAACGCAAGTGTATAGTAGTTATAGATGAGTAAATTAAAGAATATTTTATTCAAAATTATAAGGCAAATGTAGACAAGCAGACTCATGAAAATTGTAGAAAAAATGGAGAGAGGAAATAGAATACCTAAGAATACTTACCCCAGGGTTTTATGTATAACTTCTGCGTGTTCCAAGATTAGAGTCAGGAAAGTTATGCTCTAGCATTTTCAATTTGGCCAGTTACTATTTTAAAGGCAAAGGAATAGGAAGAAGAGGTCATAACGCCTTTGGCCGCCAGTGCAGCCTCAGCACCCCCGTGGCAGCCGGGCAGTGTGCGTGCCTGGGCAGGCCGTCTACGTGCAGAACCTCAGAGCTAGGAGTGCGTGGGCCTGCCCCAGACTAGGAAAGCAGTCCCAAGACACCCTGCTCTGCCTGAAGTCATCCTGTGTGTCTCAGCCTTTTGGAGACTGTCCGTCCCACCTACGTGAGCACACCACAGGTACAGTCAGAGTTTCCAGCAGGACCTTCAGCGAAGAACAAAGACTTATTGACGCTTAGACTATAGGACTCCGGAGGGCCTCGCCCTGTGAACAACAGGCTCTGTGGTGGTAAATTAAGATAAACACCAGGATACCATGGTGGAAAATAGTTTACGGACTGGCCCATGGGATGGTGGTTAAGGCAGCTGGATTCCATGCGGCTACTGTGCAGTTCAAGTCCCTGGACCTGGTGTTTTGAAAGAGGAGCTGGCCACGTGTGCCTGTGTACCCAAGACCCTGAGGAGAGAGTACAGGGGAAGGGGCGGTGGCGGGGCTGCCCCCTTGGGGCTGCTTTCTCACTCCCCCCCTCCTCTGTCTCTCGCCAGCGAATGCATGTACCTATAGCAAAGTAAAAAAATATTTTGTTTTCGTTTTTCTTTTAGGGTGTGTCCTGAGATTGAATGGGTAAAATTCTTTAGACTATTTACCTTCTTCTTGTAAGACTTAATATTTAAAAAAAAAAAAAAACAGAAATAAACTATATTTTAAAACGTGAGCAGAGCTTCTTGGCAGGTGGTACAGGTTCTGAGGCGCTGATTCGCCCCAGGGCCACCGGCTCTGCGTCCTGAGAAGCCTGAAGCACGAGGGGCATTCATGTGTGCACCTGCGCTCCCCACCGGCTGGAGGGCTGGGAATAGGGACTGCAGTGGGGGCAGACCCCCCCTAGGGTATGCATGGCTCTCTCTCCTGCTCATGAAATAAACAAACGAAAAAGGGGGCAGAGCAAAGAGAGCTAAGGCTTTGGTTAATGTGTCTGATGTGAATAAAATACACTCCAGTGAAAGTTACATTACGGACATTTATAATTTAACATCTAAATGTCACTTGCTCCCAGGTATTGTAAAATTACGGTAATATCCAGTGCTAATGTTGAAGGTTAAAACATGTCAAGCATACCATACTCTTATCCCCTCCTTTTTTTGGTCAGAGTGTGTGTGCTCTGCAGGCAGAAACGGGGAGGCCGACGGAGGGGCGAGCACCCCAACACGTGCAATCCCTGCTCCTCCCCGTCTCCAGCCTGGTGGGATTCTGGACATGCATGCTCGTGTGCTCAGCACGTTTTTCAAACATCAGGACCAGGGTTTGAACTGCAGTCGGCTGAGTGGGATCCACTCCCCTTAACCATTAGGTCACACTATTTTTTTTGAGAGGTTTTTGCTATAAGGCGCATGCGCTCGCCAGACAGACAGAGGGAGACAAAGAGACAGACAGAAAGCGAGAAATCACCCCCCAGGGGGGATGGCCATGCCCCAATCCCTTTTCTTCCTTTCTCCTCTCGGGGTCTTGGGCACACATGCACAAGTGCCCGGCATCAGTTTAAGCCGCCGGGTCCGGGACTCGAACCGAGGTTTACTACATGGGAGTCCAGTGACATAGCCATTATGCTAACTGCTTGTCCCACTCTTTCTTAAAACAGTTTGTAAGCTCATCAATCATAAAAATAATTTTAAGTTTATCAGTCATTAACACGACCCTTAGTCTTTGTGCTGTGTGTTCTCTTTGCTGTAGGGTACACGTGCTTGCCTGAGACACAGAGAGAGAGAGAGAGAGAGAGAGAGAGCAAAAGAGAGAAAAGAGAATCACTTCCTGGGGGATGGCCGCACTGCAATCTGTTTTCTACTCTCCTCTTAGGATTGTGGGCAGACACACACACAGACACACACGTTTGGTGGCATGTTTTTCAAGCCCTCGGGTTCAGGATTCGAATCACACGGTTGGCCACATGGTATCTAGTCGCCTCAACCTCCACACTGCCTGTCGGCTCCTATTCTCTGTGTTTTTAACGTGTGAAGAAGGTGTTTAAGTTTTTTTTTTTTTTTTTTTTTTTTAGCACATTTGACTTTGCACAGTAGCATGATAAACCTTGATTTGTGTATCTGTTAGGTTTACACTTAGAAAGATATACTGCATTCTGTAACCACGTCCCTGTGGTGTTTTCTTTCAGTTAACCAATTAAAAGAAAAAAATGAAATAAGACAGCTGAGAAATATGAAAGAGTCTATTTACAGAAAACTAGTCCACAGATCGAGTTAAAATAATGAGATGAAGAGACTTCTGGCAGACACGTAGCACTTGTTTTCATTTTGATTGCAGTTTAATAATTTGATGATTGCATTATAATCACAGCAATATTGCATTTTAATCACATGCATACATTTGGTTAACTGAATTAATGCCTTTAAATCATAATTTGATTTTGGCTAATATATAACCAGTTCCTTTTCTGTCCCTGCTCCAATATGGATCAGAATCAGTAAGCTGGGTTTGAATCAACTCCTTTTGGTCAACTCCCTAGCCACTGTCTGCCTCTTGCCTCCTAAAGAGATCATCTTTCACACCGCTGTGGAGCGTGAATGCTGCAAACGATAACGCACAGAAATGGGAAGCGCCCCTCATCTAGCATAAACCCACAGCACTCTTTGTGTGGCCAACCCCACAATTACCGGAGCAGACTTCCCAACTGTGCGTCTTTCTTCCCTTCCTGGAGCTGAGGCTGCCTGGCTTCCCAGGGCCGCAGCTGGCTGGGCGAGTGCGGAACGGGGCACAGGACAGTCACAGGACCCTGACAACACTGTTGTAATGGAGAGTGAGTCCTCTGCATTTGCTTTCACCACATTCTTTCTAGAAAGTCATGGTGTCTTGAGGTCCATCTAGAGAATGTTCATGCCTTTCCTGTGGGAGAGAATGGACAACCTTGGGGTTGGGAGGCAGGGAGGGATGGGCTCAAGCCCGCTGAGCTCCTGGAGCTCTGGTGGGCGGTGCAGAGGGCGCCGGAGAGCAGCACTGAGACTAAGGGCCGGGCTCAGGGTGTCGGGTGCTGTGTCCATGCAGGGGTGGCAGAAGGGGGTCTAGTCTGCGGGAGCCATGCCTCTCCAAGGCCGGAGTCGCTCACCTGGGGTCAGACGGACAGCAGTCCTCAGGAGAGCCCCGGGAAGCAGGATGTGATAGACGGCTTGGCCTACCTGATGTCAGGAGCCCACCGGGCAAGGGCTGATGAAAGAAACCCCATTTGACACCCTTGTTCTACTTGAACTGTGTCGCTCAATCCACACAGGTTCAGATAAGGAAACTAGGACTGAGGAAGTTACCCAGCGTCACCCAGCGAGTCAGCGGGACACTAGGTTTGGGCTCAGAGTCCCCAAGTCCAGTTACTTCTCACGTGGGATCCAGCTCCCTAGTCACAAGGCCTGACCACTGCCATGGAGCTGGCCTACATGACAATTCTTACGTAACAATTTTTATATTAGTTCAATATTCTTTTTTTTAAATTATTTATTTAACTTTTTATTTATTCATTCATTCATTTTTAATTTGACAAGATAGATACACACACACACACACACACAGAGAGAGAGAAGGTGAGAGAGCAAGCCACCAGGTTCAGGACTCGAACCGTGGTCAGCCATGTGGGAGCACCCAGCGCCTTAACCACCACATCACCTGCTGGTCCCAGTTCAATATTCTTAATACCCAGTTCACATTAAACTTAATCTAATTGTCCACAGAAGTCTGCCATCATTCTTCTTCTTTCACGTCTTCATTTGTTTGTCCTGTCTCTCTCTCTTTAAATGACCAGAGGACGTGTGCACTCACCAGGCAAAATCAGAGAGACAGAGAGAGCCCCCAATGGGGTGTGGTCTTGCTGAGACCCCGTCTCCATTTCTCCACATCGTCAGGATATGGGGCACTCATGCACATGAGCCTGGTGTGTTTTTAGGCCACCAGAGCTGGGATTCAAACGGCGGCAGCCACGTGGATCCTGCTCCCTTAACCACAGGGCTAGGGGCTGGCCCAGACAGAAGAACCCTGCCTGCCTTTCCTTCTTCCCCTTCTCCTTCCCTTCCTCCTTTTTCCTCCCCCTTCTTTGCTTCCTTCGACTTTTATTTCTTTATTATTTTATTTATTTTCTTAAAGAGGTTTTTGCCTAAACAATCAGACCCTGGCATTTGATAGAAAGTGGTTGGATATGGAGGATCTGTTGCTGAGTGAAGCCAGCCAGGCTATGAAAGAAAGACATTGTATGTATCCACTTAATATATACCGACTAGCTGCACTCTGTGGTAGAGATGGGAATATTGGAGTGCTTAAAAGCAGTGGTAATAGTTATGGATGCTGAAGACAGTGTGGATGTGGCGGGAGAAGGGAAGAGTACAGAGAAGGACAGCGAGAGAACAAATAGCGAGGCATGACATCAGTGGGGCACAGAAATGGTTTATTACCTGTGGATGATAACATGGGTAGTGTTCTCAACTGGACTGGTCAGAAAAGTATTTCATGTTGCGTAAATTCTCTTTACAAGCCACATGACATATAGTGATTGAATGTTTAAAAAAATGAGAATAAATAATAATAATAATAATCTGATTAAAAATGATGAAAAGCTATTTGATGATGATGATGTGGATAGTAATATCTTTGTCTTGACTGATATGCATGATAATTGTGCTGGAAAAAGAAATGTAATACACTGTAAAGATATTTGTGATTAAATGTAATATAAAAAAATAAAAATAAAAGAAGTTTTTGCCTTTGGGCATGCGTGCTCACCCGGGAGAGAGAGGGACAGAGAGAGTGAGAGGAAAGTGAGAAATCACCTCCCGGGGGGATGGCCACGTCTCAATCTCTTCTCCATTCTCCTCCCGGGATCTTGGCTATGCACACATTCACACCTGATATGACTTTCACGTCACGGAGTCAGGACTTGAACCTAGGTTGGTCCTGTGGGAGTCCAGGGACACAGTTGCTATGCTATCTGCTGCTTCCTTCCTTCATCTTTCATGATATTAACTTTCTAAAATATCCACATCAGTTTTTGTCTTGGAGGTGTCAAATGCATGTTAAATACTTAGGGGAAGAATACTACATCGATAATAACATGTATTTTTGATTCTAGCAATGAATCTTGGTGTATAAACCAGATGAAGTGAGGGCCGCTAAATGACACTGTCCACTTTCAAAAGAAAAGTGGCAGCCATTGGTCAGGAATTCAGCCGGGCGCTTCACTGTATCATCTGCACCCTCAAAATGACTGGGTCCGGCACTATTTACACCGGTTTACGTATAGAAACAGCGTTAGAGACTGCTACCGCCCAGTATCCATTCTCCATAGAAACAGCGTTAGAGACTGCTACCGCCCATATCCATTCTCCATAGAAACAGCGTTAGAGACTGCTACCGCCCAGTATCCATTCTCCATAGAAACAGCGTTAGAGACTGCTACCCGCCCAGTATCCATTCTCCATAGAAACAGCGTTAGAGACTGCTACCGCCCATATCCATTCTCCTCCGTTTCCCTGGGAGGATAATTTTTGTTCCATTTGCAACTCACAATGTGCCTAGTTGGAGCGTAAAGCTCTACCCACAGCAGCGCCGGGCCTCGTGAGTGGTGCTCGGGACCGAGCGCAGGCGTGGTGGCCCCGCTGGTGGCGGCCCCGCTGGGTGACGGCGACACCCCTCTGCGCCCCCTGCCTCCCGGCTAGCAGGGCAGTGCTGTGGGCTCCGGCACCCCGCGGACGTGAGGTCAGGGCGGACTGCAGAAGCCCCTGGTCCCGGAACTTGAGTGAGGACCGGCAGGAGCACAGCAGTTTCAGGGCCTCCGAAAACCGTGGAGTTCAAGGGTGACAGAATTGCACGCCTGCCCTGTTGAAGTCATTGTCCTTTGGGACAATGACTTTCCTTTATAGATAACCAAACAAGAGCCGAACCGAATGGGACCCTCCAAAGATGACAGACCTTGCCTCGGATCAGGCAGTTGGCGAGCAGCAGTCGGGTCTCAGACCTAGAGACGGTCTTCCTAACTGGCAAAGTATCTGTCAGGAAAAATACTGCATAGTATATTCATGCCAATTCATAAATTCAGCACTTTTTTTTTACTTTTAAAGAATCATTTAATTTTATTATTATTATTAATTATTACTATTTTTTTAGATGTTTTGACTTAGGGCATGTGCACTCACCAGAGAGAGACAGAGACAGTGAGAGGGAGAGTAAGAAAGCACTCTCTAGGGAGGATGGCCACGTCACAATCCCTTGTCTGATCTCCTTTGATCTTGGGCACCGTATCGGGCACGCACGCACATACACGTGCCCAGAGTGATTTTCAAGCCACTGGGTCCAAGACTCGAACTACTGGTTGGCCATGTGGGAGTCCCGTGAGGTAACCACTACACCATCGGCTGGTCCCTATTATTATTATTTTAAAATTTGCTATAGTGCAGTGTTTCACCAGAGGGAGACAGAGAAGGAAAGTAAGAAATGAGCTGCCAAGTCCGGGACTCCAACCTCTGCCATGTGGGAGTCCAGCGCCTTAGCCTCCATGCCACCTGCTGGCCTGTCAACTCTCTCAACAACTCTTATCTACATAACTTGTGGCAGGTACTTGAAACTAGCAGAACATACCCTATGTGGCCTTACTATATTTGGATTAAGGCAGGATACATAGGATAGGGTTTTTTTTTAAAGCTTTAAATAATCTGTTATCCGAGGACAAATTTCTTTAGAACGGTAAACTCGGGCCCTGTTTAATCACAGCAGCGCGAGCTTTGCGAGATTGCGGTCGGTCAGCGAGGACGCCGCAGGGAGCCGGGGAGCGGCTGCAGGCGCCGCGCTGAGCGGTGGGGGGCGCTCGCGGCTCGCGGCTCGGAGCGGCCCGAGCAGTGCCGGCCCAGCGCTCTGCTCCCTGAGCCCGGCGAGCCGCGGGAACCGGACGTTCTTTCCCTCTGGGTTCACCTGATTCCTCATCCTGCAGACCTGAAGGCAGGAAGGAGAGACTCTTGGCGATTTCTTAGCCTTTGTTTTACATTTTTGAGCCATGGAGTGTAAATAACGGGAGAGTCCAGTTTAGAAAACAGCTCACTCAGAATGACCAAAGGAATCTGGTTTCAGCTCTCTGGGGATCTTGTTTCCATGTCCACACTCGCTTAGGTATGCGATGATGTCTTCATAATTGATACAGTAAATTAGTACAGTGAACATAATTAACCGAATACCTTAAACTGTGTGTTTTAACGCTTGGCCATATATTGGTGAGTTAGGTAAGGATGAAAACTATAGCACCGGGGTCTTGATTTAATTAGTATTCTCTTGACTTGAAAGGTAATAAAATGATAAATTGAGATAATTTACTCATTTTAAAGAAAAGGACGCTTTGGTCCCAACCACATTACGAAGTCCCTAAAAGGAGACTTTACTACTTAAAAAAGGTAAATTAAGGGGAACATTGTGTATGTTAACAAGGTAAACCAGCTTTCCAGGGGTGACAAGTGTCGTGGTGCCGGGACCCCCTGCTCAGGCGTGGACTAAGAAGCAAATGGGAAGGAGGGAAACCTTCCTCTGGAAGACTGGAGGGTGACAAGACGCCAGCCTGGAGGATGCCCGGGTGTCCCTCCCCAGCAGGCTTGGGAGGCGCGTCCAGCGTTGAGTCGCCACACAGACCCTGGCGGTTGGTTGTCCCCGTGGGTCAGTCTGGGGTAGGATGGACCCTGGGCTCAGGTGACCAAATGGTGGAACATCTAACTGGGACACTTTTGAGAATGAGAAGGGACCCCCACTAATTTATTAACCAACGTGTCAGTGCTATTATAGTGGCAGATTCCTAAAATAATTACATAAACATGCTTTTCAAACACAAATTCTGGGAACCAGCAGTTAGTGTAATGGCTATGTTGCTGGACTCCCACGTAGTCGACCACGGTTTGCGTCCCAGACCTGGTGGCTTAAAACTCACGCCGGGCGCGTGTGTGTGCGTGCCCAAGATCCTGAGAGGAGAATGGAGGAGAAGGGATTGCGGCATGGCCATCCCCCCTGGGGTGTGATTTCTCGCTTTCTGTCTCTATGTCTCTCTCTCTCTGTCTGTTGAGCGCACGTGCCCTATAGCGAAAACCTCTCAAAAAAAAAAAACAAAAGCAAAAACAAAAACAAATTTTTTCCCAAAGTAAAAGAGCATCTTTGTATATGTATATTAAAGAAAAATGTTAAACTACCTTATATTGATAACCAAATCATTAAAATACTGTAAATAGGGTCATTATACTTTGTATATATTCAAATACTTGTATATATTCAAATACTAATTCAATTATACTTTGCATATATTCAAATACTAATTCAATTATACTTTGTATATATTCAAATACTTTAAACTTTAAAAGATATGCCTCTGGTATTTTTCAGAAACTACCTTTTTCAATGTGGCTATTATTTAAAAAGGTTTTTTAAATTATTTTCCCCCAGAGAGTGTGCATGCCTGGCTGAGAGACAGAAAGAGGGAGAGGAAGAAAGTCTCCATGGGACGGTGTCAAGCGGCAGTCCTCTCTGCTCTGTTTCCACATTCTGTCGGGATTCAGGGCGTGGGTGCCATGAGCCCAGGACACCATGGGCACCCATTATTTATTTTTTTTAAAGAGGTTTTTGCTATAGGGCGCGTGTGCTCGCCAGACAGAGACAGAGAGACAGAAAGCGAGAAATCACCTCCCAGGGGGGATGGTCATGCTGCAATCCCTTCTCCTCCATTCTCCTCTCGGGATCTTGGGCACGCACGCACACGCGCCTGGCGTGAGTTTTAAGCCACTGGGTCTGGGACACGAACTGCGGTTGACTACATGGGAGTCCAGCGACATAGCCATTACCCTAACTGCTGGTCCCAGCACCCGCTATTTTTCAAGTCACCATTTCTGGGACTTGAACTGTGCACTCGGCCATGTGGGACCCAGCTCCTTTAACTGTGAGGCTATGGGTTTTTATTTTATTTTTTGTATTACTTTTTAAGAATTATTTATTTCATTTATTATTATGATTTTAATTTGCTATAGGGCACATGCACTCACCGGAGAGGGAGAGAGAGGGAAGTGAGAAAGTAAACCTCCAGGTCCGGGGCTCAAATTGCACTTGACCATGTAGGAGTCCAGCGCCTTAACACCGCGCATATGTGCTGGCCGTTTTTATTTTAAATTAAAAAAAATTGCAGGCTTTTTCAAAGTTGCGCTTAGGGCTAACAAGGTTGACCGTATGGATACTCTTCACTGGCTTCTGCCTAGGGAACACGCAGAGGCCCGAGGCAGTAGGGCGCGCTCACAGAGCTCAGAACTCGGCGGGGCAGGGACTCTGTGCCCGCCTAACTCACCGCCCTGTGCTCGCTGCAGTGAGCTTGCCCGCTCCGCAGAAGCTGCCGCTGGAGGAACACCGAGCGCTAGTGACTGTATTCTGTTTACTCTGCACGTGCCCACAGGGGCGTTTAAGGAGTAAGTGATGCCTCTGGGAAGAGCCGGGAGCCTCTGTCTAGCAGGCACGTGTGACTTGCCGAGGGCCTGCAGAAGCCAGAGGCAGAGTACAACCCCACCAACCATCGCAGCTGATGCCGGTGTAACTCAGCTCTACTCTGCTTAGCATTTTTTGGTAAGTTTCATTTATTTATTCTGTAAGTGGGAGAGCCGGAGATAGGAGCCTGAGAGACAGAATCCCCAGAAGGTTCGCCCTTCTTCCCCTGCGCCAAGCAGCCCCGATGGCTGGGCCGAGTCCACACCTTCTACCCAGAGAGGGGAACCCAAAGCCTCCCTGTGCCAGCGCCAGGCAGAGCAAGGCGTGTTCTCACTGCTCCACCAGGTGGTCCCTACTTTAATATTTAAAAAAAAAAAAAAAAAAAGGGGAAGGCGATTCCAGCGGATGCTTCCTCGAGGACACCGGGCAGTTCAGGAGGGTTCTGGATGCCTGGGGCAGATGGCAGCCTCCCTCGTGCTGTGGGTCAGCTCCTCCAGTGGAAATAAAATGTGAGCTGGGTATGCAGTATTAAATTGTCCAAAGGTAAAAGAGACGGGTAGAATTCATTTTGATAAGGTAGTGCTCCAATTTATTCAACATACTATAATTTCATAGGTAGCGAACGTAAAAGAGATCTCTCGTACTCTTGCTTTCTGTGCGGGATCTTTGAAGTCGGGTCTGGATTGGACAGTCCCAGCCCCTCTGCTCAGACCTCCCCCAGTTTTCCTGCGCAGTGGGCCTGTGCAGAGCTTGCCGTGGGCAGAGCAGTGCACTGCAGGGTCGCCCCGGGGGCTGCTCCGGATCCCGCCCTCCCCCGGCTGGGGAGAGGCAGCGGGGTTGTGAGCTGCAGGACTCCGGCGGTGCCCCCAGGTCCCTTCCTCTCTGATCCTCAGCCTCAGGGACGGCAGGCCCTTAACCACTGCCCCGTGTTCCCGAGGCCCTGATGCAGGGGTAGCTGTAACCTCCTTGGTCTTCTCCTCTCCACAGCTACTGCTTTTCCCAGTCACAGGGCACTGGAAGGAGGCCATGCTGGTGCCTGTGGTGGTCACAGAGGGTGGTTCCGTCCCTGTGGAGACGACAGGGCAGCCTGGTCCAGTGTGAGTGCTTTTCAAGTGGCGGGAGTGCCAGGTGTACAGTTCCCCCCAGGCTCCTCTGCGTGCCCGGGCACGTGGTGGTGGACAGGGTGGCCTCTGCCCTTTGCCCCCAACTGCCCCTTCCCACCATTGCAGCCACGGCCCTGGCAAAAGCCACAACTCAGTCACTCAGTCACACCCTCAGCACACAAAGGTGGCCAGGCCACCCTCTGGAGCACAGGCCCACGGAGGAGGAGCACGAGGCCCTGGGAATGGGTGTGCAGGCGTGGCAGGAGGAGTGAGGAGTCTCTCGGGGGAGAGTGGCGAGGACACCCAGGAACGGCCCACCTTGCCCGGCTCTAAGGAACGGGCTGAGTCTCACTCGAGTCTTCCATCACTAAATTGATGCGTGCCCAGCTCTCACTGGGCAGCCCACAGGTCCACGCTGCGCCCTGGAAGGACTTGCGCCTCTTCCTCGGCCTAGCTGCCTTCTATCTCTCCTCTTGCAACTGCATAACCCTGCCCCACTGCTCCTCCGGAGGGAGGAGTCCTCTCCACAGGCGGCCACACCTGCTCTCCCTGCCCCTGGGGCTCAGTCACTCCCTGTCCCCACTCCAACCCCAGACAGCTCTGGGGTGCGGCCAGCCTGACCTGCTCGGAAGACTCAGCAGCTCCCAGGGCGTCCTGGAGAGCATTTCCACCCACTGGTAGGGAGAGTGGGTTGGGTGGTCTGAGTGTTAGGGTCCCATAAAATTCCTATGTAAGTTAATCTCCAACCTGAGGGTGTTAGGAGGTGGGGCCTTTAGGAGGTGGTTAGGACAGGAGGGTGAAGCCTCGGGGATGGAGTTATTGCCTTCTGAAGGGGCCACGGGAGCTACCTTGCTGGCTCCACCCTTTGTGGAAGATAGAGATTTCATTCTTCTTTTCTCCTCCTCCTCCTCCTCCTCCTCCTCCTCCTCCTCCTCCTCCTCCTCCTCCTCCTCCTCCTCCTCCATCCTCTCTGCTTGCTTTCAGTATAGTGTAATGTTTTACAGTTTGGTTAAGCCTAGTTAGAAGCATTTGCTGATAACATTATCTGAGATTATCTAAACCAACGCTATGAAATGAGTAAGAAACTAAGCAGATCCTTGCAGGGCCAGCAGGGGGCGCAGAAGTGAAGGCAGCCGGATCCCACGGGGCTGACGATGCAGGCGGAGTTCCGGACTGTACGAGTGAAAACCACGCTGGGCGCGCGTGTGTGCTCCAAATCCTGAGAGGAGAATGGAGGTGAGGGGATTGCGGGGTGGCCATCCCCTCTGAGGGAAGATTTCTCACTTTCTCTGGCTCTCTATTCAATTTCTCTGTCTCTGGTGAGCACATGAGCCCTATAGCAAGAAACTTAAAAAAAAAAAAATCCCCTGCAAAGGAATTATTCATTAATAACAGTACCAACATAAATATAAGCTGAAAAGAAGATAGCAGAGCTCGTTGCTTTTTTTAAAGTTTATTTTATTTATTTATTTATTTATTGAGAGGTTTTTGCTATAGGGCGCATGCGCTGGACAGCGACAGAGAGACAGAAAGTGAGAAATCGCCCCCCAGGGGGAGATGACCACGCTGCAATCCCTTCTCCTACGTTCTCCTCTCGGGATCTTGGGCACGCACGCACACGCACCCGGCGTGAGTTTTAAGCCACCGGGTCTGGGACGCGAACCGCGGTAGACTACATGGGAGTCCAGTGACATAGCCATTACGGTAACTGCTGGTCCCTAAGTTTATTTATTTTGAGAAAGAGAGAGAAGGAGCATCCCCAGTAGGGTCTTCATGTCACGATGCACTCCCGGCCTCAGCCGGATCAGGGGCATGTGTGCTCACACCCCCATACCCATGGAGCCCCCCGGGTTCAGTATGCCACCGCGCACCCCCACCTGACCCAGAGCTTTAACTCTTACACCGAAAACAAGCTTGGTGGGCAGGAAACATTATAGCGCAGGAAAACAGGGAACAGAACAAAACCCTAAGCAGAGCTGACGATATCTGACGACAATTCGCACAAAAATTTGAAATGATCAATAAGAAAAATGTGAAAGGTTATATTTATAACCCGTGGTGGTGCATCTGTACTGTCTCAAGAGATTTGCTAAAGTATTGTAACCTGTCTCAGGTAGGCAGACGCCTTTGAAGCAGGCTTCCAGAGCACAAAGACGCGTTTCTGGGCTTTGGTAATGTACTAATTGAAATCCAAGGTTCCTTACAGTCACCCAGAGCTACATGCTGGTAGAAAACGAAACTTAAAATCTCAATAAAATAAATGTTTAATGTTTTGTTTTAAAAACAAACTTATGATTCTTTCTAAATAACTCTCTTGCAATGCCTCAGTCTGTGTGTACAAAGTACCAATTTTCCTTCCTCCTGAGGATCAGGGGCCCCTGTGATGTTCGGAGCTGGTCTGAATTTCTGAGAACACTTAAGACTTGGGCATGTTGAAGAGCCAGCGTTTAAGGTCACCCAGCTTCCTGCTGCCAGATAATCCCTTCCTACGGCAACGTGGTTTTAAGCATGCCTGTCATTTTAAACAGGACGCCTGTGGTCTTACATTCAACAGTACTAAATGCTTCACAAAAGTACTGGGGACTCAGTAAGTCACACATTTCATCTAGTTAAGTGAAAAGGAGATTAGAAGACATCTTTTTTCCTTTTATTTCTCATACTTAATAGAAAAAAGACAAAAAATGACATCATATTGGGCAAATAGCAGAGCCCCTCCAGGACACACCTGTAGTTGAAGGCGTGGGTTTACTGCTTGTTGAATTACAGCAGACAACGAACATCGAGGGGAAAAAACTGGGAATCCCAGGAAGAAAGGCATTCTCACAGGACTTGAGTCTGAGATGGGTGATCTGGGGGAGGGCTGGAGGAAGTGGCACTTTTCCATGATTGATTCAGACAGGAAGCAGGGGGGAATTCTACAATTAACAATTCTTCTCTCATCTAATGAGAATCAAGGCTAAATCGTGATTTAAAAAGAAACTGAAGTTACTTACATTAGCCAGAAGAGGGAGACATTTGGTCATTTTGTAGTTTGAAAAATGTTGGCTTTCTTTTTCTTTTTCAAAAATTATTTTATTATGGTAAAAACACAACACAAACCTACTTTTTTTTTTTTTTTTTTTTTTAACAAACTGCAAGTGTACAATACATTACTGTTGGCTCTACACACTGTTGTATAGCCGTGCTCCAAAACGTACTCCTGTCTCATGACTGAAACTTTGTGCCTGTCACTTACAAGTCGCTCATTGCCTCCTATCCCCAGCCCTAGTAACCACTGCTCCAGCCTTTGCTTTTATGAATGGGACTGTTTTAGATAAGCGCAATCGTGTTGTACTTGCGGTCTGTGCCTGGCTTATTTCTCTTGGAGGAATGTCCTCGTGGTCTTCCATGTTGCATATTGCAGAACTTCCTTACTTTTCAGGGCAGAGTAGTATTCCATTGTGCACATGGGCTAGGTTTTCTTTACCCAACCATTCATCGACCGATGAGTAGTTTGCTTCCTCTTCTGGGCTATGACGGAAACTACTACAACAACTTGGAACAGTAATTCTCTCTGAGTTTCTGTTTTCATTTCTTTGGCTGTCTACTCAGAAGTGAGGTTGGCGGATCTAGTTTCACTTCTTTAATTTTAAAAGATACTGTTTTCCACAATGGCTGTGGAAAAAATGTTTTCTACATTTTCTGGTCCCATGCAGGCTGTGAAAACCTTCCAATTTCTCCCCCCAAATAGTGTTTCATTTTGCTTTTTAATGGAACATTCGAGGAATTGTTTCCCGCTGTGATAAATTTAATCCTCCCTTTTCAACTAGGATGCTTTTCCTTGTCTTCCAGTGCCTATCTTGTGCTTTAGGTTTTTGCCAGGATGCATGTGCTTGCTGGAGAGAGGTAGAAGGACAGACAGTGTGGAATGACCCCCTGGGGGGATGGCCACGTCATAATCCCTTCTCCTCCGTTCACTTCTCAGGATTCCGGGCACGCACATGCGCCCAGTCTGATGTTAGCCTCTGGGTCTGGAATTGAACCGTGGTCGGTGATGTGGGAATCCAGCACTTAATCATCGCACCTGCCTGCCCCCTTTATTTATTTATTTTTCGATAGCAGCCATCCTGAGAGCTGTGAGTTTTGATTTACATTGTAGTTTTGATTTACATTCCCTAATAATTAGGGACTATGACGTTTTTTTCATATACTGGTTGGCCATCTGTATAGCTTCTTCAGGGAAATACTGTTCAAGTCTTTAGCTAATTTTTATGTCAGGTCATTAGTATTTTTGTTCTTGAGATATGTGAATTCCTTCTGTTTTGCATATTAACCCCGTATCAGACATGGTTTGTAAACACATTCTCTTATTTCTTAGTTTGCCTTTTCATCCTCTTGACTATTTGCCATTCAGAAGATTTTAGTGTAATATAGTCCCATTTCTCTATTTCTTATTGACATAAATACAGCAAATCTCATAAACATTTGCTATTTTTGAGGATTTTTGCTTCTATATTCATAGGGATATCCATGGAATCCCTGTCAAGACCAATGTTATGAAATTTTTCCCCCTTGTTTTCTTCTAGGAGTTTAAAGTTTCAGGTCTTACGGGTAAATCTTTAATCCATTTTGATTTGCTTTTTGCCTGTGGTATGAGTGTCCGGCCATCCATGTGTAAACCCAGTGTTTCTAACACAGTTTGTTGACCAGACTATCCTTTTCCCCATTGGACATTCTTGATACCTTTGCGGAAGGTGGATTTACTATAAATGCGTGGGCTCATGGCGGACTCTGTTCTCTTCCACTGTTGTCATTACTTGACGTTATATTTCATAGTCAGTAAGTGCGATGCCTCCAGCTTCATTCTTTCTTGGAGTTGATTTGGACATTTCCAGTTTCCTGAGGTTCCATATGAATTTTAGGATTTTTTTTTCTACTTAAAATATAGGGGCCAGCTAGGTGGCATAGTGGTTAAGGCAGCTGGATCTCACATAGCTGATTCATGGTTCCAGTCCAGGACCTGCTGGCTTGAAAACCATGCTGGGTATGTGTGCGTGCGTGCCCATAATCCCCACAGGGGAATGGAGAGAAGGGATTGTCGTGTGGTCATTCCTTCTGGGAGGTGATTTCTCACTTTCTTTTTCTTTCTCTCTCTCTCACTTTCTCTCCAGTGAGCAAACTATTGATAAAAGCAAAACGAAACTATGGGGGTTAGCAGGTGGTGTGGTGGTTAAGGCTCTGGACTCCCCATGGCCTACTACAGTGCCAATCCTGAACCTGGCAGCCTAAAAATCATGCCAGGTGCGCACGTGTGTGTGTGTGTGTGTGCCCAAAATCCCTAGAGAATGGGGGAGAAGGATTTGCAGCATGATCATCCCCCCTGGGAGGGCGACTTCTCAGTTTCCCTCTCTCTGTCTCTCTCTCTCTCTCTTCAATGAGTACATGTAGCCGATGGCAAAAACCTAAAAAACAAAACAAACAAAAATATGTTTGGTACTTTGATAAGGATTGTATTGAATTTGCATTGGGTGATAAAGGCATTTTAACAATACTATATCTTCTAATATGACAAATGCATGATGTCTTTGTATTTATGTCTTGTTTATTTTCTTACATCAATGTTGTTTAGTTTTCTGTATATAAATCTGTTGCCTTCTTATTAACTGTATTTCTTAGTATTTTATTCTGTTTGATAGCATTGTAAATGGTATTGTTTTCATAACTTGTTTTTCAGGTAGTTCATTGTTAATATATAGAAGTATAACTTATTTTTGTGATTTTTAAATTATTAACATAATAATTGTACATGTTTTGAGGGTACATTATAATTTTTTTAATACATAGGACTTTTTTTTTTCTTTTTTTGGAGAGGTTTTTGCTTTAGGGCGCGTGCGCTCGCCAGACAGACAGAGAGAGAGAAAGCGAGAAATCACCCCCCAGGGGAGATGGCCACGCTGCAATCCCTTCTCCTCTATTCTCCTCTCGGGATCTTGGGCATGCACGCACATGCGCCCGGCATGAGTTTAAGCTATAGGGTTTGGGACTCGAATCGAGGTTGACTACATGGGAGTCCACTGACACAGCCATTACACCAACTGCTGTTCCCTAATACATAGAACGTTTTTTTAAAGTTTATTTATTTATTTGTTATGATTTTAAGTCACTGAGTAAAGTATTTGAACCATGGTTGGCCATGTGAGAATCCAACACCTTAACTACCAGGCCTTCCACTGGCTCTGGTACAAGATGATTTTACAGAACAAATACACACTGTAAATTTACCCATTGTCTCAGCTATTTCTTATTGGTTGTCATAATTAATTTTTGTATGTTAATATTTAAGCATTTTATTTTATTTTACTAAAAAATATTTTTGGGAACCAGCAGTTAGCGTAATGGCTGTGTCGCTGGACTCCCACGTAGTCGACCGCGGTTCGCGTCTCGGACCCGGTGGCTTACAACTCACGCCGGGCGCGTGTGCGTGCGTGCCCAAGATCCCGAGAGGAGAATGGAGGAGAAGTGATTGTGGCATGACCATCCTCCCGGGGGTGATTTCTCGCTTTCTGTCTCTATGTCTCTCTCTGTCTGTCTGGCAAGCGCACGTGCCCTATAGCAGAAAAAAAAAATCCTCTCCAAAAAAAAAAAAAAAAAAAAAAGGAAAAAAAATTTTTTTTTCTACTGGGTGCCAGAGAGAGAAAGAGACCCCTGGGGGGAGGGATGACCACGCCACACTCTCATCTTTATTATCCTCTTGGGATTTTTGGCATGCACACATAGGTGCCCAGAGTGTTTTTCAGGCTGTCAGGTCTGGGATTTGCTCACACAGTTGCCCATGTGGGATTTAGCTGTTTTAGCCATTTTAACCACCACACCACCTGGTTGACCCTGTTTTATTTGTTTTGTTTTGTTTTGGTTTGATTTTTTTTTTTTTCATTCTGCAATTTTACTGAGTTTACTTATTGGTTACAAGGGTTTTTTTGAGTCTTTGAAAGATTTCTGTGTATGAGGGGGTCTTCAAAGTGTTCATGGAGAGGCCAGGTAATGGTACAGCAATAATGCAGGTTGGCCCACATGAAAAAAGTCCTGGGTTCACATCCTGGGACCTCCCTGAGCATGCCCAGACCACACACACGGTCATGCCCATAACTCAGGCTGGTTGAGAATGGGAGTGAGTCATAGCATGAAGACCCTATTGGGAGTACCTCTCTGTCTCTCCCACAGAAGAAATAAATGAATAAAGTTTTTAAAAAGTGCATGGAAAATGCATATTCTGAAAAAACTGTATATAGATTTCAAATTTATTTTTGCACCAAAATACATTGTACTTTCAATTTCTCCACAAACTTTTAGAAATCCTCTTGTATACGATTACGTTTTTTGCCAACAGTGATTATTTAAATTTTTCCTTTCTAGTTTGTTTGCCATTTATTTATTTACATATTTATTTTTATCTAATTGCTCTGCCTCAAACTGCTGGTATTATGTTAACAGAAGTGGCAAGTGTGGGTATCCTTCCTTGTTCCTGATTTCAGAAGAAAAACTTTCTCTTTCTTTTTTTTTTTTTTTTTTTTTTTTTTTTTTTACAGTGCGTATAATGTTAGCTTTGGGTTTTTCATATATGGCCTTTATAATGTTGAAGTACTTTTTCTTCTTTTTTTTTTCATGAGAAGGTATTCAATTTTGTCACACTTTTTCCGCATCTATTGAGATAATCATATCGTTTTTATGCGGCTGATGTGATGTATCACATTAATTGATGTTCATGTATTGAACCATCCTTGCATGCCAGAAATGAATCCCACCTGTTTATATTGTATGATTCTTTTGATGTGCTGTTGGATGTGGTTTGCCAGTACTTTGCTGAGGACTTTCACTGCTGGATTTATAGAGATATTGGCCTGCAGTTTCCTTTTCTTGTGGTGTCCTTGCCTGGCTTTTATATCTGGGTAATATTAGCTTCATAATACAAATTTGGCAGTGTTCTCTTAAGTTATTTTGGAAGGCTTTAATAAGGATTGACATTAGTTCTTTTTTGTTTGTTTGCTCGTTTGTTTTCTTTTTCTTTTTTTTTTTTTTTAGAGATTTTCGCTATAGGGCATGTGTGCTCATCAGCGAGACAGAGGGAGAGAGAGAGACAGAAATCACCCTCAGGGAGGATGGCCACACTGCTGTTCCTTCTCCTCCATTCTCCTCTCAGGATTTTGGGCATGCACACACACGTGCCTGTCATGAGTTTCAAGCTGCTGGGTTTGGGACTTGAACCACAGATGACTATGTGGGAGTCCAGTAATGTAACCATTATGCTATCTGTTGGTCCCAGCTTTAGTTAATTTTTTTAAGCAATAGGTTTTGTTGTTGCTGTTGTTGTTGTTGTTTTTAGAATTATTATTTTTGACTTTTTTTTTTTTGGAGAGGTTTTTCGCTATAGGGCGCGTGTGCTCACCAGACAGACAGAGAGAGACATAGAGACAGAAAGCGAGAAATCACCCCCCAGGGTGGATGGTCACGCCGCAATCCCTTCTCCTCCATTCTCCTCTCGGGATCTTGGGCACGCACGCACACACGCCCAGCATGAGTTTTAAGCCACCGGGTCTGGGACGTGAACTGCGGTCGACTACGTGGGAGTCCAGTGACATAGCCATTACGCTAACTGCTGGTTCCCTAGAATTATTATTTTTAAACTTTATTTGTATTTGACCAGAGAGGGACAGAGTGAGAGAGAAAGTGAGAAAGCAAGCCACCAGGTCTAGGACTCAAACCGTGACCAGCCATGTGGGAGTGTGGGAGTTCAGTACCCTTAACCCCCACACCCCCTGCTGGCCCCAAATATTAGTTTTTTAAATGTTTGCCAGAATTCACCAGTGAAGTCATCTGTCTCTAGTTGTTTCTTCGTTGGGAGAGTTTTGATTACTGATTCATTCGGCAAACTGGTTGTGGGTCTGTGGAGGCTTTCTAACTCTCTGTAGTTTAGTCTTGGTACACTGTACATTTCTAGGAATTTACCCAGTTTGTTGGCATATGGTTCATAGTAGACTCATGATGCTTTTTGTTTCTGTGGCATCAGTTATAATGCATCTTCTTTCATTTCTGATTTTATCTGTTTGAATTTTTGTTTTTTCTTAGTCTAAGGTTTGTCAATATTATTCACTTTTTTAAAAACCAACTCAATTTTACTGATTTTTAAATATGTTCTCTATTTTATATTTTGATATTTCTGCTCTAATATTTATGATTTCCTTCCTTCTGTTAACTTTAAGCTCAGTATGGTCTTCTTTTTATACCTCTTTGAGTTGTAAAATTAGGCTGTTTAGGGACCAGCAGTTAGTGTAATGGCTATATCACTGGACTCCCATGTAGTCGACCGTGGTTCGAGTCCCGGACCTGGCGGCTTAAACTCATGCTGGGCACATGTGCGTGCGTGCCCAAGATCCTGAGAGGACAACGGAGGAGAAGGGATTGTGGCGTGGCCATCCCCCCAGGGGGTGATTTCTCGCTTTCTGTCTCTCTCTCTCTCTCTCTGTCTTTCTGGCAAGTGCATGCACCCTATAGCAAAAACAAACAAACAAACAAACAAACAAACAAACAAAAACTCTCAAAAAAATTAGGCTGTTTATTCGAGATGTCTCTTCTTTTTTATGTATACATTAATTACTATGAATTTTTCTCTTAGTATGGTTTTTTACTGTATCCCCATAAGTTTTGGTATGTTGTGTTTTTATTTTTGTTTGTCTTGAGGTATTTTCTAAATTCCTTTTTTATTTCTTCCTTGACCCTCTGGCTATTCAAGTGTGTATTGTTTAGGTAATTTTTGTGGAGGTTTCAAGTTTCCTTCTGCTGTTCATTTTTAGTTAATTCCATTGCTGTCAGAAAAGATAGGTGGTATAATTTATTTTTTTCTCTCTCTTTTTTATTTTTGTTTTTAGTTTTTCATTGGACATATGTACTCACTAGAGAGAGACAGAGGAAGAGAGAGAAGAAGAGGAAAAATGATAAATCACCCCCAAAGAGGGATCGCTATGCCTCAATCCCTTCTCCTCCATTCCCTTCTCAGGATTTAGGGCACACATGCACATGTGCCCAGTGCATTTTTCAGCCATGAGGTCTGAGACTCAAATTGTGCAGTGGGTCATGTGAGATCCAGCCGCCTTAATCTTCATGCCACCTGCTGGCTCTTGGTACGATTTCAGGCTCTTTGAATGTATTGAGATTTGATTTGTGACCAAATTATGTGCTCTGTCCTGGAGAAAGAGCCATGTGCACTGGAGAAAAATGTATTCTCTGTCATCATTTGGTTGAATATCCTTTATGTCTGTTCAATCCATTTTTTTTTTCTACAGTGTTGTTCAAGTCCTCTGTTTTCTTATTGATATCTGTCTGGAAGCTCTATCCAGTATATAAAGTAGAGTGTTGAAGTCTCCTACTGTTATTGTATGGCTGGCTGTTACTCAATGTAATGTTTATCAATGTTCGCTTCATACAATTTAAATGCTCTGATGTCGGGTGCATGTTTATAATTGTATCTTCCTGGTGAGTTGACACTTTTATCATTATGTAATGTCCTTATTCTAACCTTTGTTACAATGTTTGACTTAAAGTTTTTGTCTGATAGAAATATATCAACACTTCTTCCTTTTTGGTTGCCATTCCCCAAAATTATCTATTTCTATCTCTTCACTTTCAGCCTATTTGTATCCTTATAGAAGTTTCATGTATGCAGAACACAGTTGGGTCAATTTTATTTTATTTGGCTTTTATTTTTAGGTTTTTGCCATGACATCCTGTCTCTTTTCACTGGAGAGACAGAGTGAAAGTGAAAATTCTACCCCCAAGGAGGATGGGCACTCCACTCCATTCTTCTCTTGGATTTAGGGCACACACACATACACACGCACACACACAAAGTGATCTTCAAACTGCCAGGTTCAGGACTTGAACCATGGTTGGCCATATGGGAGTCCAGTGCCTTAATCATCATGCCAACCTACTGGCCCCCCATTTTATTTCCCAATCTTTTCAACCACCCTATGTCTTTGGATTGGGGAACTTAATCATTTACTTTCAAAGTAATTTCTGGTAGAAATGACTTATTATTGATAGTAAAGACGTATTATTGTCATTCTGTTAGTTGTTTCCTTTCAGTCTTGTAGTTTCTTGTCTGTCTGTTCCTCTCTTGTCTTCCTTTGCATTTTTCAAAAGTTAAAAAAACTTATTTTTATATTTTAATTTCCTAGAGGGTGCATGCATTTGCTGGAGAGAGAGAGAGAGAAGAAGGAAAGTGAGAAAGCACCTTCTGCTCTAGTGGGGGAAGGTCACACTACAATCCTTTCTCTTCTGTTTCTCCTGCTTTTGGGACTTGGGGCATGTATGCACATAAGCCTGGCAAGTTTTTCAAGTCACCAGGTCTGGGATTTGAACCATGCAGTTGACCCTGTGGAGTCTGGTTGCTTTAATCATCATGCTACTTGATGGCTCTTTATTCTTTTAATATTGATACATTTTGATTCCTTTCTGTTTCTCTTCTGTATAAATATCATAGATAACTGTGTGTGTATGTGTGTGTGTAGCTTCCTTATGGCTTACAAAAGATCTCTTATTGCAGTCCAGTTTAACCTGATTCAAAAGCTCTACAGGCTAAGCCCCCTTTATATTATTAACAGATGACATCATTCACATCTGTTCATATTGTGTATTTTATTTCCTTTTAAAAATATTTTTCACATACAAAGGGGGCCGATCTGTGGGAGGCTGCACCAGCGAGTCTCCCGAGGTTTCTCGGAGAGCAAACAATTGCCATGATTGGCCACTAGAATCCCTCAGATTTGCATATCCAGCACCTCATGATTGGTCCAAAAGCAACCAATCGTAACCCCCCATTTACAACCAATCACGGCCCACCGTTTACAACCAATCACAGCCCACCGTTTACAACCAATCATAACCACCCTTTACTATCAACCAATGTGTATATAACCACCATGCCTGGCCCACAATAGATGACCAGGAAGACAACGAAGACTACACAGAAGACCTGGAAGACAACGAAGACGACACAGACGACCAGGAAGGCGACAACCCTGGAGAGCCTGAAGAGTTGAAACACCGCACAGTCTCCAGACGACCCTGAAGAGTTGTAACACTACATCGTCTCCAGACGAGCCTGAAGAGCTGTGACACCACGTCGTCTCACAACAGACGACGCGACCCTAAAGAGTTGTAACACTGTGTCGTCTCCGTGCTGTACCGTGCTGCCCACAATAAACAGACGACACTGTGTCGTCTCCGTGCTGTGACACTGTGCCGCTTGTTCTGGCTCTCACTCCTTCTGTCAGGAAACCTGTTCGACTGTCCCCCCGCGATCCATAGATGTTTTTTTAGCAGAAGCCTTATAGCTCACAATAGACTGGAATGATATAGTCAAAATACTGAGAGAAACAAAAAAGTAATTACTGATAGTAAAAGTGACTGTGCATGGGACCAGCAGTTGGTATAGTGGCTACGTTGCTGGACTCCCATGTAGTCAACCACAGTTTGAGTCCCAGACTCGGTGGCTTAAACTCACGCCGGGCGCGTGTGTGTGCATGCCCAAGATCCTGAGAGGAGAATGGAGGAGAAGGGATTGCGGCGTGGCCATCCCCCCGGGGGGGGGTGATTTCTCACTTTCTGTCTCTCTGTCTCTCTCTGTCTTTCTGGCGAGTGCATGCGCCCTATAGCAAAAACCTCTCCAAAAACAACAAAAGTGACTGTGCAACACACTTCAGTGCCAGCCGCCATAGGTATAGACTGGGTAATTGCTCAGGGCCAGTTTGCACTGGCATGGGGTGCTATGAGAGGCCCAGGGGGAACAAGTCAGCCATAAATCCAAACCCATGTCTCATAGTGTGCATTTTCAAACATATTTTTGTCATCATTATTTTTAATATTTTATTTTTAACTTACCTATATGTATATATAATTGCCAGAGGGCATGTGCACATGTGTGTGTGTGCATATGAGAGAGAGAGAGAGACAGAGAGAGAGACACAGAGAGAAAGCACCACCCAGCAGGGCATGGTCATGTCCTTTTTCCTCTACCCCTCCTTCCCATCAAGATCTTGGGCACACATGTACACATGCCCGGTGTGTTTTCCTAGCTCCTGGAGCGAGAATGTGAACCACAGTCAGCCACGTGGAATCTGGTTCCCAATGTGCAGAACTTAACCTTGGTGCTATGGAGCCTGGCTCTAATTTTTATATTTCAATGAAAACACCACCTTATAGAAATATGGCATTTTGTATTTGTGTACTTACCTATGTCAGTAAATTTTACAATTTCTTGTGTTATCATGTTGTTGTTTATCATCTCCTTATTCCATCCTGAAGAATTCTCTTTAGCATTTCTTGCCCGGAAAGTCTAGTCATGATTAACTCCTTCAGTTTTTGTTTGTCTGACAGTCTTTATCTGCTTTTTATTTTTAAGGACCATTTTGCTTCTTGGATCTGGATACACGTTTCTATTGCCAGATTTGGGAAGTCTTCAGCTCTTTTGGTTCTGTTTCATATATTTTCTGATTCTTTGTTGAAATTTTCACATTGTGCATTACTCTCCTGATCTCAGTAAGCATCTTTATGACAGCTGTGTTTCATTCTCTTTCAGGTATGTGGTATAACTCTACTTCATTAGGGTTAATTTCAAGGGTTTATCTTTTTCCTTTGTTTGAAGCATTTTGTCTGATTCTCTTTTATCTTTTTCTTTTTTTGAGAGATTTTCGCTATAGGGCACGTGCACTCGCCAGACAGACAGAGAGAGACATAGAGACAGAAAGCGAGAAATCACCCCCCAGGGGGGATGGTCACGCCGCAATCCCTTCTCCTCCATTCTCCTCTCGGGATCTTGGGCACGCACGCACATGCACCCGGCGTGAGTTTTAAGCCACCGGGTCCGGGACGTGAACCGTGGTCGACTATGTGGGAGTCCAGCGACATAGCCATTACGCTAACTGCTGGTTCCCTGATTCTCTTTTTTCTTGACTGTTTATGTTGACATCTTTAGAAAAAGCGGACATATTTCCTGGTCTTCATAACTGACCTCATACATAAGATGACATCCACCAATCTGCCTAGGTCTTGACCACATATTTTCCTCCTCAGGGATAAGCAGGCAGTTGTGGGGTCCATCTGCTCATTTTACGGGGAGTGGGGATGGGGTGGCTATCATATCTGCAGTGCAGGCTACTAAACTGTGGTGGACTTGTTCAACTTCAGGACTATCAGGACAGAGGTCATTCCATTGGGGAAATCCCTTGGGAAAATCAGGGCACTGGATGGAGGAGTCAAATCTCCCCTCTTCTAGGAGAAATCGGGAGCTAGCCGGTCTCTTTGTGTGGCACTGAGCCAGGGAACAGGACTCTGGTGAGTGAAGGTCTCAAGTACCCCTATCGCTTCGGTGAGTCTGGTTTCATGGTCACCTGCATTGCAGGAGCTTGTCATTTAGTTTCTGCCTTTATTACAAAGTGAGGTTGTATGTGGATCGTTGCTGGATTGGCAAGTCTATGAATTGGTGAGGAGGGCTCAGGGCTTTCTACTCTGCCACTTTGCTGACTCGTTACTCCATAACGTTGATGTTTTGACTGAGTTTGGACATAAAATAGAGTAGTCTTGCTTGATCATGGCTATAGCATGGCCTTGTCTGATATCAATAATCTGTCAAACGATTTATGTTCAACAGTAGAACACTTAGGCTTAACTGTGAAAGCTAGGCCAGCTCCAAGATGTCGGCGGTATGTTTCTCTATCCCAGAACTTTAGCATCTACTCTGAGGAGCTAAAATGACACTCCAGCGTTTGAACATTTTTGGAATGAGCAATATAATTCATGCTGTGTGTTTTTAAAAGACCACCTGGGATGCCAGATGGATAATTTATTTTATAATATTGTGTTTTTATGTATATAGGAAGACTTAAAGCTATGGCTCATAAAATGGTTTCAAATACCCCTTTACGTGGCCAGGTTTTGCCAGGGAACTTGCATTATATCTTTAACATTTCTTTTTTTTAATATAAACTTTCATATTTTTCCACTTTTTATATTTTCAGATGAATTTTACATTTGTCCCCATCATGACGTATACAATATATACACAATTTTTTAACGGAGAACTTTTCTTTTTTTTTTATTTATTTATTTTTCCATAGGGCATGTGAGCTTGCCAGAGAAAGACAGAAAGAGGGAAAGTGAGAAATCACCCTCCCAGCAGGGATGGTCAGGTTGCAATCCCTTCTCTTTAATTCTCTTCTCAGGATTTTGGGCACACACACACACACACACACACACACACACACACACACCTTGCATGATTTTCACATTACTGCGTCCAGTACTCAAACTATAGTCAGTCATGTGGGAATCCAGTACTTTAACCACCACACCACTTGCTAGCCATGAGAACTTTCCTTTTTTTTTTTGGTCTGTTAAACATTTCTACCTTTTGCACCACCCCCAGCCCACTCTACCATCCACTGCCCTTCCTTACAGTCTCTGGTATCTACACTTATCCTCTCTATCGTATCTTTGGATCTTTCAATTTCTGCCACAGAATGTACACATTTGGGACACAACGAGTGGGGATATACAGTGTGTAGCTTTCAAAATCCAGTGCATTTTGCTCAACATTAAGTCTTCTATATTCATCCACTTTGAATTGAAAGATAGGGTCTTACTGTTTCTTATGACTGAGTAATGTTCTATAGTATAAATGTGCCACAGTTTTTCAACCCAGTCATCAGTTTTTGGACACTTAGGTTGATTCTATGTCTTAGCAATTGTGAGTAATGATGCAATAAATATGGATGTGTAAGTGTCTTTCTGACTGTTTTCCTGTCCTTTGGGTAAATACCAACAGGGGGATTACTGGGTCATGTGGTAGTTTTATTTGTGGATTTTTGAGGAAGCTCCATATTGTTTTCCACAGAGGTTGTACTAATTTACATTCCCACCAACAGCGTAAAAGGATTCACTTTCACCACAACCTTGCCAGCATTGTTGTCTTTATCTTTTTTGATCCTAGTAATTCTAACTGGGATTAAATGGTGATTTTAATTTGCTTTTCTCTTATGACAAGAGACTTTGAACATTTTTTCATATGCTTTCTGGTCATTTGTAAGTCTTCCTTGGAGAGTTGTCTATTCAGCTTATTTGCCCATTTTTAAATTGGATTATTCATTTGTTTATGGGTGAGCTGTTTGAGTTCCCCATATATTCTGATTATTTATTTATTTATTTTTTGGAGAGGTTTTTGCTATAGGGCACATGCGCTTGCCAGAAAGACAGAGAGAAACAGAGAGACAGAAAGTGAGAAATCACCCCCCCCCCCACCAAGGGTATGGTCATATCACAATCCCTTCTCTGCCATTCTCCTCTCAGGATCTTGGGTACACACGCACACACGCACACACGCTCGGCGTGAGTTTAAGCCACCAGGTCCGGGACTCTAACCGCAGTCTACTACATGGAAGTCCACTGACATAGCCATTACTCTGACTGCTGATGCCTATATTCTGGTTATTGATCCCTTGTCTGAGAAATAATCCACAAATATTTTCTCCCATTCTGAGGGTTGTCTTTTTGTTCTAATGGTTGTTTCCTTTGCTGTTAGAAAGCTTTTAGCTTGATGTAATTTCATTGGTCTCTTTTAGAGATTATTACTTATGCTTTAGGGGTCTTATTTAAGAAGTATTTTCCTATTCCAACATTTTCAAGAGTATCTCCTAAGTTTTCTACTACTAGTTTTATAGCCTGAGGCTTTACGTTTAAATCTTTGATTCATTTTGAGTTGATTCTTCTTTTTCTTTTTTAGAGAGATTTTTACTATTGGGTACATGTGCTTGCTAGAGAGACAGAGAGAGAGACACTGAGAAATCACCCTTCCATGGGAGATGTCCACACCTCAATCCATTCTCCTCTGTTCTCGTCTTAGGATTTTAGTCATGCACACACACATGCCCTGCGTGAGTTTCATGCTTCCAGGTCTGGGACTTGAACTGCAATCAGCCATGTGGGAGTCTAGCACCTTAACCACTATGCCACTTGCTGGCCCCTAGTGATTTTTCTTACTGATGAGAGATAAGGTCCAGTTTCATTTTTCTGCAGGTGGATATCCAGTTTTTCCTGTACCATTTGCTGAAAAGACTTTTTTTCCCCATTCACTGCGTTGTCTTGTATACTTTGTCAAAGATCAGTTGGCTGATTTGGTCTTCATTTCTAGACTCTCTATTTTGTACCATTGGTCTATATGTCTGTTATTGTGCCAGTACCATGATGTTTTGGTTACCATTGCTTTGTAATATATTTTGGTGGGGTAGTGAGATGCCTCCTCCTTTATTCATTTTGTACAGTATTGCCATGGCAATATGGAGTGTTTTATGATTCCATACAAATTTTGTGATTGTTTTATCTATTTCTGTGATGAATTTCACCAGCAACTGAATCAGAATTGCATTAATATGTACATTAATTTGGGAAGAACTGACATTTTGATTATATTGATTCTTCCAATCTAAGAACATGGGATGTCTTTCCATTTTTTGGTATCATTCTCGATTTCTTTTTTCAGATTTTTATAGTTTTCCTTGTAAAGATCTTTCACCTCCTGGTTAGGTTTATTCCTAAGTATCTTCTTCATTTTGTGGCTGTTGTAAATGGGATTGTAAATTGTCTCTCAGTCTGCTCATTATTGGTGTACAAAAACGCTAGAGATTTTCCTATATTGACTTTGTATCCTGCTACTTAGTTCATTCATTTATCACTTCTAGGAGTTTCTTTATTTTTCCCCTTGGATTCTTTTGGATTTTCTATGTATATAGTCATATTATCTCAAAATAGAGACAGTTCAGCTTCTTCTTTTCTGATGTAAATGCCTTTTACTTTGCTCTCTTGTCTGCTTGCATTGGCTAAGACTTCCAGCCCCTTGCTGAAAAGGAGTGGAGAAAGTGGGCAGCCTTGTCTTGTTTTTTTTTTTTTTTTTCTGTATTCATGAGTGAGTACATTTTCCCCTTTGTTCATGAGAAAAAGTGTGCATTGCACAAGTGAAGGTGAGAGGAACAGAGAGAGCATGAGAGAGAGAGAGAGAGAGAGAGAGAGAGCGCAACATATGCCACAGCGTCTGGTCACACCGTTCTCCTGTCCCCTTACCCAGTCCTCAGCCCTGTTGGATCCTGGGCACTTGGAGTAAGACCATTCCTACCAAATAGTCAACCAGATATGGTACTTTATTTACATTGTTGAAGCAAAAGAAAAATGCGTATTCTGCCTAGTCACTATTTTAATACAAGTTTAAGCCCCTCCATCAGAACACTGAGTGGTCCACATTCCACAGATAGAAAAGCATCCTAGAAAGTACAAGTCTTGATGCATAATGAAGCTTGCCCTCCTTTCTGGTACTAAAGGAGCGTTTAGAGAAATTCGGTCTGTGCCGGACTGTCCGCGTCACAGTGTCTGCGCGTGTCGTGCAGCTCTTGGAGCTGAGTATTAAGCAGACGGATGTGAAGATCCTCCTCTGACAACTTCTTTTCCATATCACTCTATCTACAAATCTTTTTTTTTTTGGTATGTGTATTTTGCTAAATGTAATTATTAAATATTTAAAATGTTCAAAAACATAGTGAAAAATGGAACGAAAATCTACCACTTGGATTTGACAGATGTCAGTGTACTTCCATAAGGAAAAAGACCCTCTGGCGTTTTCTTAAAAGTGAATGGATTTAGAGTTGTGACTTTGGTGACAGGAAGTGGAAGAAGGAAATTCTATTTAATGCTAAAAGGATGGAATGTGTCAATCTAATATATTGTTGGTGTTTAAATATTTCTATCATATTTTTACCACATATGTGATTTTAAGCTTTCTGTTTTCCTTCTGCTACTAACCCACACTCTGTAATATGCTAGTCCGGACTTGGGATGTCTAGAATATGAACAATTTTATAAAGTATGGTCTACATAGTGAAACACATATTTTGTGAAAATAGTTCTGAAAAGACAGATGGCTAAATAAATATTTCTAAAATGCATCTTTCTTGTATTTCTCACCTGCCCTTTTCTCTCTTGGCATCTTCAGTTTTCTCTCCTCAGTCTTTTCCTCTACCCCTCAGCAGTCTCAGAAGGTCTCAGTTCTAAGCAACACCACCTTCCTTTAGCATTCCCTTTCTTTGCTAAGTTTTATCTCTTTTCTTTTTTTTTTTTGAAGATTTTTTTTTTTTTGGCCTTAGGGCACATGTGCTTGCCAGAGAGAGAGAGAGACAGAGTCAGAGACAGAGAGAGGGAAAGTGAGAAATCACCTCCCGGGGGGATGGCCACACTACATTCCCTTCTCCTCCATTTTTCTCCTGGGATTTTTGGCACATACACACATGTGACTGGAGTGGTTTTCAAGCTGTGGTCGGCCATGTGGGAGTCCAGTGCCTTACCACTACACCACCTGCTGGTCCCACTGTTTTCTTAAATTGAAATTTTGGATAAGATATTGGGCTGTCTTTTATTTTCTCTGAATTAAGTATGATTCTGAAAAATAGATATGTCCATTATCTACACACATATCATTCTGTAAGGTATATATTCTCTAAAAACTATAATATTACATTTGAAAATAAAGTTAAACTAAAGAAAATTGTAAAGTTAGGTGTGTTATTTTTATTACCATTGCTGTGGTTATCATGATGTTATTAATATATAGAATGTTGAACTTGTTGATGGATTTTTCCATTGTCAACATGAGAATATATTTACTTGTAATCATCTGGATGAAAAGAAATGAAAATGGATCCTACCCTCTTTCTGTCTGTCTCTCCCTTCTCACCCATTTCCTTCCCGCTGAGAACATGAAAACACCGGGGTACGGTTTCTGCCGTGCAGCTGCAGTCGGCCGCCGTGGTCAGTATTCGCGAGCGCTGAGTGAACCGTGCAAGCACACTTAGCCTGAGCACTTGTCCGCTACTTGGGTGCGGTGTCCGTGCAGTGAGGGAGGGGTGGCTTTAGCAGCTACTGCCGTCGTTGGCCTGCTGACCAAACGCTGAGGTGCTCCAGCTCTCGGCATTTCGAACCCGCTCCGACCTTCCTAGTCAGTGGCTCGACTTTGCAGGAACCTTCTCAGCATGCTTGTCTTCCTCCCTTCCCACCCCTTCTCTGTGTGGCTGGAGGCGTCATCTCTGGCATCCCTCACAGGACAGACATCCCCTGCCATGTGGCTGTTGGTCATTTCAGGAAAACTGCATTTTTGTACTTTTGCTCCGCTGTTTTGTATATGCATGCCTTCTCTTTGCTTGGCACAACGTTCTTTGAGATCCAAGTCAGATGAACCCATGACGTGGCCCATGCAGAGTGTACCCCTTGCAGTGCTCCGCCGAGCATGTGCCTGTGGCCGGGGTCTGACCCAGTGCTTGGCGGAGTGTGCGCCCTCGGCCCAGGTCCGACCCAGCACTCAGCGGAGTGTGCGCCCTGGAAGCGTGCGCCCTCGGCCCAGGTCTGACCCCTTTGAGAAAGCCTTGTCTTATTAACACAGCACGAGCTGTGGGGGCCTGGTGCCAGCTCTAGTACCTGCGGGTCTGTAGATTTCAGAATCAATCTCTTCCTCTACACCATGAGGATACTCACGTTGATCTGGGGTGCTGTGATGTGAGGGGCAACAATAGACGTGTTGTTTGTTCTGGTTGCATTATGATCTTTTCAGTTTTATGTTTTGTTTTGTTTTTAGTTTTTTTTTTTTTATATATATATAAGGCACTTGCACTCACTAGAGAGAGACAAGGGGGGGAATGAAAAATCACCCCCCGGAGGGGCATGGCCCACCACAATTCCTTCTCCTCCTTTCGGTCTTGGGATTTGGTGTATGCACATACATGCGCCTGACATGTTTCAAGGACTTGAACCGTGCAGTCGGCTATGTGGGGTCCGGCTACCCTAACCACCACACCACCTGGCTGACTTGATCTCTTCAGGTATTATTCACCCTGATATCTTTGTATCCTGGTGCCTAGCATAGAGTCTAGGAAGGAGTAAACTCTCAAGTATTTACTGAATGAATGATAGAATATATAAACAGATTAAATATGGGCATTGATAGAGAATACCGCTAAAATATTTATAATATACTCTATTAATAAATATCAAGTATAGGGCTTGCCCTGTGGCTTAGAGGTTTAGGGAGCCAGATCCACATGGCCTATTGTGTGGCTCAAGGACACGGCTTGAAAAATACTCCAGCTGTGTGTGTGTGTGTGTGTGTGTGTGTGCGCACGCCCCAAGTTCCACAAGGACAGAGAGATGGAGGAGAGGGGGTTGAGGTGTGAATGCACCCCACAGGGGGGTGCTTTCTCCCTCTCTCTGTCTCTGGGTCTCTCTGGTGATGATATGCTGGGATTAGTTTGGCATAAGCACGTTTTTCTGAGTGGGGAAGGCTTTGGATTAGAAATAGTCGCAATAACAAACACACAAAGACACACAAGTATGGAAAAGCGAGGATCGGGTGGGCTCAGCTTTTTTGATGGAGAAGTTGTGACCAGAACCAGCCTCAGGTTTATTCTTTCAAAGGGCAGAGAATGGGGAAAGGGGAAAATGGGATGTAAACGGAATGGGGAGAAGGAAGTGGAATGCAAAGAGAATAAGGGAGGAGAAATCAGAATGCAAAACCAGTTGTTTTTGGATGTAAATTGTCTAAAGATGTGAAAATGACGGGCGCCATATAATTTTTTTTGATTTTTTTTTTAGGGGGGGACAATTTGATAAACGCATGTAACTTCTTGTAGCCTGATACTGGGCAGTATTGGGGTATTAAGTATCAATAACAATAGAAAGACAACTATTAATAACAGGCAAATACTGCTCTTGTATATAGATGTTTTTCAACAGCCCTACTAGAGTAGCTTACGAAAGCGCATATTTATATGTGTTTGCAGGCCACATGTTTTAATCCCATGTTTTTAAATTGGCTGCTCTCTACAATCATATACACCTTCTGTAAATTAAGGAAAAAGAATATTAAGTATGTAAACTTTAGCTGGACTGGAGGTATAGCTAGCATCTCAGTATATACTAACACATTTCCAACCTGACTTCTGAATAGAAAGAGAAACCAGAAACCCGAATTCTACTTCCTCAATTCACTTGAACAAAATAATTTCAGGCTGAAACAACTGGCTTCTATCCTTTAAATTCAGAATTCATAACCCAGAGATCCTTAATCATTTGAAATTTGGTTAAATACAAAATCAAACCTAATTCAGACCATTAATTACAGAGCTCCTAATGTTCTATTCAGCTCTGATAGCTATATTCTCTGGAAGAAAACGGCAACAATTATAAAACAGTTATTCCTGTTGGCTTGGAAAATTCCATTTCTGTGGGATTTTACCCAACTCCACGTTTATTAAGCCATATTTCCCCACTTGCTAGGAATGAGGTGTGCTGGGAACGGCACAGATTCGCTCCGGCCACTTTGTGTCCAGCACCACCAAGCAGCAGCCAGGGCCGGGGACCAGGAAGGAGGGACAGATGGCATTTTACCTGCCCAGGGCCTGTTCCTCCTCCTGGTCCCAGCACCCGCGTTGGTGTTCAGGCTCACACTGTCCCCACTTACTAGGACTGCCAGCCAGGGTGGTGCTCTATCTCCTGTGCGGTCGGCGGTGACCCTCCTAGGCCCACCAGCTTTCGGTGGCCATCTGAGGCGCTCCGCCCAGATGTGCAGATGTCACCCAGCCTGCTCCCCTGCCCCGGACTGCCTTCTTAGGCTGCCCGGAGCCCACGCCGCAGTTTCCCGTTGATGCTGGGAACCACCTGGGCTCCTTGCAGCAAGTTCCTTTCACTTGGTAATAAATAACACAGGCTCCTGTTGCTTATAATCAGACCCCTGGCTAATGCACGGAGCAAGGTTTCTCTTCATTTTAGCCTCAATGCCGTCTTACACAATGTCAAGTAGTCATGCTCAATCCACTCTGCGGTCGTGAATGTCTGAGAGCAGATGGCTCCTGGTGGCAGGAGCGGCCTGCCAGCCCTCGGAGCTTCGTCCGGCTTTCTCATCTGTAAAACGATGATGATAAAATGACTTAAGACACTCTTTTACAGGCTTACTGTGACAACAAATTAAAAAAGATATATATCACAGAGCACTCTATAAATTGTTTACCTCTCAGTTTTTCTTTTAAAAACATGTTCTATAGCACACTGTTCCTACAAAACAATCACAGTGATTATTTTAGTGTTAATACTGTATATTTCAAAGAAATAGTCAGCTTTTTCTAAATGTGTGGAGTCCACAGGGCTAGCCATAGACCGTGTCCACGGCAGGTACAGTGGCTTGTGGTTTCATGTTGGTCCACAGTCATCTCTGGGCTTGCTCTGACTTTAGTGGGCCTACACGGTCAAGGGCATGTGTTTTAGATACTCACAAATACATACACACTTAGAGCGTATGTTTACTTAAGAGAAAGAGAGACAGAGACCCCAGTGGGGCCTGGACATACCACCATCCCTTCTCTTCCATCTCTCCATTCCATCGAGATTTTGGGCATGCACACACGCCTCACATGCTTTTCAAGCTGCTGGGGCTGGGATTCGATGGTGGTTGGCCATGGGATCCGGCTCCCTCTGCACAGCACGTAGTCACTGTACTTCAGGGCTGTGGGGCTGGACCAGAGATTTTATAGAGAGAAGGTCCATACAGACACATATACACTTCCTGTGTGTGTGTGTGTGTGTGTGTATGTGTGCACACATATATACATATGTATATATATATCCACCAGTGACTTTTTACTTTTTCATTTTTAAAAACTTTTCTAGATAGGGTCTCGCTACAGTGTAATCCTCCTGCCTTAGCCTCCTGGCTGGGCCCACGGCACATCCTACCATGCCATGTTGCTCAGAGCAGCCTTGAGCTAGGGACCCTCCGGACTCAGCCTCCCTGAGTTGCAGAGGTCACGGGTTCACGCCACCACTCCCAGCCTGCAGGGTGGACAGAGAATAGCGCCAGCGTTTCCCGTGGGGCCCTTCCCTAGTGCGGAGAGCTCGCCGCGTGCAGCGCCGAGGCCGGCCCCGCCAGCAGCGATGGCTTGTTCAGGCTCACGCCTTGATTTAGTACGACTCACGTGTCAGCCACTGGTGACCACCCTCAGCCAGACGCTGCCTGCCTTCGGTGTCTCTTGCTGGGGCGTTCTGTGGATCAATGTTATTTAGATGAGGCTGGGCCGTGTGGCCAGCCCCCTGGGAGGGGTTGGAAATCCACATTCCTGGCCTCTCCTCCACAGGGACTGAGCCAGAGCCCTGGGGTGGGGCCCGAGAGTCTGTTTACAGCCCCCCACGTCCGTCCTGCTCTGTGATATGCTGTGTGTCGTTCTTCCCTTCGTAGCAGGAGGTTGGTGTTGCTAGTGACGATTTAACACCGCTGCAGTCATTACTGCTGTATCTACCTCGTCCCCGCCTTTTCAGGCCGACACTCACCAGGGGTCTGACTGACCCAAACACGGTATCTCTGCTATCTCTCCGGGATCAGGACCTTCCAGACCTCCTGCTCTCATTAGCATCCGAAGTGCTCAGCACACCCCGTGACTATCCCAAGCATGTTCCCCGGGGCTTTGGTTCTTGCATTTCTCAGCTTTTCTCTCAAACTTTTTTTTAAAAAAGAATTATTTTAACTTTATTTATTATTATTATTATTATTACTTTCTAGAGAGGGACAGTGAGAAAGGAAGCCAGCAGGTCCGGGCCTTGAACCTGAATGGCTCTTAATTCTCACAGACTCTAATCAGATGTCCCTCAGCAGTGAGGCTTCCCCAAACCCTCCCCGATCCCACCCCCAGCTGCCATCAAGGAGCTTGCTGTCCCCGCTCTCCCCTGGCCTCTGTCTTCAGGCAGATACTGTTTTCCCCAAACCGAGGACAGAGACAGCCACACGGGAGGTGGGGGGGCGCTCTGTTAAATGAAGGATACGCACTGACCGTTCCAGGCCCCGGACAGCATGTCCTCCTCCGCTTCCCAGTCAGTGGTACCTCAGACGCCCTAGGTCACTGCGACCAGAACCTGCGAGACGTTCCACCCTCAGGCTCTCACCCTCCACGGTCTGAGCCCGCCTGGGGACTCGGGGGACACAATACTGCGCTCGTGAAGCTGTCCCTGTGCAGCCAGGGGGAGGCCCTTCTGTGGTCACGCACCTGTGAGGGGCGGGTGCTACTGACTACAGGGCTAGTCTGGAACCAGGCCCCATTGCCCAGGCTCGACAGACGTGCTTGTTGTGGAGGAGACACTGTATTAGAAAGATTCACTAGGGGGACCAGCAGTTGGTATAATGGCTATGTTGCTGGACTCCCATGGAGTCGACTGCGGTTCGAGTCCCGGACCCGGTGGCTTAAACTCACTCTGGGTGTATGTGCGTGCGTGCCCAAGATCCCGAGAGGAGAATGGAGGAGAAGGGATTGTGGTGTGGCCATCCCCCTGGGGGGTGATTTCTGTCTCTCTGTCTCTCTGTCTTTCTGGTGAGCGCACATGCCCTATAGCAAAAACCTCTCCAAAAAAATTAAAAAGAAAGATTCACTAGGGGGAGTGGGCGCGTATACTGGGGGGAGTGGGCGCGTGTACCGGGGGGAGTGGGCGCGTGTACTGGGGGGAGTGGGCGTGTGTACTGGGGGGAGTGGGCGCGTGTACTGGGGGGAGTGGGCCCGTGTACTGGGGGAGTGGGCCGTGTACTGGGGGGAGTGGGCCGTGTACTGGGGGGAGTGGGCGCGTGTACCGGGGGGAGTGGGCGCGTGTACCGGGGGGAGTGGGCCGTGTACCGGGGGGAGTGGGCCGTGTACCGGGGGGAGTGGGCCGTGTACCGGGGGGAGTGGGCGCGTGTACCGGGGGGAGTGGGCGCGTGTACCGGGGGGAGTGGGCGCGTGTACCGGGGGGAGTGGGCCCGTGTACCGGGGGGAGTGGGCGCGTGTACCGGGGGGAGTGGGCCCGTGTACCGGGGGGAGTGGGCGCGTGTACCGGGGGGAGTGGGCGCGTGTACCGGGGGGAGTGGGCCCGTGTACCGGGGGGAGTGGGCCCGTGTACCGGGGGGAGTGGGCGCGTGTACCGGGGGGAGTGGGCGCGTGTACCGGGGGGAGTGGGCCCGTGTACCGGGGGGAGTGGGCGCGTGTACCGGGGGGAGTGGGCCCGTGTACCGGGGGGAGTGGGCGCGTGTACCGGGGGGAGTGGGCGCGTGTACCGGGGGGAGTGGGCGCGTGTACCGGGGGGAGTGGGCCCGTGTACCGGGGGGAGTGGGCCCGTGAACGGGGGGGAGTGGGCGCGTGTACCGGGGGGACTGGGCGCGTGTACCGGGGGGAGTGGGCGCGTGTACCGGGGGAGTGGGCGCGTGTACCGGGGGGCGTGGGCGCGTGTACCGGGGGGAGTGGGCCCGTGTACTGGGGGGACTGGGCGCGTGTACCGGGGGGACTGGGCGCGTGTACCGGGGGGAGTGGGCGCGTGTCCCTACGGAGTCCGTCAGGTCCCAGACCTGCAGAGCTGGTGTCCAATATGAGTCAAGGCGAGAAGCTGGTGTGGGACCAGGAAGGGCTGATGGTTGACGTTCCCTGGGGAAAGGGTCGGCCTTGAGTTCTAGCTAGTCCTTCAGGACTGGCCGAAGGCCACCCAGGTGAGGGAGGACCACCTGCTTTACTCTGTCACTGATTCAGATGTTAATCTCACTCAGAGACGCCTTCACAGACACACCCAGAATAAGGTTGCATCAAACCTCTGGCACTCCATGAAATTAACTACCACCCCATGTCACTCATGGCATCGCTTTGGGCTCCTAGGACTGTTTTCATTCCATCTTCTCAACACCTCACCCTATTGTTTACTATTTCTGTTTTGCAAAAATAATTGAGGCTCAAGGGCCAGGTACTGTGCTCAGCTAAAACACAGCAGAGAGGAGGAGGCAAGCACAGTCCTACCTGAGCCCAGCACCATGTTCATTTGCTAGATAAGTGTTTTTGTTTTCCCCCAAATATTCATGTGTTCTGTGAAAGAAGAGGACAAGTAAAAGCGGAGTAATTGAGACCAGGTTTTTTTGTTTATTTTGTTTGAGGACTTTTTCTAGAAGCTTCAGACTAGAAGTGGAGAATTGCCTGGTAAAATTTCAGTGTCTCTTAGGGAACTGAGCTCTGTCACTCCAGCAGGATCGCAGGATTGTGTCAGTAAAGCCACATGCGTGAGTCTTGAAGAACAGCCTTCCACACATGCCCGGCAGCTCAGGGGCGGGAGAAATCCTTAGTGGACGAAGGCAATGCTATTCGTATTCAGATATAAACACAGAAATTGCATTTACGAAGGCGGCCAGCTTTGCCTGGCCTTTGTGACAGCCCAGTGGGGTCTCTGCTAGGTGTCCAGTGGAAATACAGAGTATTCGCCCTCACTGAGCACGGCCTCCTGTCTGCATGTTTTCCCTCACTATCTGAAGAATGGCTCCTGCAAAATGTGCTCTGAAACAAAAACGGGAAAAATACTTGTTTAACCCCTGAGAATAATTCTTTAAAGACCACGCACCAAGCATCTGCATATGAATTACAGTCATCTCTAACATGTTCACCTGAATTGACAGCATGATTCAGTTTCCTTTGCTCCACATGGAAATGAAAGGAAAAGTGGGAAATGGAGGCCCGAGCTCACCTGTGGGGTCTGTGCAGGCCACCTCTCCCATGGGCAGGTGACAGGCAGGTAGGCGCAGGTGGAGGTGACTGCAGGGGGCCTTGGCCTGCTCCTCACGGGGTGAGTGTGAGGGCCGAGAGCTGGGTGCAGGGCACGATCACGCTTCCCAGAAGGCAGAGTGACAACATCTGAGCTCACAGTGCGGATGTCAGGAGGAAGGGTCTGGGAGGTGGGGCAGCAGGCCAGGCCAGCCCGGCACGCGTCTCTGGAAAGACCTCCAATGGGAAGGCACGAGGTGAGGCAGGAGGCTGGGCTGAGAGTAGGAGCCTTCGGAGCCAGAGCAACAGCGGGACCCTGGACCCTCCCACCCCCTCCTCATGCCGCGGGGCCGGCCCACCTCTTCACAAGGACACCAGAGGTCATTCTCTGGAAGAATGAACTCAGAGCGGCCCGGCTTGGCAAAGGGTGGGAATGGGCACCGAGGGGAATGCTGAGGGGCCCTGGGAATGTCCAAGCACCTCCCTGACGGCTCCTGGCATTCTCTCCCAGGAAGGAGACTGGGAGACTCTTCTCTGGAGTAACTGAACAGCCTCAGAGAAAGCAGTCGGAGGTCAGGGACTTAGGGATCCCTTCACCCCACAGCTGCCTCATCTTCAAGGAAGTCCCCCACTCACAAGTGCCGCCCAGGCGCAGAGAGATTCTAATTTTCTGTCTCTTTCTTTTTGCTTCATGAGAGAGAGTGGGGAGAGAAAGGAAGACAGAGAGGGAGAGACAGATCCGGCCTTTCTGACAGGGCCTCCTGGTGTCCCGAGCCTCCTGCCCAGCCTCCCGACGAGCTGGGAGTGCAGGCGCACACAGCTGCACCCGCGTGTCCAGGCTGGCCCGGGATCCGAGCTCGGGGCTCCCTCGCAGCTCTGCCTGAGCGGTGGTGCCACCTGCAGGCCCGTGTTGCTCGCCAGCGTCTCCTTCGGAACTACGAATTAACAGCCAACAATCAGCAGCCATTTAAGGAAAGCCAATGATTAAAAAGAAACAAACAAAATCAAGGAGAACTCAGTGGGAGAAAATGGTAAAGATATTGGCATAAAGCTTCACAAACACAAATTGTTACATTTATGCCCCCAGATGAACGAGGTGACATTTTATTCCAGAAAAAGAATCAGAAACGATGTTTAACAAAAAAAAAAAAAAAAAAGGAAGAGAGAGTAAGAAAGAATTCTGGAAACTAAGATATGAGAACTGAAATGAAAAGACCTAGCTGAAGACTCAGAGTGGAAAAAGACCGCTAGAAGAATTAAAATAAAAAGATGAGATTAACCAACAGGAGAGGAAATATCAAATGAAAAGAAAAACTCTATGATTTTCAAGAAAAATGAGAAGAAAAGAACTGGAAAGAAAACATATACCTCCCCCTCCCCCCATTTTCTTTTCCCCAAAGAGCTCATGTGCTCACGAGAAAGGAAGACAGCATGCGCAGCGGGGTGGCCACACTGCAGTCCCTGTCCTCTCTCCACCTGCCGGGATTCTGGGCTAGCACACACATGTGCCCACCACGTTTTCAAGCTGCTGCTGCTGAGACCTGGACTGCAGTCAGCCGTGTGCGACCAGCTCCCTTAACCACTAGGCTATGGGGCCAGCCTGAAATACACGTTTTACTTATTTATTAGGTTTTCGCATAGGGCATGTGCCCTTGCTAGAGAGAGACAGAGAGAGACAGAGAGAGGGAAAGTGAAAAAGCACCCCAGGGAATGACTACGGCCCAACCCCTTCTCCTTTGTTCTCCCCCGAGATTTTGGGCAAGCCCGCACATGTGCCTGGCATGATTTTTAAGCTGCCAGGTCCAGGACTCAAACCGTGCTTGTCCATGTCGAAGTCCAGTGCCTTAACCACCATGCCTCCTGGTGGTCCCCCAAAATATTTTTGCAAATACAGTGTCTTTGAAAACTGAAGAACATGAGTTTCCATATGAAATGTCTCTCTTTCCCCTGAGCTGACTTCCCAAGACCATGAGTAAGGAAGAAGAAAGCCAGGTCCAGCCATGGAGGCCACGCTGCTGAGACTATGTCCCACAGGCTGGGACCGCATGGCCACCTGGGTTCAGTTCCAGAGCCAGCTGAAGTGCTGAGTGTGCTTGCATGCTCTTATAATCCCAGCGATACCAGAGGCCCACCGAGGTATGGGGATGGTGAGCTCTACCTGCCCTGTGCGACACAGCAAGACCCTGTGGAAAAGGAGCAGCTTGGGGCCAGCAGGTGGCGTGGTGGTTAAGGTGCTAGATTCCCACGTGGTGATTGCAGTTCAAGTCCCCGACCTGGGAAACATGCCAGGTGCATGGCAAGCATGCCCAAAAATCCTGAGAGGAGAACGGAGGAAGAGGATTAAGGTGTGGCCATCTCCCCCGGAGGGCGCGTTCTCTCTCTGACAAGTGCATGAGCCCTATAGCAAAAAAATTTAATTTAATTTAATTATGAAAAAGTGAGGCATGGCAGTGTGCTCCTGTAGTCTCAGCCAGGAGATTGAGGCAGGAGGATCACAGCATGGTGGGACCTTGAATTTTAAAAAAAGAAGGAGCCTTAACCCTAAATGCTGTGAGATTAGAGCAAGTGTTCACGGTAAAGGGTAGAAGGTCAGGATGCTGGGCCTGTTCTCGGTGCCTGCCCTGGGACTGCGAAAGACAGAGGGACAGAGTGAGATGCCAGTTTCAGAGACTAGGAAAGAGGGCGGCTGGGCCCAGGGAGGCACCTGTGCCGGGGCAGGGCCTGGGCGTGGTTTTCAGCAGAGATGGAACTGAACAACAGCAGAAGGTGCGGACCACATAGACATAGAGGACCACGTTCAGGAGAGTTCTAGAAATAAGGGCAGGAACCTTCAAGGAGATGAACGACAGGGTACAGAAAATCAAGCTCGTGGGAAAATCAAATCAATTAACACACCCGTACAGAAAAGAACGTGAGTTCACAGCACACTGACCTCTCAGCAGTGGAAAAAGGGGGACACTCAATGTCCCCACTCAGCGTTAGGAAGGAAACGTGGTGACGCGCTCCCACCGGGAAGAAAGCATGAGAAGCTCGGCTGCCAGGACCGCCCTCAGCCCTGGGCATCCGAGTCGGCACCTCGACACAGCCGCCACCGTGTGCTAGTGCCTTCTACCCAGAAATACCGAGCACCGCCGAGGACGCAGCTCTTGGGGTTGAACCTGCTGGTGTTTCAGACGGCTACCCAGAGAGGATGAA
The DNA here is from genome assembly GCA_026018925.1 of Tupaia tana. Taxonomy (NCBI): domain Eukaryota; kingdom Metazoa; phylum Chordata; class Mammalia; order Scandentia; family Tupaiidae; genus Tupaia; species Tupaia tana. The sequence continues at coordinate 5,878,648 of JAKSZU010000008.1, forward strand.
GGGGCAGCCAGGGACAGTCGGCTTGGCTTTTTATTTATTTACTTATTTTTGAAGTTTACTTATTTATTCAATAGCAAGAGAGACAGAGAGAGAGAGAGAGAGAGAGACCGCACCCCAATGGCCCACCCCCAGCCTCCTTCAGCCATTCCCAGATCACGGGCAGGGACGACACTCAGGGAGGTCTCTGGACTCGAATCCGGAACCTCCCCATGTGGGACAGCTGCCTCGAGCGTCAGGTTTCAGGAGGTGCTGCACCACTGTCGGACCCCATGTGGCTTTTAATATCATGTAAATATGTCACCTCAGTGGATCAAAAATGAATTTTAAGTAGATATGAGTTCTGGTAAAAGTATCATTGATACGTATCTTCTAAGTGTTCTGTATTTTCTGTTCTCTCTTAAGTTAGGAGTCTGTGGTTAAAAACATTCCTTAATCTGTTTCTGCGTTGTATGTGCGTGTGACCCCCTCACTCGCTGCCCTCTCGGATCCCGGGTTCAGGAGCTCCTGGGGGCGGGGAGGGGGCCGCGCTCCCAGGGCGCAGAGCAGCCACCTGCGAGGCCTGTGAGCGCAGGGCGGCCCTCAGGCACTCGGTGGATCTCAGCCCAGCGCCTGCGCTTGGCAAGGCCTGGCCCCTGTGCCAGCAGGAGCGGCTCCGACATCTGTGAGCACACCTGGGCCCCGTTTCTCTCCCCGGTCTGGGCTTCCAGACTCGGCCCTGTGCGGCTGACTTCATCTTCTGAATTTATCGAGGCCGCTTCCTCTTCACCTCCGCTGCTCTTCTGTGGAGGCAGCCTCCTTTATCACAGCCTGCTTGCCTGGAAGGGCCAGGGCGTGAGGCAGAGCGCAGGATCAAGTCCCCACTGCCGCACGCCAGCTCCATGAGTCGGTGGCGTCACTTACTCTCCCCGATTCTTACGTTCTTCTGCAAATTGCCAGAAAGACTTCCTACATTTTCTACGAGGAGTGAATAAGAAGACGTATACAAAGTGGCTAGTATGACACCCGGTGTATGCACGTCCCCTCATTCCACACAGAGAGGGCACGAGGTGTGACGACACTGCTCAGCGGGACGGAGACAGTAAGCTCCAGTTCTGGAACTAAAGAGCATTCGCTTCAGGTAGAGAAAGCCCAGATGTTTCAGAGAAGAGTCAGAGGAAACCTGTGAGAAGGAAGGACTGGCTTCTTCCAGCACATTAGAACACAGGTGGTGAGGCACGGGGTGCATGTTTAGGTCTCCTCGTTTTATTTTATTTTATTTTATTTTATTTTATTTTATTCATTTAACTTTACTCATTTATTTCTTCATCTGTTTATTTCAGTTTGACCAGAGAGAAAAAGGGAGAGTGAGTGAGAGAGAGAGAGAGAAAGGCAGAGAAATTGAGAATACAAGCCCTATGGCAAAACCTAAAAATAAATAAAAATAATTTTAAAAAATATCGGACGACCTATGACAGCCCCCCTGTGCTTGGGTTGCTGTGAGGCGGGCTGGTGTACGAGTGCGTGGAAAGCGCCGGGGTGGACAGGTGGGCGCAGGGCAGGTAAGGACCCCCGCAGGCTGTTCGCAGGTGAGCCCGAGCCGCTGACACTTTCCAAATGTCTTTGTTTAAAGTGTGTTATTTTGTCATGATAGACAGCACATACACGTGCATGAGGGAGAGGAAGCAGGCAGACGAGGGAGGACTCTTGACAGGGTCTGTCCCACCAGTCCCCGTTCAGTGGCCCTCCGGCTGCCAGGGTCATGGGCACATGTGACATGCCAGACCTGTTTCGGTTCGATCAGAGCGGGGATCTGAACCACAGCCGTCCCTGAGGCTTCCAACATTGCCGCTCAGTTTGCTACCTATTTCACAGCTAGGCCGGGCCCCAGATTTCTTGATGGCTTTTGGTAAAATAAAATCCAGCATGAAACAGAGTGTGTGCTTTTCTCTGAGACAGCAAGAAGGAAGGGAACTGGAGAAAAAGAATGACCCACAGTCAGTCTTCAGAGAAGGGAGGTTAGTGCGCCGTGAGAAAAGCAGCGAGCAGAAAGAAAAACAGAACAAGCTCCATTTTGAGATGATCCAGAATAAGATTGCTCTCGGGGACCCAGCTGTCAGCGGGCACAGCTGTGATTTCCCGACTCAAGTAGACCGACTACATCGGGGTTCGCATTGGCACCCAACTGTCTCATGTGTTTCCAACGCTCTCCCATCCCAGCCGCGAGGGTGATGGCCTACAGCGCTGCTCTCGGCCTGTCCTCAGCCGCTAGGGCAGGCACTGCTGTCACCTCACCTGCAGGCTCAGGCGCCGCCAGTCTCCTCCAGTCCAGGCCCTTGTGGTGACGGGTCTGCACTGCCTGACACACGCTGCGTCTCTGCTGCTCGCGAGCAGTGCATGCGGTTAGCTGAACGGGGCCGTCTCTGTGCGTAGGTGAGCGTGCAGCGCGTGCCGTTAGCTGAACGGGGCCGTCTCTGTGCGTAGGTGAGCGTGCAGCGCGTGCCGTTAGCTGACACGGGGCCGTCTCTGTGTGTAGGTGAGCGTGCAGCGCGTGCCCTTAGCTGACACGGGGCCGTCTCTGTGTGTAGGTGAGCGTGCAGTGCGTGCCGTTAGCTGACACGGGGCCGTCTCTGCGCGTAGGTGAGCGTGCAGCGCGTGCCGTTAGCTGACACGGGGCCGTCTCTGTGTGTAGGTGAGCGTGCAGCGCGTGCCGTTAGCTGACACGGGGCCGTCTCTGTGTGTAGGTGAGCGTGCAGCGCGTGCCGTTAGCTGACACGGGGCCATCTCTGTGCGTAGGTGAGCGTGCAGCGCGTGCCCTTAGCTGACACGGGGCCGTCTCTGCGCGTAGGTGAGCGTGCAGCGCGTGCCCTTAGCTGACACGGGGCCGTCTCTGTGTGTAGGTGAGCGTGCAGCGCGTGCCCTTAGCTGACACGGGGCCGTCTCTGTGTGTAGGTGAGCGTGCAGCGCGTGCCCTTAGCTGACACGGGGCCGTCTCTGTGCGTAGGTGAGCGTGCAGCGCGTGCCGTTAGCTGACACGGGGCCGTCTCTGTGCGTAGGTGAGCGTGCAGTGCGTGCCCTTAGCTGACACGGGGCCGTCTCTGTGTGCGTAGGTGAGCGTGCAGCGCGTGCCCTTAGCTGACACGGGGCCGTCTCTGTGTGTAGGGGAGCGTGCAGCGCGTGCCCTTAGCTGACACGGGGCCGTCTCTGCGCGTAGGTGAGCGTGCAGCGCGTGCCCTTAGCCGACACGGGGCCGTCTCTGTGCGTAGGTGAGCGTGCAGCGCGTGCCCTTAGCCGACACGGGGCCGTCTCTGTGCGTAGGTGAGCGTGCAGCGCGTGCCGTTAGCTGACACGGGGCCGTCTCTGTGTGTAGGTGAGCGTGCAGCGCGTGCCGTTAGCTGACACGGGGCCGTCTCTGTGTGTGTGGTGAGCGTGCAGTGTGTGCCGTTAGCTGACACGGGGCCGTCTCTGTGTGTAGGTGAGCGTGCAGCGCGTGCCGTTAGCTGACACGGGGCCGTCTCTGTGTGTAGGTGAGCGTGCAGCGCGTGCCGTTAGCTGACACGGGGCCGTCTCTGTGTGTGTGGTGAGCGTGCAGTGTGTGCCGTTAGCTGACACGGGGCCGTCTCTGTGTGTAGGTGAGCGTGCAGCGCGTGCCGTTAGCTGACACGGGGCCGTCTCTGTGTGTAGGTGAGCGTGCAGCGCGTGCCCTTAGCTGACACGGGGCCGTCTCTGTGTGTAGGTGAGCGTGCAGCGCGTGCCGTTAGCTGACACGGGGCCGTCTCTGTGTGTAGGTGAGCGTGCAGCGCGTGCCCTTAGCTGACACGGGGCCGTCTCTGTGTGTGTGGTGAGCGTGCAGTGTGTGCCGTTAGCTGACACGGGGCCGTCTCTGTGCGTAGGTGAGCGTGCAGCGCGTGCCGTTAGCTGACACGGGGCCGTCTCTGCGCGTAGGTGAGTGTGCAGTGCGTGCCCTTAGCTGACACGGGGCCGTCTCTGTGTGTGTGGTGAGCGTGCAGCGCGTGCCCTTAGCTGACACGGAGCCGTCTCTGCGCGTAGGTGAGCGTGCAGCGCGTGCCGTTAGCTGACACGGGGCCGTCTCTGTGTGTAGTGAGCGTGCAGTGCGTGCCCTTAGCTGACACGGGGCCGTCTCTGCGCGTAGGTGAGCGTGCAGCGCGTGCCCTTAGCTGACACGGGGCCGTCTCTGCGCGTAGGTGAGAGTGCAGCGCGTGCCCTTAGCTGACACGGGGCCGTCTCTGTGTGTAGGTGAGCGTGCAGTGCGTGCCCTTAGCTGACACGGGGCCGTCTCTGCGCGTAGGTGAGCGTGCAGCGCGTGCCCTTAGCTGACACGGGGCCGTCTCTGTGTGTAGGTGAGCGTGCAGCGCGTGCCCTTAGCTGACACGGGGCCGTCTCTGTGTGTAGGTGAGCGTGCAGCGCGTGCCCTTAGCTGACACGGGGCCGTCTCTGTGCGTAGGTGAGCGTGCAGCGCGTGCCCTTAGCTGACACGGGGCTGTCTCTGTGCGTAGGTGAGCGTGCAGCGCGTGCCATTAGCTGACACGGGGCCGTCTCTGTGTGTAGGTGAGCGTGCAGCGCGTGCCGTTAGCTGACACGGGGCCGTCTCTGTGTGTGTGGTGAGCGTGCAGTGTGTGCCGTTAGCTGACACGGGGCCGTCTCTGTGTGTAGGTGAGCGTGCAGCGCGTGCCGTTAGCTGACAGGGGGCCGTCTCTGTCTGTAGGTGAGCGTGCAGCGCGTGCCCTTAGCTGAGCGCGTGCCCTTAGCCGACACGGGCCGTCTCTGTGCGTAGGTGAGCGTGCAGCGCGTGCCCTTAGCTGACACGGGGCCGTCTCTGTGCAGCGTGCGCGCGTGCCCTTAGCGTGCAGCAGCTGGGGGCCGTCTCTGTGTGTGTGGTGAGCGTCTGCGCTGACACGGGGCCGTCTCTGTGTGTAGGTGAGCGTGCAGCGCGTGCCGTGCTGACCGGGGCCGTTAGCATGACGCGTGCCGTTACTGACACGGGCCGTCTCTGTGTGTAGCGTGCAGCCGTTAGCAGCGTCGTGCGTGCCTTAGCTGACGGGGCCGTCTCTGTGTGTAGGTGAGCACGCGGGCTGACGGGGCCGTCTCTGTGTGTAGGTGAGCGTAGCGCGTGCCGTTAGCTGACACGGGCGGCCGTGCAGCGCGTGCCCTTAGCTGACACGGGGCCGTCTCTGTGTGTGTGGTGAGCGTGCAGTGTGTGCCGTTAGCTGACACGGGGCCGTCTCTGTGCAGCGTGCGCGCGTGCCATTAGCTGACACGGGGCCGTCTCTGTAGTGAGTAGTGTGCCCTTAGCTGACACAGGGCCGTCTCTGTGTGTGTGGTGAGCGTGCAGCGCGTGCCGCTTAGGTGAGCTGAGCACTGACACGGGGCCGTGCGTCTGCAGCGCGTGCCCTTAGCTGACACGGGGCCGTCTCTGTGTGTAGGTGAGCGTGCAGCGCGTGCCGTTAGCTGACACGGGGCCGTCTCTTGCGCGTAGGTGAGCGTGCAGCGCGTGCCCTTAGCTGACACGGGGCCGTCTCTGTGTGTAGGTGAGCGTTGCAGTGCGTGCCCTTAGCTGACACGGGGCCGTCTCTGCGCGTAGGTGAGCGTGCAGCGCGTGCCCTTAGCTGACACGGGGCCGTCTCTGTGTGTAGGTGAGCGTGCAGCGTGTGCCGTTAGCTGACACGGGGCCGTCTCTGCGCGTAGGTGAGCGTGCAGCGCGTGCCGTTAGCTGACACGGGGCCGTCTCTGTGTGTAGGTGAGCATGCAGCGCGTGCCGTTAGCTGACACGGGGCCGTCTCTGTGTGTGTGGTGAGCGTGCAGCGCGTGCCGTTAGCTGACACGGGGCCGTCTCTGTGTGTAGGTGAGCGTGCAGCGCGTGCCGTTAGCTGACACGGGGCCGTCTCTGCGCGTAGGTGAGCGTGCAGCGCGTGCCCTTAGCTGACACGGGGCCGTCTCTGTGTGTAGGTGAGCGTGCAGCGCGTGCCGTTAGCTGACACGGGGCCGCCGTCTCTGTGCGTAGGTGAGCGTGCAGCGCGTGCCGTGCAGCGCGTTAGCTGACACGGGGCCGTCTCTGCCGTCTCTGTGTGTAGGTGAGCGTGCAGTGCGTGCCCTTAGCTGACACGGGGCCGTCTCTGTGCGTAGGGGCCGTGAGCGTGCAGCGCGTGCCGTGACACGGGGCCGTCTCTGCGCGTAGGTGAGCGTGCAGGCGCGTGCCCTTAGCTGACACGGGGCCGTCTCTGTGTGTAGGTGAGCGTGCAGTGCGTGCCCTTAGCTGACACGGGGCCGTCTCTGCGCGTAGGTGAGCGTGCAGCGCGTGCCCTTAGCTGACACGGGGCCGTCTCTGTGTGTAGGTGAGCGTGCAGCGTGTGCCCTTAGCTGACACGGGGCCGTCTCTGCGCGTAGGTGAGCGTGCAGCGCGTGCCGTTAGCTGACACGGGGCCGTCTCTGTGTGTAGGTGAGCGTGCAGCGCGTGCCCTTAGCTGACACGGGGCCGTCTCTGTGTGTAGGTGAGCGTGCAGCGCGTGGCCCTTAGCTGACACGGGGCCGTCTCTGTGTGTAGGTGAGCGTGCAGCGCGTGCCGTTAGCTGACACGGGGCCGTCTCTGCGCGTAGGTGAGCGTGCAGCGCGTGCCCTTAGCTGACACGGGGCCGTCTCTGTGTGTAGGTGAGCGTGCAGTGCGTGCCGTTAGCTGACACGGGGCCGTCTCTGCGCGTAGGTGAGCGTGCAGCGCGTGCCCTTAGCTGACACGGGGCCGTCTCTGTGTGTAGGTGAGCGTGCAGTGCGTGCCCTTAGCTGACACGGAGCCGTCTCTGTGCGTAGGTGAGCGTGCAGCGCGTGCCGTTAGCTGACACGGGGCCGTCTCTGCGCGTAGGTGAGCGTGCAGCGCGTGCCCTTAGCTGACACGGGGCCGTCTCTGTGTGTAGGTGAGCGTGCAGTGCGTGCCCTTAGCTGACACGAGGGCCCGTCTCTGTGTGTAGGTGAGCGTGCAGCGCGTGCCCTTAGCTGACACGGGGCCGTCTCTGCGCGTAGGTGAGCGTGCAGCGTGTGCCCTTAGCTGACACGGGGCCGTCTCTGCGCGTAGGTGAGCGTGCAGCGCGTGCCCTTAGCTGACACGGGGCCGTCTCTGCGCGTAGGTGAGCGTGCAGCGCGTGCTCTTAGCTGACACGGGGCGTCCTCTGCGCGTAGGTGAGCGTGCAGCGCGTGCCCTTAGCTGACAGGGGCTGTCTCTGCGCGTAGGTGAGCGTGCAGCGTGTGCCCTTAGCTGACACGGGGCCGTCTCTGTGCGTAGGTGAGCGTGCAGCGTGTGCCCTTAGCTGACACGGGGCCGTCTCTGTGTGCGTAGGTGAGCGTGCAGCGCGTGCCCTTAGCTGACACGGGGCGTCTCTGTGTGTAGGGGAGCGTGCAGCGCGTGCCCTTAGCTGACACGGGGCCGTCTCTGCGCGTAGGTGAGCGTGCAGCGCGTGCCCTTAGCCGACACGGGGCCGTCTCTGTGCGTAGGTGAGCGTGCAGCGCGTGCCCTTAGCCGACACGGGGCCGTCTCTGTGCGTAGGTGAGCGTGCAGCGCGTGCCATTAGCTGACACGGGGCCGTCTCTGTGTGTAGGGTGAGCGTGCAGCGCGTGCCGTTAGCTGACACGGGGCCGTCTCTGTGTGTGTGGTGAGCGTGCAGTGTGTGCCGTTAGCTGACACGGGGCCGTCTCTGTGTGTAGGTGAGCGTGCAGCGCGTGCCGTTAGCTGACACGGGGCCGTCTCTGTGTGTAGGTGAGCGTGCAGCGGCGTGCCGTTAGCTGACACGGGGCCGTCTCTGTGTGTGTGGTGAGCGTGCAGTGTGTGCCGTTAGCTGACACGGGGCCGTCTCTGTGTGTAGGTGAGCGTGCAGCGCGTGCCGTTAGCTGACACGGGGCCGTCTCTGTGTGTAGGTGAGCGTGCAGCGCGTGCCCTTAGCTGACACGGGGCCGTCTCTGTGTGTAGGTGAGCGTGCAGCGCGTGCCGTTAGCTGACACGGGCCGTCTCTGTGTGTAGGTGAGCGTGCAGCGCGTGCCCTTAGCTGACACGGGGCCGTCTCTGTGTGTGTGGTGAGCGTGCAGTGTGTGCCGTTAGCTGACACGGGGCCGTCTCTGTGCGTAGGTGAGCGTGCAGCGCGTGCCGTTAGCTGACACGGGGCCGTCTCTGCGCGTAGGTGAGCGTGCAGCGCGTGCCCTTAGCTGACACGGGGCCGTCTCTGTGTGTAGGTGAGCGTGCAGCGCGTGCCCTTAGCTGACACGGGGCCGTCTCTGTGTGTAGGTGAGCGTGCAGCGCGCTGACACGGGGCCGTGCCGTTAGCTGACACGGGGCCATCTCTGTGCGTAGGTGAGCGTGCAGCGCGTGCCCTTAGCTGACACGGGGCCGTCTCTGCGCGTAGGTGAGCGTGCAGCGCGTGCCCTTAGCTGACACGGGGCCGTCTCTGCGCGTAGGTGAGCGTGCAGCGCGTGCCCTTAGCTGACACGGGGCCGTCTCTGCGCGTAGGTGAGCGTGCAGCGCGTGCCCTTAGCTGACAGGGGGCTGTCTCTGCGCGTAGGTGAGCGTGCAGCGCGTGCCCTTAGCTGACACGGGGCCGTCTCTGTGCGTAGGTGAGCGTGCAGCGTGTGCCCTTAGCTGACACGGGGCCGTCTCTGTGTGCGTAGGTGAGCGTGCAGCGCGTGCCGTTAGCTGACACGGGGCCGTCTCTGTGTGTAGGTGAGCATGCAGCGGCGTGCCGTTAGCTGACACGGGGCCGTCTCTGTGTGTGTGGTGAGCGTGCAGTGTGTGCCGTTAGCTGACACGGGGCCGTCTCTGTGTGTAGGTGAGCGTGCAGCGCGTGCCGTTAGCTGACACGGGCCGTCTCTGTGTGTAGGTGAGCGTGCAGCGCGTGCCCTTAGCTGACACGGGGCCGTCTCTGTGTGTAGGTGAGCGTGCAGCGCGTGCCGTTAGCTGACACGGGGCCGTCTCTGTGTGTAGGTGAGCGTGCAGCGCGTGCCCTTAGCTGACACGGGGCCGTCTCTGTGTGTGTGGTGAGCGTGCAGTGTGTGCCGTTAGCTGACACGGGGCCGTCTCTGTGCGTAGGTGAGCGTGCAGCGCGTGCCATTAGCTGACACGGGGCCGTCTCTGCGCGTTAGGTGAGTGTGTGCAGTGCGTGCCCTTAGCTGACACGGGGCCGTCTCTGTGTGTGTGGTGAGCGTGCAGCGCGTGCCCTTAGCTGACACGGAGCCGTCTCTGCGCGTAGGTGAGCGTGCAGCGCGTGCCGTTAGCTGACACGGGGCCATCTCTGTGCGTAGGTGAGCGTGCAGCGCGTGCCCTTAGCTGACACGGGGCCGTCTCTGTGTGTAGGTGTGCGTGCAGCGCGTGCCGTTAGCTGACACGGGGCCGTCTCTGCGCGTAGGTGAGCGTGCAGCGCGTGCCCTTAGCTGACACGGGGCCGTCTCTGTGTGTAGGTGAGCGTGCAGTGCGTGCCCTTAGCTGACACGGGGGCCGTCTCTGCGCGTAGGTGAGCGTGCAGCGCGTGCCCTTAGCTGACACGGGGCCGTCTCTGTGTGTAGGTGAGCGTGCAGCGTGTGCCCTTAGCTGACACGGGGCCGTCTCTGCGCGTAGGTGAGCGTGCAGCGCGTGCCCTTAGCTTAGCTGACACGGGGCCGTCTCTCTGTGTGTAGGGGAGGTGAGCGTGCAGCGCGTGCCCTTAGCTGACACGGGGCCGTCTCTGTGTGTAGGTGAGCGTGCAGCGCGTGCCCTTAGCCGACACGGGGGCCGTCTCTGTGTGTAGGTGAGCGTGCAGCGCGTGCCGTTAGCTGACACGGGGCCGTCTCTGTGCGTAGGTGAGCGTGCAGCGCGTGCCCTTAGCTGACACGGGGGCCGTCTCTGTGTGTAGGTGAGCGTGCAGCGCGTGCCGTTAGCTGACACGGGGCCGTCTCTGTGTGTAGGTGAGCGTGCAGCGCGTGCCCTTAGCTGACACGGGGCCGTCTCTGTGTGTAGGTGAGCGTGCAGTGCGTGCCGTTAGCTGACACGGGGCCGTCTCTGTGTGTAGGTGAGCGTGCAGCGCGTGCCGTTAGCTGACACTGGGGGCCGTCTCTGTGCGTAGGTGAGCGTGCAGCGCGTGCCGTTAGCTGACACGGGGCCGTCTCTGCGCGTAGGTGAGTGTGCAGTGCGTGCCCTTAGCTGACACGGGGCCGTCTCTGTGGTGTGGTGAGCGTGCAGCGCGTGCCGTTAGCTGACACGGAGCCGTCTCTGCGCGTAGGTGAGCGTGCAGCGCGTGCCGTTAGCTGACACGGGGCCGTCTCTGTGTGTAGGTGAGCGTGCAGTGCGTGCCCTTAGCTGACACGGGGCCGTCTCTGTGTGTAGGTGAGCGTGCAGCGCGTGCCCTTAGCTGACACGGGGCCGTCTCTGCGCGTAGGTGAGCGTGCAGCGCGTGCCCTTAGCTGACACGGGGCCGTCTCTGTGTGTAGGTGAGCGTGCAGTGCGTGCCCTTAGCTGACACGGGGCCGTCTCTGCGCGTAGGTGAGCGTGCAGCGCGTGCACGGGGGCCCGTCTTAGCTGACACGGGGCCGTCTCTGCGCGTAGGTGAGCGTGCAGCGTGTGCCCTTAGCTGACACGGGGGCGTCTCTGCGTGTAGGTGAGCGTGCAGCGCGTGCCCTTAGCTGACACGGGGCCGTCTCTGTGCGTAGGTGAGCGTGCAGCGCGTGCCCTTAGCTGACACGGGGCCGTCTCTGTGCGTAGGTGAGCGTGCAGCGCGTGCCCTTAGCTGACACGGGGCCGTCTCTGTGTGTAGGTGAGCGTGCAGCGCGTGCCCTTAGCTGACACGGGGCCGTCTCTGTGTGTAGGTGAGCGTGGTGAGCGACACGGGGCTGCAGGTGAGCGTGTGTGCCATTAGCTTAGCTGACACGGGGCCGTCTCTGTGTGTAGGTGAGCTGTGTGTGTAGGTGAGCAGCGCGTGCCGTTAGCTGACAGGGGGCCGTCTCTGTCTGTAGGTGAGCGTGCAGCGCGTGCCCTTAGCTGACACGGGGCCGTCTCTGCGCGTAGGTGAGCGTGCAGCGCGTGCCCTTAGCTGACAGGGGGCTGTCTCTGCGCGTAGGTGAGCGTGCAGCGTGTGCCCTTAGCTGACACGGGGCCGTCTCTGTGTGTAGGTGAGCGTGCAGCGCGTGCCCTTAGCCGACACGGGGCCGTCTCTGTGCGTAGGTGAGCGTGCAGCGCGTGCCCTTAGCTGACACGGGGCCGTCTCTGTGCGTAGGTGAGCGTGCAGCGCGTGCCATTAGCTGACACGGGGCCGTCTCTGTGTGTAGGTGAGCGTGCAGCGCGTGCCGTTAGCTGACACGGGGCCGTCTCTGTGTGTGTGGTGAGCGTGCAGTGTGTGCCGTTAGCTGACACGGGGCCGTCTCTGTGTGTAGGTGAGCGTGCAGCGCGTGCCGTTAGCTGACACGGGGCCGTCTCTGTGTGTAGGTGAGCATGCAGCGCGTGCCGTTAGCTGACACGGGGCCGTCTCTGTGTGTGTGGTGAGCGTGCAGTGTGTGCCGTTAGCTGACACGGGGCCGTCTCTGTGTGTAGGTGAGCGTGCAGCGCGTGCCGTTAGCTGACACGGGGCCGTCTCTGTGTGTAGGTGAGCGTGCAGCGCGTGCCCTTAGCTGACACGGGGCCGTCTCTGTGTGTAGGTGAGCGTGCAGCGCGTGCCGTTAGCTGACACGGGGCCGTCTCTGTGTGTAGGTGAGCGTGCAGCGCGTGCCCTTAGCTGACACGGGGCCGTCTCTGTGTGTGTGGTGAGCGTGCAGTGTGTGCCGTTAGCTGACACGGGGGCCGTCCGTCTCTGTGCCATTAGCTAGGTGAGTGTGCAGTGCGTGCCCTTAGCTGACACAGGGCCGTCTCTGTGCCCTTAGCTGACACGGAGCCGTCTCTGCGCGTAGCCGTTAGTGCAGCTGCACGGGGGCCGTCTCTGCGCGTGCCGTTAGCTGACACGGGGCCGTTAGCTGACACGGGGCCGTCTCTGTGTGTAGGTGAGCGTTGCAGTGCGTGCCCCTTAGCTGACACGGGGCCGTCTCTGCGCGTAGGTGAGCTCAGCGCGTGCCCTTAGCGTAGGTGTGTGTAGGTGAGCGTGCAGCGCGTGCCCTTAGCTGACACGGGGCCGTCTCTGTGTGTAGTGCGTGCCCTTAGCTGACACGGGGCCGTCTCTGTGTGTAGGTGAGCGTGCAGTGCGTGCCGTTAGCTGAGGGGCGCTCTGTAGCCAGCGCGTTAGCTGACACGGGGCCGTCTCTGTGTGTAGCCAGTGCGTGCCCTTAGCGCGTAGGTGAGCGTGCAGCGCGTGCCGTTAGCTGACACGGGGCCGTCTCTGCGCGTATCTCTGCCCTTAGCTGACACGGGGCCGTAGGTGAGCGTGCAGTGCGCGTGCCGGGGCCGTTCTGTGTGTAGCTGACACGGGGCCGTCTCTGTGTGTAGGTGAGCGACACGGGGCCGTGCAGCGCGTGCCGTTAGCTGACACGGGGCCGTCTCTGCGCGTAGGTGAGCGTGCAGCGCGTGCCCTTAGCTGACAGGGGGCTGGGCGCGTGCAGCGTGTGCCCTTAGCTGACACGGGGGCCGTGTGCGTAGGTGAGCGTGCAGCGTGCCCTTAGTGCACGGGGCCGTCTCTGCCCAGCGCGTTAGCTGACACGGGGCCGTCTCTGCGTGCATGCGCGTAGCTGACACGGGGCCGTGAGCGTGCAGCGCGTGCCCTTAGCTGACACGGGCCTTAGCCGACACGGGGCCGTCTCTGTGCGTAGGTGAGGTGAGCGTGCATTAGCTGACACGGGGCCGTCTCTGTGTGTAGGTGAGCCCGCGTTAGCTGACACGGGGCCGTCTCTGTGTGTGTGGTGAGCGTGCAGTAGCTGACACGGGGCCGTCTCTGTGTGTAGGTGAGCGTGCAGCGCGTGCCGTTAGCTGACACGGGGCCGTCTCTGTGTGTAGGTGAGCGTGCAGCGCGTGCCGTTAGCTTAGCGTGAGTGTGTGCAGCTGACACGGGGGCCGTCTCTGTGTGTAGGTGAGCGTGCAGCGCGTGCCCTGACACGGGGCCGTCTCTGTGTGTAGCTGACACGGGGCCGTCTCTGTGTGTAGGTGAGCGTGCAGCGCGTGCCGTTAGCTGACACGGGGCCGTCTCTGTGTGTAGGTGAGCGTGCAGCGCGTGCCCTTAGCTGACACGGGGCCGTAGGTGAGCGTGCAGCGCGTGCCCTTAGCTGACACGGGGCCGTCTCTGTGTGTAGGTGAGCGTGCAGTGCGTGCACGTTAGCGTGACACGGGGGCCGTCTCTGTGTGTAGTGAGCGCAGTGCGTGCCCTTAGCTGACACGGGGCCGTGAGCGTGCAGCGCGTGCCCTTAGCTGACACGGGGCCGTCTCTGCGCGTAGGTGAGCGTGCAGCGCGTGCCCTTAGCTGACACGGGGCCGTCTCTGTGCGTAGGTGAGCGTGCAGCGCGTGCCCTTAGCTGACACGGGGCCGTCTCTGCGCGTAGGTGAGCGTGCAGCGCGTGCCCTTAGCTGACACGGGGCCGTCTCTGTGTGTAGGTGAGCGTGCAGCGCGTGCCCTTAGCTGACACGGGGCCGTCTCTGTGTGTAGGTGAGCGTGCAGCGCGTGCCCTTAGCTGACACGGGGCCGTCTCTGTGCGTAGGTGAGCGTGCAGCGCGTGCCCTTAGCTGACACGGGGCCGTCTCTGTGTGTAGGTGAGCGTGCAGCGCGTGCCCTTAGCTGACACGGGGCCGTCTCTGTGTGTAGGTGAGCGTGCAGCGCGTGCCCTTAGCTGACACGGGGCCGTCTCTGCGTGTAGGTGAGCGTGCAGCGTGTGCCCTTAGCTGACACGGGGCCGTCTCTGTGTGTAGGTGAGCGTGCAGCGCGTGCCGTTAGCTGACACGGGGCCGTCTCTGTCGTAGGTGAGCGTGCAGCGCGTGCCCTTAGCTGACACGGGGCCGTCTCTGCGCGTAGGTGAGCGTGCAGCGCGTGCCCTTAGCTGACAGGGGGCTGTCTCTGCGCGTAGGTGAGCGTGCAGCGTGTGCCCTTAGCTGACACGGGGCCGTCTCTGTGTGTAGGTGAGCGTGCAGCGCGTGCCCTTAGCGTGCAGACTGACGGGGCCGTCCGTCTCTGTGCTGTAGGTGAGCGTGCAGCGCGTGCCCTTAGCTGTGCGTACACGGGCCCTTAGCCGACACGGGGCCGTCTCTGTGCGTAGGTGAGCGTGCAGCGCGTGCCATTAGCTGACACGGGGCCGTCTCTGTGTGTAGGTGAGCGTGCAGCGCGTGCCGTTAGCTGACACGGGGCCGTCTCTGTGTGTGTGGTGAGCGTGCAGTGTGTGCCGTTAGCTGACACGGGGCCGTCTCTGTGTGTAGGTGAGCGTGCAGCGCGTTGCCGTTAGCTGACACGGGGCCGTCTCTGTGTGTAGGTGAGCGTGCAGCGCGTGCCGTTAGCTGACACGGGGCCGTCTCTGTGTGTGTGGTGAGCGTGCAGTGTGTGCCGTTAGCTGACACGGGGCCGTCTCTGTGTGTAGGTGAGCGTGCAGCGCGTGCCGTTAGCTGACACGGGGCCGTCTCTGTGTGTAGGTGAGCGTGCAGCGCGTGCCCTTAGCTGACACGGGGCCGTCTCTGTGTGTAGGTGAGCGTGCAGCGCGTGCCGTTAGCTGACACGGGGCCGTCTCTGTGTGTAGGTGAGCGTGCAGCGCGTGCCCTTAGCTGACACGGGGCCGTCTCTGTGTGTAGGTGAGCGTGCAGTGTGTGCCGTTAGCTGACACGGGGCCGTCTCTGTGCGTAGGTGAGCGTGCAGCGCGTGCCGTTAGCTGACACGGGGCCGTCTCTGCGCGTAGGTGAGCGTGCAGTGCGTGCCCTTAGCTGACACGGGGCCGTCTCTGTGTGTAGGTGAGCGTGCAGCGCGTGCCCTTAGCTGACACGGAGCCGTCTCTGCGCGTAGGTGAGCGTGCAGCGCGTGCCGTTAGCTGACACGGGGCCGTCTCTGCGCGTAGGTGAGCGTGCAGCGCGTGCCCTTAGCTGACACGGGGCCGTCTCTGTGTGTAGGTGAGCGTGCAGTGCGTGCAGCGCGGGCCGTGCCGTTGAGCGTGCAGCTGACACGGGGCCGTCTCTGCGCGTAGGTGAGCGTGCAGCGTGTGCCCTTAGCTGACACGGGGCCGTCTCTGTGTGTAGGTGAGCGTGCAGCGCGTGCCCTTAGCTGACACGGGGCCGTCTCTGCGCGTAGGTGAGCGTGCAGCGCGTGCCCTTAGCTGACACGGGGCCGTCTCTGTGTGTAGGTGAGCGTGCAGCGCGTGTGCCCTTAGCTGACACGGGGGCCGTCTCTGCGCGTAGGTGAGCGTGCAGCGCGTGCCGTTAGCTGACACGGGGCCGTCTCTGTGTGTAGGTGAGCGTGCAGCGCGTGCCCTTAGCTGACACGGGGCCGTCTCTGTGTGTAGGTGAGCGTGCAGCGCGTGCCCTTAGCTGACACGGGGCCGTCTCTGTGTGTAGGTGAGCGTGCAGCGCGTGCCGTTAGCTGACACGGGGCCGTCTCTGCGCGTAGGTGAGCGTGCAGCGCGTGCCCTTAGCTGACACGGGGCCGTCTCTGTGTGTAGGTGAGCGTGCAGTGCGTGCCGTTAGCTGACACGGGGCCGTCTCTGTCTGCAGCGCGTGCCCTTAGCTGACACGGGGCCGTCTCTGTGTGTAGGTGAGCGTGCAGCGTGCCCTTAGTGCCGGGGGCCGTCTCTGTGCGTAGGTGAGCTGCAGCGCGTGCCGTTAGCTGACACGGGGGTCCGTCTCTGCCCTTAGCGTGTGTGCCCTTAGCGCGTGCCCGTTGCCGTTAGCTGACACGGGGCCGTCTCTGTGTGTAGGAGCGTGAGCGTGCAGTGCGTGCCCTTAGCTGACACGGGGCCGTCTCTGCGCGTAGGTGAGCGTGCAGCTTGTGAGCGTGCAGCGCGTGCCGGGGCCGTTAGCTGACACGGGGGGCCGTCTCTGCGCGCGTAGGTGAGCGTGCAGCGCGTGCCCTTAGCTGACACGGGGCCGTCTCTGTGTGTAGCGTGAGCGTGCAGTGCGTGCCCTTAGCTGCACACGGGGCCGTCTCTGCGCGTAGCTGAGGTGAGCGTGCAGCGCGTGCCGTTAGCTGACACGGGGCCGTCTCTGCGCGTAGGTGAGCGTGCAGCGCGTGCCCTTAGCTGACACGGGGCCGTCTCTGTGTGTAGGTGAGCGTGCAGTGCGTGCCCTTAGCTGACACGGGGCCGTCTCTGTGTGTAGGTGAGCGTGCAGCGCGTGCCCTTAGCTGACACGGGGCCGTCTCTGCGCGTAGGTGAGCGTGCAGCGTGTGCCCTTAGCTGACACGGGGGCCGTCTCTGCGCGTAGGTGAGCGTGCAGCGCGTGCCCTTAGCTGACACGGGGCCGTCTCTGCGCGTAGGTGAGCGTGCAGCGCGTGCTCTTAGCTGACACGGGGCCGTCTCTGCGCGTAGGTGAGCGTGCAGCGCGTGCCCTTAGCTGACAGGGGGCTGTCTCTGCGCGTAGGTGAGCGTGCAGCGTGTGCCCTTAGCTGACACGGGGGCCGTCTCTGTGCGTAGGTGAGCGTGCAGCGTGTGCCCTTAGCTGACACGGGGCCGTCTCTGTGTGCGTAGGTGAGCGTGCAGCGCGTGCCCTTAGCTGACACGGGGCCGTCTCTGTGTGTAGGGGAGCGTGCAGCGCGTGCCCTTAGCTGACACGGGGCCGTCTCTGCGCGTAGGTGAGCGTGCAGCGCGTGCCCTTAGCCGACACGGGGCCGTCTCTGTGCGTAGGTGAGCGTGCAGCGCGTGCCCTTAGCCGACACGGGGCCGTCTCTGTGCGTAGGTGAGCGTGCAGCGCGTGCCATTAGCTGACACGGGGCCGTCTCTGTGTGTAGGTGAGCGTGCAGCGCGTGCCGTTAGCTGACACGGGGCCGTCTCTGTGTGTGTGGTGAGCGTGCAGTGTGTGCCGTTAGCTGACACGGGGCCGTCTCTGTGTGTAGGTGAGCGTGCAGCGCGTGCCGTTAGCTGACACGGGGCCGTCTCTGTGTGTAGGTGAGCGTGCAGCGCGTGCCGTTAGCTGACACGGGGCCGTCTCTGTGTGTGTGGTGAGCGTGCAGTGTGTGCCGTTAGCTGACACGGGGCCGTCTCTGTGTGTAGGTGAGCGTGCAGCGCGTGCCGTTAGCTGACACGGGGCCGTCTCTGTGTGTAGGTGAGCGTGCAGCGCGTGCCCTTAGCTGACACGGGGCCGTCTCTGTGTGTAGGTGAGCGTGCAGCGCGTGCCCTTAGCTGACACGGGGCCGTCTCTGTGTGTAGGTGAGCGTGCAGCGCGTGCCCTTAGCTGACACGGGGCCGTCTCTGCGCGTAGGTGAGCGTGCAGCACGTGCCCTTAGCTGACACGGGGCCGTCTCTGTGTGTAGGTGAGCGTGCAGTGCGTGCCGTTAGCTGACACGGGGCCGTCTCTGCGCGTAGGTGAGCGTGCAGCGCGTGCCCTTAGCTGACACGGGGGCCGTCTCTGTGTGTAGGTGAGCGTGCAGTGCGTGCCCTTAGCTGACACGGAGCCGTCTCTGTGCGTAGGTGAGCGTGCAGCGCGTGCCGTTAGCTGACACGGGGCCGTCTCTGCGCGTAGGTGAGCGTGCAGCGCGTGCCCTTAGCTGACACGGGGCCGTCTCTGTGTGTAGGTGAGCGTGCAGTGCGTGCCCTTAGCTGACACAGGGCCGTCTCTGCGCGTAGGTGAGCGTGCAGCGCGTGCCCTTAGCTGACACGGGGCCGTCTCTGTGCGTAGGTGAGCGTGCAGCGTGTGCCCTTAGCTGACACGGGGCCGTCTCTGTGTGTAGGTGAGCGTGCAGCGCGTGCCCTTAGCTGACACGGGGCCGTCTCTGTGCGTAGGTGAGCGTGCAGCGCGTGCCGTTAGCTGACACGGGGCCGTCTCTGTGTGTAGGTGAGCGTGCAGCGCGTGCCCTTAGCTGACACGGGGCCGTCTCTGTGTGTAGGTGAGCGTGCAGCGCGTGCCGTTAGCTGACACGGGGCCGTCTCTGTGTGTAGGTGAGCGTGCAGCGCGTGCCCTTAGCTGACACGGGGCCGTCTCTGCGCGTAGGTGAGCGTGCAGCGCGTGCCCTTAGCTGACACGGGGCCGTCTCTGCGTGTAGGTGAGCGTGCAGCGCATGCCCTTAGCTGACACGGGGCCGTCTCTGTGTGTAGGTGAGCGTGCAGCGCGTGCCGTTAGCTGACACGGGGCCGTCTTTGTGTGTAGGTGAGCGTGCAGTGCGTGCCCTTAGCTGACACGGGGCCGTCTCTGCGCGTAGGTGAGCGTGCAGCTCGTGCCCTTAGCTGACACGGGGCCGTCTCTGCGCGTAGGTGAGCGTGCAGCGCGTGCCCTTAGCTGACACGGGGCCGTCTCTGTGTGTAGGTGAGCGTGCAGTGCGTGCCCTTAGCTGACACGGGGCCGTCTCTGTGTGTAGGTGAGCGTGCAGCGCGTGCCCTTAGCTGACACGGGGCCGTCTCTGCGCGTAGGTGAGCGTGCAGCGTGTGCCCTTAGCTGACACGGGGCCGTCTCTGCGCGTAGGTGAGCGTGCAGCGCGTGCCCTTAGCTGACACGGGGCCGTCTCTGCGCGTAGGTGAGCGTGCAGCGCGTGCTCTTAGCTGACACGGGGCCGTCTCTGCGCGTAGGTGAGCGTGCAGCGCGTGCCCTTAGCTGACACGGGGCCGTCTCTGCGCGTAGGTGAGCGTGCAGCGCGTGCCCTTAGCTGACACGGGGCCGTCTCTGTGCGTAGGTGAGCGTGCAGCGCGTGCCCTTAGCTGACACGGGGCCGTCTCTGTGTGTAGGTGAGCGTGCAGCGCGTGCCGTTAGCGGACACGGGGCCGTCTCTGTGTGTAGGTGAGCGTGCAGCGTGTGCCCTTAGCTGACACGGGGCCGTCTCTGCGCGTAGGTGAGCGTGCAGCGCGTGCCCTTAGCTGACACGGGGCCGTCTCTGTGTGTAGGTGAGCGTGCAGCGCGTGCCGTTAGCTGACACGGAGCCGTCTCTGCGCGTAGGTGAGCGTGCAGTGTGTGCCCTTAGCTGACACGGGGCCGTCTCTGCGCGTAGGTGAGCGTGCAGCGCGTGCCCTTAGCTGACACGGGGCCGTCTCTGTGTGTAGGTGAGCGTGCAGTGCGTGCCCTTAGCTGACACGGAGCCGTCTCTGTGCGTAGGTGAGCGTGCAGCGCGTGCCGTTAGCTGACACGGGGCCGTCTCTGCGCGTAGGTGAGCGTGCAGCGCGTGCCCTTAGCTGACACGGGGCCGTCTCTGTGTGTAGGTGAGCGTGCAGTGCGTGCCCTTAGCTGACACGGGGCCGTCTCTGCGCGTAGGTGAGCGTGCAGCGCGTGCCGTTAGCTGACACGGGGGCCGTCTCTGCGCGTAGGTGAGCGTGCAGCGCGTGCCCTTAGCTGACACGGGGCCGTCTCTGTGTGTAGGTGAGCGTGCAGTGCGTGCCCTTAGCTGACACGGGGCCGTCTCTGTGTGTAGGTGAGCGTGCAGCGCGTGCCCTTAGCTGACACGGGGCCGTCTCTGCGCGTAGGTGAGCGTGCAGCGTGTGCCCTTAGCTGACACGGGGCCCGTCTCTGCGCGTAGGTGAGCGTGCAGCGCGTGCCCTTAGCTGACACGGGGCCGTCTCTGCGCGTAGGTGAGCGTGCAGCGCGTGCTCTTAGCTGACACGGGGCCGTCTCTGCGCGTAGGTGAGCGTGCAGCGCGTGCCCTTAGCTGACAGGGGGCTGTCTCTGCGCGTAGGTGAGCGTGCAGCGTGTGCCCTTAGCTGACACGGGGCCGTCTCTGTGCGTAGGTGAGCGTGCAGCGTGTGCCCTTAGCTGACACGGGGCCGTCTCTGTGTGCGTAGGTGAGCGTGCAGCGCGTGCCCTTAGCTGACACGGGGCCGTCTCTGTGTGTAGGGGAGCGTGCAGCGCGTGCCCTTAGCTGACACGGGGCCGTCTCTGCGCGTAGGTGAGCGTGCAGCGCGTGCCCTTAGCCGACACGGGGCCGTCTCTGTGCGTAGGTGAGCGTGCAGCGCGTGCCCTTAGCCGACACGGGGCCGTCTCTGTGCGTAGGTGAGCGTGCAGCGCGTGCCATTAGCTGACACGGGGCCGTCTCTGTGTGTAGGTGAGCGTGCAGCGCGTGCCGTTAGCTGACACGGGGCCGTCTCTGTGTGTGTGGTGAGCGTGCAGTGTGTGCCGTTAGCTGACACGGGGCCGTCTCTGTGTGTAGGTGAGCGTGCAGCGCGTGCCGTTAGCTGACACGGGGCCGTCTCTGTGTGTAGGTGAGCGTGCAGCGCGTGCCGTTAGCTGACACGGGGCCGTCTCTGTGTGTGTGGTGAGCGTGCAGTGTGTGCCGTTAGCTGACACGGGGCCGTCTCTGTGTGTAGGTGAGCGTGCAGCGCGTGCCGTTAGCTGACACGGGGCCGTCTCTGTGTGTAGGTGAGCGTGCAGCGCGTGCCCTTAGCTGACACGGGGCCGTCTCTGTGTGTAGGTGAGCGTGCAGCGCGTGCCGTTAGCTGACACGGGGCCGTCTCTGTGTGTAGGTGAGCGTGCAGCGCGTGCCCTTAGCTGACACGGGGCCGTCTCTGTGTGTGTGGTGACACGTGAGCGTGCAGTGTGTGCCGTTAGCTGACACGGGGGCCGTCTCTGTGCGTAGGTGAGCGTGCAGCGCGTGCCGTTAGCTGACACGGGGCCGTCTCTGCGCGTAGGTGAGTGTGCAGTGCGTGCCCTTAGCTGACACGGGGCCGTCTCTGTGTGTGTGGTGAGCGTGCAGCGCGTGCCCTTAGCTGACACGGAGCCGTCTCTGCGCGTAGGTGAGCGTGCAGCGCGTGCCGTTAGCTGACACGGGGCCGTCTCTGTGTGTAGTGAGCGTGCAGTGCGTGCCCTTAGCTGACACGGGGCCGTCTGTGCGCGTAGGTGAGCGTGCAGCGCGTGCCCTTAGCTGACACGGGGCCGTCTCTGCGCGTAGGTGAGCGTGCAGCGCGTGCCCTTAGCTGACACGGGGCCGTCTCTGTGTGTAGGTGAGCGTGCAGTGCGTGCCCTTAGCTGACACGGGGCCGTCTCTGCGCGTAGGTGAGCGTGCAGCGCGTGCCCTTAGCTGACACGGGGCCGTCTCTGTGTGTAGGTGAGCGTGCAGCGTGTGCCCTTAGCTGACACGGGGCCGTCTCTGTGTGTAGGTGAGCGTGCAGCGCGTGCCCTTAGCTGACACGGGGCCGTCTCTGTGCGTAGGTGAGCGTGCAGCGCGTGCCCTTAGCTGACACGGGGCCGTCTCTGTGTGTAGGTGAGCGTGCAGCGCGTGCCCTTAGCTGACACGGGGCCGTCTCTGTGTGTAGGTGAGCGTGCAGCGCGTGCCCTTAGCTGACACGGGGCCGTCTCTGTGTGTAGGTGAGCGTGCAGCGCGTGCCCTTAGCTGACACGGGGCCGTCTCTGCGCGTAGGTGAGCGTGCAGCACGTGCCCTTAGCTGACACGGGGCCGTCTCTGTGTGTAGGTGAGCGTGCAGTGCGTGCCGTTAGCTGACACGGGGCCGTCTCTGCGCGTAGGTGAGCGTGCAGCGCGTGCCCTTAGCTGACACGGGGCCGTCTCTGTGTGTAGGTGAGCGTGCAGCGCGTGCCCTTAGCTGACACGGGGCCGTCTCTGTGCGTAGGTGAGCGTGCAGCGCGTGCCGTTAGCTGACACGGGGCCGTCTCTGCGCGTAGGTGAGCGTGCAGCGCGTGCCCTTAGCTGACACGGGGCCGTCTCTGCGTGTAGGTGAGCGTGCAGCGCGTGCCCTTAGCTGACACGGGGCCGTCTCTGCGCGTAGGTGAGCGTGCAGCGCGTGCCCTTAGCTGACACGGGGCCGTCTCTGCGCGTAGGTGAGCGTGCAGCGCGTGCCCTTAGCTGACACGGGGCCGTCTCTGTGCGTAGGTGAGCGTGCAGCGCGTGCCCTTAGCTGACACGGGGCCGTCTCTGTGCGTAGGTGAGCGTGCAGCGCGTGCCGTTAGCTGACACGGGGCCGTCTCTGTGTGTAGGTGAGCGTGCAGCGCGTGCCCTTAGCTGACACGGGGCCGTCTCTGTGTGTAGGTGAGCGTGCAGCGCGTGCCGTTAGCTGACACGGGGCCGTCTCTGTGTGTAGGTGAGCGTGCAGCGCGTGCCCTTAGCTGACACGGGGCCGTCTCTGCGCGTAGGTGAGCGTGCAGCGCGTGCCCTTAGCTGACACGGGGCCGTCTCTGCGTGTAGGTGAGCGTGCAGCGCATGCCCTTAGCTGACACGGGGCCGTCTCTGTGTGTAGGTGAGCGTGCAGCGCGTGCCGTTAGCTGACACGGGGCCGTCTTTGTGTGTAGGTGAGCGTGCAGTGCGTGCCCTTAGCTGACACGGGGCCGTCTCTGCGCGTAGGTGAGCGTGCAGCTCGTGCCCTTAGCTGACACGGGGCCGTCTCTGCGCGTAGGTGAGCGTGCAGCGCGTGCCCTTAGCTGACACGGGGCCGTCTCTGTGTGTAGGTGAGCGTGCAGTGCGTGCCCTTAGCTGACACGGGGCCGTCTCTGTGTGTAGGTGAGCGTGCAGCGCGTGCCCTTAGCTGACACGGGGCCGTCTCTGCGCGTAGGTGAGCGTGCAGCGTGTGCCCTTAGCTGACACGGGGCCGTCTCTGCGCGTAGGTGAGCGTGCAGCGCGTGCCCTTAGCTGACACGGGGCCGTCTCTGCGCGTAGGTGAGCGTGCAGCGCATGCTCTTAGCTGACACGGGGCCGTCTCTGCGTGTAGGTGAGCGTGCAGCGCGTGCCCTTAGCTGACACGGGGCCGTCTCTGCGCGTAGGTGAGCGTGCAGCGCGTGCCCTTAGCTGACACGGGGCCGTCTCTGCGCGCAGGTGAGCGTGCAGCGCGTGCCCTTAGCTGACACGGGGCCGTCTCTGTGCGTAGGTGAGCGTGCAGCGCGTGCCGTTAGCGGACACGGGGCCGTCTCTGTGTGTAGGTGAGCGTGCAGCGTGTGCCCTTAGCTGACACGGGGCCGTCTCTGCGCGTAGGTGAGCGTGCAGCGCGTGCCCTTAGCTGACACGGGGCCGTCTCTGTGTGTAGGTGAGCGTGCAGCGCGTGCCGTTAGCTGACACGGAGCCGTCTCTGCGCGTAGGTGAGCGTGCAGTGTGTGCCCTTAGCTGACACGGGGCCGTCTCTGCGCGTAGGTGAGCGTGCAGCGCGTGCCCTTAGCTGACACGGGGCCGTCTCTGCGCGTAGGTGAGCGTGCAGTGCGTGCCCTTAGATGACACGGGGCCGTCTCTGCGCGTAGGTGAGCGTGCAGCGCGTGCCGTTAGCTGACACGGGGCCGTCTCTGCGCGTAGGTGAGCGTGCAGCGCGTGCCGTTAGCTGACACGGGGCCGTCTCTGCGCGTAGGTGAGCGTGCAGCGCGTGCCGTTAGCTGACACGGGGCCGTCTCTGTGCGTAGGTGAGCGTGCAGCGCGTGCCGTTAGCTGACACGGGGCCGTCTCTGTGCGTAGGTGAGCGTGCAGCGCGTGCCGTTAGCTGAACGGGGCCGTCTCTGTGCGTAGGTGAGCGTGCAGCGCGTGCCGTTAGCTGACACGGGGCCGTCTCTGTGTGTAGGTGAGCGTGCAGCGCGTGCCCTTAGCTGACACGGGGCCGTCTCTGTGTGTAGGTGAGCGTGCAGCGCGTGCCCTTAGCTGACACGGGGCCGTCTCTGCGCGTAGGTGAGCGTGCAGCGCGTGCCCTTAGCTGACACGGGGCCGTCTCTGTGCGTAGGTGAGCGTGCAGCGCGTGCCCTTAGCTGACACGGGGCCGTCTCTGTGTGTAGGTGAGCGTGCAGCGCGTGCCGTTAGCTGACACGGGGCCGTCTCTGTGTGTAGGTGAGCGTGCAGCGCGTGCCCTTAGATGACACGGGGCCGTCTCTGTGCGTAGGTGAGCGTGCAGCGCGTGCCCTTAGCTGACACGGGGCCGTCTCTGTGCGTAGGTGAGCGTGCAGCGTGTGCCCTTAGCTGACACGGGGCCGTCTCTGTGCGTAGGTGAGCGTGCAGCGCGTGCCCTTAGCTGACACGGGGCCGTCTCTGTGTGTAGGTGAGCGTGCAGCGCGTGCCCTTAGCTGACATGGAGCCGTCTCTGTGTGTGTAGGTGAGCGTGCAGCGCGTGCCGTTAGCTGACACGGGGCCGTCTCTGCGCGTAGGTGAGCGTGCAGCGCGTGCCCTTAGCTGACACGGGGCCGTCTCTGTGCGTAGGTGAGCGTGCAGCGCGTGCCCTTAGCTGACACGGAGCCGTCTCTGTGTGTAGGTGAGCGTGCAGCGTGTGCCCTTAGCTGACACAGGGCCGTCTCTGTGTGTAGGTGAGCGTGCAGCGCGTGCCCTTAGCTGACACGGGGCCATCTCTGTGTGTAGGTGAGCGTGCAGCGCGTGCCCTTAGCTGACACGGGGCCGTCTCTGTGCGTAGGTGAGCGTGCAGCGCGTGCCCTTAGCTGACATGGAGCCATCTCTGTGTGTAGGTGAGCGTGCAGCGCGTGCCCTTAGCTGACACGGGGCCGTCTCTGCGCGTAGGTGAGCGTGCAGCGCGTGCCCTTAGCTGACACGGGGCCGTCTCTGCGCGTAGGTGAGCGTGCAGCGCGTGCCCTTAGCTGACACGGGGCCGTCTCTGTGCGTAGGTGAGCGTGCAGCGCGTGCCCTTAGCTGACACGGAGCCGTCTCTGTGTGTAGGTGAGCGTGCAGCGTGTGCCCTTAGCTGACACAGGGCCGTCTCTGTGTGTAGGTGAGCGTGCAGCGCGTGCCCTTAGCTGACACGGGGCCGTCTCTGTGTGTAGGTGAGCGTGCAGCGCGTGCCCTTAGCTGACACGGGGCCGTCTCTGTGCGTAGGTGAGCGTGCAGCGCGTGCCCTTAGCTGACACGGGGCCGTCTCTGTGCGTAGGTGAGCGTGCAGCGCGTGCCGTTAGCTGACACGGGGCCGTCTCTGTGTGTAGGTGAGCGTGCAGCGTGTGCCCTTAGCTGACACAGGGCCGTCTCTGTGTGTAGGTGAGCGTGCAGCGCGTGCCCTTAGCTGACACGGGGCCGTCTCTGTGTGTAGGTGAGCGTGCAGCGCGTGCCCTTAGCTGACACGGGGCCGTCTCTGCGCGTAGGTGAGCGTGCAGCGCGTGCCGTTAGCTGACACGGGGCCGTCTCTGTGTGTAGGTGAGCGTGCAGCGCGTGCCCTTAGCTGACACGGGGCCGTCTCTGTGCGTAGGTGAGCGTGCAGCGCGTGCCCTTAGCTGACACGGAGCCGTCTCTGTGTGTAGGTGAGCGTGCAGCGCGTGCCGTTAGCTGACACGGGGCCGTCTCTGTGTGTAGGTGAGCGTGCAGCGCGTGCCCTTAGCTGACACGGAGCCGTCTCTGTGTGTAGGGGAGCGTGCAGCGCGTGCCCTTAGCTGACACGGGGCCGTCTCTGCGCGTAGGTGAGCGTGCAGCGTGTGCCCTTAGCTGACACGGGGCCGTCTCTGTGCGTAGGTGAGCGTGCAGCGCGTGCCCTTAGCTGACACGGAGCCGTCTCTGTGTGTAGGTGAGCGTGCAGCGCGTGCCGTTAGATGACACGGGGCTGTCTCCGCATGTCGGTTAGCGTGCAGCGCGTGCCTTTAGCTGACATGGGGCCGTCTCTGCGCGTGTCGGTGAGCGTGCTCTGATATGTGAGGGGTCTGCAGAAGCCATGCATGGATTTCCTAATGTTTTGCACCAAAATAAACTTGTACTTTTTCCCATGAACTCATTGAGATCCCCTTGTATTTAGCTTTGCCTGTAATTTTTTTTCTCTTTTTTTAGGTTTTTTAGGTTTCGGTCATAAGGCTCATGGTGAGCGCCAGAGAGACAGAGACAGAGAGAGAGAAAGTAAGAAATCACCCCCCTCCATAGGGGGTGGCCATGCCACAATCCCTTCTCTTCCAGTCACCTGTCGAGATTCTGGGCATGCATGCGTATATGCCAGTGTGAGTTTCAAGTTGCTGATCCAGGGCCCGAACCGCAGTTTGCCAGCTTTGCCCAGAATATGAATTAGAATTCCATGTAAAGAGGATGTCGGTGTGTATGGAATGGTTATGGGATCATCTTGGTTTCCTGGGCTTTCCTTGTCATTGAGCTACAACATTTATATTAGTTTTAGAAACTCCTCGTCCAGCCATTCAGCAAACACTGAGTATCGGGTACCTGCCAGATGCTGTCGTACTGAGGACGGACAGGCTGTCGGAGAGAAATGCCAGGCCTCTGGGGGTCTCCTGCTGTGTGGACATATAAAGACAGCTTTGGGGAGCCCTGCTTGGCCACGCGGGATCTGGCTTCCCGCGTGCAACACTTAGCTGCTGGGGCCTGCCCTAAGGGAGCACTCGAAAGGTTTGCTCCGGCAAGGCCGAGAGTGGGCCCGACTTCCCAGCCTGCCTGTCGGCCCCTAGCAGACACCGGGGCAGCCACGCGGGAGTCCACGCTGCTTTTCTGAGCAGCAGCTGGGAGAACGTTTCCTGAACACCGTCTGCTCCTCCCGAGTGCTGACAGGTAGGACGAAGGCAGCGCGTGGGTGCCTCTCAAGTAAAGGTTCTGTTTCCCAGTGTGAGGCCTGGAGCCACATCAGACAGTGGTTTCCCACGAGATCTTCTTTTTACGTTATTTATGTGTGAACAGCAGGGCAGGAATCTCCACAGGACAGACACACAGCCATGGCCACGGGCCCTGGGAGCGCCGCAGGTTTTCAAGGTAGAGCAGCTGCGAACGGCCGGTGGACTGCTTCTGGGGTGAGCAGGCAGCGCCCGAACACTTACTCCTACTATGAAAGCCAGTTCACAGGGTCCAGTTTAAACAGTACCGGCTGGAACTGCTTGTAGAGACCACGTGATCGGTGTGCACTCGGATCTGCCAGGTCCCTGGTTCTAAGACACGCACCATGTCCCTGTTCATTTCCCAACTCCTGATGTGCTTCGGATACACTCATGACCCGTATGTGTGTATGTGTGTGTGTGTGTGAGATGTGTGTGGGGGATGTTCGTCAGCTGTGGTGTGTATGAGTGTGTATGTGATGTGAGTGTATGTGGTTTGTGGTGTGTGGTATGACTGTATGTGTGGATGTGTGCGGATGGTGTGTGTTTGTGTGCTGTGTACGTGTGTGCGTGTGTGGGGGTAACTTACTTAGCAGTATATACTTCTCTCACATCTTACCAGCTCTTTTTCACCGTGGTTGGAAGAATGCAGATCCTATTCTAGTCGCAAGCTCCCTTAGGGTGACTAGTGCTCAGACTGTCACATGGTCAGGAAGGGAAGGAGACACGTGTGTGACACTCACAGGGGTAGGGAATCACTCTGCATGCCATCCCCACGTCTGCACAGTGAGCCCTGGCTTTTCTGTGACTGACAGTCATGTGCGTAGCAGTTCAGGACGTTCTGGGCATGCAGCTGTCCCTGTATAGAAAACAGGAGAGGGGCCGTGTAGTCAGCTGGAGTTCGAGTCCCGGACCCGGTGGCTTAAACTCACGCCGGGCGCATGTCCATGCATGCCCAAGATCCTGAGAGGAGAATGGAGGAGAAGGGATTGTGGCGTGGCAATCCCCCTGGGGGGTGATTTCTCACTTTCTGTCTCTCTGTCTCTTTCTGGTGAGCACACGTGCCCTATAGCAAACCAAACAAACAAACAAAAAAACCAAAAAAAACCAGGAGAGAGTAACTAAGTCAGAGCGAAGCAAAATGATCGTAGCTAACAACATGAAAATCAGACAGCAGTACCTTTGTAGGAACTCAGAGCTCACAGTAAAAAAGGCAACTTACAGACGCACAAACATTTGATCTAGAAAAAGTCTAAACAATACAATTATTTTCTGTTATCTTGAAATAGTCCTAGTTAACTTTGTTCCAAAATTTAAAATGAGTCAACACTCTGAAAAGGTGTTTTGACACTGAGAGTTACTTTCTGAAGGGAAAATAAAATGCCTCTTTTAGAAAGAATTATTGGGAACCAGCAGTTAGCGTAATGGCTATGTCGCTGGACTCCCACGTAGTCAACCGTGGTTCACGTCCCGGACCCGGTGGCTTAAAACTCACGACGGATGCGTGTGCGTGCGTGCACAAGATCCCGAGAGGAGAATGGAGGAGAAAGGGATTGCAGCGTGACCATCCCCCCTGGGAGGTGATTTCTCGCTTTCTGTCTCTCTTGTCTCTCTCTGTCTGTCTGGCAAGCGCACGCGCCCTATAGTGAAAATCTCTCAAAAAAAATTATTTATTTAACTTTATTGTTACTATTATTTTAATTTGGTACAAGGCACGTCCATATACCAGAGAGAGAGAGAGAGAGAGAGTGAAAAAGCAAGCCGCCAGGTCTGGGACTCAAACTGTGGTCCAGCGCCTTAACCACCACACCACCTACCGGCCCCCCCAAATTCCTCTTTTTCAACACGTTTGAAAGGAGCTGATATCTGACTTATTCCTAATGTTTGGAAAAGTTTGCTTATGTTGTTGAACTGGCAGCTTGAAGTCAAATTTTTTAAATCTTTTTATCCCCCTTTAATTTGCTAGAGGGTATATGTGCTCACCAGAGAGAGATGAGAGAGAGAGAGAGAGAGAGAAGCACCTCTCACAGGGCGTGATCTTGTGCCAATCGCTTTTCCTCCATTTCTCCCTCCCGTTTCTCCCTCCTTTTGGAATTTTGGGCACACATGCACAGTGTCTGGCATGTTTTTCAAGCTAGTGGGTCTAAGACCCGAACTGTGCAGTCGCCCATGCAGGATCCAGCCCTTTACCCACATCACCTGCTGGCCCTAGAACACAGGTTCTTAAGGAGACATTTCCTCAGCTGCTGCTCGGAGAACAGCGGACCCAGATGATGGAAGTCCAGGTAAGTTCCTGGAGGGACTCACTCGAGTCCTTGGTCAGCGGGGCCCGACACAGCAGTGACACGGACGGGGTGGCTCAGAAGACGGAAGTGTGCTCTCCCACAGCCATGGAGGAGAGGTCTGAAGTCAAAGCGTCGGCAGGGATGGTGTCCCGAGGCCTCTGTCCTCGCTGGTGGACGCGTTTTTCTCGTGTCCTCCCATGGTCTTCCTGTGCGTCTGCGTGCTCGCCCCGTCTTCCTAGAGGGACACCAGGCATAGAGGACCAGGGCCCGCCCCAGTGACCTCCGTTTGCTGTCCCTGCCTCTCTAGAGACCCTGAAGTACTGGTCGGAAACTCACACGGGGATTTTGAAGGGACACAAATGAGTCCACAGTGTCGGTCTCCACCATCCAGGCCAACCCGATGGAGTCCATGTCAGCACCGAACTGTCACACCTGGGCCTTTGGTTCCTCTGAAGTGTCCCGACACTCAGAGCAGCCTGATGTTTCAGGTCGGAGAGAGAAAAGCCGAAGGGTAACAGACACTGTGCAAAGCTCACTACAGTAAGTTTTCTGGTGCTCATACCTCATTGTGCTGCTTAAAATTCTTCAATGTCTCCGAACTAGATCAATTCTAAAATCCTTTGCTTGGCATTTGAAACTCAGGAGAAACAAATTCTTGCCTGGATATTTTATTTTTTAATAAGTGCCAGAGGATGCATGAGCTTCCCAGAGACAGAGAGATAGATAGAGAGAGAGAAAGAGAGAGAGAGAGAGAGAGAGAGAGAGAGACAGCAGCACCCTTCCTGCCAAGGGCGTGGAGTCCTGCCACAATCTCTTGTCCCTTTGTCCTGTCAGGATTTGGGGCACGTATACGTCCCCAACATGTTTTACAAGCCACTGGGGCCCAGATTCAAAGTGCAGTCGGCCATGTGGGATCTGGTTCCTTTAACCGCTGGGCTGGAGGCCAGCCTCCTGTGTGCTCTGCAGTCACGTCCCGCCCCAGGGCTGCAGGTCCTCCACTCCTTGTGGGGATCCTCCTGCCTGGGACCTGGCCCTGCCACCAGAGGCCCTCTATGACTCTCTCAGCCTGTCTTTCAGTGCCCCTAGCACAATATTCTACTATAGAATATGCTACTTAGCCTTTTCATCTGCCTCCTTTCCCTGCTAGAGTCCAGACCAGGAGGCCGCAGGCACGGGCCTTCTTTCTTTAGACTGTGTCTGGTTTTGCATGGTTTATGCAGGGGGAGTCCTCAGACCTGGGTTAGGCGGATTAATAATCAGCTGTGGGACTGGACGACATCTCAGTGGTAAAGCTCGGTGCTCGGCAAAGCTGACCCCAGGGAGGTTCCTGGTTTGCATCTGGAGACCTCCCTGAGTACGCTGGACACATGGTGCCCATGATCTGGGGCTCGATGGGCCTGGGGGTACCTCGTGGCATCGAGGCCCCATGGGGGGTGGGGTGCTTTCTCTCTGTTCTCTCTCCCTCACTCATGGAAGAAATAAATACAGAAACTTAAAAAATAATACAGTGCATTTGTAAAAAATCTGAGGTCAAACTATATTCCTTAGTATTTGCTCCTTGAATTAATTATAGTTACCACTAATTTCTTGATAACTCGTTACTCACATGTCACCGACTTCCAAGGACAGTTATCTGGGAGAACTGCATCGTATTATTCTAGTAAAGCTGCGTGCAGGATCTGCAGCAGGACAGGCTGCGGGAGAGAATGCTGTCTTAAATGCTGAAGAAAAACACAAGTGAAAAATTAAAACACACAAGCACAAAAACGTTATCTGTCATTGGGGTTATAATTTACTTATTTAAAAACAAACAAACAAAGAAAAACAAAACCTCTTCTTACTTGTGACTGTGGATTTTGTTTCTGGCTTTCAGATCCTTAAATATTAAACTGCTCTGCTTTTTCTGCTGAACAGGTTTCCCCTCTCCCATCCAACCAGGACGGTATGAAGATGGTGGTCAGGATGATCTTGGCCTCTGGATTCCATTAGGGTCATATTAGGGACTTGGAGGCGCAGGAAGTTGGCTGCCGCCCACCCCTCCCTAACCAGCATTCTGCCTGGCAAAGCCTGCCAGGTGCCTGATTGTGCAGAGAAATGGGATGGGATCACTGAGTGTGACAGTCAGGAGAGATTTCACAGATCACAAGTGTTTGGAGAGACGAGTCGAAACCCGGCCATGGAAATGTGGCTGCCGGGAGTGGTCTGCCAGCGGGAGCCCAAGGTCACTCAGCGTCACCGCTTTTTTGGACGGGAGCCCGACGGCAAGAGAGGCCTCGAGGTGTACCCTGGCGGATGGAGTCTTTGTGAAGATTCTGGACAGCCGTTTCACCTGGTCAGCCTGCAGGCCCAGGGAAGCTGGAGTTTATAGGACGTGGTGGATAATAAGCCTTTAAATAATGGCGTTTTCGCAGTCCGTCCTCGGAGGAGTACAATGCCAACTTTGTTGTGAGGCAGATGGTGGGGAAAAAGGTGGATGTGAATCTGATCATTTAGCAGGCAAATTAATTTATGTGACAATAACCAGCCTCCAAATTGGGTTTATTGACTCATTACATTTTCTCCCTATGAAATTTAGTGAAATGCCAAACTCTACATTTTAGAGGAGCTGAAGGTTATTTTCTCATTGTGAGAGGGGGCACATTCAGTGTTAGTCTGGATCTATATTAACAATATTCCCACAGCGTCGAGTGAGTTGGTGATTTTCCGTAGTTTAAGGATAATACATTCGTAATAAAATTACGGCCCTTAAGGCAATCCTCAGTTGAGCTTACAAATAATCAATTATTTAATTTCTGGGTCAGTTTTTTTTTTTTTTTTCTTTTTTGGTGCAGCCCAAGTAATTTTCAAGACAAAAATAAATATATTAGACCAGTAAAACCTCAAATTATCTTGATAAGTGGACAAAAAAGAAAATAAATAAAGGGAGAAACAGAATGAAGGAATGAAGGGAAAGAGAACAAAGGGAGGATTTTTTTTTTTTTGAGAGATTTTTGCTCCAGGGCACATGTGCTCGCTGGAGAGACAGAGAGACAGAAAGCCAGAAATCACCCCTTGCCCCAGGAGAATGGCCACGCCGCAATCCCTTCTCCTCCACTCCCCTCTCGGGGTTTTAGGCACGCATGTACACGCACCTGCATGAGTTTTAAGACAGTGGGTCTGGGACTTGAAGCGTGGTCGACTCCATGGAAGTCCAGTGACAGAACCATTATGTCATCTGCTGGCCTTCAGGGAGGATTTGAATGTCATTTTAGCTGCCTCCTCAGATGGAAAAATCTGCTCATTGTGGCAAGGTTATCTTACGTGGTCCACTAAGGATAAGTGACTAAAAAAAGCCTTTTTTTGCCCCCCTTTTTTTTTTTAAGAGAGATTTTTTGCTATAAGGCATGTGTACTCGCTGGAGAGACAGAGGGACAGAAAATGAGAAATCACTCCTGAGAGATGGCCACGCCACAATCCCTTCTCCTCCATTCTCCTCTCGGGATTTTGGACATGCATGCACACGCACCCAGCATGAGTTTAAGCCACGGGGTCAGGACTTGAACCACGGTCAACTACACGGGAGTCTAGTAATGTAACCATTACACTATCTGCTGGTCCCAAGGAAAGACTTTTATTATAGAATCAAGAAGAGAAACGAAGCACAGACTGATTCTTAGACTCCGGTGGTAGGACAGTACACTGTTATGATCTGTAAATTAGAACCGCTCTCCAAGTCTCCAGGACATGGGGTCAGGTATACCCACAGCTCTTCTGAAGCCAGCGGGGGCCTGCTCCTCACGGCACAGACAGCCGAAGGCTCCTCAGGCAGGCGTGTGCTCTGCCATGCCAGGAACCACCCGGGGACCGGCTCCTGGGTGGGCTCATCCCAGCCTTTCCAAAGCCATGCCCTCTCATCTTCATCCTAGCTTGTTCTTATCTCCACAGGCCAAGAATATCTGGTAGAGATTTCCTTTCTGTATGCAATGCAAAAGTAATTCATTTAGTGACTACACTATTCAATACACTTATTTCCTCATTAAAGCTTATTTTATTTTATTCATGATAGAGAGTGTGTGTGCCTGAGAGAGAGAAAATGGGAGAGAAAAAGCGTGAGAGAGAGCAGCGCCTTCCACGGGGGCTCTCACATGCAGCCCCCCCTCCGCTGTCCCCTGGCAGCCCGTGAGCACCTGCACGTGATCTCTGCATATTTTCAAGCCAGCCTGGGGGTCTGAGCCCGCAGTTGGTCACGTGCTCCGGCTCACCATTCAGTTTGCCGCCAGTTGTGCCACCAGGTCGGGTCTTACATTGGTTTCTTGGTGACCAATGTCCATAAATACATTCTTGGTTGCAAAGATTTGAAACTCTGGGCTGTCTGGGTGGACATAGACTCATCAGAGGACGTCTGTCCTTTTCCTCTCAAACATCCCAGGTGTTTGTCTATGCACTTATGAACATGGGAGTATGATTATGTGGATACCTTGTTTCTGAAGTAAAGAGGCCAGAATTATTATTATTCGTGATTATTATCTGACTTGCATTATTCACAGAACGATATATATGTTCTTGAATGATGTCACTTAACCATTTTTTTTTTTTTTTTTTTTTTTTTTTTTTTGCCAGAAAGCACATGCAGTCACCAGAGACAGAGAGGAGAGGAACAGGAGAAAGCACCCCCATGGGAAGGGTCACACGGCAATCCTTCCTTCAGCTCCCTCCCCTGGGGCTTTGGGCATGCACGCTCACATGCACAGCATGCTTCTGAAGCCGCTGGGGCTGGGACTTGAACTGTGCATCGGACATGTGGAATCTGACTCCCTTAACCACCAGGCCATGACGTTGGCCCAACATCGATCTTCCATTTTCATATTTATAATTTTCAGCTTCTTCTTCTCGGAGGTGGACAAAAGCAGAGGCCTCTTTCTTTTCATGGACAAAATCTCTGACTTTGTCATTTCCTGTGTCTTTCCCAGAGGAAAATCTGTCAGGAGACACTGCAAATCGGTGCAGTCAGGCTGGTGAGGGCTGATCACCCACCATGTAACTGCAGATCGGTGCAGTCAGGCTGGTGAGGGCTGATCACCCACAATGCAACTGCAGATCGGTGCAGTCAGGCCGGTGAGGGCTGATCACCCACCATGTAACTGCAGATCGGTGCAGTCAGGCCGGTGAGGGCTGATCACCCACAATGCAACTGCAAATCGGTGCAGTCAGGCTGGTGAGGGCTGATCACCCACAATGCAACTGCAAATCGGTGCAGTCAGGCTGGTGAGGGCTGATCACCCACAATGCAACTGCAGATCGGTGCAGTCAGGCCGGTGAGGGCTGATCACCCACAATGTAACTGCAGATCGGTGCAGTCAGGCCGGTGAGGGCTGATCACCCACCATGTAACTGCAGATCGGTGCAGTCAGGCCGGTGAGGGCTGATCACCCACAATGTAACTGCAGATGCAGATCGGTGCAGTCAGGCCGGTGAGGGCTGATCAACCACAATGTAACTGCAGATCGGTGCAGTAAGGCTGGTGAGGGCTGATCACCCACCATGTAACTGCAAATCGGTGCAGTCAGGCTGGTGAGGGCCGAGTGCCCACTATGTATTTAGAGAGCAGTTGATCAACGATTCCTATAACATGGCAGCTCTCTCTACTCCCCGCTCCTGACACTCGTCCCACTGTTGTCCTCACCGCGTGCCTCTGTGTTTCCTGCGTCTGCCTGGTCTTCGAGCAACACCTCCGACCATCCCTCCTGCAAATCTGACTGTGGCGTCCTGGGCTCACATCCACCAAGGGCCCCGGCGACAGCCAGGCACCGTGAGCTCTGTGCCCCCAGCAGCCGCACTCACGCCTCTCAGGGCCCGGCTGGTGGGAGCCAGGAGGATGTGTGTCTGACCCGTCTCAAGCGCTGACCAGTCGGGAAGTCTCTGACTCCGTTGTCAGTGCCCCCTGGTCTCAGCTTCCTCGTCCATAAAGGCAGAACCGCGGCTGCACCGCCTATGTCATGGTTTTCCATCCTGAGCCTTGCAGCCGTTTTGCTGTTGATCGAGGAGCTGGGAAACGCTGTCTGCCGTGCCAACTCTAAGATCAGCAGCATCCTTCATCCTCACTTCAACACAGTTTAAGATCTTTTGAGGGATTTTGCTTCAGTTTTAAACATATGAGTATTGATGTTTATTGAAATCCGAAAGCCGGATGGGACCTGGCTCATTTTCACATCCTGGCACCACTTTGCAGCTAGTGACATGAGGTGCCTCTGCCAGCAAGGCCTGTTTTAATCAGAAGCTTTCATCTGAAATGCTATTCACAATTTCTGGGTGGTAAAGAATAATTCCCCACAGGGGGACTGGGCAGCGCTGTGATGCTAAGCTCTTTAAATATCTTTGACAGGAAGTAAAACTCCTTCCCCTCAACAGACAGACACCAAACGCTTTTTGCAAGATCTTATCCTAACAGGAAGCAAAGAATAGGCTGATGGTCCTGCCCTCATGTGGCAGCAGTGCTGTGCCGTGTCAGAACGTGGCTACGTCATCCTAGAAGCATTGCAAACTCTGGGTGCTGGAGGGTGGGCATGAGACAAAAAAGAAAGAAAGAGAAAGAAAGGAAGAAGAAAGAAAAATAATAAATGATAAACTTTGGTCTACAAGAGAAAAACAAATCAAAACCTTTTTTGGTCCTGTCTGAATTAGTCCATGATAGCGTGTATTTGTTCATTTATCTGTCATCAGAAGAGCACTTGGCCTAAAAGAAAGATCTTACTGGTGTGCAAAATTATACTATTGCACCTGAAATTCATTTTGTCAATGTTTCTTGAACTGAATTAAGTTTTGTTTTTTTTTTAAAACAAAACAAAACAACACTCTGAGAGCTCACAAGAGAAAAACACTTGCAACAGGGTGAAGAGGGAAAGACTTACAGAAAGTAGACCTTGTTTGCACGCTGTGTTTTGCTGTTAGTAGCAGTTAAAAGCATTCTTGAGCAGAAAGGTGGAGCTGTGCTCTAGAATTCTGCCTGATCAGATTTTATTTCCCTCACGTTTCCCAGTAGGCATAACCGTTAGCTGGATTTCGGTGACTAACTACCAGGTTCAGATGTCGGGCCTCCCTGGAGCACATAACCTGGGCGTTTGAGCAGAGGGAGAGCTCGGGGGCAGACTGCAAATGGAAATGAGAAAGCCACAGCCACCACTGTGGGACTCACACCAGCCTAGCCGTGTCCAGCAAGACCCTTGTTGCCGCAGCCAAGAATCCTGGAGCTCTCGGCTCCTTCTCTGAGTCTGGGACCCGGGTAGAAGTGGATGCGAAGTCAGAGAGGTAGTGGAATCACATTGTGAGGCAGAGGAGGTGGGACTGGCCACCGCAGGACTCTGCAGTGAAGCTGTGAACAGATCCTGCCCTCCCACCGGCTCCCCACCCAACTGGATCAGCTGGACCTCCCAAGCCTCAGCCCCTCTGCAGGGAAAGGGACAATGATGGAGCCCAGGGTGAGGTCATGAGGAAGACCATTAGGTGCGGGATGCAGAGGAGGGCCTCAGAGCACTCATCAGTCAGCACCATTGAAATGGAATGCTTTATTTCTTCTTTTTGTTTGTGTGTTTTAGACCTACGTAAGGGGGAGGATCTTCAAAAAGTTCATGAAAAGTGCACATTATGAAAAAGCCACATGGATTTCAAAACTTTCTGCACTAAAATAAACTTATACTTTCAATTCCATTTTCTATGAACTTTTAGAAGTGCTCTTTTATTGCTATGTATTCGCTGTCTTTTTTGAAAAAATTGAATAGTGGTGTGTGTGCTTGCCAGAGAGACAGAGAGGAACGGAGGGAAAGTACAAAGGCAACCTTATGGCCATGGTCACGCTACAGTCCCTCCTCCCCGCTCTCTCCCTGCTTTGGGCTTTGGGGCACACACGCAGTGTGCCTGGTGTATTTCCCAAGCCGTCAGATCTGGGACTTGAACTGTGCAGTCGGCCATGTGGATCCAGTCGCTCTAAACCACCACGCTACAGGCTGGCCCTCTGTACGCTATGAAATTTTACTCACATAGAAAGATATAAAGTCAAGGAACTCCGACTCTGCTAGGGCATCGATTATTTACATATATCCTTCCTGCCGACCAGGGCCAGGCTTTTCACTGAGGCAGTGATTCTCAGGTGTGGTTCCTAGACCAGTAACATTGTCATCCCCTGACAACTTGTTAGACATGTAAAAATGTGGACCCCACCCCTACTGACTGAACCAGAGACTTGGGGGTTGAGGCTAGTGTCTGTGTTTAGACAGTCATCGTCAGTCACTTGCTGCCGATGCCCTCTCAGCGTCCCACCTGGGGCTACCACAACGGAAACACCGTAGAGTGGGGTGGTTCTGGAGGCTGGGAAGTCCAAGGTCTAGGTGCTCGTTGAGTGGGTTTCTGGTGAGGGCTCTCCTCCCGTTTTGCAGAGGGCCACCTTCTCACAATGCTTTCACATGTCTGAGAGAGAGAGATCATCTCTTATATCTCTTTGTACTCTTCTTTAAGGGCAATAATCCCACTCATGGAAGTTCCACTAATTACCTCCTAAAGGCCCACCTACAAATTCCATCACATTGGTGGTTACTATTCCCACGTGTGAACTTTGGGAGCACACAAACATTCAGCCTACAGCACCCAAGACTGTGAACCAGCGCCTGAAGCCTTACCTGGCTCTGCCTAACACCCACAGGGACGTGGGCCCTCTCTCCTGCCCCAGGCTGTCTGGGAGTGTTCTGCAGGCGTTAGGGACATGGCCGTCCCGTTCTTGGGGTTGGAGCCTTGCAGGAGCAGTTGTGGTGCGAGAGCCTCCAGTGCTAACTCGGCAGCCCATTCCTGGTTCACATCTTCCACAGTCTTCAAGAAAGTCTCGGGGAGATGGCTACTCCTTTTACGGTCTACTCTTCTCCCTTCCCCCAACTTGGGCAACCACTGATTTTATTTTTCTATTGCCATAGTTTTGCCTTGTCCAGAACATCATGTAGTTTGAATCATATCATGTGTAGTTTTCGTTTTCACTCAGTAATACACGAGGTTTTCAAAAAAAAATAATGAAAAATGCATATGAAAAAGCTATGCAGGACCTCAAATTACTTTTTACTAAAATGAACTTATACTTTAAAGCTATTTGCCATGAAATTCAGGTCCCCTTGTATGTATCTAGGTTCCTCTCTGTATTTTCGTGGCTTGAGAACTTCAGAAAGAAGGAGAGCGGAAGCAGCACATCCCTCCCAGCCTGTGGGCAGGGTGCGGCAGGCGAGGAGGAAGGCGAGTGGGCGTCCAGCGGCCGCGTGCCGTCTGGCTGCGCTCCCTTCAGGCAGAGGCTCTGTGGCTGCGGTGACCTCCGTGGCTCCTTGGCTCCCGTCTCCTGCGGCTTCCAGGCTTCCACGGCTCCTAGCGGGAGTAACCCCTGAGCCTCCCATAGCCCCCCCCCCCCGCCCCTGCAGCTGTGAGCTACTTCCTCAAAACTGTCCCATTCTTGCACACACGACCGGAGAAGCCCCAAGACACGAAGACTGGGCACTGAGCTTCAGCAGTAGCAGGAGGGAGGATTAACGAAGAAATCCTGAAGCCCGGGAGGCTTCGTGGCAGTAAGTCATCAGGCCACAGAGGCCGGGAATCTTAGGTGCCCGGGATGTAAACTGATTTTCTGTAATCCATTCACGTAACTTTCCATTCTCCACACACACGAAGGTAAAGCCGCAGAAGGTACTTTGTACATGCATGAAAGTACCCGGGGCTGGAAGCAGCCAATTTAAATTTGAGCACTTCTGGAAAACAGTGTCAAGGAAGAAGGGCTCCTGCCCTCACTGGAGTGGGACTCAGCGGGTTCCTGGGGAGCAGGGCGTGGGTGGCCCGGACGGCAGAGTCCCTGCGCCCTGCCGCTCTGATGTGTCGCGAGGTTCCCTCAGGCTGCCGTCGGGGCCTCTGTGACCGCAGCCAGCAGAGCAGGGTCTCCAGGAAAGCAGATGGCACACTGGGCCTGGTGGCAGGGACTGGGGGACGGGCATTAAGGTGAGCTGTTTGTCTTCGCATGAATATCCAGAAATGTATTTCTCTCTCTGTAAATATTTAGCAGACCGCTTGACTCAGCTGTACTAGTTACATTTAATCAGAACTGAAAACAATTGACATCATCTTGTCAAAATAAAACCAAGGGCTGCTTTAGCGCTCTTCTAGCCCTTCTGCTGGTGAGAGCAGGCTCCAGGAAGGGTAGTGAGCCTGCGACTCGGCTGGTTCCTGGAGGGTCTCCCCCTTGTCACAGCTGCGGGATGAATCGCTTCCCCCACGGACGCGAAGTCCCGACCCCCAGTTCCTCAGAGTGTGGCTGTATTTGGACATGGCATCTTATTTTTTTTTTTTTTAAGAATGATTTCATTTAACTTTATTTATTTATTTAAATTATTTATTTTAAATTTGAGAGAGAGAGAGAATGTGAGAAAGCGAGCTGCCAGATCCAAGCTGCCGTGGTTGAACCGTGGTCAACCATGTGGGAGTTTAGCACTCTCAACCACCATGCCATCTGCTGGCCCCACGGACATGGCATCTTTGAAGAGGTGATTAAGAGGAACTTAGGTCTTCAAGGTAGGCCCCCATCCAACATGGCTGGCCACCTATATGAAGGGCCGATTAGGACAGAAACCCCAATATTTGCGCATGTGGAGAGACGACAGGGGGAAGGACAGTCATCTACAAGCCCGGGAGGGGGGCTGGGGCTGAGGAGAAACCAGCCCTGCCAACACCTCGGTCTTGGACTTCCGGCCTCCAGAACGGTGAGGACATACATTTCTGTGAAGCCGCCCAGTGTCTGGCCCTCTGTTACGGCGGCCCTGGGGACTAACACAGCCACATTGATGGCATTGTTCGCTGGCGTCCTGTGTGAACATCAGTAAAGCATTGGTCACCGTGACTTCACCCCGTGATCCTCCCTTTCCCAGGGAGCCCAGGAGAAAAGATGTCACCTGCATTTCAGAATATTTTTCCCCCATCAAGTATTACATTTTGTGAGAACAATCACAGACAAGGCACAATTCTGGGTCAATTCCAAGGTTTAGGAGACTAAGCTTAATCTACAATTCTTCAAAAAATGAACGTGACCTGCACACTCCACCACATCAGTGAGTAGAACACTTGGTCGTTGGAAGGACAAGACAGGCACCCGACGTGCTGGAGTTGAGCACCTTCACCAGGGAAGGCAGGTCCCTGCAGTGGCGTCTGCGGAGGCCTGGGCTGACTTCCAGCCCACCCAGTGCTGGGCGTGGTGCACACCTGTGGGCTCGGCTATTCTGGGGGATTGTGACTCAGCAAGAATCTGTCCAAATAACCCCACACGTGCACCCACACACGCACATGAGAGAGAGAGAAGGAAAAAAGGCCAGAGAAAGTAGCTAAGAATCTTTGTGAAGTATTTTCCAAGATAAATCCAGCCAGGATTTGTAAATTAGAGTGTAGACTTGCTTTGCTCAAACATATGCAATTGCTTGACAAGAATAATTTTATGGGAGTTTTAAATATACATATCAATGATTATTTTAGCTTGCAGACAAATGGAAAGCAGACCTGGCCATACTTCTAATTCACTCCTCCTGTTAGAATGCCAGGAAGGTCGTGAGTTATAAAGTCATGTTCCCGTTTACTGAAGTGTCTGCAAAAACAGCGTCGTCTGTCCTCAATTCAAAAAAAGCTAAAAACTGCCAACAAAGCAATGGTGACTGTTGTCCAGACTGGACACACTTGCACTCACAACGACAGCCAGGTGCTACCGAATTTAATTGTCTATCTCTAATGCATAACGAAAGAGTCTAAAATTGTTTTTAAAAAGATAATTAACATCGATGCCCTAAAAGCTCCCTTCAATGTACATTCACCTGGAAAGGACAGAGACTTTTTAAAGGTTTTGGTATATATAGATTTTAAAGCTATCTGTTTTTATGTTATGCTTTTGTTTGTCCTCTTTTGAACAAGTGAAATAAAGCCTTTGGTGGCTATTAATGACTATGATGAAAAGATTTCAGCTGATCTGTATTTCAGCCAAAGGATGTGACCTAAACTTTTGATGTCAATTTTTGCCCAGATGTTAATTTAGACTTCTCATCATGTAATGAAAATAAAGACCATTAGATAAATGAAATATGTGTTAGAATGCGTAAGAGTAAGAGGCGTCTACACAGTCATTTGTCCTAAACTCGACTCAGGGGTCATCTGTGTTCATCGTATTACCCTCAATACTTTCCATCATGTGTGAATGACAAATCAAATGGAAAGACATCTCCCCAGCGTTTGCTTCTTTCTTTCTTTTTTTATGGGTCTCTGACCACTTCAGTCCCCTGTGCAGGTGGGTCCTCGGGGCTGGAGGACCGTCTTCAGTGCAGGCAATGAGAGGGTGTGGAGAAGCCTGTGTCTCCAGGACCAGCCTGGCGTGCTAAAACTCATGTTGTTTGTAGGCGCATGCTAATTTCATACGTGGAAAGGCTCACATTTGAGGAAATGCGTTGCTCTAGGGGTTGATCTGGTCTCCACTCTCATGTATCTCATCACAGCGCAGCGAGGAGAGCGCAAATGCCAGTCACACACGTGGAGTTAGTTAAGATGCCACGGTGGGAGACGCCAAAGGCAGCCTTCTTCCTCAACCTAAGTAAAATCTGGTGGTTTCCATTGAGCTGCTATTCCTTCTGCCTTCAGCCCTTCTTAAGTCCAGATAACTCCCAACTTAGCCAACATGCAGCGGCGGCTGGCCAAGAAGAGGCTCTGTCCCCAACCCACCTGGGGTCCCAGAAGTCAATCAGCACAGCGGTGAAGAGCAGAGACAGACTGCCATCCGCATCACTGTGTGACCCTGAACTGGCCACTCACCCCTCTGTGCCTTGGTGGCCTCATCCTCATTTTGAAAATGGGAATTATAACAGCATAACCTAATTAATCGGATTGCTATGAAGATTACACTCTTGGGTTGTCGGGGAAGTCATGACACATTTTTGCATAAAAAAATATGTCGTGACTTTCCTGACAACCTAATAGCAAAAAAAACGCATAGAAAGTGCTTTATCAAAGTTGGCTGATACCGGTGCTGCAGGCTGCGTGCCTTTAGAAAGTTCCTTAACCTCTCTAAGTCTTGATTCCCCTATTCACAACTCGAGGGTAACAATACTGTGCTTCAGTGGTCTGGAGGAGTACATGAGATACTGGATGGAACATGCTATATTCAGGTTGGGTGAGCCCTTAGAAACGGCAGCAGTAGGGGCTGGCAGGTGACATGGTGAATAAGGTGCTGGGCTCAGCTAACTGTGGTTCGAGTCCCAGACCTGGAGTTTTGCTTTCTCACTTTCCCTTTCTTTCTCTCTCTCTGTCTCTCTCTGGTCAAATTAAGGAATGATAGTAATAAATAAGATTAAATAAATAATTCTTTTTTTTTTTTTTTTTTGGAGAGGTTTTTGCTATAGGGTGCGTGCGCTCGCCAGACAGACAGAGAGAGACATAGAGACAGAAAGCAAGAAATCAACCCCCAGGGGGGATGGTCACGCCACAATCCCTTCTCCTCCATTCTCCTCTCGGGATCTTGGGCACGCACGCACACGTGCCCGGCATGAGTTTTAAGCCACCGGATCTGGGACACGAACCGCGGTCGACGACGTGGGAGTCCAGCGACATAGCCATTACACTAACTGCTGGTTCCTGAAATAAATAATTCTTTACAGAATAAGTGGCAGCAGTTATTTTCATTGCCAGGAGCTACGTGCCACCCGTCTCAACATGCAGGTCCCTGCTCGTCCAGTTTCTTTCTGCATTCCCTCTGACTTCACAACAGAGCAGCCTGAAGTTCCCTCTTCACCTGCATGTTTCTGTTACTCCTGCTCTGGAATCTAGAATGGCCGTGGTCATTGCTTGAGTGCCATGGAGGTCCTCTCATTAAATTGATCCTCAGGACAGCTTCTTCAGGGCACATTCACCACCTTGCAGGTGAGCAGCTGGGGCCCAGAGACATCAAGTGACTTGCTCGAGGTTACAGAGCAGCGAGGAGCATGCCCAGAAATAAGAACCAGATCTCAAAGGCCGTGACCTTCCACACAACTTCGTTCATTGTGGACAATCGTAGCAATGACTTAAATCAACGACTACCATTGTACTTGCACAATTTGCTCTCTTAAGTTTTAATATTTTTCCCCCAGCTTGTTCATGTTTAACAGGGAGCTCAACTGCCACCTTCTCATTACTCATACACAGGGTGTGGGTTGTTTAGTTCCTCCCTTCTCTGAGACCTGCGTGTCTTTACTTTGGAGCTGGCCAAGGGCTGTGTGCTGCCCACTGAGTTCAGTTAGGATGAGTTCAGCACGTCACTGAGCAGCCGCTCAGAGTCTGACCCCACCACCCTGCTCCTGCCTGTTCTCGACGTCAGCGGAAACGGAACCACACAATCTGTGGCCTGTTGGGACTGGCTCTTTCACTCAGCATAGTGTTTTCAAAGTTTGTTCAGATCGTGGTAGGTATCAGTACTTCATCCGTGCTCACAACTAAATAGTATTTCACTGTGTGTAGGTATCGCAATGTGCTTGTCCATTTGTCTATTGGTAGGTATTTAGGCTGATGCCACATTTTGGTCATTGCAAATAGTGCTTGTATTAACATTCCTGTACAAGAATTTACTTGAATGCGTGTTTTCAACTCTTTGGTTATGTTTCTAGGAATGGCATTGCTGGATAACGTGGTGATTCTATGATGAAGTCTTTGAGGAACCACCAAATTGTTTTCCACGTGGTTGAACTCCTTTATAGGCTCAGCAATGAAAATGTGTTTCAATTTCTTCATATTCACACCAACAGTTATTTCCCATTTAAAATAATTATGTCCATTGGATTGAGTGTGAGGTGGTATCTCATTGTGGCTTTGACCTGGTGAATAATGACACTACGTATCTTTGTAGGCATCTATATTAGACATTTGTGTATCTTCTTTGGAGAAATATCTATATACC
Organism: Tupaia tana; assembly: GCA_026018925.1. Taxonomy (NCBI): domain Eukaryota; kingdom Metazoa; phylum Chordata; class Mammalia; order Scandentia; family Tupaiidae; genus Tupaia; species Tupaia tana. The sequence continues at coordinate 5,922,320 of JAKSZU010000008.1, forward strand.
CTATATCCTTTGTCTCTATGTCGTCGTGCCATTTATCTCTTTATTACTGAGTTGCAAGAGTTCTTTACATATTTTAGAGAGGATCTCTTTATCAAATGTACAATTTATGAATATGTTTTCCCATTTGTGAGATGTTTTTTCACTTTCTTGCTAGTGTCTTTTCATGCATAAAGCATTTACCTTTGGAAGAAGTCCAATTTGTCTAATTCTTCTGTTACTCATGCTTTTATTGTCATATCTAAGAATCCATCACCAAATTTGAGGTCATTAAGATTTGCCTGTTTTGGGAACCAGCAGTTAGTGTAATGGCTATGTCACTGGACTCCCACATAGTCGACTGCGGTTCGTGTCCTGGACCCGGTGGCTTAAAACTAACGCTGGGTGCGTGTGCGTGCGTGCCCAAGATCCTAAGAGGAGAATGGAGGAGAAGGGATTGCGGCGTGGCCATCCCCCCTGGGGGGTGATTTCTCGCTTTATGTCTGTCTCTGTCTGTCTGGCGAGTGCACGCGCCCTATAGCAAAAACCTCTCAAAAAAAAGAAAAAGATTTGCCTGTTTTTTCCTTTTAAGAATTTAAAAAAATTTATAGTTTTGGGTTTTAATTTAGGTTTTGGATCCATTAATTTCCATGTATGGTATGACACACAAGTCCAAATTCATTCCTTTACACGTGGATATCTAGTCGTCCTAGCATTATTCATGAATCAGTAATATTCTTTTTCCTTCAAACGATCTTGACGTCCTTGTGGAAATTCGATTAGCATGCCTAAGTGGGTTTATTTCTGAACTTCCAAGTCTACTCCATTGACCTATATGTCTGTACGTATGCCAGTATTTCTCTATTGACTATTGTTGCTTTATAGTAAGTTTTGAAATAAAAATAAATTGTATGTCCTCTAATTTTGTTCTTCTATTTCAAGATTATTTTAGCTATTCAGAGTTCCATGAATGTCATGTGAATTTTAGGATCACTTTGTCAAGTTATACAAAAACCCAGCTGGTAGTCTGAGAGGGACTGCATTGTGTATATCAATTGGTTTGAAGAGTATTGTCACATTAACACTATTAAGTCATTAATCCCATAAACATGGGATGTCTTTCCACTTACTTAGGTATTTCAAAATTTATTGATTTATTATATTCTTTTAGAGAGATTTTTTTGGTATAGGATTCGTGCACTCGCTAGAGTGACAAAGAGAGACAGAGAACGAGAAATCACCCCATAGGGGGATGGCCAAGCCATTATCTCTTCTCGTCCATCCTTCTTTCCAGATTTTGGGCATGCACACACACACACACACACACACACACACACACACACCCAGCATGAGGTTTTATTTTCTTTGGAGAGATTTTTGCTATAGGGCATGTGCGCTCACCGGAAAGGCAGAGACAGAGGGGCAGAAAGCAAGAAATCATGCCCTAGAGTGGATGGCCATGCCACAATCCCTTCTCCTCCATTCTCCTCTCAGGATCTTGGACATGCACGCACACGTGCCCGCGTTCAGGGTAAGTTTAAGCTGCCGGGTCCAGGACTCAAACCAGGGTCAACTACATGGGAGTCTGGCAATGTAAACATTACACCACCTGATGGTCCCCATATCCAGCACGAGTTTTAAGTCACCAGACTCACGATGTGGGGATCCAGTGATGTAACCATTATGCCAACTGCTGGCTCTCAAACTTTATTTTATAAATTAGTTGTTTTTTTAGAGAATAAGTTTTGCACTTCTCTCATTAAATATAAAGCTAACTATTTTATTGTTATTGATGTTACTGTAAATAAAATCATTTTCTTAATTTTGTTTGCATATTGTTCTTTGCTAATGTCTAGAAATACTATTGATTTTTCAATGTTGGTCTTACATTCTACAAGCTTATTGAATGCATTCTAATAACTTAAAGTAGGTTACTACAGATTTTTAAAATATGCATTATACAACTTGAGAATAGAGATTGTTTTAATTCTTCATTTCTAATATGGATGCCTTTGTTTTTCTTACCTAATACTCTGGCTAGAACCACCAATATAACATTGAATAGAGGTAATGAGAAGTGCTATATTCTTCCTTGATTCCTGATTTTAGGAGAATCACTAGCCTTCCGTCATTGAGTATAATGTTAGCAATGCCTTCCATCAGGGAGAGAAGTTCATTTCTATGCCTAGTTAAATGAGCGCTTTTATCATAAAAAGATTAAGTTTTGTCAAATTTTTCCCGCATTAATTGAGATCACCACAAGCTTTTTGTCTATTATTCGATTGATATGGCACAATACACTAATTAATGTTTAGATTCATTAATTTATCCCATGACTAGGATAAATCAGTGTATTATTCCTTTAGGTGTTTGTAATAGTTTCAGCATGCTAGCAGTTTGCCGAGGATTTTCACATCTATGTTTATAAGATACATTGGTATACACATTAAAAAAATTTTTTTTTAATGATGACTTCATCTGATTTTGGTGCCAGTATAATAGAATGAGTTGAGAAATATTTCCTCCTCTTCTTTTGGGTAGTGGGGAGGTAGGATAGTTTATGAAGAGCTAACATTAATTTTTCTTCAAACATTTTGTATTTATCAGTAAAGTCATCTAGGCCTGAGTATTTCTTTGAGGGTAATTGTTTGATTACTAATTCAATTTCTTTCCTGTTATAGAGCTATTTAAATTTTTTATTTCTTCTTGAGTCTGTTTCGTATATCCCGAGAAATTTGTCCATTCATCTGTTACCTAATTCATTGGCACAACTGTCCATACTATTAACTTCTTTTTTCTCTCTCAAAGGCTGAAAGTAATGTTTCCTCTTTTATTTTTTATTCAGTCATTTTGTATTTTTGAATATAAAGTGTGTCTCCTGTTAATAGTGTATAGTTGCATCTTGCAATGGAAATAGTTAGATTCATATTTGCTATTTTGCTGGATTTTTTAAATGTCCTTTCTTATCATTCCTTTCTGCTCCTATTTGCATTAAGTGAATATTTTTTAATATTTTTTTTGTATATCTTTCAGGATTTCTTTACTCGTCCTGAGTTGTTTCCTTAGTGGTTGCTCTAGGGCTTACAACATACCTATATGGATCAGCTCCAGCACTTAATTTCTATGTACATAAAAATGCTCCTTCTATGTAGCTCTATTCCTTTTTCTTGCTTTTTGGTTATCATTGTTATACACGTTATATCTATAAATATTATAAACTCAACAATAGATTGGTCATAATTGATGATTTTAGGTAATGTATGTCTTTTTAAAAAGCAGAGAGAAGAAACCAGTGCAAGTAAATATTTCTAGCTTTTGTTAGAGTAACTGTCCCCTTCTCCATGCTGATCCAATGTGTGCGCTCTGGATTTGTGCTCCCATCTGCGTCATTTCCACAGCCCAGTGCACCGTGGGTGCTCCTACCTGTCTGATGATGCTGTTGGCAAATAGATGACATTTTCATGTATTATAGGCCCAGCAATGCAATTCTGTATACGCTGTTGTATATAATCCATTTTAAATCAGTTAAGAGAAGAAATGTACATGTCTGCTGTCTTTTAAAAAAATTTCTAGGGACCCGCAGTTAGCGTAATGGCTATGCTGCTGGACTCCCATGTAGTCGACCACGGTTCAAGTCTCAGACCCAGCAGCTTAAACTCACTCAGGGCGCGTGTGCGTGCGTGCCCAAGATCCCAAGAGGAGAACGGAGGAGAAGGGATCGCAGTGTGGCCATCCCCCCTGGGGAGGTGATTTCTCGTTTTCTGTCTCTCTGTCTCTCTCTGTCTTTCTGGCAAGCACACGCGCCCTAAAGCAAAAACCTCTTCCACACACACAAAAAAATTCCAGACCATGTGTGAGCTCACCAGAGAGACAGAGGGAAAGTGAGAAAGCACTCCCCAAGCACACCACAATCCCTTCTCCATTTATCCTCCTTACGGTACTTTGGGCATTCATTCACTGGCTTCTAGTGAATGTCTTAAAGCTGCTGGGTCTGGGACTCGAGCCTCATGGTCAGCCATGTGGGATCCAGCTACCTTAAACACGGCACTGTGGGCTGCCCTCTATTGTCTTATATTATAAGTGCAGGGTTACATTTAGTAGTCTTTAGCTATTCGATTTTTAATATAGATTAGGACTATTGGTACTTGCTTTTGATCTAAATAACTTTCTTAAGAATTTCTTACAAGGTCCGCTTGCTAGCAACAAATTATCTTAGTGTTTGTTTATGTGGAAAGGTCTATATTTTCCATTTATTTCTGTAGGATAGTTTTGCTGGATATAGGATTCTTCATAGATGTTTTTCTCCCATTCTTCTGGCCTCTATCACTTCTTTTCTTTTTAAATTCAGTTTTTAATTGACAAATAGTTATTGTATGTACTTATGATGTATAACATGTTTTTATGTATACAGTGTGGAATGGCTAAATAGAGTTAACGAACACATGTTAACACCTCACACATTATTTGTTTATTTATTTATTTGTTCTTTTTTTGGAGAGGTTTTCGCTATAGGGCACGTGCGCTCGCCAGACAGACAGAGAGAGACATAGAGACAGAAAGCAAGAAATCACCCCCCAGGGGGGATAGTCACGCCGCAATCCCTTCTCCTCCATTCTCCTCTTGGGATCCTGGGCACGCTCGCACACGCACCCGGCGTGAGTCTCAAGCTACCAGGTCCGGGACGCGAACCACCGTCGACTACTTGGGAGTCCAGCAACATAGCCATTATGCTAACTGCTGGTTCCCTATTTATTTATTCTTATGATGAGAACTTCAAATCAACTCTCAGCAATTTTTAAGAATACAATACATTGTTATTAACCATAGCCACTCCTAAGGCTTTCCCTTTAAGTCTTCCATTTTTACTAACTCTTGACTCATTGACAGAATATAATTTGCTTTGGATTACTATTGTGAACTGAATTATGTCTCCCTAAATTTATATCTTGAAGCCCTAAGCTTCAGTGCCTTAGAATATGATTATTTTTGGAGACAGGGGTCTTAAAGAAGTCATTAAATTAAAATGATGTCATTAGGACAAACCTACGCTGGAATGACTGATGCCCTTGGGAGAAGAGGAAGAGACACTAGAGAGATGCATGCACTAAAAAATACTTAAGAAAATCCGGGGAGAAAGCGACCATCCCCAAGTCAGGGAGAGAAGCTGCTTGGTTCACCTGCTGACATTTTGCCAGAGGACTTGGCCCGCAGAGCTGTGAGGACTTGCGTCTCTGTCGCTTAATCTACCCAGTCTGTGGCATTTTGTTACAGCAGCCCAAGCAATAATTTACCTTTTTTGCATAAACCTGTTTTTCTGAGAAGCTTGTGCTGATGCCTTCCCACCCAAAACAAGACAAGACAAGGTAAATACAGGCATTTGTTCCCCACAAACTCCAGTGAGTGCTGAGAGGTGTTCACACTTTCAGATTCTCCCTGTGTCTTTAGGGACTAACCCTCAAGAGAGCTAAACCCATTCGTTTACTTTGCCAAGGTTCATGGGAATTAAGGATCTGGAGGGTTTGTTAGTTCACTCTCTCCCCAGTACACACTATCCTTCGGAGGGTTGAGAGGCAAAAGTGTGAGCTACTGAAAATCCCTAGTATCTTGCCTTTCTCGATTTGGCATTTTCTTTTTGAAGATAGCAAATAGCGTGGGGCGAGTCCTTCCTCTGCATGAGGCTCCCACACAGCTGCAACTATTTTCAACCTTTGTTATCATTTACTTTGCTCAGTTTTTAAAGTAAGCTGTCTTCTGGTTTCATTCCATCATCTTGCTTCAAAGAAGCTTTTCGAATACAAGAAGAAAGATGGTGCAGGAGCCAGCAGGTGGTGTGGTGGGTAAGGTGCTAAACTCTTGCATGGTCAGCCATGGTTTGAGTCCTGGACCTGGTGGCTTGAGGGGTCTGCTAGGTATGTGCGTGCATGCGTGCCCAAACTCCTGAGAGGAGAGTGAAGAAGGGATTGTGGCGCGGCCATCTGTTCTGGCAGGGTGATTTCTCACTCTCTCTAGTGAGTGTACATTATAGCAAAAACAAACAAACAAACAAACAAACATACATAAATGAAAAAAAAGAAAGAACGCTGGTGCATATTTGGGGCTCCATCATCCAACTTCTTGAGATCTCCTTCAGGAGGCTTTGAGCACGGTCGAGCACTGAGCTTCGTGTTCCAGACGGTGGTGGGGCACTCGTGTCAGGAGCGCTCTTGCCCACTTTGTAACAAGACCTCCAGAAGTGTGTCACCTCACAGAAACGCACTTCTGACCAGCCCCAGTGACATAAGCCACCCCTCAGGGCTTACGTTCTACAGGAGGAATGGAAAGGATGTCGCGTCCGAGGACGACATGATGTCACATAGCACCGCTGTGCCGTCTGCTCGAACACCACAGTTCTGGAGATTTCCACATAGCAGTACACGCCGAAGGGTTATTTTAAGAGGGGGAGCTCATGATGAAGGCTCCGTATAGTGCCTCTGTACTAAACGGATCTGATATTTATAATGCCTGGTGTGCGAGCGGGGGCAGCTACTAAAATTGCATCACCACCTTCCGAAAAACAGGAAAGGCTTGTTTAATATGAATGCAGTGTACAATCACTGTTGAGCTCCTGCCAAGAACACCAGAAGAGAGGGTATGAATGCCCCAGTGTGCCCGAAGCTTCTTTCAATTGCCAAAACGCTACTCGAGCTGCTGTTTATAGGTTTACATTCGAGGACAGCTACTGTAAATGAGCAGAATATTCACAAGAGGATGCAGATATATATCAGAACGAAGCTCTAGGCTTACAGCGTGTTAAAGGCCCTGAGGTCACTCTCCACACCCTGTGGGAAGACACATATACTGCTCTGGGGATAAGATGAGGCCAGAGAGGAGACCACAGGTTTTGTTTTTGTTGTTGTTGTTGTTGTTTTGGAGAGTTTTTTTGCTATAGGATGCGTGCACTTGCCAGAAAGACAGAGAGAGACGGAGAGAAAGAAAGAGTGAAGTCACCCCCCAAGGAGGATGGCCACACCGCAATCCTTCTACTCCGTTCTCCTCTCGGGATCTTGGGCACACAAACACAGGTGTCCGGCGTGAGTTTAAGCCACCAGGTCTGGGATTCAAACTGCAGTCGACTACATGGGAGTCCAGCAACATAGCCATTACGCCAACTGCTGGTCCTGAGACTAGGTGTTTGTGCAGTTTCAAAGTGGCATGCTACCAGGCGGCTCTCTGCAGGTCCTTCTCATGCTCCTCTTTGCCCTCGGTCCCTGTGCGTCTCAATTTCTCTCTCCTAGAGAAATCGCTCCCATTTTGTAAGCTGCAAAAATCAGTTTCCTGTTTTTCCGCTTCCTTCTAGATTATACCTTGGGGACCTATCTAACTCCTAAAAAAATATTTTCCTAAACTAAGAGCCATCTATCTTAAAGTGGATTACGTATCTTCCTTAGTGTTTGGAATAGCTTTTTTTCTTAGCATCCTACCATAGCAGCGCATGTTTAATGGAATGTTTTTATATTGAAATTGTACAAAAATCCCCAATTTTTATTAGACTAGATGAAGGCAGGATAACATTTAAGTATAAGTAAGCCAAGCTTGAGTCGAAAACTCGGAATTGGCGCTCTTGTACCTTCGTTAATGATCTTGAGGATTATGTGGATAGTATTTTGCAATGGGATAGCAGAATGTTGGTTTTTCTGTAGCCCTGCCATTCTTATGATGGGAATTTATTCTAATATTAATTATAAAACAATAATCACCAAAAGTTTTTCTTTTTTGGAGAGGTTTTTGTTATAGGGCACATGTGCTCGCCAGAAAGACAGAGAGAGACAGAGAGACAGAAAGCGAGAAATCACCCCCTGGGGGGAATGGCCACGCTGCAATCCTTTCTCCTCTATTCTCCTCTCGGGATCTTGGGTGAGCACGTACATGCGCCCGGCCTGAATTTAAGCCACCCGTTCTGGGACTCAGACTGTGGTCAACTACATGAGAGTCCAGCAACATAGCCATTATGCCAACTGCTGGTCCCATCAGAAGAAAGTTTTTCTATTCATGGAATAGAAAAAGCTGCAATGTTTCGAGTATTACGTAAAATTTTCAAAACAAAAATTTATAATGAAACTTTAAAAAATAATTTGCCAGAGAACACCTGTGATTTCCAGAGAGACAGAGAGAAAGGGAGAGGGAGAAAGCATCTTTCAATGAGGCATGGTCACACTGAAGTCTCTCCTCCATTTCACCCTGTCGAGAGTTTGGGTATCATGCACGTAGATCCAGCATGTTTTTCAAGCTGCCAGGGATGGGATTCGAACTGTGTAGTTGGCCACGTGGGATCTGGCTTCCTTAACTACTTGGCCATGCAGCTGGCCCTAAAGCTTTAAATATAAATTTGAGTTCCAGTAATTAAGTACTATTGTTTTTATTAGACACATTTGGTTTTAGGAAGTTGTGGCCAAAGCTGAAACAGAATTTAACAGGAGCTTGATAAATAGCATGATATTATATCTAACCATCCCAAATGTAATGCCAGTAGTGATGTGTGTGTTATTATTTCCACTTTACAGCAAAAGAAAGTAAGTTATGCAGAATTTAAATGACATTCAAAATCACGCAGAGTAACCAACACGGTGACAATCTCAGTCTTGTTTGTATGATTCTAAAACTCATACCTATCCCCAGGGGACAAGCAGCTGCCAAAATGGAAGTCAAAGCAGTCCCTTTAGAATTCATGCAGGTACAGAAAGTGTCCTTAGGACGGTGGTGGCTTCTCATTCTGGCAGAGGCAGTGACTGACAGACACACGCGAGCACGCCCCATGCAATCACCATGTCTGTAGTCCTGTGGCTTGCGCAGGGGAAGAGGAAGTCTCTCTGTTTAAAAATTGGTCTCATTTGTGGCAAGAAAGGTGAAGGAACAAGCTAGATCGTTTCAGAGCCATCTCACTATTTTTATTGCAGGCAGTGAGATGATACTATTCCCATTTCCTGTGTGAGAAATGGAGCTTACAGCTGGGGGACGAGGTCCCAGAGCAGCATGGGAGAACGAGACCCCAACCGAGCCCTTCAGACCCACCCCACATTCTTTCTGCCAGCCGAATGAGTAAATGGCACTGACCTGAAGTCTGAACAAGAACGTCCTGGTGGGTGAAATGAAAGCGAGTGGGAGCCTGGGCAGTTTCAGGCCCGCGTGTGGCTGTAAAGCAAAAGGGAGCCACAGCCGGCTCTCGCACCGCGGCCCTGAGTTAGGCTCAGACAAGGCCTGGCAGGACGCCTCGGCCTGGTTTCCGGGTGTCGCCCGGTGGGGCAGCCAAGACGGCCACTTCTGTCGTTTCCGGCTCCTCAGCTAGGGTGGCTCCCACACTGGGCGCTGGCTGAGGCTGCTCACTGCTGACACGTCTGGGATCTTGGGCTCCGCTGGCCGTGTCCCTTGGTTCTCTGTGAGGGAAAGGGGCTCCCCCTCTCCCTCCCAGGGGCCTGTCCTCCCAGGGGCCTCACCACACGGCTTCTCTATGCAGTCTTTCTGGGGGCTGCCCAGAAGTGCAGGGTTCCTGAGAGCGTGAAAGTGGAAGTCTTCAGAACTCCTTAAGGTTTGTAACAGACAGCATCTTTTCCACCATGTTATTTTCATTAGATTAAGTCACAGGCTCAGCCCAGATTCAATAGTCAGCGTGAATTCTGAGGAGTGTGGTTAAATGAAGGCACCGATGTAATGGCCACAGCCTTGGCCTCACGTTTATTGCTTTTCTTTTCTTTCTTTCTTTTTAAAAAAATTTTCCAGAGGGTGCGTGTGCTTGCCAGAGAGGGAGGGAAGGTGAAGAAGCATTCTCCACGGGGAACAGTCATGCACAAACCCTTCTCTTCCATTTCTCCCTCCTTTGGGGGCTTTGGGCACATACACACCCATGTCCCTGTGTTTCTCAAGATACTGGGTCCGGGACTTGAACTGCATAGTTGGCTAAGTGGGATCCAGCCACCTTAGCCACCAAGCTGTGGGCTGGCTGACTGCCATTTCTACCATATCTGTTGTACCTTCGCCCTCCCTAATGCCTTCCGAATGTGTCACTCTGGTATGACGTGAGGCTCAGGCTGAGGTACGGGCCCTCTGGGGCTCAACTAGCCCAGGTGCAGATGCGCCCCAGGAGCGGTCGCTCGGTGTGAGGACCTGTGAGATGAAAATGAAGGTACCCGTCCCCACTCCCTAACACGGGGAGGCAGTGCAGGGGAACCAGACACCCATTCAAAAAGGGGGAGAAGAAAAGGCCGCAGGGATCACTGATCCTTAGCAAATCCCGACAGGAGCACATCTGTAGTTCCCTGCGTAGGTCCCACTTCTGCTTTCTGGGTGGGTTTCTCCATGGCCTTTGGCGCCAGTCATTCTTCTTTTCTTTTCTTTTTTTTTTTTTTTTTTGGTAGGTTTTTTTTTGCTGTAGGGCACGTGCGCTCGCCAGATAGACAGAGACAGAGAGACAGAAAGTGAGAAATCACCCCCTGGGGGGGATGGCCACGCCACAATCCCTTCTCCTCCATTCTCCTCTCGGGATCCTGGGCACACACGCTCCCAGTGTGAGTTCAAGCCACCAGGTTTGGGACTCGAACCGCAGTCGACTACGTGGGAGTCCAGCAACATAGCCATTATGCTAACTGCTGGTCTCATACTTCTTTTCTATGAGAAATGGTTTCTTTAAAATATTTACTTCTTTATTAATTTCATGAGGGGGGTGGTAGAGCAAGCGAGAGAGAAAGAGAACGAGAGAGCGAGCAGTACCTCCCACAGGGTGCTTGCACTGTGATCCGCCCCCAGCCTCAGCCCGCTCAGGTCATGGGCTTCGGGCTACAAGTCCAGACCTTCCATGTGAGGCCATGCTGTGCCACTGTGCCACCGACAGCCCTGGGAAATGGCTTCTGTCTGGCATTGAATAGCTTTCGCGGCCTGTGTAGAGGGGTCCTTACGACCACCTTCGGGCTCAGTGATTCATAGAGGGACTCATGGGCTTTGGAAGCTTTATACACATGGTTACGGTTTGTTGTAGGAAAATGATAGATTCAAGTCAGCACAAGGAAAAGGGCATTGGGAGACGCCTGGAGAAACCAGGTGCAAGCTTCAGGTTCTCAGGCTCGGAGAGCCCCACAGGTGAGCTGAACTCTCCCAGCAATGGTGGATGGCAGTCAGGGAGGCTCACCTGCACTGCGGTGCTGGTGTCTTTATGAGGGTCAGTCAGATAAGGATGCAGTGTCTACATGACCTGCCGCGGCCGCTCAGAGCCCCTGTGGCCCAGCAAAGTAGGCGTTCACTGTAAATCACACTGTCAGCTGAAACTAACAGCTCAGACTGGAGCTACAGGTGCCCAGGCCTCACACGACAGCACTCTCACCAGGCAGAGTATTCCAGGGTCACAGAGGCCATCTTCCAGGAACCAGCCAGTCCTGAAGATAGGCCTTCCTAGGTAACGTACAGGGTTTGAGCACTGAGTCTGCTGAGTTAGTCCTTTCCTGCACAACCTAAAATTCTCTTTTTATTTTGAACATCACTTGACCTTTTAGTTCATTTAGAACTACACAGAATATAGTTCCTTTAGAAAGCTAATATGTTTCCTATTTATCAAATTATAAATACACTCCATTTTCTAAAAGCTATATATATATATAAATATATATATATATATTTTCTTCAAAACAAATCTCTCTCGACCTTGGACTCTAAGTCAGACTTAGAGGAGATAAACTAAGATTCTCAGAAGGGGGACCAGCAGATGACAGAATGGTTACATTTTTGGACTCCCACATCGTCAACTGTGCTTTCAGTCCCAGACCCAGTAGCCTGAAATTCACACCGGGCACGTGTGTGCATGCGTGTGTGCCCAAAACCCCAAGAGGAGAATGGAGGAGACAGGATGAGGTGTGACCATCCATCCCCCGGGGGGAGTTCTCACTTACTGTCTGTCTCTCTCTGGTGGGCGCACGTGCCCTATAGCAAAAATCTCTTTCTAAAAAACAAGATTTTCAGAAGGCCCCCGTCTGTTTGGAAGGTCTATGAGGTCTGTCTGAAGCCCTTCCGAGCCTTACCCAGTCTCCAAGGTTGTGCTGCTGCGGTCACTCTCCCTGACAGGGCCCTGGACTAGGTCTCTGTGGTGCAGGCATTGCTAAGTCTGAGCCTCTTCTGGAGATAAGGATCAGCCTTGTATTGGAGCTCAGTTTAAAACTGTTTCCTTTCTCTTTTCTCCAAGTTCTGTGCAGAGAAAACAGTCCAGTATTTCCCCATCATCAGCAGCAGCTCTTGTCATCATAGGACCTGTCTCCCTTGCACTGCTCTGCATGGGTGTCTCCTTGGCCGGTGTCATCTGTCATTAGGAACACGTCCCGCTGTCCACGTATGGAAAACAACCGTGTTGGCCATTGTCTTGACATGACACAGCTCAGGTCCCCATTGCTCGCTTCGCTGTCACGTGGGCGTCTTCAGGCCGGTCTCAGTGCCTGACTCACGCGAACGTGGCTCAGCTTCGTGCCCACTCCTCTGCGGTGATGGTAGTGCTGGCAATTTTTCTTAAAATGCCGTCAAGTTTTTCTTTGCCGGTATCAATTGCAGGGCTGTTTTTTCAGGTACAGAAAAGTCCACGATTTCCTTACACCAATAGCTTACTTGTCCTTTTATTATTATATTTACCTCACTTCATTTGTCGTAATGCTTTATCCTCGAAGTCTTTTTTTTGTCTGACATTAATATTGCTATATTTCTTTTTTTGAGATTGGCCTGGTGTATCTTTTTCCAGTTCTTTACTTTCAATATTTTTGAGTTGCTTTGCTTTACTTGTTATGTTATGTAAGTATCAGATTGCTAGATTTATTTATTTATTTTAAAAATATCTTTCCAGTAGTAATGATTAGAAATACACTTGGGCAGGGACCAGCAGTTGAAGTAATGGCTATGTCGCTGGACTCCCATGTAGTCGACCGTGGTTCAAGTCCTGGACCCGGTGGCTTACACTCATGCTGGGTGCATGTGTGTGCGTGTGTGCCCAAGATCCTGAGGAGAACGGAGGAGAAGGGATTGCGATGTGGCCATCCCTCGGGGGGGGGGGGGTGATTTCTCGCTTTCTGTCTCTCTGTCTCTCTCTCTGTCTTTCTGGTGAGCACACATGCCCTATAGCAAAAACGTCTCAAAAAAAAAAAAAAAAGAAAGAAAAAGAAAAAAGAAAAAAAAATATACTTAGGCATATTTCTTTTGTTTGTTTATTCATTTCTTCCTTGAAAGAGAGAGGGAGTGAGAGAGAGAAGAACCCCCAGCAGGTCTTCGTGCTGCTGCCCAGCCCTGGCCGGCCACCTGGATCATGGGCACATGAACGGGACTGGCTTGCTCAGGAAGACCGCAGGATGTGAACCCAGGACTGTTCTCTTTGGGCCCAGCTGCACTACCCTGCACCACCACTGGCCCTTGGGTACATTTCTAAGGCCTTCTTTGTGTTCCATTTCCCATCTCTGAGGACACGCCATTTGATCTGGGACTATAGGATGAAATGCGTCCAGCCTCAGGACGCACCCCGTGCAGGCAGAGAGAACAATCGTGAAGATACGAGACAGGAAGGGACTTGACAGGTTGGAAGAAACGTCAGGGTCAAGGAGCAGCTAGCCCCGTAGTAGCTCGGCCCAGGAGGAGGGGTCAGCGCGAGGCCGGCTGAGAGCGGAGGCGTGGAGGGCGCTCTCAGGGGAGTGCGTGGGGTCCGTGGTTTATGGCCTCTTCAGTGGAAGACGCTGCAAGGAATCGAGGGAAGCCTGGGAGGAAAGGAAAACAGGCTTAGGGCTTGTGTGGGAAACCTGAGTTTGGGGTTTGTTGAGTTGAGATGCCCATAGTCAATTGCAGACAGCTGATAAGTTGAATTTTTTTGAAAGGTTATTTATTTCTTCTATGAGACAGAGAGACAGACACCCCTGACAGCGTCTCCCGGACGTGGTCTGCCCAGCCTCAGGCAGCCAGGGATACGGGCACATACACACTTGGAATGTTCGGAGAGTCCCTGAGACGCGAACCTGGACACAGAAGGCCTCCTGTCTGCTTTAAAACGTCTATGACGTTTGTCTGTGACCTCAGCATCCCAGGTGACCTCCTTGTCCCAGCGCATTAGGTGACCACCATGCCACCATGGCTGGTTCTTCAATGGGATTCGATGCTGAAACTTCGGATTTCAGGAGGGCTGGGCATATATCGGGGAGTCATTAGCAAAAGGCGGTATTCCATACCTTGGGATTCTAAATAAAACAAGTGCTGGATAAATGCAATTACGTGCTGAATGAGTGTGATGCCAGGGCAACATGGGGCAGGGGCCGAGGGCCGCAGCCATCACAGCCCAACGGCAGAAACAGGGGCTGTCGGTAGTGCGGGCTCTCCTCCCAGCCGAGAGAGCCGGGAGGGACTCAGAGCGTAAAGCTGGGGTGACAGTCTGAGGCCAGCTCTGAAATCACTTATCTCACTTCTGTGTAACTTACTGCTAGTGTGGAGTCTTATGTATGCTACTCATTTCATACGAAATAAGAAATAAACCGCCTTTTAGAAAACAGAGCAGTTCAGCCAGCTCTGACAGCCGGATCCCACACGGCTGGCTGCGTGCTTCGAGTCCGAGACCTGGCAGTTTGAGATACATGTGGGAGCATGTGCATCTGTGCCCCAGGCCCCAGCAGGAGGGAGACGTGGGGGAGAGGGTCTGCGGTGTGACCTGCCCCGGGGGACTTCTCTTCCTCTCTCTGTCTCTGTCTCTCGCTGTGTGTTCACACATCCTCTAGCAAAAATAAGTAAATAAATAAAATAAAAATGTGTATATCGATCTCAAACCAGAAGCAAATTTGATGTTAATTCTGATGCTGTTTAACTAAGAAGAATAGTTCAAAGTGTTCTGAGGAAATCCCTAAAAATCTAAAAGACTAAAAACGTGTGAACTCTCTAGATAAATATGTAATGTTTTTATTACTAAAGAAAATTGGGGGCTGGCTCCATAACCTGGTGGTTAAAGCAGGTGGATCCCATGTGGCCAACTACATAGATTAATATGTAATGTTTTTATTATTAAAGAAAAATTAGGGCCAGATCCATAGCCCAGTGATTAAGGTACCATATCCCACATGGCCAACAGCAAAGTGTGAGTCTCAGCCTGGTGGCCAGGCACAGGGGCGTGTGTGCCCCAGATCTCAACAGGGTGGAGAAACAGAGAAGTGACAGCAGTGTGACTGCCCCACTGGGGGTGCCTTCTCACTTTCCCCCTCTCTGTCTTTCTCTCTCCCTCTCCAGAGAATGCACTTACTTCTGGAAAAAAAAAAAAAAAAAGACAAAATAAAAATTTGGATTCAGGGACCAGGAGATGATATAATGGCTAAGTCACAGGACCTCCACATAGTCGACCATGGTTCAAGTCCTGGACCTGGCGACTTGAAACTCACACCAGGCGCATGTGTGTGCGTGCCCCAAATCCTGAGAAGAGAATGGAGGAGAAGGGACCGTGGCATGACCACCCTTCCGGAGGGTGATTTCTCGCTTTCTGTTTAGTCTCTCTGGCAAGCATGTATACCTTATAGCAAAATCTCTCTCAAAAAAAACAAAAAAAAACAAAAAAAAAACAAAAAACTTGGAATAGAGAGGAAATGTTGCATAGCTTCTGCTATTATAAAATTGAAAGTTTTCTTAAGTACAAAAATGAGCAGCTGATAACATTAAAGGATGAAATTTTTGTTTTTGTTTTTGTTTTTCCTTTCATGATACCAAGTGGACTAGAACTACCACAGCCGCTGCCGGGAAGATAGCTACAAACAGATCATCTTTCTCTGATTAGACTGGTGTTAATAATTATCCAGGCGCCAAATGGCAATTTGGAGACTCACTAAGGGAAGACTTTCAGATCATTTCTCCTACTTGAGACATTCTGAAATGAAGAAATGTGTGGAATTGAATTAAAGCACTGACAGGCAGAGTGTTTTCTCTCCTCTGTGACAAACAAGCGTATCCATCATTCTGCCTGAACCTCCTGGCCGGAGGTGTGGGGAGAAAAGGAAGTGACGGCCATGAGGTTGCTGGCCATGACCAGCCAGTTGGTCAGGATCGAAGCGGGGGTAAGGCCCTATGCCTGCCTCCGAGGACTTCACGCGGTCACCTATGTCTACGACGTCCCCCACCAGATCGATGACTCTCATCGGATGAGGACACCGAGGCTGAAGGACGAAGGAAGCTGCCCTGGTCTCTCTGAGGTTGGTGCAGGCGATCCTTCCCAGATCCGGCTGGTGGGAGCAGCACAAAGCAAGTTTCGAGATATTCTATGGGTGGAAGAGCGTCAGTAATAAGGCTCCTGCTTGACTGACTTATTCAGCAAATGTGGTATCCGGCCAGGGCAGTCTTCTCCGGCATATGGTGAGAACGAGGAAATGGGTGGAGGGAAGAGACAGGTCCTTCCTCTGAAGAGAGTACAGTCTTCCAGGGGCCGGACCCAGAGGTTGCAAAGGCAGACTGCGGGTGGAAACACGAGGACAAAGCTTACTCTGGGTGTGTAAACCTCACGCCTTCAGTGCTTACCCCGTCCCTGGGCCCCAGAGGAATCTCTGGGCCCTCTGTCTCTTGACTAATATGACTGCTAGTTTCCAAGGGCTTATAGCCACCCTCAATGAAATCAGCAGGCCTAGCAATGTATCATTGGTTGATTATTTTAGGGTAGATGATGCTTCTTGCTCTAGTTCGCTCACCATAATGACCCAATTTTGAGGGGCTTCTATTTCGCAAAGATGTCCAGGTAACAGGAGGAATGGCTGAAACAGAACTCTGTAACCGTGTATCTTATTTGCATGTTAGGTTAAAAAGAGAAGCTGTGAGGAGAAATTTTAAGCTACCTAGGGCCAGTAGGTGGTGTAGTGGTTCAGGTGCTGTATGCCCACATGGCTGACCATGGTTCGAGTCCCAGACTCGGTGGCTTGAAAATCACGCTGAGCGAGTGTGTGTTGATGCCCAGGGTCCCAGGAGGAGAATGGAGGAGAAGGGACTGTGGTGTGCCCATCCCCTGGGGCTGGTTTCCAACTTTCCTGATCACCGTCTTTCCCTGTCTCACAGTGCACGCATCCTGTGGCAAATTACAAAAAGGAAATAGCTACCTGCAGTTGTCAATCACTCTAGCCTTTCTGACTCCCTTTTCAACAATTTTTCTCAATATCAGTATGGAGTAGGTACAGTAACACAGCCCTGATTTCTTCAAAAATGGGATAAACACCAAATATTTAAACGTAACTTTGAAAGATGCAATAAGTTTATAGTAGTAACATTAAAAAGTACATATAGAGATCAGCAGATGGCATAATGGTTACGTTGCTGGACTCCCATCTAGTCGGCTACAGATTTAAGTCCCAGACCTGGCAGCTTTTAAAACTCAGGCCGGGCACATGTATGTGCATGCCCAGGATCCCAAGAGGAGAATAGAGGAGAAGGCATTGTGGTGTTGCCATCCCCATGGGGGAGAGTTATTGCTTTCTGTCTGTTTCTCCGGCAAGTGCACGTACCCTATAACAAAAACCTCTGAATAAAAAAAGGAAAATAACAAATTCTAGGACATTAACACTTCAAGGTGAAACATATGTGTGTGTGTGTGTGTGTGTGTGTGTGTGTGTATATATATATATATATATGTACATATATATATATTTAAATTTTTTTAGAATGTTTTTTGTCTTAGGGTACATGCACTCACCAGAGGGACAGAGACAATGGGAGGCAAAGTAAGAAATCTCCCCCAAGGGAGATGGCCACAGTGTACTCTCTTCTCCTCCATTCTCCTCCCAGGGTCTTGAGCATGCACATGTGTCCAGTGTGATTTTCAAGCCACCGGTTTCAGGACTCAAACTGCGACCAGCCATGTAACGTAATTGCTGTGCTATCTGCTGGCCCCATATTTTGTTTTTTTAAAGGTTTTATGCAGATAAGCTACAAAATGGAAAATGAGACACCCACTCTATACACAGCACATGCTGGGTTTAATTGATGACTTGAAGGAAAGCTTTTTGGGATTACCTATTAGGAGTGAAATGAGGGATGCGAAGGGTTAGGCCCTCCGAGGCTGAGGGAGGACAGGTGGAGGGGCTGTGGTCTTGGGACCATCAGCGCTGGGCCTGTGACACGGAGCTCAGAGAAGAGGAGGACCTTGGGAAGCCCTCTGTGAATTTGCTGCTGGGAGGGGGAGTGAACGCAGAATGGGACATAGTCCCCCAGCAGGACATCACCAGGGCGTGGACTAGAATGTCCTGAGGGTAACTGTTGCGGTGGAGGCACGACTCTGGACACCGAGATCTCTTCCGTGAAGTTTATTGGTACAGGTTCAGTTGCTTCTCTCCCCCAGGCTTCCGGGTACGCGCCTTAAATTCCCTCTGGGCCCGCCCTTCCCCAAGTCTCCGGGCGTGTTGGGCCCTGATAGGCCACTTCTCAGAGTTATGCTAATAAGGAGTTGTCTTTGAGTCTTAGGTGTTTAGCTCCTACGCCATAATGGGGCGTCTTCCGGCAAGGGCTTCCACAGGTAACCCCAGGGAGTTAGAGAGGAAAGTGAGCTGGAGCCATGGTTGGGGCCATGAAAGGCCCCAACTATCACCTTCCTGGTTCCCTCACAGACCTGGACCTGGTATCTGTGAGGGAAGGACCCTCGGCACCAGGCAGTTTTTTTTGCTAGTTTGAAAAAGCTATTACAGGGGCCAGCAGGTGGCATAGTGATTAAGGTGCTGGACTCCCATATGGGGACCGCAGTTTGAGTCCTGGAGCTGGGACTTGAAACTCATGTGGGTGTGTGAGTGCCTGAAATTCCAAGAGTTCAGAGGGGAAGGGGATTGCAGCATGGCCATCCCTCCGGAGGGTGATTTCTCGCTTTCAGTCTCTGTCTCTCCAGCACCCTATAGCAAAAATCTCTCTTAAAAAGAAAAGAAGGGACCAGCAGTTAGCGTAATGGCTATGTTGCTGGACTCCCACGTAGTCGACCGCGGTTCGCGTCCCAGACCCGGTGGCTTAAAACTCACTCCGGGCGCGTGTGCGTGCGTGCCCAAGATCCCGAGAGAAGAATGGAGGAGAAGGGATTGTGGCGTGGCCATCCCCCCTGGGGGGTGATTTCTCGCTTTCTATCTCTCTGTCTCTCTCTGTCTGTCTGGCGAGTGCACACACCCTATAGCAAAAACCTCTCCAAAAAAAAAAAAAAAGAAAAGAAAGTGTCAATTCATAAGCTTCACGGCACTGTGGCCATCGTAAATCCACACACAACGCACCTGTGGCTGATGTGTCTGTGAGGGTCTCCCGTGAGCTCTTTTGGAGGAATGGTGGGGACCCTGAAAGGGCTGTTCCTTCTGGGACGGGGCAGTGAGGGAGCTGGCGGATAAGGAGATGAGGTGACAGGTGGCACGCCTCACCACAGCCCCAAAGGACACAAACTCGGAGCTACCGAGGCCTGCTGCCCGGCCGGCAGTCTGGGTTTTGCAGAGGGAGGGCGTGTAGTCTGGGGTGACAGGGCACAGCCTGCCGCCAGTCAGGCCAGCCTCCATCCTGGGGTGGGAGGGGCAGGAGGAACAACTTCCTGTGGGGAGGCCTCCTCCTGCCAACCAGACGACAGAGTAACCTTGGCAAAGAAAGAGACCATCGTGGTTGATCACTGATTTCCAGGGGAAACAAAACGCTGGCCACCGTGGCCTGAGTCCCTGTACTAACCGTGGCCGGGGTCCCAGCGCTGTGGCCTGGATCCCCGGCAGGCCTGCAGACGGTGCATAAGTGCCTGCGCTCCTGGGCTTGGCGGTGTGCTGGGGCCTTGCTGAGTGAGCTCGCAGGCTCTCACCCGTGTGCACGAGCATGCGTTATTATGAATGAAACAAATACACCTTTCAAAAATGCTGCCAAGAATGAAAGTAGCTTGCCTCACCCTCCAGACCTCACTTCTGCCTCTCTATCCGCCTCCAGCCCTGGTGCAGTGTGGACGTCCCTGCTTGCAAAGATGCCTTCAGGCACAGTGGTTTCTACCACAGATAGTCCTGGGGGTACGCAAGCTGTGACCGTTATCAGCTGTCCTTAAACTAATCACAGCAAGACTGGCTACACCTTCCTCTGAAAAATTTACTGGGAGTCGCAAAAGTGCACATTTGGATCCTGTGGCCATTTTGGTGTGATACTTGCATCAGAGAAGGCCGGCTTGCTGCCATACACAGGAGGAGCACTTGTGCCACGTCTGTCACCCCTGCCCCGGCTGAGGCAATGCAGGTGTCTGGAACAGCCTCTGCCCTTCAGTGGAAGGCGGGGCTCAGAACCGGCTGGGAGTTCTGAAAACAGTGAAAAAGAAGAGGAGGAAATCCCTCTAGCAGATGGTTTAGATGACTCCAGGAGGAGGCTGAAACTAAAAGAAAAACTAACATTGAATCATTTTATCCCCCCAAAGTCAGGGATAAGTAGGTAATGGAGAACCTTGACTGGACTTTGTCTTGTTGTCAGAGAATGTCCACGGTGTTTGTTTTTAATGAATCAATATTTAGCTTGGCTGATAGATCGAGACATTATTCATTTGAACCAACACGAAAGGCATCTAGCCATAACACTTTAACAACCAAACTTATGATAGTTGAATTAAAATGCAAATAGTACTGTTTCTCTCCACAATTAATGTCAGCAAACCACATTTCTTACTCACAGTGTTCATCAGAATCTCTGTGTTAAAATGCTTCCATTCTAAAGTTAGCAAGTGCCTCCCTTTCAAGGACTCCAACACCTATTGTCATTTTTCCTATTGTGAATCTGATATCCTAATATAATCTGTCATTAGTAGAATGACTTCCCTCAGGTCACCTTAGAGAAATGATTGAAAAGTCTAGAATGAAGATGCTGATTCGATCTGGTCATGCATAAATAAGCTTGCATGTGGCTCAGCTCCAGAAAGAAATTATATTAATGTGGAATTATTAGATTAAGTGAGCTCTCTGGTTCCAAAACAATCCTTGATGGGCATAGGATTTCTTTTGTTGGTTCCAATATGTTTTTAAAGCAGATTCGAACCTTCTTAATTTCATTTTGATCTGCCTTATCAGTGGCGACGTAGCCTTGGCCAGATGAGCTCTGTGTAAGAGTATTAGCTGCCTTTGTCAGTGCTCATGTAGACAGGAATTTCCTAAGGAGAGGCGCGAGAAAGAATAGAATGGTAACAAAACAATGCAGGGCTTGAGATTGTTTCTTGAATAATGTACCCATAGAAGAAAAATATCCCCAAGAAAACATCTGATCTAACCTCTTAATGTATCATTATGGGAAATTGGACCTGAGAATATCAACGTTTTATCTGTTGTTAATTGCAGGTCTAAGGCTAGATGCAAGGGGCTTCAAAAAGTTTACAGAAAATATGTATTACAAGAAAACTATGCAGAGATTTC
This sequence comes from Tupaia tana, assembly GCA_026018925.1. Classification (NCBI taxonomy): domain Eukaryota; kingdom Metazoa; phylum Chordata; class Mammalia; order Scandentia; family Tupaiidae; genus Tupaia; species Tupaia tana. Next base: position 5,943,664 of record JAKSZU010000008.1, read on the forward strand.
ATTTTTTTGGGCCAAAATAAAGTTTTTCATGCCATTTTCCATGGACTTTTTAAAGTCTCTTTGTATAAACTGAGTTTCAGTTTTCTTCTTTTTTTTTTTGATCTGCCTATGTACGTATGTATCTATGTCTATCATCTATCCATCCACCCGCCCACCCATTCACTCCTCTGTCCATTATCCATCTCTACACCAATATCTGTGTAATCATGGGTCACTATCTGCGTGTGTGTGTGTGTGTGTTGGAGAGGTTTTTGCTATAAGGTGCGTGCGCTCACCAGAGAGAGAGAGAGAGACCGAGAGACAGAAAGCGAGAAATCCTACCCCCTGGGCGATTGCCACGCTGCAATCCCTTCTCCTTCAAGGTCCTCCTGGGACCAGCTGTGAGTTTAAGCCACCGGGTCCCATACTCCACCCTCGGTTGGCCATGTGGGGGTCCAGTGCCATAGCCGCTGTGCCTCTGCTGGCCCTGGGGGTGTTGAAAGGCAGCTTCCTTAAGTGTCTTCTTCTCTAAAAGCAGTAAAATTTGGAAGAAAGCTTAAAACGATTTCTTCCAGACTCTGTTACCTTGATCCTCGAAATAAGCAAAAATTGGAAATGATACAAACGTAGTTTACTGAAAACTTTGAGTTATTCTGAATTTGGAAGTTAAATTTTGTATTACCCACATTAGCATATTTTACGGATGATAGCTTATAATTAATTTATTATTGACTTAATATATTTTTGCAAAATCACCTAATCAGCCAAAGAAAGGAGGGTGTGACAGCAAGGCTAGCCTAACAGCGAGCTTTGGAAGTGAGGCACGCAAGGACTGGGTGATGGTCAGCTCACAGTAGACGCTAGGCCTCTGTGTGGCCTAGTCTTTGGAAGTGAGGCACGCAAGGACTGGGTGATGGCCAGCTCACAGTAGACGCTAGGCCTCTGTGTGGCCTAGTCTTTGGAAGTGAGGCACGCAAGGACTGGGTGATGGTCAGCTCACAGTAGACGCTAGGCCTCTGTGTGGGCCTAGTCTTTGGAAGTGAGGCACGCAAGGACTGGGTGATGGTCAGCTCACAGTAGACGCTAGGCCTCTGTGTGGCCTAGTCTTTGGAAGTGAGGCACGCAAGGGCTGGGTGATGATCAGCTCACAGTAGACGCTAGGCCTCTGTGTGGGCCTAGTCTTTGGAAGTGAGGCACGCAAGGACTGGGGGATGGTCAGCTCACAGTAGACGCTAGGCCTCTGTGTGGCCTAGTCTTTGGAAGTGAGGCACACAAGGACTGGGTGATGGTCAGCTCACAGTAGACGCTAGGCCTCTGTGTGCCTAGTCTTTGGAAGTGAGGCACGCAAGGACTGGGTGATGGTCAGCTCACAGTAGACGCTAGGCCTCTGTGTGGGCCTAGTCTTTAGAAGTGAGGCACGCAAGGGCTGGGTGATGGTCAGCTCACAGTAGACGCTAGGCCTCTGTGTGGCCTAGTCTTTGGAAGTGAGGCACGCAAGGGCTGGGTGATGGCCAGCTCACAGTAGACGCTAGGCCTCTGTGTGGCCTAGTCTTTGGAAGTGAGGCACGCAAGGACTGGGTGATGGTCAGCTCACAGTAGACGCTAGGCCTCTGTGTGGCCTAGTCTTTGGAAGTGAGGCACGCAAGGACTGGGTGATGGCCAGCTCACAGTAGACGCTAGGCCTCTGTGTGGGCCTAGTCTTTGGAAGTGAGGCACGCAAGGACTGGGTGATGGTCAGCTCACAGTAGACGCTAGGCCTCTGTGTGGCCTAGTCTTTGGAAGTGAGGCACGCAAGGACTGGGTGATGGTCAGCTCACAGTAGACGCTAGGCCTCTGTGTGGCCCTAGTCTTTAGAAGTGAGGCACGCAAGGACTGGGTGATGGCCAGCTCACAGTAGACGCTAGGCCTCTGTGTGGGCCTAGTCTTTGGAAGTGAGGCACGCAAGGACTGGGTGATGGTCAGCTCACAGTAGACGCTAGGCCTCTGTGTGGCCTAGTCTTTGGAAGTGAGGCACGCAAGGGCTGGGTGATGGCCAGCTCACAGTAGACGCTAGGCCTCTGTGTGGCCTAGTCTTTGGAAGTGAGGCACGCAAGGACTGGGTGATGGTCAGCTCACAGTAGACGCTAGGCCTCTGTGTGGCCTAGTCTTTGGAAGTGAGGCACGCAAGGGCTGGGTGATGGTCAGCTCACAGTAGACGCTAGGCCTCTGTGTGGCCTAGTCTTTGGAAGTGAGGCACGCAAGGGCTGGGTGATGGTCAGCTCACAGTAGACGCTAGGCCTCTGTGTGGGCCTAGTCTTTGGAAGTGAGGCACTCAAGGGCTGGGTGATGATCAGCTCACAGTAGACGCTAGGCCTCTGTGTGGCCTAGTCTTTGGAAGTGAGGCACACAAGGACTGGGTGATGGTCAGCTCACAGTAGACGCTAGGCCTCTGTGTGGCCTAGTCTTTGGAAGTGAGGCACGCAAGGACTGGGTGATGGTCAGCTCACAGTAGACGCTAGGCCTCTGTGTGGGCCTAGTTTTTGGAAGTGAGGCACGCAAGGACTGGGTGATGGTCAGCTCACAGTAGACGCTAGGCCTCTGTGTGGCCTAGTCTTTGGAGGTGAGGCATGCAAGGACTGGGTGATGGTCAGCTCACAGTAGACGCTAGGCCTCTGTGTGGGCCTAGTCTTTGGAAGTGAGGCACGCAAGGGCTGGGTGATGACCAGCTCACAGTAGACGCTAGGCCTCTGTGTGGGCCTAGTCTTTGGAAGTGAGGCACGCAAGGACTGGGTGATGGTCAGCTCACAGTAGACGCTAGGCCTCTGTGTGGCCTAGTCTTTGGAAGTGAGGCACGCAAGGACTGGGTAATGGTCAGCTCACAGTAGACGCTAGGCCTCTGTGTGGCCTAGTCTTTGGAAGTGAGGCACGCAAGGACTGGGTGATGGTCAGCTCACAGTAGACGCTAGGCCTCTGTGTGGCCTAGTCTTTGGAGGTGAGGCACGCAAGGACTGGGTGATGGTCAGCTCACAGTAGACGCTAGGCCTCTGTGTGGGCCTAGTCTTTGGAAGTGAGGCACGCAAGGGCTGGGTGATGACCAGCTCACAGTAGACGCTAGGCCTCTGTGTGGCCTAGTCTTTGGAAGTGAGGCACACAAGGACTGGGTGATGGTCAGCTCACAGTAGACGCTAGGCCTCTGTGTGGCCTAGTCTTTGGAGGTGAGGCACGCAAGGACTGGGTGATGGTCAGCTCACAGTAGACGCTAGGCCTCTGTGTGGGCCTAGTCTTTGGAAGTGAGGCACGCAAGGGCTGGGTGATGGCCAGCTCACAGTAGACACTAGGCCTCTGTGTGGTCTAGTCTTTGGAAGTGAGGCACGCAAGGACTGGGTGATGGTCAGCTCACAGTAGACGCTAGGCCTCTGTGTGGCCTAGTCTTTGGAGGTGAGGCACGCAAGGACTGGGTGATGGTCAGCTCACAGTAGACGCTAGGCCTCTGTGTGGGCCTAGTCTTTGGAAGTGAGGCACGCAAGGGCTGGGTGATGGCCAGCTCACAGTAGACACTAGGCCTCTGTGTGGCCTAGTCTTTGGAAGTGAGGCACGCAAGGACTGGGTGATGGTCAGCTCACAGTAGACGCTAGGCCTCTGTGTGGCCTAGTCTTTGGAGGTGAGGCACGCAAGGACTGGGTGATGGTCAGCTCACAGTAGACGCTAGGCCTCTGTGTGGGCCTAGTCTTTGGAAGTGAGGCACGCAAGGGCTGGGTGATGACCAGCTCACAGTAGACGCTAGGCCTCTGTGTGGCCTAGTCTTTGGAAGTGAGGCACACAAGGACTGGGTGATGGTCAGCTCACAGTAGACGCTAGGCCTCTGTGTGGCCTAGTCTTTGGAGGTGAGGCACGCAAGGACTGGGTGATGGTCAGCTCACAGTAGACGCTAGGCCTCTGTGTGGGCCTAGTCTTTGGAAGTGAGGCACGCAAGGGCTGGGTGATGGTCAGCTCACAGTAGACGCTAGGCCTCTGTGTGGGCCTAGTCTTTGGAACTGAGGCACGCAAGGACTGGGTGATGGTCAGCTCACAGTAGACGCTAGGCCTCTGTGTGGCCTAGTCTTTGGAAGTGAGGCACGCAAGGACTGGATGATGGTCAGCTCACAGTAGACGCTAGGCCTCTGTGTGGGCCTAGTCTTTGGAAGTGAGGCACGCAAGGGCTGGGTGATGGCCAGCTCACTGTAGACGCTAGGCCTCTGTGTGGCCTAGTCTTTGGAAGTGAGGCACGCAAGGACTGGGTGATGGTCAGCTCACAGTAGACGCTAGGCCTCTGTGTGGGCCTAGTCTTTGGAAGTGAGGCACGCAAGGACTGGGTGATGGTCAGCTCACAGTAGACGCTAGGCCTCTGTGTGGCCTAGTCTTTGGAAGTGAGGCACGCAAGGACTGGGGGTGATGGCCAGCTCACAGTAGACACTAGGCCTCTGTGTGGTCTAGTCTTTGGAAGTGAGGCACGCAAGTACTGGGTGATGGTCAGCTCACAGTAGACGCTAGGCCTCTGTGTGGCCTAGTCTTTGGAAGTGAGGCACGCAAGGACTGGGTGATGGTCAGCTCACAGTAGACGCTAGGCCTCTGTGTGGCCTAGTCTTTGGAAGTGAGGCACGCAAGGACTGGATGATGGTCAGCTCACAGTAGACGCTAGGCCTCTGTGTGGGCCCAGTCTTTGGAAGTGAGGCACGCAAGGGCTGGGTGATGGCCAGCTCACTGTAGACGCTAGGCCTCTGTGTGGCCTAGTCTTTGGAAGTGAGGCACGCAAGGACTGGGTGATGGTCAGCTCACAGTAGACGCTAGGCCTCTGTGTGGGCCTAGTCTTTGGAAGTGAGGCACGCAAGGACTGGGTGATGGTCAGCTCACAGTAGACGCTAGGCCTCTGTGTGGGCCTAGTCTTTCCCGACCAGGTAAAACATAGTATATTTGTGCTTTTGGTGTGGCTGGTGAGGAATTTATTTCTTAGGTCTACTTTTTTCTTTTTAATTCTGCTTTTTCCATTTTTTTATTTTATAATTTCTCATTTGCGTTTAATTATTGTATATCTTTGTGAGGTACAATGTGGTTGTTGAAGCATGGATGCAGTGTGTGATAATCAGTCCAGGATAGTATTAATTCATCATCTTCAAAAAGAACATTGCATTACGTTGTGTACGTGTGTGTGTGTGTGTGTGTGTGTGTGAGACTGGCAGCACCACCCTCTGTGTGTGTGTGTTTGTGTGAATGGCAGTGTCGCCCTGTGTGTGTGTGTGTGTGTGACTGGCAGCACCACCCTGTGTGTGTGTGTGTGTGTGTGTGTGTGACTGGCAGCACCGCCCTGTGTGTGTGTGTGTATGTGTGACTAGCAGCTCCACCCTGTGTGTGTGTGTGTGTGTGTGTGTGTGTGTGACTGGCAGTGCCGCCCTGTGTGTGTGTGTGTGTGTGTGTGACAGGCAGCACCGCCCTGTGTGTGTGTGTGTGTGTGTGTGACTGGCAGCGCCACCCTGTGTGTGTGTGTGTGTGACTGGCAGCGCCACCTTGTGTGTGTGTGTGTGACGGTAGCTCCGCCCTGTGTGTGTGTGTGTGTGACTGGGAGCACCGCCCTGTGTGTGTGTGTGTGTGTGTGTGTGACTGGCAGCACCGCCCTGTGTGTGTGTGTGTGTGTGTGTGACTAGCAGCTCCACCCTGTGTGTGTGTGTGTGTGTGTGTGACTGGCAGTGCCGCCCTGTGTGTGTGTGTGTGACAGGCAGCACCGCCCTGTGTGTGTGTGTGTGTGTGTGTGTGTGACTGGCAGCGCCACCTTGTGTGTGTGTGTGTGTGTGTGACTGGTAGCTCCGCCCTGTGTGTGTGTGTGACTGGCAGCACTGCCCTGTGTGTATGTGTGTGTGTGTGTGACTGGCAGCGCCACCTTGTGTGTGTGTGTGTGACTGGTAGCTCCGCCCTGTGTGTGTGTGTGTGTGTGAGACTGGCAGCACGGCCCTGTGTGTGTGTGTGTGTGTGTGTGTGTGTGTGTGTGTGACTGGCAGCTCCGCCCTCCGTTTTACATTTCCTGCTCTGTAGTGCTCCGTGACCACATGCATCCTTGCATCTGTTAAATGCTTTTTCTGAGCTCCCTCACTCCTCACCCCACCATGTACTTGAGGTCTACTTCTTAAAGACAACAACAACAACAATAATAATAAAACGTTAATACCAATATGCCAAGTGCTGTTTTTAACTTTTTTTCCCCCTTTTTTGGAGAGATTTTTGCTATAGGGCGCGTGCGCTCGCCAGAAAGACAGAGAGAGACAGAGACAGAAAGCAAGAAATCACCCCCCAGGGGGGATGGCCATGCCGCAATCCATTCTCCTCCATTCTCCCCTCGGGTCTTGGGCACACACGCACACACGCCTGGCATGAGTTTAAGGCACCGGGTCCAGGACTCGTACCGCGGTCTAGTCAACATAGCTATTATGCTAACTGCTGGTCCCAGCCAAATGCTGTTTGAATTACATGATCAGTTAGGTAGGGATAGTAGAGCCTAGGTAACCTCTAAAATCCTGACTCATCGCCAAACATTGAGGAAAGTGAGGTGAGACGGAGGGAGGACGCGGGCTACCTGGGAGGATTCAGGGCACCGAGACGATGATGCAGAACGTCTGGATGGAGGTCGCGGGAGGGCTGGGGGACTGGGACCACCGAAGGGGGCGAACCCGCCATCCCTCCACAGTCACAGTGATCCCATCCGCGGGGAGTGAGGCTGAGGAGGAACGAGATCCACTCTTGCCCATGTGCTCAGCATTCCCCACGTCCCCTCACATCGCCCTGAGTGATGAGCATCGTTTTGTGGTGTTTCAAGAAGACAGGTGGGCCGGTTGCTGTGTTTAAGGGAACCGAATCCCGCATGGCTGACTGCCATTAGAGTTCCAGCCCACACAGGGGGCGTATGCATTCGAGCCCCAAATCCCAAACAGCATGGAGAAGTGGAGGAGAGGGATTTGTAGTGTGGCCACTGGAGGTGCTTTCTCCCTCGCTCTCCTCTCCACCTTTGTCTCTTTCTCCTACACAACTGCATCCATGAAGGAGAAGCCCGTGTCTGTCCCGGTCAGCGGCCGCGCCCACCCGCAGGGCTGTGCTTGTTCCTTCCATCCTCCCTCCCCTTTGTCCATGCTGTTTGCTGTGTCACCTTCTCACCCATGTGGGCTCAGCGTTTGGTCTTCCTGGCCTGCAGGAACCAGGAGGTCAGCTCTGCAGTCCCTGAGAGGTTGATTCCAGCAAGGACCCACATCTTGCGGAGGCTGTTTTGTTGTTTTCTTTTTGTTGTTGTTTTCTTTTGCTTTGCTTGTTTATTTGTTTGGTAGAAGTGAAAGAATCCCAACTCAGATGACCTCAAGTAACAATGATAATTAGTTGTTAGGGAAAATGTTTTGGAGACACTAGGCCCAGAGATGTCCCTCCCTCTGTTTGCCATTGAACTGTTCATCTCAGATCCGGGCTGCTGTGGCCTGCAAGACTCTTGGCCTAAGTGAGTCCTCAGGTTCTGCTGCAGATCTCTGCGTAATTCACAGTGTGATGACAAGCCAGAAAATCAGCCGGCATGGTGGGGCAGGAGGGCAGGGATGCAGGGAAGGTCTTGGAGGTAAGGGTTCCCTGGACCCCAGGGGAGCTCAGCCTCAGCCTTGCCTGTAGGCTGGTGGCCGAATCTCCGAGGATGGACAAAGCAGGACCCCTATGAGCGGGAGTCTAGGGGCTGAGACTGGAAGGAGGACAGTGGCAGTCTGCTCTGCACGGAAAGCCCACAGCTAGAGAGGAGGAGGAAGACAGAGCAGGTGCCTGACCAGCCTCTCCTTATTCCCCTCCAGCATCTGAGCCAAGGAAGGGCCGGTCCACAGCAAGTACCCAGGAAGAGTGCCCTACCTCTGAGGGGTACATAGACAGCTGTCATGCTCAGGACAGCAGCCTGGGACTGCTGGGAACAAGGGTGACACCTCAGAGAGCAGAGCACCCATTTGAAGTGAAACTCTGAACCAACAAGCCAGCTGTCCCTCGGCGCCTGCCGTCTCTCCTCACCCTCTCTGTGAGGGAGCACACGTCCTGCACTTACTCTAGTTGGAGCACAGGGTATGTTACTTGCAGCCCAATGCAACCTAAATGACACAGCTTGATACGAGGTTAAAGACAAATGAGTGAAATAAGGTTCTTTAATTATAGAAATGAATGATGGGGTAGAAAGAGAAGACAAGAGGAGACAGTTATTGAGAGAGAGAGACAGAAGTAGACACCGAAAGCCGTAAGAGTGTAAAGGAAGGTGTCAAGAGCAATGACTTACTAGAAGGATGCAGTGTGGTTTCTGAGAAATACATAACACCAGGCTCTAAAGTTATAGGAGTATGCTTTTTTTTTTTCACAAAAAGTACAGCTCCATGTATTACTAGTGATATCCTAATCTTTTTAAGGAGTTTTCTGAACATACAACATCTTGTATTAACTTATTTAATTAAAAAAATCTACTTAACATGAAGAATTATATCTTCTTAATACTGGATTGTCACAAAGTTATGACGCACTTTTGCATAGAAAAACCTAAACAAATATGTCACAATTTTTCTGATGACCCACAGCAAGGAGATAGTCACCCGTATTTGTCCTTACTATTTAAGTGTACTGAGAGCCAGCGAGCACACCCAAAGGGTCTCCATGCTGTGATCTTCCCAGCCTTGGCCAGCTGGGGTCAGGCATGCAGCCATCATGTGTGGGAGGACCTCGGGATGTGAGCCTGGGGCCCTCCTGCGGCCTCAGCATCGTGGAGCATTTTGTTTTCCTGTGATGTCTCCACATCCGGCCTCTCTCATTCGTTTTTAACAGGTTTATCAAATAGGTTTTTTTCCTACATCGGGCAAGTTTTTTAAAGTCCTTCAGAACCGATCAAATGCTCCGCTATTCTGGATAAGAAACATTCCTTTTCCTGTATTCATTCTAGGACTGCACGCTCAGCACTGGCGCCCGGAAAATGCACAGCACACGCCGACCCGCTGCTTGTGTGGCCCAATGCACACCGTGACCTCCGTGTGGGGGTCTGTCGGAGCACCGGGGGCTGGGACAGCTGGCCGTGCAGTCTGTGCGCAGTGCCCACGAGGTCTTCTCTTGCACACTTTCTGTTTCTTTCCTCTTCTCTTTCTTTTCCTTCCTTCCTTCCTTCCTTCCTTCCTTCCTTCCTTCCTTCCTTCCTTCCTCTCTCTCTCTCTCTTCTTTTTGACATAGGGGAAGTAACTGTTTATTAGTTTCTTGCTTATATCTATTAGAGTGGACTTCATATGACCATCAGCTTTAAAGGTTAAATTAAAAAAAAAAAATCTTGGGCCAGCATGTGGAGTGGTGGTTAAGCTGCTGGACTCCTGCAAGTCTGACCATGGTTCAAGTCCCAGACATGGTTACTTGCTTTCTCATTTTCTCTCTAGTAAGCACATGTGTCCTACGGCAAAATTTAAAAAATGATAAATAAAATTGAAAGTAAATAATTCTTTCAGAAAAACTTACATAGCAGGGACAGAAACACGTACTCACTCTAAGAGTCCATGAGAGGCGTTAGTTTGCGAGGCTGCCATAACAAATCACAGGAGACTGCCCGTGCGCAGTGAGTGCTCACCACCTCGCCGCCATGTAGGCCTGAAGTCTGACGGAAGATGTCGGCCAGGCTGGTGCCCTTGGAGGGCTCTGAGGGAAGGGTCTGTTCCAGGCCTCTCTCCCTGGTGTGCAGGTGGCTGTCTTCACATTACAGGGCATTTTCCTGGTACGGTCGTCACCTCTCACCCATCGGGGACCCAGTCCAAGACTCCCGTGGAACCATGGGTAATACCAAAAGATTACTAAATACTGAAAAATCATGGGTAATACCAAAAGTAATGCAAAATACTGAAATCTTGGGTAATGCCAAAGAATTTGAAGGTAATGAAATTGCAGGTAATACTGAAATCATGGGTAATACCAAAGCACAAGTACAGACATAATGGGAAATGCCGGAGCCTTTTCTATATTAGTTTTTTTCCTATGCATATGACCCTTCCTCCTGGGGAAGGAAAGCAGTTTAAAGCAGCCCTCGGAATGGGAGGTCTGCTAAAACTGACCCGGAGAGAGAGGCGCGCGCTTCAGCCGTGCCTGCCTCACTCCTGTCTGAATTAGCGTCCAAAGACGCAGCTTAACAGGGAATCCCTGACTTCCTGGTGCTGGAACAAACCTGCCCTAGGTCAGGACGACCTGCACGCCGTCCTCGGTTACACTGCCCTTCCCTGCCGCAGCGTGGCTGCTGTGTGCAAAGTGTGCCGCGTCAGACAGCCAGCAACGTTCCTGTGAGCCCATGTAAATGCCTCCGAAAGGTTAGCTTCTGCAACCCTCCCTTCTCCCCGTCTCCCTGTAAGTCTAGGCCACTTCAGAGACCGTTCTGATGAATGTGTGTTCCAGGAAAGTGGATCTCTGCTCACCTGGCGGCTGTCCACAGCCTTTGCATTTGGCCACCACCTCTTTTTTTTTAGGTTGCTAACTTATATATGGATGTTTTTCTTTTCTTTTCTTTTTTTTTTTTTGAGAGTTTTTTTTTTGCTATAGGGTTTGTGCGCTCACCAGAAAGACAGAGACAGAGGGACAGAAAGCAAGAGATCACCCCCGGGGGGATGGCCATGCTGCAATCCCTTTTCCATTTTCCTCTTGGGATCTTGAGTACGCACGCACAAGTGCCCAGTGTGAGCTTAAGCCACCAAGTTTGGGACTCGAACTGTGGTTGACTACATGGGAGTCCAGTGACACAGCCATTATGCCAATTGCTGGCCCCTACATGGATGTTTTTCAATATAAATGTGATAATGTTAATTCTTGTTCTTATAATTTTATTTATTGTTTTGCCATAGAGCAAGTACATTTGCTGGAGAGAGACAGAGAGAGGAAGAGTGAGAAATCATCCCTTCCCCCAGGGATGGCCATCCCTTCTTCTCCAGACTCCTCTTGGGATTTTGGGCACACATACACATGTGTCCAGAGTGGTTTTCAAACCATCAGATCCGGGACTCGAACTGTGGTTGGCCATGTGGTCCAACGCCTTGACCACTACACCACCTGCTGACCCTAATAATAAAATATTTTCTTTTTGCTAGCTTACTTTATTGTAAGACTACAGCATATAATACGTACAGCGCAAAGTTCATCAACCCTTCACGTTACAGGTAAGGCTTATAGGTAGAAGGCGATTAGAAGTTAACTGTGGAGATTTTCGACTGTATGGGGCATCACTGTCCCAATTCCCATGTTGTTTCAATGACAACTGTATACACCATGATGAAGATTAATGTACAAGCTAGGCAGTAAATGATTAATAACAATAAAATGGGACAATTGTAATGATATACTGCTATAAAAGTTCCGTGAACACCGTCTCTTTCTCTGGCTCAGTGTCTTACTGCATTGTCCTCACTTCATCCCCACAATGGGTGGATGGAGCTGCCTTGAGGTTTCATCATGCTACCTAGAACAGTGCATGATTCAAAATGTATGCGTCATCTACTTCTGTAACTTTCCATTTAATATTAACAGACCACGGGGAACTGAATCAGCAGAACAGGAACCATGGATGGGGGTGGGGGCGACTTCATATGTGTGTCCTAATGCCATCGTACAAGGACCTCAGACAGACTGTGTCAGGGTCCAGGCTCACGTCCATATTTTAACTTAATCAGCTCTTTAAAGCCCTGTCTCCAAACACAGTCACATTTGGACACACTGAGCGGTAGGACTCCAACACACGGATTTTAGAAGACAGCTGGACTGGTAACAGGGATAAAGTATTTTTGTCATAAGTAATTTGTGTTTTGAAGGCCGCAAATGACAAGAAGAAAATGACACGTGGGCTCTCTCAGGTCTCCACTTGAGGGGATGAATGAGCTTAGGGTTCATGAAGAAAGAGTGTAGCTCAAAGGACCTGGATGCATTTCGGAGACCAAAAACTTACACAAAATAACAAATGACCGTTCTCAGGTGACTCGACACCACAGACGTTTGCCCCCTCCAGGCATGTGGGGGCGGTTTTCTCTGTCCCTGGCTCCATTCTGCTGGCCGGCTGAGTTGGCTGACCCGACCTCTCAGAGGGGAACAGGTCACGGTGCAGATCCCCGGGATGGCCCATGGGCGCCGCTGACTCCAGCCTGTCCTCTATGAGTTCCAGCGACTGCTTTGTCCCGGCAGGACCGAGACCGACCTGCCCGAAGGCCAGGCCTCGCTGTGTTTCCTCATCGCCCACCCAGGGGTCTGCGCACCCCCAGCTCTCCTCCCCACCTCCCGTCTGTGCTTTTGTGTCCTAGCTCAGGTTTCACTTCTCGTCCAAGGGAGCAAGCCGGCTCCCGCTCAGCACAGCGTCACCAACGCGGGTGCACACTGCGCAGAGCTCGCACGGCTGGCGCAGCGCTCCTGGCTTTAAATGTGGCGCTGGTCCGCCGTGGTCTCAGGCACCCCTGCCTCCAGGCCGCTGTGAGAGAATGACTAACACAGAAGCCCCTTGAAATCAGGGACATGCAGGAAAGCACCTACAGACATTTTAGGTGTAACAAATGTATTTGCCTTTTTAAACGTAGAATTAAAATATTTAAAATATTAAAATCTAGAAAGGTTTCTACTGACAACTTCAGAAAGGTTTCTACTGACCACTTTTTCCAAATTCATCCACCTATGGTACAAAATTTTATACAATATGTAGGTATTAGGGGAATTATGGAGGCTATCGTGGGAGAAGATGAGGACTTTGCTACATCAGGAACACCTATAGGTGAATGAGGTGTGCATGTAAGGTTGAAAATTTATCAAGATCTGTTTGCAAGGTTTCTTTGGTTTTGCTTGATTTTTCAGTGCATTTTCTCACTAATGTCCTTTTGTTTTTCTCCTTCTTCTTCTTCTTCATTTTTTTGCCATACAGTGCATGTGTGCACGAGAGAGAGAGAGAGAGAGAGAGACAGACAGAAGGAAAGAGAGAAATCGTCCTCCAGAGGGGACAGTCGCATAGCAATCCCTTCTCCTCCAGTTACCTGTTGGAATTTGGGGCATGAACACACACACCCAGTGTGATTTTCAAGCCACCAGTTCTGGGACCCAAACCTGCTCAGTCATGTGGGAGTCCAGTCTCTTAACCACTAAGATACCTGCTGGCCCCAATGTACTGGGTTGTCAGAAAAGTAAAGCAGAAAAATAGAGCATGACTTTTTCGACAACTCAGTTCTTGGGTTTAAAAGAATAATTTGCAAGAGAAAATTCACACAGATACTAGATAACAATGGAAAATACCATGCTTCTTTCCACCAGAGGTCAGACAAATGGATAGCGAGATGTCCCCTGGGCCCTCCATGAAATTTTGGCGGGAAGAGCCATTCAGACGCCCATCAGGAGTCAGGCTTCACATTTCTCTGGGCTTTACTCCAAGCTCAAAGCCATGAGCCTCTAACTGTAAACTATGGTTGAAATTGTGTCAGTTCATCACCTGACTTCTTTTTTTTTTCTTTCATTTTTGGAGAGGTTTTTGCTATAGGGTGTGTGCACTCGCCAGACAGACAGAGAGAGACAGAGAGACAGAAAGCGAGAAATCACCCCCCAGAGGGGATGGCCACGCCGCAATCCCTTCTCCTCCATTCTCCTCTCGGGATCTTGGGCACGCACGCACACATGCCTGGCGTGAGTTTAAGCCACCGGGACCGGGACTTGAACCGCGGTCGACTACTTGGGAGTCCAGTGACATAGCCATTACGCTAACTGCTGGTCCCATCACCTGACTTCTTAAACACAATGAATAGTTTATGAATTAGTAACAAAATCATAGGCTTTTATAATGTTATATTGTTTACCCCATCATTGCTAAAGCAACTCTTAAGAGATAGATGAAACTTCCTATCTTTTAAGTGGTTTATTTTATTTTTTAAACTAAAAAATGTTTTTAATTGCACTTGCCAGAGAGACACAGAAAGGGAGGGAGAAAGCACCCCCCAATGAGGCGTGGTCATGCCTCACTCCCTTCTCCATCTCTCCATGTTGCTGGGATCAGGGACACACGCGTGTGCATGTGTCCAGTGTGTTTCTCAAGCTGCCAGGACTGGAATTTGAACTGTGGTTGACCATGTAGGATCCAACTTTTTTTTTTTTTTTTTGGGAGAGGTTTTTGCTATAGGGTGCTTGCGCTTGCCAGATAGAGACAGAGAGACAGAAAACGAGAAATCATCCCCCGGGGGGATGGCCACACCGCAATCCCTTCTCCTCCATTCTCTTCTCAGGATCTTGGGCACGCACGCACATGCACCTGGCGTGAGTTTAAGCCGCCGGGTCTGGGACTCAAACTGCGGTCGACTATATGGGAGTTCAGTGACATAGCCATTACGCTAATTGCTGGTCCTTGGATCCAACTTTCTTACCCACTAGGCTAAAAGGCTGGCCCTCACATCTTTTAAAATAGAAATACAATGTGAACCAAGAAGAGATTCTGTTCGCTGTTCTTTTGTAATTAACTAGACTGCCACACACGCCTTCATGGTGAATACATACCACACATCGTATCTGTTCAAAGAGTTAAGCAGGAGCACTCAGTAGTCTGCACATGGTACCAGGAGCTTGGGTTGTTTTCCCCGACTCCAGCCGCTGTAAGATGGAACAGGTGCACTGGGGCAGGAGGGCCTGCTTCACTCCGGTGCAGCTGTGTGAGCACCGCCGCTCGCCGGCTCCTGGGGAAGCACCGCCTGGGTTAGGACCGGCCGCTCGGTGGAGCTGGGCAGGCCGCTCCCTCTGCTTTGAGTGCCTACCGGAAACGGAAGCAGAAGCGCGGGAACTCAGTGTTCTAGCCGGGGAGAACCGCCCCTCTGAGAACCCTCCTGAGTGTTAGGAGGGGGCTGGAATGCCCACAGGATTTGGGGTACAGACCGAGGGAAACCGATTCCCTTTAACAGCTGGAACGGCCATAGGAGAGCCGAGCATGCTCATGGTTAAAGTACCATGAATGTTGTGGCCACGCCCTCACTCCGCCCCAGCCAGCGCAGCCCACGCCCTGGTTAGGCCAGTCTTAGCTCCCTGGGCGCGGACCCCCGGCCACTGCTCTGTCATGTCTACCCACTGCGGACCCCAGAGACGCCGTCCCCGAGCTCCCGCCTTCCTTCTCTCCCCTCTGTGGCCTTCTTGCTCACGTCCCTTTTCTGCAGCGACTTTCCCTTGATGACCTGTGGCCCTAGTCAGTGCACACCCTCAGTGCTCTCCATCCTGCGTGCCCCGGCTCTTCCTGCCCACCCGCTTCCTTCACTTAGACAGCTCGGGTCCTCCCGTCTTCCGAGATTCTATTCATTCTTCAAATCCTGGCTCAAATGCACGGGGTTTTCAAAAGTTCATGGAAAATGCATATTAGCAAAAAGTTATGCATGGATTTCTAATTATTATTATTATTATCATTTTGGTGTCAAAATAAGCTTGTACTTTAATTCCTTTCTTCCATGAACTTTTGATGTTTCCTCATGTTACTGCTTGCTGAGGCTGTCTTTACTCAGAGTGGACGGCTCTGTCATCATTTCCCCTCTGCCACAGCACAGTCTGCTCTGATTAGGAACAGACTAACCAGGGACTCCCATGTAGGTGACTTCGGTTTGAGTCCCGGAACCTGCAACTTACAACTCACGCCAGGCGCATGGAGAAGAAGGGAGAAGAAGGGATTGTGGTGTGGCCCATCCCCAGGGCGGGTGATTTCTCACTTTCTGTCTCTCTGTGTCTCCGGTGAGTGCAGGTACCGTATAGCAAAAATCTCTCTCTCTCTCAAAAATTAAAAAGAAAAAAAAAAGAAAAGGAATTTAAAAGGGAGCTAGGGCCAGAAGGCGGTGCAGCCACACCACAGCTGGACCCACATGGGGACGTCTCAGCTCACACCCCAGGGCCTCCCTCTACCTGTGGGTGTGGGTGTGAAGCCCATGGTGCCAGCTGGCTCAGGCTCAGGGTGGCTCGTAGCATGAACTCCCTGCTGGGCTGCTTCTCTCTCTTGTGGAAGAAATAAACTTACAACGAATTTATATAGGACACCGGCCCTTTCATTTCTAGGTGGGAATGGAACAGACACTGAGTTAAATTAAACCTACCCCTTGCACAAAGGGAGACTGAGAGGAAGAGAGCTAAGAGCCTTGGCCAGGAGCACACGCCTGGGGCAGCAGAGCCAGCGCTGCAGTCTGGCGCTTTCCTCACGCCTGCCTTTGCTGCTAAACTGGGTCCAAACGCCCTGGTCTCTGAAGCCGGAGCTCGGGCGGGTGTTCTCTAACCACAGCTCTGAGCGCTGCCTTTGACACAGGTCTCGAGCAGCCTTGTCTAGGGTCCACAGTAGCTCTTTGGAGCGTCAAAGAGCATCTTAGCCCCAGCAGGGACGGGTCCCCTCTGCACAGGGGAGTCTGGACAGCTCGGTTACCACGGGATGTTTCTGGCCTTGTCACCCGGCAGTGCAGTGCTGTGACCAGAGCTACGCAGTGTTGGAGACATGGGGCAAATTAAAACAGGGCGCAGGGCTCCATGTCTAGGGCTGTAACTGCTGCTCCGACACCACGCCTGAGACTGGATAATGGATAAACAACAGGACTTGTACTTTTCCAGAGTCTTGGAGGCTGGACGTCCACGATGAAGGTGCCAGCAGATTGGGTTTCCGGCGAGGGCTGTTCCTGTCCTCAGTGGCAGGAGAGCAGAAGGCTGAGCTGGGAGCAGCCACACCCTCTGAGAGGCCTGCATTCGGAGGGCCTGGCTCCCCTTCACAAGGGAGAAGCCCGCCTGGCCTGATCACCTCTGAAAGGCTGTACCTTCTGGTCTGTCACACTGGAAACACCTGAGTCCCAGGACCACACTTCCAAACCATAGCAACCCCCAGGCACATGGTGAGAGTTCCCGAGTTCCCTGCCAACACCTGCACAGTAAACAGCTGCGCCACACCAAAGTGAGGGTCGGGGACTGAACTGCCCCCACACAAATCCATGTGCTAAAGCCCTAACCCGCAGTGTCTCAGGATGTGGCTGTATTAGGAGACAAGGCCTTTATAGAGACAATTAAGGTAGAGGTCACGTGGGTGTGTCTTAATCCAGCAGGAATGTTGTTCTTAAACTACGGGGTTAGGACACACAAGGCAGCCCATGTGAGGAGACAGTGAGACAATGGCCATCGGGTTAGGACTCGCAGGGCAGACCATGTGAGGAGACAGCGAGACAATGGCCATCGGGTTAGGACTCACAGGGCAGACCATGTGAGGAGACAGCGAGACAATGGCCATCGGGTTAGGACTCACAGGGCAGCCCATGTGCAGAGACAGCAAGACAATGGCCATCTATAGGTGGAGAGAGACTGCAGAGGAAATCAACTCTGAAGACCCCTAGATCTTGGACTTCCAGTCTCCAGAACTGTGAGGAAATGCATTTCTGTTGTTCTAGCCACCCAGTCTGTGGTACTTTCTTATGTAATACAGTGGACTGAGTGTTAGGCGCTTTCCAAGGTAGTAGCTTCACGGAACTCACTGTTTCTACCTTCCACTCCAGTAAGGCACTGTCATGTTCTTAACGTGAGGTGATTTCACCCACTGTCAACTTTGTGGGCCAGCTGTAATGGACGGATTCTCTCTACGGTTCTGGGTGGGAGATAACCCTTCCTCCCTGCTTGGAAGATGCCCAGCAGTGGGCTACCCAGAAGATGATATCTGTCTAGTGACACTTGGAAGAAATGAGATGTCACACTGTGGGTGTGTGCTGGCGTGGCCTTTTTTTCTGATCACTTCCTTGGATTTTCCAAAGCTAGAAAAAGTAAGCTTTAATACAGACATTTTCAGAAAAGGCCTAAATATTTTACAATTAAAGGACACCAATTAAAAGAAATTGTTCTAGATCTTCAGAATAGAAAAGTGGACATCCATTGATTACGTGCACTACCAAAGTTTTTGACAAATTAAATTGGAGAGCAAATCGGACTGATTTTTAATAGAATATTATGCAGGTTTGATTGACAGAGAATTGTTAGAGCAAAAGAGATGAAAGAAAATCAAAAGTGATTTGTTGAAAGCTGATAAAACTGGCCCATAACTGCTACCATCCATGAAATAAGTGTAAGCCTCCTTCCCATCTTAATGAGTTCTTATCCATAGATCATACAACTTAATCCTTTCAGAAAGAATACAAAGTTTATCTATCTGTGGCATAATATTTTCTCTCACTGTGTGTTCTAACTAAATCAGGTGCTTGAAGAATCAAATATAGAAACAGCCTCAAAATCAGGAAGAAACATTCTGAAAAATGATATCCACTATGGTAGGAAATGAGTTTTAAAATGAAGAGCATCGTGGGAAATGATCATTATTCAGTCATAGGAACAGGCTAAAAAAGGCTATTGAAAAGTTGATTTACTCATTGTTTAGTGCCAGATCCAAATATAATTGCGGTGGAGAAATTAGCATTAGATTATTGCATAGCCATTTTGAAAAACTGTGTCTTGGCCAATTTGTTTCTCTAAATCTATATAGCGTTCGCTAACATGAGTCAGGCTGTCATATTTTTCAGGCTCTGCCTCCTTAGTGCCAAAAACCTTTAGCTGAAAAGTAAAAACTGTATTCATACAGATGCAGATGTTCTTAGCTCTGAGACACCAAATATTTCACCCAACTATCCTACAGTTTTGCTAATATGAGTCATAGTTTTATACAAGTTTTGATGGAAAACCACAACTTGCCTGGTAAGTAGGATTTTGGAGAGGGGAGTATAAGGAGCGACAAGTCTCCCATAGTGCTGCCTGTCTGCGTGACCTGTTTAACATTCCCCTTTCTCGAGGGTCTTAGCTCGGGCCCTCCAGAAGTCTTGGAGACCTGGCTTCTGTGACTGTGGTAGTAGGAAGCATTCTCAGGAGAAACTGGATGGGGAAGGGAGAAGGGGGACACCTTGTAGGTTTTCCTGTTGATGGCCCCCAGATCACATCCCAGGGCAAAATGGACAGAGCGGCTTTGTCCATCAGCCTCTGACTGATCCCGCCCTTATAGACCCAGCAAACTCAATCACGGGGACCTGTATGAATTTAAGAACC
This sequence comes from Tupaia tana, assembly GCA_026018925.1. Classification (NCBI taxonomy): domain Eukaryota; kingdom Metazoa; phylum Chordata; class Mammalia; order Scandentia; family Tupaiidae; genus Tupaia; species Tupaia tana. The sequence continues at coordinate 5,962,687 of JAKSZU010000008.1, forward strand.
TGTACTAGTGACCTGATTACTGATCCCTTTCCAGAGGTACCAACTTCTGGCAGCATAAACAGGTCACGTTTTCACCCTCTGATTTCCATTACAGTGCTCGACACATGACATTTTGGGGACATATTCAAGCTTCGGCAGTGGCTGTTATGGAAGCCTGGCCCCTGAGTTCATACTGCAGCAGGTGAACAGTCATAAACAGTTACCAAGCACACGGTGCCTGCGATTTCACGGCGCCTGGTCACTCTGTTGGTGACCAGGAAGTTTAGGGTTGGTGGAGAGTGGGAACCGGTGGGATGGGTGTCTAAGGGAACAGGGCTTTTTAGCCCTTTCATACTGAATTTTATAGATAAATGCCTATCAAATTTGAAGCATATGCAATCCATTTATTGAGTGTTCATTTTTTTGAAACAAAAAGGTTGATTATGAGTTAAAAATATAAAAGAATATCTTTTAAAATAACAATTTAAAAAATTGCAGTGAAAGAGATGCTATTATCTGAAGAACTTTTACCAGTTCCACTTGAGATAATTGAGTCCCAGGTTCATGCTCTGTGCTGAGTTGGTTCAGTGTAGAGAACACGACACACCTGTCTCCCATCCATGCTCTCCCCACTGACTGACACGACGCCAACTCGGACTCTTAGCTATGTAGACAGTTACTCAAAAGAAAAGACTTCCTCTAGGGTCAGTGGCTTATCCCCACCAATGGAAAGTCCGTAACAGTGTTAGATGCGGTGTCTGGGATGGCTGGTTAAAAGGCCCTGACTAAGCTCCAGAGGTCTCTTTTTTACTCTTTGGTCTTTCTTGCTTCCCTGTAGACAAGGATGCAGGTGAGATGGCTGGAGAACTAGCAGCCCATATTGGACGATGTGATAACCTTGAGGGTGTGACTTGGTGACAGGATGATAAATTAGAAAGGACACGTGAAGGAGCCAGCAGTTGGCATAGTGGCTAAGGTGCTGGACTTGTATATGACTGACCACAGTTCAAGTCCCAGACCTGGCAGCTTGAAACTCAGTCTGGGTGTGTGTACGGATGCATGCCCAAAATCCCGAGAGGAGAATGGAGGAGAAGGGATGCGGTGTGGCCATACCCTTTGAGGGGTGATTTCTCACTTTCTCTCTCCTTGTCTCTCTGGTGAGCACATGCAACCTATAGAAAAAAAAAATCCTCTCTCTCTCTAAAAAAAAAAAAAAAGAAAGAAAGAAAGACAAGTGAAACTAAAGCCAGGCTGGACTGACTACCAACCAACTCCTTGCCAGGGACACAGAGAGAGAGAGAGAGCAAGAAACAAAGAAATATTTCCTATCTTTTTAAAAAAGCTGCTCTTACTAGCTCTTTACTATTATGTTCACATAAACCAAATCTATCTAATACTATGAGTACTACTATGTGTTCCTATTAAATTAGGAAATTCTAACATAATTATAACCATTAAGGTAATAGCAATTGTTGGGTGGCTCTGGCAAAACGTTCTGTTGTTTGTATTGAACCTGGACCCAGAAACAATGGTGAGATATCTCAGTTCTATTCATTTTAATGCACCTCAGCCACTACGCCACCTGCTGGCCCCTAGGGATGGTTTTAGTTAGCATTATCAAGATAATGAAGATATAGCTTAACTCTTCTTCACCAAACAAAATCTTGGGGCTGGTCCTGTAGCTTAGTTGTTTTATTTTGAAGAGGCTTTTGCTATAGGGCACATGTGTTCGCCAGAAAGACAGAGAGAGAGACAGAGAGACAGAAAGTGAGAAATCACCCCCCCAGGGGGGATGGCCACACCACAATCCCTTCTCCTCCATTCTCCTCTTGGGATCTTGGACATGCACGCACACGCGCCCAACATGAGTTTAAGCCACCGGGTCCGAGACTCGAACCACGGTCGGCTATGTGGAAGTCCAGCGACATAGCCATTATGCCAACTGGTGGTCCCCAGGAGCTTAGTTGTTAAGGGAGCTGGATTCCACATGGCAGGCCATGACTTGAGTTCTGGCCCCCGCAGCTTGAAAAACATGCTGGGCACATGTACATTTGTGCGCCAACTGTGACAGGATGAAGACATGGAAGAGAAGGGCTTGTGTCTGACCATGCCCATTAGGGGATGCTCTCCTCTCCCCATCTCTCTGTCTCTCTCTGGTGAATGTATGTGGTTTCTGACAACTAAACCAAAAAATAATTGAATATCACCTATATATTCCCCTTTATTAGAAACCATAGTGTAGAGTAAAAAAAAAAAAAAAAAAACAAAACAACTTACTTTCCAGTTCTTCACAAAATATGTTTAAAATATGTATAATCAGTGGCCAAAGACAAAATTTTAATTTCCACTTTTCCTTCAACACAGTATTAAGACCAGGAGGCATATTGCAGTGCCAGCTGCTCTCTGTGAATGAAATGGTTTGTGCATTGGCATTCAAGTTTAACCAGTTTTATTCCAGGACTAATGCCCTTTCTTTTTTCACACTTAGCAGGTGCTCATTAGTACTAGTACTGAGTGTAAGCAATGGATCAAAGATAATCATTAATTCAGCAAAAAATATCACAGGTTTTGGGTGTCAACAGAACAGGTTTCCCTAATGAACTGTGTGGCTGTGTTTTACACAGTCTTACAAGTGCCAGTTCCAGACCTCAAAGGTAGAGTTCACACCCAAGCTCTGCATCCGAGGAGCTTAAGAAATATCTGTGCCTGCTACAGCCTGAGTGTTTGCGTCTCTCTTAAATGCATATGCTGAAATCTTAACCCTCTATGTAATCATATCAGGAGGTGAGGCTGTTGGTGGTGATTAGATCACGAGGGTAGAGCCCTTATAAATGGCATTAGTGCCCTATGAAAAAGGCCAGAGAGCTCCTTTGTCCCCTCCTGCTATGTGAGGATGCAGCAAGAAGAGAACTGTCTATGAAATAGGAAAAAGGCCCTCACCAACCACTGACCCTGCCAACACCTTGATCTTGGACTTCCCAGCCTCCAGAACGGCAAGAAATAAATGTCTGTCACTTTCAAGTCACACGGCCTGTGATACTTTGTTACAATAAGCCTACATGAACTAAGTGTCTTGGTTTCCCTGTCTATGGTTGGGCAGAGTGTTAGTATTTGCCTCAGGAGGTGCAGTTTTCTAAGTTGAAATATTTATGTAACAATAGAATCGCCAGCTCTTTATTTGCACTTCAATGAATGATTTTAGAGCACTCGACTCATTTCCGTGTATCAAGAATATAATACAACCAAATAAAACAATGAAGATGCAATCAATCAGCTCGAACAATGGGCACACACGACACGGAGACACACCTGTCAGGTGAAGCACACCCTGTGAGCTGACTGTGAGCCCCTGTAAATGCCCCACACTATCTAGAGTGTGCTTGTCACTCTCGAGGACCTAATGATAGGTGAGATTTCTGTGAAAAAACGATAGCAGATTCTGTTTTGACTTTGTAAATGTATTTGCTTCCCTCCCTGTTCTGCTGAAGCTGCCACTCCTGCTGCAGGTGGCGGGGCAGCCCATGGATGGCAGCTGCCTACTCGGAGAAGGCCCAGCACTGGACGCTGGCTGAGCTTGGGTGTCTTCTTCACCTGGAATGAAGGAAACCATGGGAAGCCCCACCGCAGGCACCTGAGGGGGCTGGGGCTGCAGGGAGACCCAGTTAGTGTCCCTAGACAGATCCAGTATGGCCGCCTGTGCCTGTGGGCCTAGTCGACTGGGAAACTGGGTGGAGGACTGTAACATGCCAGTCAGAAGTGCTTCTAGAGCCAGCAGGTGGCGTAGTGGTTAAGGCACTGGACTCCCACTCGGCCGACTGTGGTTTAAGTCCCAGACCGGATGGCTTGAAAATCATGCTGGGCTGTGTGCCCCAAATCCTAGGAGAATGGAGGAGAAGGGATTGCACCATGGCCATCCCCCTGCAGGTGATGTCTCACTTTCCCTCTCCCTGTCTCTCTGTCTCTCCAGCAAGCACACACACCCTATAACAAAAAAATCTAAAAAAAGAAGTATCTGTCTCAGTCTTTCTCTCCCCCGTCTCTCTCCTCCACTCTCATTTAAAACAAACAAAATTAAGGACAATAAGTGTACAAATAAAATACGTGTCAATTTTCTTGGCTTGGTTAAAAATTATAATTCTGCTTTTTAAAATGTTTTCTTGAAGTTGTCCCCCGCTCCCATTTTCAGTGCAGCGTCCTTTCCCTCGTCCTTTGCAGCGGCCGTGGTGGTCTCCCTGCTCACCATTTCCTCCCGAAACCTGCTTGGGCAGGGCCGGGGCTCAGATTTGGGGGAGTCTGAGAGACCACAGGAGCTGGAGTCTGACCCGGACTGAGGGGCCCTTGGTAGGCGAGGGGCTTGACCTGCCACACTGTGAGATCACACGGTATCCCCACACCTAGGCACTGCTGCCATGCTGCCACCCGGTCCCATGCCATTCCTGAGGTCATTCTGCTGGTTTTCTAGGTTTGGGGGTTCCTCAACTTCTCAGCAAAACCTCTCCAAAGTTACCGTAGAGATCAGAAGCCACCTCCCTGACACAGCTAACTGAGGAAAGCAACACACCTCGACTATTTCAGCAAATTCTGCCCACTTTAGGAACCTCCCTCAAATCTGTTTCAACATCAGGCCAGTCGCTTTCACCAGAGAGTGTCAGACTAACTGTTTGCTGCGGGAGACGCCCCTCAACACGCTGGCCTGTGATTCTGTGAAAACGGCTGTGGAGATCTCACCAAGCCACTTCCGAGAGAGTCGAACCCCAGCCACGATTGCCTGCCCTTCCAGCCCACGCTAAGGCTGTCCATAGATCTGTCGATCAGAGGGGAAGGATATGCTTAATATTCTTTTGTTGTTCTCTCATTTAAAATGTTTTCTAAGCTTTAAATTCCATCGTATATAGATGTGTACAAAAAGCTTAATTCCGAATACCACAGTGATTTTTAAAAGTTTATTTATTACCTTGTTGCCTAAGAGATGACAAGACAAGTGTCCCCAGAAGGTCCTTCCTGCCCTGGCCTGCCCAGCCAGCGGGCATCACGGGCACGTGTGAGCACGCTCCGCCCGGCCACGCCCACGCCCACGCCCACGCCCACCTGGGAACCGGTCCTGGTCGTCCCAGTGGCCTCCTGCCTTGCAGAGCGCTGCCCTGGCTGGGCCCATGCTGACCTTATAAAGCAGAATTTGGTTACGTAGATGGGTAATTGCAAAAACACAGACAAATGAATAAATGAAAAGTGAAAGCAGATTTTCAGGACGTGCTGGCCCACTTGGTACATCTACGGATGTAGAGCAGGGCCAGCTGCTTAGTGCCGGTCACGACATGTAAAGCTTACCATTGCTCTTAGATGTTTTCTACTTGGGGGATTTTCTCCTTAAATAAATAGAAGGGGGAGAGAAAAAGGCATTGCAATTTCTGAGCTGTAGAAAAGGTAAAAAGTAGAATATTGTTTTCTCGATTTTTCTTTTCTAAAGTTCACGTGTTTGTTTGGTCATGATACAGGGAGAGAGAGAGAAAGAGAGAGAGCAGCACCCTCAGCAGGACCCTCGCAAGTTGCAGCCCCCACTCCCCAGCCCTCCAGCTTCTCAGGATGCTGGGTGCCTGCACGTGTACCTGGTGTGTTTCTAAGCAGACCTGGGGCTCCACACCCACGGTCAGCCATGTGGCCTCCAGAATTGCAATTCAGCTTGCCACTGATGCACACCAGGCTGGCCAGTTTCCCTTTCTGAACACTATTTAAATTTTTTTTTTTTTTTTTTTTAATTTTGTCGAAAGGTGGGTACATTCTCCATAGAGAGAGTGAGAGGGAGAGGGAGAGAACACTCCCTGTGGGGGACGGTCGCACCACAATCTCTTCCTTCTGCCATCCTGTGTGGATTCGGGGCACGCGCAAACACCCGACCTGTGTGGATTCGGGGCACGCGCAAGCACCCGACCTGTGTGGATTCGGGGCACGCGCAAACACCCGACCTGTGTGGATTCGGGGCACGCGCAAGCACCCGACCTGTGTGGATTCGGGGCACGCGCAAACACCCGACTTTGTGGATTCGGGGCACGCGCAAGCACCCGACCTGTGTGGATTCGGGGCACGCGCAAACACACGACATGCTTTTCAAGCTGACAAGTCCAGGACTTAAACAGCGCTGGCCACAAGAGATTGGCTGCCTTAACCAACAGGTCCAAGACTGGCCATCTTTGACTTCTTGCAGAAGCAATGCTTATATGGCCTCGTTCAAGAGAAAGTTAGTAAGAGCCACATGTGTAACCTTACATTTTCTTTACTTTTTTAAAAAAATTATTTGTTATTATTATTTTTAAAAATCGCTACAGGGCATGTGTGCTCACCAGAGAGAGATGGGGCATGGGGGACAGTGAGAAAGCAAGCCACTGGGTCTGGGACTCGAACTATGGTCAGCCATATGAAAGTCCAGCTGCTTAACCACCATGCCACTTATTGACCCCATCTTACACTTTCTAAAAGTCACATTGAAAATCAATAAGAAATTCAAGGAGAAATTAATTTTAGATGATGTTTTATCTAAGTCAACACACTCGATGTATTTCTGTTTCACGCTGTGAGCTAGCCATAGTTCAGGGCTCCGGGTTTCTGTGTTGAACAGTGCAGAGACCCAGAGGGAGAGAAGGGAAACAGAGGGGAGGGCCGAGAAGGGCCAGGACCTGGGGAGAGGCCATTCTGATGGAGGGGCGTCAGCTCAGGCCTGGAAAGAGGGTTTGGTGTCAAGCTGTTCTCAGACATGCATTAGTCCTTGAGATACTTTGTCGGTTATTTTTTAAAAAAATTCATCATGACCATAATTCATAATTCACAGAATATTTTGAGAATTGAATAAGATGTGCAAAATGCTTGAAATTTCCTGGCAAGCATTAAGCACTTGATAAATGTTAACATGCACTAACACACATACCTGTTTAACAAGCACTTCTGGGGCTTGGAGAACCTGCTGGAACTTCGTGCTGACTCAGGCCAGGCCCCTGCTGGGGCTGCCCTTGGAGAATCTACATTTACTTTTGACTTACTTGATTTTTTTTTTGAGAAGTTTTTGCTATAGGGCATGTATGGTCATCAGAAAGACAGAGTGAGACCGAGAGACAGAAAATGAGAAGTCACCCCTTGGGGGGATGGCCACGCCGCAATTCCTTCTCCTCCGTTCTCCTCTCGGGATCTTGGGCACGCACGCACACGCACCCGGCGTGAGTTTTAAGCCACCAGGTGTGGGACGCAAACCGCAGTCGACTACATGGGAGTCCAGCGACATAGCCATTATGCTAACTGCTGGTCCCTGTTTTTGCTTTTTTGTTTTGTTTTAGTTTTGTCGTAGGGCACAAGCTCTTGCTGGAAAGAAAAGAGACAGAGAGATTCAGAAAGAGGGAAAGTGAGAAATCACTCCCCAGAGGGATGGACACACTGCAATCCCTTCTCTCAGAATTTTGGAAATGTATGCAACACGAGCCCAGCATGATTTTTAAGCCCAGGTCTGAGACTCGAACTGCAGTTGACCACCTGGGAGTCCAGTACCTTAACTACTACACCACCTGCTGGCCCCACGCCTTCAAGGTTTTTGTTGTTACAGAATGGAATAATTTATGTGCCTGCTGGTCAAAACATCAGGGCCATAGACTGGAGATATGTTGGGTCTGTTGAATGGCCCCTTCCACAGAATACAACAAAACAATCTGATAAAACAATGCTGAGTTTACCTTGACACTGTATTCGCAGCGTCTGAGGAGAGGAGGCAGGCAAAGTGGGATGTTTATGCAGTTTGAGGGGTTTGGTTTAAGGAAAGCTTCAGAATGTGAGGGCATGTTAGGGGCCAGACGGTGGCAGTGGTAACGCGACTGGGTCCACGTGGAAGGAAGGTCGTCCGTGTGTGTCCTGGGGCCTCCTGCTGCGTGCCAGGCATGTCTGAGAGCTGGCTGGCTGAGGCCCGGAGAGGGTCACAGCAGGAAGACCCTGTAGGGAATGCCTGTCTCCCGACACCGCCCTCCCTGTGTGTGTCTCTCTCTCATGGAAAAAAAGGAAAAGCAGCAGCCAAGTCACAGCATAACAATTTAAGAGAGGGACACACAGCCAAGCCAGGGTTTCGGGTGAGTCCTGCAGGGTCAACAACCAGTGGGTGCTGTCTATTGCTGGCCAAGGGCAGTTATTCTAAGGGTACCTGAGTAGATTTAGTCCTATCTCGTTCAGATAAATGGACAGTTAGGAAGTTCCCGGAACAAATAATGAAGATACTTTCTACTTTATTTCCTGGGCAATAATTTCCTAGAATAGCTGCCTCCTGGCAATACAGTCAATCCCACAGCCAAGGCTGTCCATGAAGACGGGGCACATGGCCAGTCATGTGGTGTGGATGTTCCTGGTCCTCATGAGACACAGAACTCAATCGTTCACTCTCATACCCTTGCAATTCAAGTACACTAGCTTTGGGGATTTGGGGATCAATATTTATAAAGATTTCTGGTGCATAAAAGTTTGATCCAGGCCAGCTGGTGGCATGGTAGTCGGGAGTGACTGAACTCCATGTGGCTGACTGCATGGTTCGTGTCCCAGTTCTGGTAGCTGGGGTCCTGTGTACATGCCTGGGTGCACATGCCTCAAACCCCAAGAGAATGAAGGAGAGGGGATTGAGGCAAAGCCATCCTCCCCTGGGGTACTTTCTCACTCCCCCCTTCTGTCTCTCTCCAGCAAGTGCATGCACCCTATAGCAAATTTTTAAAAAGTTTGAACCTTTAAAAGCATTATTAGAGCGACATACCCCCACAGTGCCATTCGTACTTTCAAATAGCTAGCCCATAAATCCAATGGATTTCATTTAAAATTGAACAAGGCAATCAGTCACGAAACGAAAATGACTACTTTTGTATACGATAATACATATCTGAGTGGAAAATTCTGCTAAAACAGCAGCAATTTCTTAAAAGCAGAGAACTTTACATTCTCTTTGTGTTTGAAATATTTAATCGATGGTAGAGGTCAGTAGACGGTGTCCTTATGCTTCTTGGGGCCAACACAAAACTGTCAAGCACACACAAAGCAGCTAATGACAGAGCAAATAATTACGCTGTTTTGCTCTAAAAACAACAAAATTTGAATTATTTATATTTTCCTTATTTTTGGCTGCTATTACAACCCACATTAACATTTTCAATCCCAAGTGTTCAAATCAATGATTAAAGTGTCATATTTTTATGATATGCCTTTACAGGAAACAATGCATCGTAACGGTGTGGTCTAAAAGTGAAAATGATGTTTCCTTGGATGATTTTTCGCAGAGTCGTGATTAATGGACTGGCTCTTGCCCGGTGACTCTGTGAATGGAGGCTCGTTGGGACAATGGCCAGAGAGGGGTCGGCTCAAGCCTGCAGACGGCTGAGTGACAGCTTGCAGGGCGAGCAGGGCTCATCTCTGGGTCAGAACTGAGTTGAGCCCTGAATCCGGTCCTTATCTCTGGGGCATCAAGTACCTTCTTGATTGTTTATTTATTTATTTTTAGAGATTTTTGCTATAGGGTGTGTGCACTTGCCAGAGAGAGAGAGAGAGAGAGAGAGAGAGAGAGAAAGTGAGATATCACCCCCCAGGGGGGATGGCCACACCACTGTTCCTTCTATATTCTCCTCTTCGAATCTTGCGCATGCACATACGTGCGCCCAGCATGAGTTTCAAGCCTCCTTGTCTGGGATTCAAGATGTGGTCAGCCATGTGGGAGTCCAGAGATGTAACCATCACGCCATCTGCTGGTCTCACAAATGATTGATTTTGAGCCTGGTTTTCTATCACTACAACACTGGCCATGATAATCCCATTACGTTGTGGCCACAGTGCCTCGGAGAAAGTGTTCAGGAGGGCCTCAGTCATGGGCAGTATGCATCGTTGTGGTTAGAAATATGAGAATATGCCTGAGTCCCCACACACATCTTCTTAAATTAGCTTACGATAATTGTACATTATTTATGAGGTGCATTGTGATTTCTCAGTACAAGTATACAGGGTGTACTGATTAAATTAGGGCAGTTGGTATACCCGTCATCTGAAACAGTTGTCATTATTTTGTGTTAGGGACATTCAAAATTTCTTTTTTTTTTTTTTTTTTTTTTTAATTTCCAGAAGAGGGATGCACTTGACAGAGAGATATGGAAAGAGAGAGAAAGAGTGAGAGAGGAGAGGGAGGAAGCCTCTCCCAATGGGGCAATCACACTGCGATGCTGTCGCCTCCATTTCTCCATCCCGTCAGGGTTCGGGGCACGCATGCGCAGCGCCTGGCAGTGCTTTTCAAGACACTGGGGTTGGGATTTGAACTGCAGTTGGCCATGTGGGAGCTGAGGCTGGTCAAAGTCCTTGTTCGATATGCGGAGACGCTCGGGAATTAGTGGTTAGCTGCATCCTCCCTGTAGTTCCAGCACCCACCCGCTCTTACCTAGATGTGCTCATGTTCTGTTCCGATGATGCGAGGGCACCTGACATCGGGAGCACACCGCGTCTGAAGGCCGCACTGGCTCAGCCCTGGAGATGCAGGCTCCCGAGTCCTGCCCCTGTCCTCATTACAGCGGGGCTGACAGGACCATGTTCTTAAAAATGTGGAGCAAGCCTGAAGTTTGCTTTTCAATCAAACACATCTGGGAGCAAATCATGGCTCTTCTTTTTCCTGGTTTTATGACCTTGGGAGAGTTACTGCAGCCAGGGTGGTGATTCCAGGCAGCCCCGAGCTGGTGCACCTGCTGCTCGTAGGATGGCCGACCCTGTGGGAGATGGCACTGGGTTCCCCGGCCCAGCCGCTCACCTGATAGGTGGCCCAGGGCCCTGGCTGGCTGGGCAGGCTGCTGGATGGCAGGGAGAGCCCCGGAGGGCCTTGTCCTCTGTCTCTCCCATGATCATTAACAGGAGCTCTCAGAAGCCAGCAGGTGGAGTGGGAGTGAGGATACTGGACTCCCACATAGCGGTCCATGGTTCAAGTCCCAAGCCCAGTTACCTAAACATCAGTCCAAGTACATGCACATCGCTGCCCAGAATCTCAAGAGGAGAATGGAGAAGGGATTGCAGCATTCCCTGAGGAATGGTTTCGCAATTTCTCTCTCTGTCTCTCTTTGGTGAGCATGTCCTTTGGGAAAAAAAAAAAAAAAAAACTAAGAAAATATTTTTTTAAAAAAAGAATTTTAGGGAACCAGCAGTTAGCGTAATGGCTATGTCCCTGGACTCCCACGTAGTCGACCGTGGTTTGCGTCTCGGACCCGGTGGCTTACAACTCACGCCGGGCGCGTGTGCGTGCGTGCCCAAGATCCCGAGGGGAGAACGGAGGAGAAGGGATTGCGGCGTGACCATCCCCCCTGGGGGGTGATTTCTCGCTTTCTGTCTCTATGTCTCTCTCTGTCTGTCTGGCGAGTGCACGCGCCCTATAGCGAAAAACCTCTCCAAAAAAAAAAAAAAAAAAGAATTTTATTGGGTTGTCAGAAAAGTCATGTTATATTTTCTTCTATTTTTTAATGCAAAAATGTGTCATGACTTTTCCAACAATACAGTAATTTCCACAAGCAAACTTTGGTATGCTGAAGCAATATCTAAAATCAGAGAATGACAGGACCAAATTTCCAGTGGAGACCACGTTTGGGCCATCCGTTCCCATCTCTTACAACGAGGCACCCAAGTGGCATCTGCTGCTGAACAGCTAGCACACGGCAGGAGGTCGGGCTCCGACAGGCCAGTGTGGGCATGCCCGGAGAAGTCCTGGGTGCTCAGATGCAGGACTAATTCTTCTGGTCCCAATGTCATGAATGAAAAGAAAGGGATGAGTATGTCTTTGGTTTGCCCCATTAGAAAAAGTTATAAAAATTAACTTGATATCGTACATATTCTTAGTATTCATAGAAGTAATGTTTTCTATGTCTCCTCCCACACGTGTGGTCTGGGAAGTGAACCCTGCTGTTTCCGCTCATCATTCAGCATTTAATTGGCTAGTAAGATTGTTCTATCTGCACCGCCATATACAACCCATCGTGCTTTGTGTAGTTTGCCCCTTGACATCCTCACATTTATGGCTCAGTATCACCGCGCTCAGTTTAACTGATGAGGCTGGTGCTCAGGAAAGTCAGTAACTCACTAGATGCAGGTGAATTTCCTACCAGCACTAGCAAAGGTCACTATGTCAGTGGCATCCCCATTCTGGCGGTGAATGTCACACCAGAGGCAGTGTTGTCAGTTGGCCAAAAAGTCCTGTCTACCTGGGGTAAAGTATAAGACAGCCAGGCGGGGCATCAGGGCCCACAGGGGTAGGGGCAGCCCGGCGTTGGGGCAGCTGGGGTCAGGGCAGCCCCTCGGGGCCAGGGGTCAGGGCAGCTGGGGGTCGGGGCGGGGGAGGTCGGAGCAGCCGGGGTCGGGCGGACAGGGGTCGGGGCAGCCGGGGCCGGGGCCGACCAGCGTCCTGGCAGTCAGGACCACCACCCGCCCTGGCCCCGGCGCACTGTCTGAGGCAGCGGGACTCCTGGACTGGTCTTCATGGACGACCCTATCTGTATACAGTAAGGAGCCAGAGAAAGATCACAACGAAACTCATGATCAGTTTTTATTCCTACCATACACCAAATGTACAGCACTGAACACAATATTGTTGCTTTGATGTAAGAAATATTAATTGTTTGGAGAAACAGTATACAAAGAAACTACTTCAAATTAAAAAAATGCATACATCATTGCCTTTTTGTGGTTTACAAAAGACCCAATTTACAGTATCAATCATTAACATAGTTGAAAAGAAAACAAATTCAGTGCACATTACAAAACACATCAAGTACAAAGGAGGCAAATAAATAGATACTTCACAGAACATCCTGCTCCACTAGGCAAAAACACAAATAAATTAACCTGAAGTCATAGTAAATTATAGTAATAAATAGGTTGGTAAGAGATTTATTTTAAATTAAATAAAATATATACCAAACTTGTTAAAATACTTAGCAAATTAAACTTTTGTCTTTGTGATAAGTGAACTCAGTTGTATGCGTCCATGAAGTACCGTATAGCAAAATGTTTGCAAGTACGTAACTTTAATAGAAAATTTCGTTTGGTGTTCCATTTATAATAGACAGCACATATGGTAGCTCTTTTTTCTTTTTAAAATTGGTTTTTAAATAAACACCGTTCCTACCTAAGAACAGACATCTCGTTTGCACTAAGCTAAGATTCAAGAGTTCAGATGAACCCCAGACCGAAGAGAAGCCCCACTGAATGCATTACAATGAGCAGGAGTTCATGGAAGTGCAATTACTGTTATGGATCACTCTTCATTGTGCAGGTAACAGTAATAACAGTGGAATATATCACGCTGTGAATGCCATCACATTCAATCTAAATATCCATGAGGCTAATCAAAAATAAACACTTTAGTTATAGCACAGAAAATTAAGCCCACACTAAGTTCATGTGTACATTTACACAGAGGCACGTCTGCACATGAAATGTGTGTGCACACCAAAAAGGCAGTTTAGCTGGTTGTCTATACCTTTTCCTTAAAAAAAATAAATATAAAAAAACTTCTGAAATAATGCTTAACTACTTTACAATCCCTGAAATAGACATTGCCTTCACTATAGCAACTACTGAACTCGATCCATTCAGAAATTCAAGATTGCAGGCTCAATTTCATGTGTGGCTGTGTCCACAAGTGTTTATGTGTGTGCAAGTGTGCCCACGTACGTGACTGGGTGTGTATACTATGTAGTGCTTATAGTTCTACAGCAAGATTTTTTTAAAAAAAATCAAATTGCATGTTATCTGGTTTCCTAAGGAGGGTGACAATGTTGCCAGTGTTGGAAGTAATCACTCAGATAAGAATAGCATTTTAAAAAAATGTGTTACTATTTTTCCAGTCCTTTCCAGTCAACCCAGTAAGATAAATGCTATTTCAGGGGATATGGTATCTACAAAATTTTCCATTTGGATGTGTTTGTATTTGCTAAGTACAAATCTACACCAATATTGTCACTCGTATATTGTACCAACATATGCCAGGAAAACCTGGCTGGTCACACCAAGTCTGATTTCTCGTCTTGGGATAAGAGTTGCCAACTATCTGATGTGACTTGAAAAACAAACAGATAAATCTGCATCACTAAAAAAGCTATGTTTCTTTAAAACATTTCAAATAAATAATTCATATTAACTGAAACCATACAGCCAAGTGGAATGCTTGCTGATTGCTGTGTTGAATTATTGCTAACAAATTCTCAGCAGGCTGATTTCCAGCATCCTGTGCTTCAGTGAGTGCGCATTCCCCACTAGTGGGCGACATTTATCTTCTTATTCCTTCTGCACAGCTCACTGTACTGAAAACCCATTTATAAATACAAAAATCATTGGAAGAGGGAGGGAAGAAGTGTGCAATAAAAAATCAAACTCGACCATAGTGCAATCCTTAGACAAGGATTTCCTTCACACTTTCCGTGTTTTCATTTAAACCCAGCGAGATAGGTGATTTGAGAACAGCATTTCTACTTAAACCCTATTGGAAAATAAATTAATAAACACACTTGTAAAAATATGGCAGACTTCAAAATGCAGTTAAAAGATAAAAAACTCTCTGATTAGTAATAAATAAAATATAAAAATGTCACATTTATTTTACATATACTTTACAAAAAAAAGAGTGCAATGAAGAAATAAAAGAAAAAATACGAAAATAAATAAGATCTAATAATTGACTGCATTGCTTTTAATCCAAAGAGTCTATCATAGTTTTTCTTTTCTTTTTATGTCAGCTGGGGGGAAAATTAGTGCAATGTTGCAATTGTAAATACAGTGCGGCAACATCCAGGCCTTAGCAGTACTCGAACCCCTAACAGATCCATCTGGAGCTTACTGCTGTTGGTGGTTTCTGCTGCCCCGCAGCGCCGCGATCCTACACATGGATACCCTTCACTGCCTGCTTGATACTTTCCAGTAGAGCTTTGCATTCCGGGGAATAGTCCCGTTCCAGGTTGCTGTACATGTCTGTGAGTGTATTTACATAAGCTTCAAAATTCTGCTCACTGATAGGCCCCTAAATGGAGACAAAACACATTGAGCCAATCACAACGGTTCAGGCGGAGTCAAAAGGAGGACCAAGCAACAGCGAAGAATACTGGCGACCAGGAGTCTGGGAGGGAAGGCGAGGGCTCCTGTGGCTGCGGGAGTGTGGGGAGATGGAGCGAGTGTGCGTTGGGATTCATCTGTTCAGCCATGGGACTGATGTGACTTGACTGTACAGTATTTGGGGTCAACGTGGCCCCGTGTGAGGTACAAATCTGAGCGCCGACACCGGCTGCTCAACACTATCCTACTCCCCTTGGGAGGCAGCCTGGGCGCCCACTGCTCACGCTCAGCACGGAAGTGACCCGTCTGCGGGATGAACGCTGGTGAGGGGGGACGAAGGTTTGGTTGCTTGCGCCAAGTCATTCTTTAAATAGCACCAGGCTAGAGACTAAGGAATTTAACATTCGAGCAAGTTACTAACCAGCTGGGGTGGAAATTTCTCTGATTCATCCTCAGACACCTTTTTGTCCATTTCTCTTGCAGTATCATTGTGACATACCTTTTAAGGTTTCTCTGTCTCTTCAGGTAGTGTCAGATTAAAAGCCGAGATCTGTGCATCTCTTACTCTTACGTTTGCTACCGCTTTGCCTAGCGTGACGCCCCAAAGGGAGAGTCAGTTGGTGCATGTGTGGGAAAGGAGAAAATGACCGGAAGGGTGTGTGCCTCCGCTGGCTTCTGCACCTCTCTTTACCCACATTTTTCATTTAAAAAAATTTTTAAAATGTTGTCAAAGGGCCCATGTACTCACCAGAAAGACAGAGAGAGAGAGAGAGAGAGAGAGAGAGAGAGAGAGAAGGAAAAGCCCCGCCCCCATGGGGGATGGTCACACTGCCATCCCTTCTTTGTCCCCTCCTATCAGGATTTTGAGCAGGCATGCCTAGTGTGTTTTTCAAGCTGCCAGGCCCAGGGTGTGGTCGGCCATGTCGGATCCAGCAGCCTTTACCACTAGGGCACAGGCTGGCCCCCTATTTTTTTTTTTTTAAGAGAGATTTCTGCTGGGAACCAGCAGTTAGCGTAATGGCTATGTCGCTGGACTCCCAAGTAGTCGACCGCGGTTCGCGTCCCGGACCTGGTGGCTTAAAACTCACCGGGTGTGTGTACATGTGTGCCCAGGATCCCGAGGGGAGAATGGAGGAGAAGGGATTGCGGTGTGACCATCCCCCCTGGGGGGGTGATTTCTCGCTTTCTGTCTCTATGTCTCTCTCTGTCTGTCTGGCGAGTGCACGTGCCCTATAGTGAAAAAAACCTCTCTCAAAAAAAAAAAAAAAAAAAAAAAAAAAGGGAGATTTTTGCTATAAGGCATGTGTACTTGCCAGAGAGAGAGAAGTCACCCCCAGGGAGGATGGCCATGCCGCGGTCCTTTCTCCTCCATTCTCCTCTTGGGATTTTGGGCGTGCATGCACACATACCTGGCATGAGTTTCAAGCTGCTGGGTCTGGAACTCGAACCACGGTCAACTACATGAGAGTCCAGCGACATAACCATTACGTCAACTGCTGGTCCTGGCCCCCACCTTGTTAAAAGCACTTATGTGTCTTATATAGAGTCTTATATATGTCACAAGGCACTTGAAAGAAAGGCATTTTAGAAGATCTGAATGCTATAGATATATAGAATGTTATCGTTATTTATGTTGCAGCAGATAACACAGTGGTTATGTCACTGGACTCCCACATAGATGATTGTGGTTTGAGTCCTGGACCCAATCACGCTGGGCATGTGTGTGTGTGTGCCCAAGATCCCAGAAGGAGAATGAAGGAGAAAAGATTGCGGCGTGGCTTTCCCCATGGGAGGTGACTTCTCACTTTCTCTCTCACTGTCTCTGTCTCTCTCTCAGGGTGAGCTCATGTGCCCTAAGGCAAAAATCTCTTCAAAAAAAAGAAAGTTTTCTAAATGTGCAGGTCATCTGACCGTGCTCAGTCAAGTCCCAATGTAAACTGTTAGGACTGTCTAGTCGAGATGTCCTGTTCCCTTCAGTTTCTGCATCTGCCATGTCACGTGTCCGTTAGAGAATCAACAATGGGACTGGACCCTGGTGACAGAAAAGAGAAAGGCCCCACCTGGCTCTTCCTGGCTCTGGAAACCCTAGAAATCACCACTAGTGTGCCCTGTATGGTAACTGCACAGAGACAGTTTATCCTATATGGTACCTATTCTTCTTCTTCTCCTTCTTCTTTTTTTTTTTTTTTTTTTTTTTTTTTTTTCTGAGAGGTTTTTGCTATAGGGCGCGTGCACTCGCCAGACAGACAGAGAGAGACAGAGAGATAGAAAGCAGGAAATCACCCCCCCAGGGAGGATGGTCACGCCGCAATCCCTTCTCCTCCACTCTCCTCTCGGGATCTTGGGCACGCATGCACACACGCCCGGCGTGAGTTTTAAGCCACCGGGTCCGAGACGCGAACCGCGGTTGACTACGTGGGAGTCCAGCGACATAGCCATTACGCTAGCTGCTGGTTCCCTTCTTCTTCTTCTTTTTAATGGCACTGGTGAAGACATGATTGGAAGTACACATTCGAAGTACGAATTAAACAAATGCCAATGAATAAACTCGCGATGATACCTGGTGATTGCCCTGGTCCTGACCGTTACTTCCCTGTGCCCATCATTACATGGTTGTTCTTGTTCCCGAGACCCACACTTGGAATGGCTTCCGGAAGGGCTCCGCGCCGGAGGCCGGGTAGACCGAGGAGCTTCTAGTAAGTGAAGCCAGCCGCACTGCTTTACTGCACTGCTGTCTCCTTCATGCTTTAGCATAAAGAAAAGTATCACGTCTCCTGGGACTTAAACTATTTCCTTTTCTCTATCTCTTTTAAAAAAGTCTTTTTCTAGTTCTGGAGTTGGGTGAGTGATGCCAACGGCTGGATCTCAGATTTGGTCACCCAGAAAAGCTTCTACTTGCAAATCTGTTTCTTTTTGTTAATTGCCAGAGGCATGTGCACGCGCCAGGGAGAGACAGAGGGGGGAAAGCACCCTGCAATGGGACGTGGTCACACGCAATCCCTTCTCTTTGATTTCTCCCTCCTTGGGATTCGGAACACACACACGTGCATCCCTGGGGTGTTTCTTACACCACTGAAGCCTGCATTCATATAATTTAAATATGAGGAGATTTCCAAAAGCTTACAGAAAATGTGGATTATGAACAAGTATGCAAGGATTTCAAAAAAAAATTTTTTGCACCAAAATAAACTACTTTACTTCCACTTTCCACGAACTTTTTGAAGCTCCGCTCCCAGCCCCTGTCTGTGGGTCAGGTCTACCATGTTCCCAGAGAGGGCGCTGTCTGGGAGTGGAGAGAGAGCACGTAGAGACCGTGCTGAGTCTGTGGCCGCTGTCAGCCCCTCGGAGCTGAGTGCCCCTGGCTGGCGGTCGTGCAGGGAGCTGCAGGCGCGGGCTCTCAGCAGCGAAGGTCCGGCCTTGGACTCACCATCTGCGGCAGCTGGATGTCGGCGAGGCTGGAGATGAGCGCCTGGCTCAGGCCGGCCAGCTCCTTCAGCAGGCTCTCGTTGTTCTGCTCGATCAGCTTGTTCTCCTCCTCGATAGTCTTCAGGTTGCTCTCCATAGATGTGATCTGCAATGGAAAGGATGTGGAAATGGGAGAGTGTGCGTGGGGGGTGAGGGAGTATCTTCAAAAAGTTCCGGAAAATGAGCTTATGAAAAAAGTGCATAGATTTCAAAACATTTTTGCACCAAAATAAGCCCTTACTTTCTCTCTTCCACAAACGTCTTGAAGTCCCTTTGTACAAAAAGAACACTGCATCCACTGAATCTAAGTGCCAAGGCAGACTACTCTGCAGCGTCTTCACAAAACTGCAACCTGCCTGATCACGCTCACTGAATCCCCTTCCCAAACATGTGTTCAGCCAGACTTCTCCCTGCCTGCAGATGCAGCTTCTCCACGCGGCTTCGGATGAACGTCTCGCACTCAGTATGCCCCGAAACACACTTCCATCACCTGCCCCTTCCACCCACGGCCTCTCCTCCCAGCTGAGGGCATCTCCAGCGCGGCTCAGACCCCTGCATTCCTGGGTAGGGGGCAGGTAGGGCTCTAAATCCTGAGCACCTCTCAGAGTATCTGTAAAGGGCTCATTGTCCTTCGTACCCACCCTGCTGCCACAGAGCCCAGCCACCAGCATGGCTGCACCTGCCCGAATCCCAGGCACCTGTGCTCAGCCCTTCCTCAGTACAGACACCAGGATGAATTTCCTTCTCTTTAATTTAGCAGTTTTTATGTATGTATGTATGTATGTATGTATGTATGTATGTTTATTTGCCATAGGGCTTGTGTGCTTGCTGGGGAAAACAGAGAAAGAGAGAAGGAAAATGAGAAACCACTGCCTGGGGCGTGTGCATGCATACCATGCTGCATTCTCTTCCCTCCATTCTCCTCTTGGGATTTGAGGCATGCATGCACATGCTCCCAGAGTGAATTTTCAAGCTGCTGGGTCCGGGACTCAGACCGCTGTCAGTCACCTGCTGGCCCCTGGAGTGGATTTCTTAAAATACAAGTCAGAGGCTCAGGCTGCTCAGGAACCCATGGGGTAGGCGGCTGGGGAGGGTGGCCTGGATGAGGGGCTGTGGTGGCACGCGGAGACTCTGTGTGGTGGCTACAGGGCTGATAGAAACTACTGAATTTCCTGTGGAAGCAAAGTAAAAGTTCATAGGAACATAACGGATGGAGAAGAGGAAACGTATGGTGGCTGCGAAGGCCCTGATGTCAAACCC
Organism: Tupaia tana; assembly: GCA_026018925.1. Lineage (NCBI taxonomy): Eukaryota > Metazoa > Chordata > Mammalia > Scandentia > Tupaiidae > Tupaia > Tupaia tana. The sequence continues at coordinate 5,982,460 of JAKSZU010000008.1, forward strand.
TGTCTTCCGATGATCACGAATTGACTGTAAAAAGAACATGGACTGACATCGGGAACAGTGAAGGCCACGGTGGGAGGCCCAGGACAGCTCACAGAGGACAGAGCAAGGAGGTGCGTTTTAAAGCGACCCCTTCATGACCCCTTCACCTGTGCTACCAGAAATGCCCATATTTTCCTGCAAGGCTTGCCACACCAACAGCTCCACCGAAATTCCATGTCCCCAGCAGCACCTGGAAGGCACTAGAATCTCTGATGACTGCACACTTCCTAGATTGCTAATAAGTTATAATAGGGGCTGGCAGGTGGCGCACTGCTTAAGGGCACTGTACTCCCACATGACCAACGACGGTTCGAGTCCTGGACCTGATTGCTTGCTTTCTCCCTTTCTCTCTTGCTATATCCCTCTCTGGTCAAATGAAAATAAATACAATTAAAATAATATAATTCCTTAAAAACAAGTTATAATAAACTGTTAACATTTTTTCAGTATTTAACACCTGCAGTTCAGTGAGTAATTTTTTTCATATTTAGCGTTGCCTGTATGCACTTGAACTATAAAAGTTTATTGCAAAGTCGATTATCTTCTGTTTCTTTGCATAGCAATCAGAGTTGAATTTGTTTGCTACATCAACAAATTAGGGATGTTTTCACAAACTGAGAAATAAACAAGTATGCCAATTAGTAGGTGGTTTTGCCTTATCCTTCAGATGTAACTTGTAACATTAGAGCAAGGATGACATAGTAAATGAGGAAATTTAGGAATAAATGAACATGTTCTACAGGTAAATAATGGGGCTAAGTATTTTTATGTTTCTAGTATTTTTTTTTCAAACCTATTCTGATCTTATAGTCACTATTAGCATTACTAGAGTTATGCAAATATTGCATTATAAACATGTTTGTATTAATAACAGCCAAAATACTGATTTTTTTTTAAAAGGAGATTTTTGCTTATAGGGCATGTGCACTCACCAGAGAGACAAAGACAGAAAGCAAGATATCACCCCCCCAGGGGGGTGGCCACACCACAATCCCTTCTCCATTCTCTTCCCGGGATCTTGGGCATGTACACACATGCACCCAATGTGAGTTTCAAGCCTCCAGGCCCAGGACTCAAGTCATGGTTGGTCATGTGGGAATTCAGTCATGTAACCATTACGCTATCTGCTAGTCCCCCAAATACTGATCTTTAGAACTCTCAGGGAATAAGAGTTGACATTTCTTACGAGTCTTTTGATAAACTGCAGTATTGTTTACGTTTATCTTTTTGTTTATTGCTACAATTTAAGAACTTGATTTCCAAGCCATTTTGGAAGGTTACTAGGTAAAGCTTCCAGAGCAGTAACTACCTGAACTGCAGCCCCGTGGTTTGCAAGTAAGCTACATGACCTAGGAGTGCTTGTGCACTGTGCATGTGGGGCAATCAAAGTGCTGTACTTTCACTGCCTACAAAACTTCCTTTGCAATTTTCATTCTTCCTTCATAGTCCCTTTTTGTGATTAAACTTATGATTATTTAAATACGTTTTAAAAGACTCACTATAAATTTTCCAGATCTTAAAAGCTAGACTTTTCTGAACAATCTTCTGCCACTCAATTGGAATATTATAAAAACATGGAGAGTGAAAATCTTATATAACACTCTTAGACATAGTACATTAATTATCTTCTGTTAATTAAATATGTCCCAATAAATACGATGCTCAGAATGAGTGGATCTTCTGAAATCAGACTCATGAAGGAGTCATTGAGCTTTCATTTCAAGCAGCCAAAGAGCATCTGACAGGTTGTGGCAGAGCCCCCCTGCTTAGGCGGGGGAACAGCAGTGCTGGAGTTGGGTTCAGTAATGTCTCCATTTCAGAAAGAGAACAAAGTTCTCATGACAGGGTCTATAGCCTTCAGTTTATTTATTTATTACAACCTTCAGTTTATTTCTTTAAGACTGACTTAATGTGGACCAGTTTTTCTGAGAACTGCAATGACCATAAAATAATTTTTGCTCTTAGAAAATCTAAATATTGTACTTCCCAGCTTGAAAGTCGTGCACTATAAATAACATATTTTCAGTCACTTAAGACATGCTGATGCCTACTTTAGTATAGAAGATTATTTACCAAGTATAAAAATTATATTCTGCTACTTGGTGACAGATGCCAATTATAAACCTAAATGACGTTTCAAAAATCGACAGCTGGGAAGAAAGCTCACCTTGGATACGTTTTTGTAGGCTACTTGGTGTGACGTGTCTAGAAGTAACGTTAAGACATTGAGGTCACACTGAAACAATGACTAGGGAACCCTGTGTGTCTTGCAGCAAAGCGTACGTGCTGTCAACAGAGGCTGTACGACCGGCAGGCTAGAAAACACACAGGTCAGAGTACGAGTCAGACGTGACCTGCTACGCCTGGGCACCAACTCCCACAACCACGCCGTGTTCGTTCAGAGTGAGAACCAGGATCTTAAGAATGGCGAGGTCGCCCCAGGAACAGCGCTGCCGCCTCTGGACTGGCCTTCGGCCCAGCTCACTGGGGCAGCCACGCTCTCTACACTGTTCCTCAGACCCCCTCTCACGACTCCAGGCTTTGCAGTAGCTGTTTCCTTTCTCTGTGAAATATCCGTACCCCAGTCAGTTTGGCTAACTTCACTCCTCCAGTCTTTGCTGACATGTTTCCTTCTCTGGGAGGGCCTGGTGTCCTATTTAATGTGTGTGTGTGTGTGTGTGTGTGTGTGTGTATTTTAAACGACTTTTTAAAAAGGCTTATTTAGGGAACCAGCAGTTAGCGTAATGGCTATGTCGCTGGACTCCCACGTAGTCGACCGCGGTTCGAGTCCCGGACCCGGTGGCTTAAAACTCACGCCGGGCACGTGTGCGTATGTGCCCAAGATCCCAAGAGGAGAATGGAGGAGAAGGGATTGCGGCGTGACCATCCCCCCTGGGGGTTGATTTCTCGCTTTCTGTCTCTATGTCTCTCTCTCTCTGTCTGGCGAGCGCATGTGCCCTATAGCGAAAAAAACCTCTCAAAAAAAAAAAAAAAAAAGGCTTATTTAGGGGCCAGCAGATAGTGTAATGGCTACTTAGTCCACCATGGTTCGAGTCCCACATCCGGTGGCTTAAACTCATGCCGGGTGCATGTGCGTGCGAGCCCAAGATCTTGAGAGGAGAAGGAATTGCGGCGTGGCCATACCCCCTGGGGGTGATTTCTCACTTTCTGTTTCTCTGTCTCTCTCTGGGGAGTGCACGCACCCTATAGCAAAAACCCCAGAAAAGTCCTATTTCTCCCTCCATGTGTGAGAGAGAGAAAGCAAGAGGAGAACCCCAGCAGGGTCTTGACACCATGACCCAGCCTGCAGTCAGACCACGGGCGTGCACATGGCCAGGACACTCGGCAAGGCCTCTGGACCTGAGCTGGGAGCTCCCACGTGAGACCGCCTCACAGTGTCCTACCTGCTGTGGCACCACCCGCTGGCCCTTGTCCTGTTTAGTACTGACATCTGGCCATTCGTGCCTCACCCCTTCAAGCATACATCCTCATCCATTTTTGATTGTTTTGATAATTGTCTGCCTCCCTGTTAAGCCCCATGAGGACGGAGGCTTGTGGCTGTCAGGATGAATTCTCTTCATTTCTGTACCAAACTCAAGCTCTGTTTTGTGGCCCTGCCGTGAAGGAGCACTGTGTCAATGGTGCTACGGCAAGGAAACAAAACAAAATGGCATTTCAGATGGAGTAAGAGTTCTCGTCTTCAGTACGGGGCATAAGAACGTGTGGGCAACTTGGTTACCGTCATGGAATACAAGTCCTGCCTTTCAGGGGGAGACAGGGAGACCAGCAAGCTCTCCAACGTAATTGTCTCACTGTACGTTGCCATGGAGTGATGATCAATGTTTAAAAACCTTGGCCTGAACTTTGACATCAAATTGGATACATTTATTCAAGGAATGAGCAGACATTACAAAAGAGGATGCAGAACTGAGGACTTTTGGTGGTAAAGAATATATTCAAGGGCAGTCAGGTGGCACGGTGGTTAAGGCAGCTGGATTCCGAATGGCTGCCTGCAGAGTTTGAATCCCAGCCCCAGCAGCTTAAACACACACTAGGGGTGTGTGTGTGTGTGTGCGTGCGCGCGCACGCTGTGCCCCAAATCACAAGACGTGAGTGGAGGAGAAGGGATTATGGTGTGGTCATTCCCTGGGGGGACTGGAGGATGCTTTCTCATTTTCCCTCTCTCCTGCCCTGTATCCCCTGTGAGTGCATACCCTGTGCAGATTGAAAGAAAGAAAATATTTCTAAAAAATGTTCAGTAAGATCTGTTTCTCACGGACACTGACACTGGTATTCTAGAACAATTAAATTTAACTGTTGCTATGTTTTACTTGCATTTTGAATAAAACTTAGGACTCTCACCTTCCCACCACAAATTTCGCTAAAGCACTCAGACTCCGCAGGACTCTCTGATTGGAGGGCGATGTCCTTCAGTGGCTCAGAGAAGCCTTAGATACATCCCAGGTGAGGGCGTGAGCAGCTGACCACAGCTGCGAGTCCACCACCCGGGAAGGCCCGCCCACTCAGGTTTCCACAGTAACTGTCTCATCCGAAAACAGCGCATTCACTCCAAGGTGGTAGTATAGTTTCAGACACGAAGTTTAGGAAGTTCAATATTTTGCATCCACTAAAATATTATTACTTTAAAGATAACTAATTACTTTTTTTTTTTACCTGGGTCTGAAGTTTCATCATATCTGCTTCAATTTTAAGGTTGGATTCATTCAGTTCCTTTATTTCTTCATCCAAATGCCTAATTTCTTCATCACTCTCTATACCTATAAAGAATCAGACTGTCTTAGGGCACATGAAACACACGAGGCTAAGACACAGATGTGCCATTTCACATTTAATTTATGTTTGGTAACTGAATGCAAGACTTTAATTTGCAGTGTGTTTACCAAAGCCACACAAATCCAGGAGTTCTGAAAAAGTGAGTAACGGGCAGTCTGAGATTTAATTCCTTTGGAGTAAAACATACAGGAGGGAGTAGACGAGTGACACAGTAATGTAGCGAGTAACGCCCCATGTGCTGCTAGGCACGCTCACACACGCGCTCTCACTCACGCCTCCCTGTCCTGCGGGCACCTTTCCCTCTGCCCCTTCCTTTCTTTTTTTAAGAGATTTTTGCTATAGGGCACGTGCACTCGCTGGAGAGCTAGAGAAAGGTGGAGAGAGAGAAAGCAAGTGAGAAATCACCTCCTGGGGAGGTGGCCATGCCACACTCCCTTCTTCTCCATTTTCCTCTCGGGATTTTGGGCATGCACGTGCACGCACACGCACACGCACCTGGCATAAGTTTCAAGCTACCAGGTCTGGGACTCGAACTGTGGTTGGCACACCACCTGCTGGCCCCCACCCTGCTCTTTCATATAGGAATGCACTGAGCCTCAGAGACTTAAATGAAGCTTTAGAAATCACTGGAGGAAGCTCAGTAGCCTGCCTGCTCTGGGTGAGCCCCCTCAAATTCACGTGTGATGTGTGGAGACTTGGCTGTGATGGTATGGAGAGGAAACGTATTATCTTTATGGTGTTAAAAGATGGATTAAGTAATTCGTGTGGGACCTCCATGATTGACTTCTGTTTTTTTTTTTTTTCCTCTCAAATTGCTACAGTGTGTGTGCTTGCCAGAGAGAGAGAGACAGAGAGAGAGAGAGAGGGGGGGGGGAGAAAGCATCCCCCAGTGGGGTGTGGTCATGCTACAGTCCCTTCTCCTCCATTTCTCTATTCTGTCAGGATTTGGGGCATGCATGTACATGCGCCCCACTCAAACTGTGGTTGTCCACATGGGATCTGGCATCCCTTAACCACTAGGCTGTAGAACCAGCCCAACGCAAGGTGGGTTTATAGGAAGAGGAAAAGGGACAGACAGACACACAGATGCACACCATGCTCTGCTGCCCTCTGCCATGTCATGGTGTGGCCAGAAGACCCCACCTGGGCTGGTCTCTGGAACTCGGACCTCCAAAAAGTGACTCGAATCAACCTCTGTTTAAATATTACTCAGTTCAGATAGCTTTTCTTATTAGCAATGGAACAGACTAGAATACTGCCCAAGTTCACGTTCAGAGGCAGAGCAGGGACTAAACTGCAACGCCCGTCACGTTCCTCGTACACAACGTGGCACGGCAGGAGGACGCAAGTGGTGCCGAGTAGTTAATATCTGCTTAGTTGGGTTGACCCTAAGTCCCACGACCGCTGCTGAGCTGGGAATGACAGCCTGCGAGTCAGAGTCCGCGCTCACAGTGGGACTGTCTCCAGGGATGAAGGCGAGGGACAAATGAAATATGGAACTTGAACGCTGGCCTTGGCTCTTGTTCTTGAATTTGGGTCACTAGTTAAACTTCTCCGTGCTTCAGTTTTTTGTTTTGAAAAATAGGGATACTATCTATGTCGTGAAAACGAATGCAATTAAAGCCAAGGATACAGAACACATGGCAAGCTCTCGAGTGGGAGTTATCATCCCATCATTATTTTATAGAGGGGTCTGAGTATTTTTAAAGAATTTAAGAAGCTGAGGAAGGTGGTTAATATTAAGGACACCAGAAGTGGGACCGAAGGTAATTTGTTCGCAGATTTTGCAAGACGCATGACGACTCAAAGTAGGGAATGAGAGCAGGGCGGAGGGTATGATGGGTGCCGTTTCTGCTGGAGCAGGTGGGAGGCGCTAGAGAGTCTCTGTGATGGGGATGACTTGGGGGCCTCAACTTGCAGCTGGATGATTGAGAGTGGAACCTTGGCTAAGTCTCAGATGTGTGACAAGACTCTCGGAGTGAGAGCCTGGGTGCTTGCTCCTGGGATCCAGTTAGGGTTACGTTTTCCTGACGCCCAGTGTCAGTGAAGACACTCAGGTCTCTCCATCAAGATGGAGCCATGTGGAAGATGCTTAGTAACGCGAGAGGCGTGGAGCTCGTGGGGAAGATACGGTCACGAAATTGGCCCTCAGACAAGGTGGAGCAGAGCGGCGCCTAGTAGAACAGGCTCTTCGTACTCTCATGGAGATGGTGAGTGAGCAAACGAATGTTTATGTATTAATTCTGGGATTTGGGGAGCCACAGAATCACATTCAATCTCTTTGCAGTTTTTCTCATGAATACATTTCCTAATCTACTTGGGCCAAGACACCACCAAACTTGTCTCATCACGATCCAAGGAGCCCCTCTTTTTTCTCTTTCTCAGTAGAGCACCTGACTATTGTGTGAAGCTGAGAAGACAGGACAGATTCTGACTCTGACTCTGAGCTCCCAAATATTGCCTCGTTCGATCCTTCGAGAAAACCACGGGGTAGAAATGCTCATTACCTTATTTTCTGGGCAGGTGGCGGAGGTGGCACTTAGCCCTAAGCCCTCTGGCTCCAGGATCCGTTCCCTCAGCTGGGACAGTGCTACCTTTACTCACAGACTCTCTGCTTGGGCAGTGTTGGTAAAATGCACGGGCTGATACTCCTTCACACATACCGGTAGGAGGTTGCTGGGCTAACTAGTATTGCTGCTGATCAGGGAAACCACTCAGACTTTCCACTAAATATTATACTGGACTCGTCAATGACCTTATTTCTATATAGAGTCTATTTATTTCTTTTTAAAGTTTTGCTAGAGGGCATGTTTGTAGGAGAGAGACAGAGAGGGGGAGAGACAGAAAGCGTTCCCTTAGGAAGTCACACCATGATCCCGTCTCCTCCATTTCTCCATCCTCTCAGGACTTGAAGCACACATACACGCCTGACATATTTTAAGCCACCAGGTCCAGGACTTGAACCATAAGGCCACACATGTGGGATTCAGCTTTCGTAACCACTAGGCATGGCCAATCCAGAATCTATTAAAAGCAAGAAAATATGCTTTATTTTGATTGACTAGTTTAAATTTTTATTGGGCATTATTCTGTGCTTAATTTGCATAATTAGACATAATGTAATTTATAACATACCAGGAAAATTAAATACACACAGAAATAAGAGTTCAAAAACTAAGAAAATGGCCAACTTAACCGTAGGGACAAGTCTGGAGTTGAACATTATATCCCAGAATTTAATCGGGAAGATTGAATCACAACAGAAAATAGGTTAAGTACATGAGACTGAACTGGTGAAACAGCATTTTATGACTTTTGACTAAAATATTGCTGATGTTCTTCTAGGCTTTATTGTCCGGTTTTAAGGATTTTTGTCCTGTCTTGACCAGTCAATAGGTTCATGTATGTACTATTTGAACAGAATTCTGTTTCCTGGCTTTAAGTTTTAAGCAAAGTTCCTTAGCATTTCTTTGATTTATTAAAGTTAAAACTGCTTTTCTTGAAATTACCAGCTGAACTTGCTATTGAAAATAGTTAGATTATATAAGAAATTTTGTGATAAATAAAATGTGGGGAGAAAAGGAATGGCAAACAACCGTAGACACCAGAGATAGTGTGGGAGGAGGGTGGGAAAGGACAGAGGGTCAGAAATGGGGTAAAAAATTATACATATATATATATATATATATATATATATATATAATTATACATATATATGTATAATTTTATATATATGTGTGTGTGTATATATATATATATATATATATATAAAACTAGAAATGGAAAATTATTGATGCTAAGATGCATGATTAAGCCACTATGCAGTATATTCTGGGTGGGAAATCATATTTTGCATGCTGTGATGATGCTTAGGGAATGAATGTAAATTAATTAATAAAAAAAAGGTTTAGAAAAAAAGTTCATGGAAAAACATGTAATGGGAAAACTATGTATAAATTTCAAGGTTTTTGTACCAAAATAAATTCATACTTTAACTGTAAAATAAATAAATAAATAAATAAATAAATAATGTTTCAGAAAAAAATTGCTACCGCAAACAAATTTATAATGACATTTCTTTATATTCTGTGTAATCGTACGAGTGATGTGTATGCCTGAATCTAGCGTGCGCGTACTCAGCTTACAAGGGGCTTTCAGTTTTTTCATGTTACGCAAACAAAATAATTCTATTATATTTCAAACAAATTCTATCATATTTCTTGAGTAACTATTTTTATATTGGATTTACAGACTAAATCTTTGCTTCTTTTTTATTTAGGAAAAGGTGAGTTAGTGCAAATTTGACTAGTCGGTTAAGAGCGTTAATACCCAGAAGGGAATACTGGATCACAACTTTCAGAACACACTGTCCTGTCAATGGAAAGACCTAGAAGGAGCCCCTCTGTGTGAGAATGTGTGCCCAGGCCAGCCTCATAACCTCACCTGTTCCCTCCCTGCACAGGAGACAGGCATTCTCTCCTGTACTGATGACCTAATTTTATCATAAGGACTAGTAGTGGTCTTAAAAAAAATATGGCTGACAGATGGCATGGTCGTTAAGGTGCTGGTCCCACTTGGCCGACTGCGTGATCAGTCCCTGTGCTATTCAAGCACTGGCAGCTTGCAAAACACTCCAGGTGCGTGTGCGTGTGTGTGCCCAAAATCCCAAGAGGAGAATGGAGGAGAGGGGACTGTGGTGTGGCCCTCCCTTCTGAGGGGTGACTTCTCACTTCACTTTCCCTCCATCTTTGTCTCGCTCCAGTGAGTGCATGTGCCTATAACAAAAAACTAAAATAATAAAAAAAAATAGTTTGGCAATTATGGCAAAGATGAAGAACTAAAGATCACTTCTTCTAAAGTCGATGTAAACATTCTTTTAGTAGTTTGACTGGTTCTAGTCCTTGAAACGTAACCTAATTCAACTAATTATGACAGTGCTTTGTACCTAGTGAAACTGAATGTACATACTAAGGTTAAAGCCATATGTACTTTGTATTTTACTGTGATTTTATTCTTTTTAAACAGGAGAAAGTGTTAGTTCATGTCTGCTTTAAAGGTTGTCCAGGGAACAATGACCTTGGTGGGGCCCCGAGCACTGTCAGAGCAGACCCCGAATCCCTTTAGGTCCTCCTTCCTCTCTGCTGACCATGGACCTGAATGCAGTGGGTTTTCCTTCGTGCAGTCATCGTCAGTCTTTTTTTTTTTTTTTTTTTTTGAGAGGTTTTTGCTATAGGGCACGTGCACTCGCCAGAAAGACAGAGAGAGACAGAGAGACAGAAAGCGAGAAATCACCCCCCAGGGGGGATGGCCACGCCTCAATCCCTTCTCCTCCATTCTTCTCTCGGGATCTTGGGCACGCACGCACACGTGCCAGCGTGAGTTTAAGCCACCGGGTTCAGGACTCGAACCGCGGTCGACTACATGGGAGTCCAGCGACATAGTCATTACGCTAACTGCTGGTCATCAGTTTTAAGCCTACCCTCTCAGATCGTAAACACAGGCACTGTCCAGCTCCCTGGCTGCCCAGAGTAGCTGCACCCTGACACTGGCCAACACATGTGACCCGCCTCCTGCAGCTCTGCATGCTTTGAGAGCTCAGCAAATGCTGGGTTTGTAATGGGGGCCCTGTGAAGGGTACACGGTCGGACCAGCTGCTCCCAGGGAGCTGCGAAGTCCATGGTGGCTCAGACAGGCCGTGAGGCTCACCAGCCCCAGCTCACCAGCTCTGGTACACCGGCCCCGGCTCACCGGCCCCAGCTCACCGGCCTCAGCTCACAGTCCCCGGGGAGGCTCCATCATCATACAACGTAATTCCACCAGCCACCAGAATACTGGATCTCACCAGGAGCAGCCCCGTGGGGGACATATTTAGAGTACAGGTTGCTGGCGTTGCCATCATAGGAAATGTTCTCCTCATGTCCTCAGCTCCAGAAAGAGCTTTGCTCGGAATTCACGTACTAGCGTGTGGTTCTCGTGGGGCATTGGCTTCTAAAGAGCAGAGTCACATTTGGACCTTGGATTCCCCAGTGAGGACTGGCTGGCGTGGCACATGTTCTCAGGGCCTTCCGGCTTGTCCCCTCTCGCTTTCTATCTGTGATATTCTTTGTCTCATGTTTAAAATTAATTTTTAAAATTTTAGGAAACTGCACCCATTTAATACTATTTAGAATAAAGTGATATGTGAATAAATACATATTAAATGGTGGAATCGTACTGAACATGTAAGAAGACGCGCTCGAGGAGAGGGCACATGTCTGAGGAATAGTTGGAGCACCTGCAGGAAGGACGGAGGCTGCAGCCTGCCCCACCCCCGGGGCTTTCTTCCCCACTCTCCTTCCGTGTCAGCCCCCCACATCTCTGGGCAGCGTGTTCCCATGGAGTAGCGATCGCCCCCAAGACCAGGACACAGTGGATGGAAACCTGCAAGGGAAGCAGGTAGCTCCGAGGTCCCTCCCTTGCACGGTGTCAGTCCTTTAAAACCCACACGCACAAGCTGAAGGCCGGGCAAAGCTTTCTGAGAAGTGACCACAGCTCAGAGCTCCAGCTCAGGCTGGCCAAAGCCTCGTGGTTAAGGGAGCGGATCCCACATAACCAGCCGCGGTTTGAATCCTGGCCCTGGCGGCCTGCAAAACGCACCAGGTGCCTGTGCAGGCATGTCTCTGATCCCAGCAGGACGGACAGAGGAGGAGACGAGGCTGAGGCGTGACCACCCCCCACGGGGAGCTTTCTCCTCTCTCTCTCTGGTGAGTGTATGCACTCTTTGGCAATTAAAGAAGCCCCCAGGTCAATTCTAGCTGTGTGCCGAAGACAGCATGGACTGAGCACCGCGGGCACAGCCCCTGCTCTGCTGCCTCGCCGCCACGTCACCACCACGCTGGGGGAACGCGACACCATGCTGGCTAGAAATCTTAAGGGAAGCATTAGCGACCTCATGGGGGTCGAGGGGTCCAGACAGAAAGAGGAAACCGTGGATCTCAGCTTTACTATCTAAAATAATTTTTTTATTTAACTTCATGTATTTACTTATTTTTTAATTTGGCCAGTGAGGCAGAGAGAGAGAGAGAGAGAGAGAGAGAGAGAGAGAGAAGAAAGTAAGAAAGCAAGCCACCAGGTCCAGGACTCTAGCCAAGATTTATGAGTCCAGCACCCTAACCACCACGCCACCTGCCGGGCCCAATCTTAGCTTTGATGAGGGATCGATGTGAGGGAGACACGTAAGGAAATGCCCACGTAGATGTAGACATAGATGAGAAATTTAAGTCACCCAGAATCACCATAAAAATACCATCATGAGGCCCAACTGCAGTAGCGGCTCGGCAGACTGAGGCCGCCGGGGAGAGCCGGGTGCAATTCCTAGCCCCGAAAAGCCAGGCTCAGGACAAAGGCCTGTGGTCCCAGATCCTCTGGAGGCTGAGGCAGGAGGATCGACACAGGACAAGACCTATCTGAGAACCCCTGCAGGCCCCGTGAACAACATAGAAGCACAGAGTTTAAGATTTCAAATATAGAAAGAAGCCAGACCCTGAGATGGCTGGCGTTTCACACTCCCACCAGGAAACACTCACACACACACACACACACACACACACGCGAGCGCACACATGAGAAGCCACCACTGCAAAGGCCGAGGGACATGAGTGCTGATGCAGCTCAGTCCGGCTACGCCGTGCGACTTGTCTGCTGCAGAGCCTTAGGCGGTAAGAAAGGAGCCAAGGTGGCTTTGCTTTGCCTTATAGGTGTGCCTTTAGTTCAAACCTGAGGAAATTGTTCTTCTTGGGTGTATTTCCCTTGGAGAGTAGACAGCTGCCGCTCAGAATGCTCAGGGGGTTGGCTCCAGGGCCCTCCAAAAGGAAGGGTCTGAAGATGCCACGCTCAGTACCTGCACGTACCAGGCACGTCTCCTGCAGCCTCCCCTGAACACCCCTATGTACCTGGCTATGTAAACGGCATACCGTGGGGTTCAGGAACAGTGAGCAGAAACACGTCTGCCATGTTCAGAGCAGATACAACCACATGTTTTTCAAGGACTTTTGGTGACCAGGTGTGTGGGTCTGTGGCTATGGGTCCCTCAGATACAGAGGCAGAGAATACAGTGCGGCTGTGGAGGGCCGACCGGGCGCCGTGAGGAGCTTTCTGGGAGGCCATGGTCTGACCTGGAGATGGTGACCCCGCCGGGCTCTTACCCCCACTAGCTTTGAGCTTGATGGTCATTAGTTCTTCCGAGACCTTCCCCTTTTTGATGGCTTGTGCATTGAGAGGGCATCCGGACAAGCTGCAGAAACAGAAACCACGTCGATGTGCAAAAGGTGTGTTACAATTTCCTACAGACATTCCTATGTTTTATTCGCTATTTATTTATATGTTTTTGTTTGGATACTGACTGCATTATAACCCATAATCCTATTACAAAAGGTAACCAAAAATATCCGTTAAAGCAAAGGCAAAAGGCCCTTAAGTACTGAAAAGGTTTTGTTTTCTTTTCCTTAAGTCAAAGTCCACACGGTTACTGCTGAATCGCAACCACGGTCTAATTCATGCTCAGATGCTACTCACATAAATCTCTTCCTTCAGCAGCAGTTTATTTTCTGCAAACACTAAATTGCACATATGTATTTTGAATAAGAATTGTTCCCAATTAGTCTATTTTTTTTTTTAATTGCCAAAGGGCACATGTGCTTACGGGATAGACAGTGAGGGGGGAGAGAGAGAGAGAGAGAGAGAGAGAGAGAGAGAGAATCCTTCACGAGGGATGGTCACTCTACAAGCTCTTCTCTTTTCTTCCTCCTTTCAAGATTTTGGGGGCATATGCACACAAGCCTGGCAGGTTTTCAAGCCTCTGGGTCTGAGACTTGAACCGTCTGGTCCGCCATGTGGGATCCGGCTGCCTTAACCACCATGCCACTGGCTGGCCCTCACTTTTCACAATCCTAGGAAAGCAGATTTCAACCCTTCCTGTCTTCGCACACAGCGTGGTCTGATCTTTAAAGAATGACTCGAATCGATGGGCCTCCATCATTCCCCTCCATCCTGCTTTGGCAAATTCAGTTTGGTTATGGGAAAGTGTGTGATATTTTTTAACTTTAAAACACAGTTTTTCATTAAAAAACCCTACCCTGGAACAGGAATAAAGGAGGCTCTTCCCGGGTAATCACTGCTGAGCAGTCTATTATCCTCGGCGTGTTCGCAACCCTTCCCATTTAATAGTTGCGCTCTTCAGCAGGGCTTCTTTCCGCTAATGTCAGCTGTTTTAGTTAAATTGCTCAATATGATAATGACATGGAACAAAACTTGTTTTTCTCGTTTATGATCAGATAATTTTGTTTTTCTAAGCAGCCATTAATTCTTTGGCAATTTGTTGTATTTTTGTAGAAACGAGTTTTAGATCAAAATAAAAATGACCACTGCAGCCACTTACAATATGTTTTCCTGTGGAAATTTCTTTATACTTCATATCTAAAACAGTAATCTCAACCTGAAGTTGGGAGCACTTGGCAAAGTGAAAGAAATACTTTGGAAGCAAAGTCCTTAATAAATATTGACTGAATTTTTTTTAAAGAACACCATGTTATTCTATATTAAGATTCTATGAGATATAAAAAATAATAGATAAGTAATATTGTAAGACAAGTTTATGTAATTTCCCAAATTTATAGACTATAAGTTATTTTACACAGAAAAAAGAATGACAGGTACAAACTGAATTTTGAGCTGAGTCTTCTGTTTTTTAAAAACTTCTCACTGTAAACTGTGGTCGCTCGAAGCTTTGTTATCTTTCCACTTTACCTGAAGCTTTTGTACAAGTCTTTCATGTTTCATGTCACAGATTCTATTTTCAGAAAATGGTCATGAACAGGATGACTGTTTGTTGCTGGACCAGATACCTGGAGGTGGCCTGCAGTAAGCCCATCACAACAGCATGGGTACGAGGACCTCATTAGAACTCCTCTGGCCCTCTCCCCTAAAGGACCTTCTTTGTTCAGACAACACATGGTGGATTTCTAGGGTGACTGGGTGTTATAGAAAAGTTAAAAAAGTGTCTGTCTATAATGATGTGACCAAGAACCAAAGAATAATTCGCCCTTCAAAGAGTGTGTAGAAAAATGGGATTGAAGGAACCAGCAGATAGCATAATGGTTACAATGCTGGACTCCCACATGACTGACCACGGTTCGAGTCCTGGACCTGGAGGCTTGAAACTCACACTGGGCGTGTGTGCATGTGTGCCCAAAATCCTGAGAGGAGAGTGGAGGAGGAAGGATTGCAGTGTGACCATTCCCCCTAGGGGGTGATTTCTCACTTCCTATTTCTCTGTCTCTGTCTCTCTGGTGAGCCCATGCACCCTACACTAAAAAAACTCTCTCTCTCAGGGAACCAGCAGTTAGCATAATGGCTATGTCACTGGACTCCCATGTAGTTGACCGCGGTTCGCGTCCCAGACCTGGTGGCTTAAAACTCACGCCAGGCGCGTGTGCGTGCGTGCCCAAGATCCCAAGAGGAGAATGGAGGAGAAGGAATTGTGGTGTGACCATCCCCCCCGGGGGGTGATTTCTCACTTTCTGTCTCTCTTTCTCTCTCTGTCTGGCGAGCGCACATGCCCTATAGTGAAAAACCTCTCCAAAAAAAAAAAACTCTTTCTCTCTCTATGTATATATGTGTGTGTGTGTGTGTGTGTGTGTGTGTGTATATATATATATATATATATATATATATATATATATATATAAAATAAGGAAAAAAAGAATTCAAGTATGACTACTTTATATTGGTGCTAAAATATTTGCAGGCCATACATAGCTTTTTTTCCCCCATAATATGCATTTCCCATGAACTTTTTGAGTTCTCCTCACATAGTTATGGAGAGGTGACTTTGATTTCAAAAGTGCCACTTGATCCCTTGTCTCTTCCAACAGTTACATGTTCCAGGACACAAAACAGAGGAGGAAATCAGACCCCAAATATGTTAAATATCCCTTTCTTTTGAGGATGGAGTTTGGCAGGTTGGGGTTTAACTTTTGGGGTTTGAGCTCCATATTGAAAAGGCAGGGGGAGGGAACCAGCAGTTAGCGTAATGGCTATGTCGCTGGACTCCCACGTAATCGATCGCAGTTCGCGTCCCGGACCCGGTGGCTTAGAACTCACGCAGGGCGCGTGTGCGTGTGTGCCCAAGATCCCGAGAGGAGAATGGAGGAGAAGGGATTGTGGTGTGACCATCCCCCCTGGGGGGTGATTTCTCGCTTTCTGTCTCTCTGTCTCTCTCTGTCTGTCTGTCTGTCTGGTGAGCGCACACGCCCTATAGTGAAAAAACCTCTCCAAAAAAAAAAAAAAAAAAAGAAAGAAAAAGAAAGAAAAAGCAGGGGGAAAAATGTGTCTTCTATGGTTTTGACCAAACCTGCAACTCTAAAATGCAATTCAAGGCCATTTTAAACTATGCCTTCATCCGCCTTTGAAAGCAAAATGGCAGGTGATAAAATTTATGGAATGGATATCATCGCTTAATATATATTACTATATCTCAATAAAACGAGAAAAATGGGATGGTACTGGGTTCTGTTAGTCAGAGAATTTCTTGGGACCAGCACGTGATGTAGTGGTTAAGGCGCTCCTACATGGCCAACGCGGTTCCAGTCCCAGATTCAGGGGCTTGAACCTCACACTGGGCGTGTGTGCACATGTGCCCAAAATCCTGAGAGGAGAATGAAGGAGCAGGGACTGCGGCGTGACCATCCCCCTGGGGGGGTGATCTCTCATTTTCTCTCTTTCTGTCCCTCTGGTGAACACATGTACCTTATAGCAAAAAAAATCTTGAGAGAAAGAGAGAGAAAGAGAGAGAGGGAGAGAAATTTCTGGTTTTAAAACTATAAGCAACTGTAATGATGTGTGTGTGTGTTTGAATAAATAATTTGTCCTCTCAGCTTGCCACTTTCCTCAAAGGGGAAATTTTGTCATATGAAGATTTAGGGCAGAGTTTTACAGTGATTATTATATATAAATATGCGTACGCAGTGCACAGGCCAGCTGGGTCTTAACTGTGCTGTCAGGTGAGTTGGCTGCTGTCCCCACCTGGGCTGAGGAGAAACCCTGTGTGCGCTAGCACGTTGCCACCCTCAGCACCATGCCTGGCACGTGACAGCAGCCATGAAGCCCCGGGGCATGTGGAATGACGCAGGGACTGGGGGGCCAAGGCCAGATCCGAGGGCAATTCTATGACCGTCCTGTTCTTGTTTGCTCTGCTGGCAACAGGCTCACTAGAATCCCTGTGGCCTCATGGGCTTTTGTGAGGGGTGAGGGAAGTGATGTAGGGCGCCCTCTGAGGGAGAGGACGCTGAACACACGCTGGCCCTTACTAGGCCCCTCCTGGTTGGATGGGTGCTGACAGCCCGGGAGCTCAGACTCCAAGCCTGCCGTGGGTTAAAACGTGCTACGCCAGGACCTCACTCACTGTAACGAGGTCCTGTGTACAAACACGCATACTCAATACTGTTTCCCCGGGGAGCGAAGGACACCACATGTCAAATACCTACTACGTGCCAGCCATAAGCTAGGCATTTGTGGTATCATTTCATTGCACTCCACACATAGCAGTGAAAAGGACTCCACTTTAAAGAGAATACCCCAAATTAAATCCAGCCTCCTAATCTCTTAAGTAGCAAGAGAAATCTCCAGCGAAGAGCCGTGAAATCTGAATTACTCCTTTGTCGAAACTCTTCATTGCTTTCTTTCCCAAGAAAATAACATCTCAGCATTAATATTGAAGCCTGTATTTTTGAACTCATAATTTTCTTTTTTCTTATTATGAAATATATAATATGTACACATGCACACACAATGTACATTTGTGGTCTAAAGAATCCTCTAAAAACGAATACCATTTACCTTGAAATATAGAATATGCCTTCTTGGGATCTTTGAAGCTCGAATCTCCCAGGGGCCCTCTGAACAATCGGCTTTTCTGCCTCCAAATAACCATTCAGTTGAACTGTAGGCTAATAATTACCTGGCTTTTTCAAATGTAATTTAACTTTTCGGAGCCAGAATTATGCTGCACGTACGTGTCAACTCCCTGGCCAGGCCTTCGTCCTCCCTGCAGCTGGCTGTCCCTGTGTGGGCATTGCTGTCTGCCTGCCCTCTGGACTGGGAGTGGTGGCTGGCTGTCTCTGGTGTGGAGTTGGGGCAGCGACGTCCACAGAAGTCCTGTCAGGGCTCTGGGTTCTAACTTGCAAACGATCACCCTGGGGCATGAGTCCACAGCTCAGGGCTGGGTGTTAGGGTCACATTCATTTGCTCATTTTCAACCTGACTCTCTAAAGGCAAGTTACGTCTGAAAGTGGCACCTCCAGCTACTTTCCCACCTACAGGGGGACGTTCCTGTTGCTCCTGTCCTCACCGGGCCTGTGTCATCATGAACACTTCTCCGCGAGGGTGAGAGATCGTTCTGAAGGACGTGCTCTCGCGGCACAGCCCTGCTGTGTCCCGAGCAGGGTGTGCCTGGGAACTAGTGAGGCACCACCGGGCAGGAGCCTGGCACAAGGCACGCTCGATTTGTGACCACTGAACCTCAATCCGGAGTAAGAATTCCAGAGCTAGAAAACAGCGCGTGCTATTGTGGACACGCACCTGCTTCGGGAAGCCATCGCAAAACCAACCACCTGAGCCATTTAAGCTAGCTCCATGAGGAGCGTTCACTGCATGTACCTTCAAACAAACAGTTGCCGGAAGGCTTCACTCTCTGGTACCACCAGCCTATAACTGTAGAGCTGGAACACATGTCAAAGTGCCTGACTTTGCTCAGTTTAACACTGAACATAAACAAAGCATCAAGGAATCCCTGAAGCTTCCTGGGGTGGTAAATCCATCTTCAGAGTGGCCCCAAGACTGGACGAGGGCCGGCTGACTGCAGAAAGACATAGGAACCTTCTAGCTCTTTTCCTTCGTGCGGAACGTAAGCACAAAAGCTGGCCTAAGATCACTGCTGCCCGACAAAGGCCTTGGTTGGAATACATGACACAGTGATGAAGGAATTAAGCCACTGTGAAGCCTAAAAGCGTTTTCTCAATCTCCCCGTGTCCTGTGTATGCTCCGCGCTGCCGTGTCATTTTCTTTCTGGCTGCTCCAGAGGAGGCACATCTTCCCAGCAGCAAAATAACTACGATTTTGGCCTGAAATGAAGCCAGTTCACGAGAGAGAGGGAATGAGACCAACATGTGAAGTGCAAGTTCACCATGGCCAAGCCTCAGAGAGTACATAGCGCCACTCAGGGTGGGGTGAACCGCGAACAGTTCAGATCACTGAAAAACAGCAGCAGGTGCAATACTCCAGAATACGAAAACCACGTGCAGTTTCCAGAGCTCTGCAAAACTGGAGTCCATGTCCAGCACAGGGAAAACGGCGTTTTTCCTTCTTAGACTAGGCACATGTCTACTCAACGAGCCTTGATGATAAGCCATCGCAAGTGTCCTAATTAATGACCTTTAGGAGGGTCTTCCCCAAGAGCAACCCAGGTGACAACTAATCACAACAAACAACACAACGAAAAGACAGGAAGCAAACGTTACCTTCTGTGGGTGACAAAAACATTATTTACATGGCCCAGCCCATTGCAGCCTGGCAAGGGACAGTGTGGTAGCTCTTGTTTGTTCAGTTTCCAGGAGAGGGGGGCCCCATTGAGAGGATTCTCCTTCTGTCTCTTGGCAGCCAGGGGACAGCCAGAAGCTGTGCGGTGTGATGTGTATTTACCTGATATGTGACCTTGGCCGTCACACCCTAGCACAGGACATCTGGAGAGGGAGAGTAGAGACATTACCAGTGGGACGAGGGCAGAGATGGATCCGTACAACACAGAAGGCAAAACGCACAACCACCAGGCTTACGGGATGCCCCCCCAGCAGGAAACACCACCGTGCTCGCAGGAATGACCGGCTGCAGGCTCTGGGCCCAGCTGCTTTCACGCGTTATCTCCTTTTTATTTTATTTACTATTTGGAGGGATTTTTGCTATAGGGTGCATGCATTCACCGGAGACGCAGAGAGAAAGTGAGAAATCACCCTCTGGAGGACAGGTACACCACAATCCCTTCTCTCAGAATTTTAGGTGCGCATGCACACATGCCCAGTGTGAGTTTCAAGATGCCACATCTGGGACTCAAACCACTGTTGGCCACATGGGAGTCTAGCACCTTAACCACTATACCACCTGCTGGCTCCTCATTACCTCGTTTAACATTCACTGCAAACCTATTGGCCGCATAGTGTTGTTGCCCTGAGCTGAAGGTGGGGAAAATGAGGCTTCCACTGCTTGGGTAACTTTCTACTAGACAGGAAGCCAAGTTCATGTCCACGTTTTTTAGCTCTGGAGCCAACCGTGGAAGCACTGTGTTATACGGCTCTGAACAAAGACCAAGGGTATAAAACGTTAACTGCAGAGCTCATGGTTCCTAGAACCGGGACTTTGGTTTCCAACAGTTTAAATATTGCATGTAATGTTGTAGAGGAAGCAATTTAAATTCCAGTGTCGCATATGTCGCTATCGGCCCATCTCGGTCTGGACTTGGTAGCCTATTCCACAGAGGAAGGAACTGGATTTCCATATAATTTTACCTAAAGCAAAACTACCATTTCAGGGGGTGCCACTGTATTTCCACGAGGAGGCACATTCCTTTAAAATCATCGGGAAAAGATAAGCCTTCCCCTTTCTTTATGAATTACAAAAGACAGGCATGAATGGGAAGATCTTCTTCTCATTTCCAAACCCTCTGGCTCTGGCTTCCAGTCCTTGTGCGTGATAGGGTGTGCCTTCCTGAAGCTCCATCGAGGTCCCTTGCCCCCCATGGCCCCGCCCCTTACCCAGGGGACGCCATCGACTCTGGTGTCCCCACTGCTGCACTTACTTAAGTTCAGGGTCGTCTTTGTCTTCCTTGGTAGGGGTCATTCTGACACCACCTTTCCTTGCTCGAGGGCAGCCAGACAAGCTGGAAGGTGCACCCAACAAAGAACAAAACAGAGCATGTGATCTCGCTGCCTGCGCCCAGCAGACGTGCAGCCCTCAGGGACGGGCCGGGCCTACCTTCTGTGGGAAGCATAGTTTCCAGTCACGTGCCCTGAACCATCGCAACCTGGGGTTGGACATCTGCAAAACACAGTGACAGGGTGTGGGCCGCGAGGTTTAGTCCTGACACATTCAGACGGAGCTAAGCAGGATTGGTGGTTTTGAGGGGGCTCTCTTTTTGCTTAAATATAAATAGCTCTAGGTTAGCAATCCATTTTGCAAACTTCTAAGATATGGAACTATCGAGGGACGCTTGGTGGGCAACATAGTATATTCGTCTATCTTTTCTTAGACCTTTTCTTGGAAGGAATTTGGAATGGGCCCAGAGTTTGCACTAGGTTCCCACCTACTGCATTCCACACATGCGGTCACCATTGTTCACACCCATCCGTGTGCAGTGTACCAGTCTACATGGGACATGTTTTTAATATTTTTTATTTCGACTCATTTTCTACATGCCATCACATATGTCACTTAGCTTGCAAAGGAACTACGCCTCCATGAGGAGATTTCTCCCAGCCCAGTTGGGAAGACTCTACATGCTGCCTTCCACAGATAAGAACCCACTTCCTCGTCCCATAAATGCCTTGCCTCTCTATTTTTCTCAATGTCCTTCCTCAGACTCTCCTGCTTCTCCCACCCTCTGCCCACACTGTGTCTGGTATCTATCACCATTTTCTATGTTTCCATATCCGCTAGTCATCCCATGTTGGTGACAGCGTGTGGACAGTTGATCTATATGCAATAAAACGGGATTGAGAAAGAGCAAGTGTGAGACATTTGGAATAAAAAAGGTTGAGAATAGTAAAACTAAAATCAATAAATGAAAGCGAATATACATGAGACTTTGAGATCTTGTTGCCTATGGAAAAATGAGCCAAATTTGTGTTTATGACCCCAAGGTGAGAGAGAGTTGTGTGACTCAAAATGCTCATAAAGTAAAATATTATGCATTTTTCTTAAAATTAGATGATAGAGATGCTTTGCTGCACATTCACAGGTCTGACTTAGTGCATAAATTTGGAAGTTAACAGAAAAAGTATTCTGCTTAACTGGTTCATCATTCCTGTGGCTTATTCTCTCTCTCTCTCTCTCTCTCTGGTGAATGCACATATTCTATAGGAAATTAAAAGATGCCAATAAATAAAATTAAATAATAGGGCCAGCAATGGCATTATAGTTACATTGCTGGACTCCCATATGGCCAACCAAGGTTCGAGTCCTGGACTTGGTGTCTTGAAACTCACACCAGGCACCTGTGTGTGCATCCCCAAAATCCCTAGAGGAGAATGGAGGAGAAGGGATTGTGGTGTGGCCATTCCCCTCTGGGGGGTGATTTCTTACTTTCTGTCTCTCTGTCTCTCCGGCAAGCACGCGTACCCTATAGCAAACACCTCTAAAAAAATAAGAAAACAAATGGTAAATAATTCT
Organism: Tupaia tana; assembly: GCA_026018925.1. NCBI lineage: Eukaryota > Metazoa > Chordata > Mammalia > Scandentia > Tupaiidae > Tupaia > Tupaia tana. The sequence continues at coordinate 6,004,765 of JAKSZU010000008.1, forward strand.
TTAAAAACAACTGTAAAATACAAAGCCCCCAGAGCTCAAAAATTAAAATACTATGGCTCGTTTTTAGCCATTCCAACTTTCTGGTGCTAGAGTGCCTTTTGCTGTCATTTAGTTAAAAAGAAGTCCCTCCACCTTGCTGATCCCACCCATGCTGAACGAGGAGGAAGACGAGGACGCCGAGCTCTGCTTTCTGACACTTACTTGAGCTCCTGAGAGTTGGCAGCCATGAGAGACTTGAGAGTCTTATCTGCTAAAGGACACCCAGAAACACTAAAGAGGGATGAGAAAAAGAAAACAAGACAAGATGCCACTTGATACATGTAAATCTGACTCAAGTGATGTCCAGAGTTTGCGAACATATATTCAATTAGTAGCGATTGGGATTGAGCAAAACAAAGTGGCTTTGAATCTGGCATTGTTCCTTTAACCATTCTGGACTTCTGGCACTTCAATTAGTTCCTGCAGACTCAGAGATGCCATTGGTCAAATGAAGGGTTTTAGCCCCACGAAACTCCATGGCTCTGGACCTGGGGGATGGAAAGATTACTCGCCCAGGGCCCTGTGCCTCGCCAGGCGACAATGACTCGCAGTTCGTATAAGGCCCAGGGGAAGCAAATCTGACCCACAAAGCTGTAGGCGGGAAGGGTACACACAGCCTTTCTCACTGCGTAACCTGCCTCTGCCCAGACCGGGTGCCACCTCCGCAGGGTGAAAGGCTCTGTGGGTCGCTCTGGGTCTTTGCCTGTTCTACTGGAGTCCTGAAGCTAGACAGAACCAAAGCCTGAAGTGAGCCCCACCAGGTCAGAAGTGTGTTTTGACCAAGCATTAGGATTTCCACAGCACATAACTTTTTTTCTGAAAAGCAAAATAAAAACAAACTGACTTTCCATTTCCTGATCAAGATATTATCTTGCTAGAACGGATGAGAATAAGTAATTAAAATCAACCTGGGGCCAGTGGTGGTGCAGTGTCAGTGCAGCTGGACCTGCCTAGGAGAGGTCCCGGGTTCACGCCCTGAGACCTCCCTGAGGAGGGAGGCGGGCTGCATGCGTGCCCCATGCAGGCCAGCTGGGGTGGGGAGACTCTACTGCAGGTGGCTGTCTCTTTTTCTCTCCATCTCTCTCGTGGAAGAAATGGATAACCTTCAAAAGAAAAAAATCAGGGCCAGCCCATAGCAGGGTGGTTAAGGAAACTGGATCCCACGTGACTGACTGTATGCTTTGAATCCTGGATACAGTGGCTTGAAAAACACATGCCAGTTGCACATTCGTGTATACCCAAGGAAGGAAAAAGAGAGGAGGAAGAATTGTGGTGTGGGCATTCCTCATGGGGGGTGCTTTCTTCCCTTCCATCTCTCTCTGTCTCTCCCTGGGGAGAATGTGTGTCCTCTGACAATTTAAAAACAACAACAAAAAAATCAAACAAGATGATGAACATCTGAGTGCACGCAGTCAATAGGTACCTGCGGTGAGACGCATAGTTCCCTGTGACGTGGCCACTCCCATCACATCCCGGCGTCGGACAGCTGAGTTGATAGAAAAACACAGCATTAGAGTGAAATACGTTTCCGGGGTTAAGCCATTTTGCCTGACCCACTATGAGGTGGCTTCTCTGCCAGATAAGTTAGCAGAGTGTAGGACACGCAGAAGCTAGCGTTCTAAGATTCATATCACACAGGACCCAGTATGCTAGCTAAAAGAAAACTGGGATTACAGCATAATGAGTTACTTTCTTGGTTATCTGTTTTCAACACCACTTGCCATTCTCTGATTCAACTGATGTAGCAAAGTGATACTAAAATGAACGTCCCAGGGCCAGTACTGGTGTGGTGGTTAAGGCTCTGGACTCCCACGTGGCCGACCACAGCTTGAAACTCATATTGGGCGCGCATGCGCGAGCGTGTGTGTGTGTGTGTGTGTGTGTGTGTGTGTGTGTCCAAAATCCCAAGAAGAGAATGGAGGAGAAGGGATTGCAACATGGCCATCCGCCTGGGGGATGATTTCTTACTTTTCTTCTCTCTGTCTCTGTCTCTCCATCTCTGGCAAGTACATGCACCCTATGGCAAAAAAACCTTACATAAATAAATAAAAGAATGTGTCGGTGAGGTTAAAAGTTAGCAACCAATGGTGTTTTGTCTCTTTGAAAATAAATAGCATAAAAATAAATATTATAAACCTACCCTTCATACGATGGCAGATTTTAGGAATACTGACAGTGATTACATGACGAATTCCAGAAAGAAGTTTTCGTCAGTTTTTAAGAGCAAGGTAACCTAGTAATTTCATAAACATTTTAGAAACCACTGACAAAAAAAGAAAAAAATCTCTGACTAAATGCGAACTGGTATTTTAGGTGGGTGTTTGCTGACAGCACAGAAATAGGCGAGAAGTTCGTGAGCAATTTCATGCAGAGCTCGGCCGCCACGAGGCCAGCCTCTGGCTCTGGCTGGGCCTGCGTGTGGGCTCTGGGCACCGCTGGGCCAGAGCCTCCGTGGAGTCTGAGCCTTGCTCTTGCTTATCTCGGAGACTGTCCTGTCCTGGGCATCTCCGGCGTGTTTTAGAAAGGTGTATGAAGCTCGTATCCCTAGCCGTTGTCCTTCCACAGTTAACGCTCCCTCGGGTTCTCACTGGGTCTCCTCGGGGGCTGTTCGAGAGTCCCTCACTTTGACCCCAGCCTGCCCGGGCTGTGTGTGGTGGGGATGAGGATGAGGGGAAAAGTCACCACGTGCATTATTCCTGCCTTACAGTCTGCCTGCAGAGAAGGCTTATCCACATATGTGGTACACGGAATTTACCCTTCTGCAGGGACACCGGGAGAGATAATTAACATCCTGATATTTTCTCAATGGCCACTTTCTAAATTTTCTTTTTCTTTTGTTCCGAGTTACTTTACAATCATTTTCAGCTAATCTAAGTCACCGGGTCTGGGACTCAAACTGCGGTCAACTACGTGGGAGTCCAGCAACGTAGCCATTACGCCAACTGCTGGTCCCAGACTTTGCTGCCTTTGGTAGCTGAATGGCACTTGCAAGATAACTCAGTGCGAGCGTTAATTCCTGCTAACTTTTTCTTTACTTTTTTGCACATGTTTATAGATTCTAAGCCTCCCTGTTGGATATCCTGTGGAGGAAGAGGGATGGGCAGAGCTGCACAAGCTTGGAACGAGCCCTGAAAATCAAACACCTCTGAGAGCTGGAGATGCCCTGGCTCCTACAAGAGAACTGGAAGATCATGTGTTTCCAGCTCCTGGGAAGTCCCACTTTGGAAACACAGCGCCACCTAGTGATCCCAAACAGCAGTGCGTTTATTTTAGTTTACTTCTATTTCTTAATTACTCCCATTAATATTGCCTAAGAGATCACTTATAAAATAAAATAAATATTAATTTAATTGGTTTAATTAAATTAATTAAAAATTTTAACAGTTTGGTGGCATAAAGTGGTCAAGAATGAAAGAAAGAATTAGTAATAACATTGTAGTAGGAAGAGTTTCTGTTTATTCTGATAGCTAGATTGAGTTCCAAGTCTGCAAGAAAAAAACCCGACATGAAAATTGGGTAACGGACAAAGAAAGTGTGCATGACAGGAAACTGCATGGATTTCAATTGGTCTCTCTCTTTTTTTTGTACCAAAATAAACTTGCATTTTAATCCCATTTACCATAAGCTTTTTGAAGTCCCTTCATCTTCCGAGAAGGTTTACAGATAAAAAACCCAAAACTCCAGAAAGGAAACTAGTTGGTGCTCTCAGAAAATGGTATTTACACCCTAAGAAGGTTCTAGGTAATCGACGTTTAAAAATCTTATTCTGGAGCCAGCAGGTGGCATAGGGATTAAGGCTCTGGACTCCAAAGTAGCTGACTATAGTTAAGTCCTGGACCTGGGGCTTGAGACTCACGATGGGCAAGTGTACATGTGCGCCCAAATTCTTGAGAGGGAAATGGAGGAGAAAGGATTGCAGCGTGGCCATCTCCCTTTGGGGGTCATTTCTGGCTTTCTGTCTGTCTCTCTGGTGAGTGCATGTGCCCTATAGCAAAAATCGCAAAAAAAAAAAAAAAAAAAAAAAAAAAAATCCTATTCTAACCCAACAGTTTCTGGTAAGTTAAATCGCCTGGTAGAAGCACCAGCGACATGCACTGCCCGGAGACCTGGAAAGTGGCAAGCCTTGTAGAGGGGCGTGCCCACACGCAGACACTGCGAAGGGGTGCCCAGTCACGTACTCGCCCCGCCTGTCAGATGTGTGACGTGAGAAGTCTCTGACAGTAAGTCTCCTAAGAATCATGATTATGACCCCGTAATTGTTCACAATTCTTCCCCTTCTAGATTCACGTCGGCATCCTGAGAAGCGCCCACTGCCGAATAATCCCACTTCACGTTCGAGCCCCAGATGGTGAGCAGTGCAACTGTCCACCCTGTATGCTGCAGTCAGTTTGGAGTGACTTCTGGCCAAGTCCAGCCAGTTACCTTCAAAGGATACAGAGTTGCCTTGCCATTGAAGGCATTAAAAATAACATGGGGAAGGAAATCTGTATCAGGATGGAAAGGCTGGAGCAGTACTCCGTGTGGGAATGCAACACAGCTGACCTGCGTGGCCTCTGGGACAGCAAGTGTCCAGAGAAGTCCGAGTCCCTTTGTTGGTGCCATCCGTCGTGTGTGAACCACCACCCAGGTGCACACTGACTCCTAAGGGAATGCGAGGCCTGAGCCCCTGATGTTTGCCTGTGAAACTCTTAAAGAATACAGAGCCCAGGCTTCTTTGAGAAGCACACTCCTGACGATGCGAGCAGGTGCCGGACAGGAGCGACGTTCGCGGAAGACGCACTCTGGGCCAGCCCTTCATTGGCCCCAGCATCCGAGATGTGCTCTCTGCTCCCAGGTCACTGCCCATGACGTTGGGGAGAGGAGGGCCAGTGACATGGCCACGTGGAGAACAAAAACGAAGTGGGGGCTGGGTGGGGGTGCTCCGCAGGGCTGTTCACCTGGCAGGGTTGCAGTTCGTGTCCAGAGACCTCCCTGAGTGTACTGGGTGTGCATGTGCCCAGGACCTAGGGCTGGTGGGGTCTGGGGGGCATCTGGACCCTATTGGGGGGTATCGCCTCTCGCACTCATAAAAACAAAAACAAAAGCAAAAAACTTAAAAAGAGGAAAAGAAAACAAAACAAAGGGAAGAAGAGCGCCGTGCCTCCTGGGTCTCCGCGCTGACGGGGGCAGCAGACAGGTCAGGGGAGAAGATGTATGAACACACCCTGCAGACGGGCTGCATGGGAAGGAAAGATCTGGAAGTGGGTAGGGGTATCAGGCAGGGTGGGACCGCAGTGGCCCTTAGGCCTCTCAGGGAGGTGACATTTGAGAGAAGAGTGAGGGAGAGCGGATGCCACGTGCAGAGGCCGATGGGGACAGTGTGCTGGGAGGAGGGACAGCAGCAAGTATTTGAGGCGTGCTGGGCAGGCCAGGAGTGGGGCTGCTGCCGGGAGCCCAGCACCCAGGGTCCAGGACGGCGGCACCTGGCAGTTCCCAGCAGGAGCTGCAGGGGACAGAGGAGCCCCTACGCCCTGCACGGAGCCCATCTTTAAAGGGCACTAGCCCAGGAAGGGAAAACAGAGCTGGGAGAAAGTCCCCAGGGCGGTGACCTAGAGGCTAATGGCAGGCATGGATTATGGCGTCACCACAGTGAGGCGCCAGAGGCCCCTCAAATAGGAGCAAGAGCCTTAGGAACGACCCGGGGAGGGGTCCCTGCAGAACCTTACAGAAACGGGTTGGTGGAGAACGAGGACGGCTGCCCGGGAAGGGCTCAGGGGGGAAACCGAGGTGTGCAGAGACAGCTCTCCTGAGGACGTTAGCTCCCAGAGAGGGAAACAGAGGGCGGACGTGGGTGCTGGGTCTAGAAAAGTTGGTAAATTCTTTTTTTTAAATTGTAAAAATGTAAATCTATTTTACGCTGCGTGGTACAGAAGGGGACAGGCATTGGCGTCTTTGTTGGGAATTCACATTAACTGGCAGTTTCAAATGTACTTGCATATAAAAATACTTGACTGGGGCCAACAGGTGGTGTTGGCGGATAAGGTTCAGGACTCCCAAATGGTCAACTGTGATTCGAGTCCTGGATCCAGGGCTTGAAACTCACACGAGGTGCGTGTGCGTGCATGCCCAAATTCCTGAGAGGAGAAGGGAGGAAAAGGGAATGCAGCGTGGCCATGCCCCTTTGGGGGCGATTTCTCGCTCTCTGTCTGTCTTTACAGTGAGCACACATGCCCTAGGGCAAAACTCCACTTAGCTCAAAAAACATGTATTAATCATTATGTATGGGAAACAGTTTCTGCATCTCACCTGCTCACTCACTCACTAACACGTCACAGGCACTCACTGCCTTTGGGTGCTCTGGTCTGGGAACTCCCTCTAAGGGGGTGATAGAAACCATGACCTCCTAGCCCCAGGAAAGATTTACAATTTTTTGTAAGCTCTGTAACTTTAGCAGACTTCCTGAAGCCAAGCCTTAGACCCTCTGGGAGGATAAATTTCAGATTAAGAATATTTGGTCAAAACATAAGCATTTCTAATCATCTTTTTGTTTTCTTTTTTTTTTTTCCTGTTTTTAGTGTTTTTGTTTTTATTTTCTTGTTTTTGTTTTGTGGGGGTTTTTTTTGGCTATAGGGCACATGTACTTGCCAGAACAAGAGAGAGAGAGAAAGAGAGAGAGAGAGGTCATCCCACCCCAAGAGGGGATGGCCACACCACCATCTCTTCTCCTTCATTCTCCCCTGGGGATTCTGGGCATGCATGCACATGTGTCCAGGACTTGAACTGGGCAGTTTGCCATATGGGAGTCTAGTACCTTAACCTCCACTCCACCTGCTGGCTCATATCTTTGTTTTTAATCAGCAGATTTCTAGATCTCTTAGTTGTCTAAATAGCCATCGTAATACAGCGTACAGGTTCAGGTTTACACTTAGCATTTCATTGCTGACTGGTTGAAATCGCCCTGAATAGCCCTAAAGTCTGCTGGGTACACCAGGGCGTCACTAGCCTAAACGGTGACCTCGAGTCTCTTAACCCCAGCGTTTCACAGGGCCTGGTGTGGCCGCCACTTACGTGATGAGTTCTTTTTTGAGATCTCTTGCATGGAGCTTGGGTTTGGGGCTTGGTATAGAGGCCTCACTGGGAAACTTCTTTTCTTCTAAATTTTCTAGAGAGTTCACTGGGTCTTTCTGGAAAGAATATGTAGACATACAGAAGCCATTAGGGAACACTAGAAATACAATGGGATTGGAAGTCATCAGGTGGGATCTGAGTTTTGACTTAAAGACTTAGTTGATATAGCTCATAGGATTTGCATGAATAGGAAGATGTGTCCTGATTGTTATAGACTTTTATTTGAAGAATAAGAAATTATAATAGATATCTTTAAAAATATATATTTTAGCAGCTAAAATTATGGAGGCATTTCTTGAGTTATGTAATAAAGTTAATATTGTAGTATGTTTTGAGATTTATTGAATGCCTCCCAGAGAATGCAGTCATATTTCTTCATATATTCAGCAGTAATACCAGCAGAAAAACAAGAGAAATATTGGAAAAATAAATCAGGTCAATCTTTACACCAAAAAAGAGAAGTTTAGATGAATAGAATGCTGTTTAAAATATTCAAACAATTAAGATCTCAACCATTTATTTAAATACATAACAACTGGGGCTACAGTAGTTAGGTGTTTAATTTGATTTTTCTTATTTTCATATCGCTTCCTGTTTCTTTCTTAAATTGCCTCTTTGGCGAAGTTGGTATCTTGTAATGGTTTTAGTAGATGTATTGAATTTTTTGTTGGATCTCACTAATTTTCATGGCCTTCTTTTAAGTTTAATACTGATCTGGATCCAATAAGAAAGACTCACTAATCCTGGCAAATAATTTATTTACCATGTGATATATTATCTCACCGGAAACTAATGATGGTTTTCCTCAGTCACATAACTAGCTTGCTTTCATCATTAAGCTTATATCCAGCAAATATAATACTTCCTTAATATTAAAATAAGATTAACTAATATAGAAAACTGTTTTCTAAATCTCAAAAGTACTGGTCTGTTTAAGGTGGGTAAACTGTTTTGAATTGTTCAAAGTAAATCACATTCACATGAAATGGATGTAAAAATGCTACAGCATAATATAATTTTAATAAATCTGAGTCTATATTCAAAAGCAATGGAAAAACAAAACCCTTGGATTTTTTTGTTCAGTCAGAAAGACAGTCTAAACATTGATCTCAGTCATTAAAGCAAATGTAATTTCTTTTTTTTAGGAGAGGTTTTTGCTATAGGGCATATGCACTCACCAGAAAGACAGAGAGAGACAGAGAGACAGAAAGCGAGAAACCACCCCCCAGGGGGGATGGCCATGCTGCAATCCCTTCTCCTCCATTCTCCTCTCGGGATCTTGGGCGGGCATGCACGCACATGTGCCCAGTGTGAGTTTAAGCTACCGGGTCCAGGGCTCAAACTGCAGTTGACGGTGTCCAGTGACATAGCCACTACGCCAACTGCTGGTCCCCGTAATTTCTTTCATGAATTGTTTGGCTAAGAATTCAACTATTTTGCATAAGAGCATTCTGTAGTAAATACATTGAAAAGCTATTTCAAGTGACATTATCTTCAGATCACATGACTAGAACCTGGTTTTGTAGACTTTCTTCTATGTATCACTTACAGTGCTAAATATTTCATTTCTATTTTACTGATAGATGTTGGAAAACAGTGGCTGGTAAAAATACACCATGTATACACAGAGAAGCGTGTGCTTCATTTTCTGCTTGCCTGCGAGGGTGCAAGCAGAATGCTGTGCTGAGCTGCCTTTGCACAACCTGCAGGAAGACATGGTCGAAGCTCAGCCTTGCAAGTCTGACAGTACAAATGGCTAAAATGAAACAATCTTAACTGAAGGCCTTAAACCTGGCAATTCCACTATCCACTCCATTTGGTACTATCTGGATTTGGCCGGGATAGTATGTCCCGCTAGAATTGAGAAATGTCTCGGCTTTTGGAAAGTACACACAAATGCTAAATCCGATATTCCTCAGTGTGGAACAGCCTTTGTTTTTTTGTTTAGAGGCTAAGGTTTTCACAAAAATGGAACAAAGTAAAAAGGAATGGCTCTTTCATTTTATTATTTTTCTAATAAGGTTAAGAACAGACTAAGAAACCATATAAATTTATGGCAACTTGAACTATAAAAGTTCTCAGTTCTTGGTTGAAGGCTGAGTCTGTATTATTATGGAAGGCAAAAAAGAATGGGGAATTTTGACAAAATGATGCATTCTGAAAGTTTAGATCACGATTAGAGTAAAATGCACACAGCATAAAGCTTGCAGACTATATGTTATTTAATGTGGTGTAATATGTGGTAATGCTTAAACAGGATAATTTCATTAGACCTTTTAAGTACGTTTAACTTTTTTTTAACTATAGACTGTTACGTATGTGATTACCTTATAAAATAATAATCTTTTTGGCTTTTATTTGCTCAACATTCTACCCTTGGAAACTTGCAGAGTATATGTATTAAAACACAGGTGACCACCCCAAGGGTATTCTTTCATCGGTTTTGTTATGAAATAATTTTATATCAGATGATTTTTAAATGCAGGATACATCACTAGCATTTTTCCCCCGAATTTTAAGTATCATTTAAAAACAGTAATTTGATCCTGTGTCTGTGTAAGAGGCCGTGGCACACGTGCGTTAGAAAGTACACGCGTCGGTGAAATTCTTTTAATGTACAGATGGACGTTTACACTGATTCCAGTAAAGACTGGAACATAATGGTAACATGAATAACAGATAATAGCATCTGGCACTTTTAACATTTTAAGCCCTGAAATCTTTGGAGAACTGACAGTCGAATGAAACTGACAGCCCTAGTTATTTCTCGGCACTTTCCTTTGGAGATATTTTGAAATTTTTCCAGATTCAGGAATTTTTTTTTTTTAGGGGGCATCTGGACAGGCTATTTCACTGAGAGAGACAGACAATATTTTCTGAAAATTACCACCAAAATTAAGCAACTGTTGGGCATATGAGCTAGATAACAATGAATTAGAAATAATCACTTGATTTCTGGTTGTGTGTGTCGGGGTGGTGGGTCCGGGGGAGGGGGCTGAGGAAGGAGGTGTCCTGGGAGCAGGGACATGCCACGCTCTGCTCTTGAAACATTCCCTACATATTGTCTGGACCACCGGGAGCTACCCCAGTGGAGCTCGCTGGAGAATGACCAGAACGAACCAGTCCTAGAACTGGTTCTCATGGTCACGGCGCCCTGTGGCTCTGCCTGGCTCAGAGGAGACAGGTCCTGCGTTCTTAGAGGCGCTAGACAGCATCTGCTCCACCTCGTTCCACAGACCGCTTCACCCCCTCCGCTATTTATCAATAGTTCTTAAATCGTCTCCATGTATTTTGAGTGATTCCCCCCCCCCTTCTCCTTTCTTGTCATGTTAGGAAATTCCAAGCCTATCACTTAATTTCTATATTACGTAGACCAACCAACCTCATGTCCCACAGCCTCAGTTTTCTCCTCCAGGAAAGGAGGAGAAATAACAGCCCTGCCTGGGGACCGTGGGGCAGCCAGACACCGTGCCCACACGCCTTGTCTTTATTCCGGCTGGACGTGGTCTCGCCGTGCTGGTGCCCGGCCTGCGCTGGCGGGAGTTTCCCTGTTCCTCCCCTGAATGCAGTCTTTCCACCGTCCCCAGCCCGCTCCGAGCAGGGGTGGGAGATCCTCTCTGTTAGCAGGTTACCTCGGCACAGATGAGAGGACGAAGAACACGGCGAGACGTGGTCCACGGAGTTCCACCGATTCCGAAGACTGTGCGTGTCCCTGTCAGTTACAGCTTCCCAAGCCACGCGCCACCCCGTTCAAACAGCTGCGCCACGACGCGTTTAGCCTGACACGCTTTGTCAGCTCAGCCCTAGGACGAGCACTGAGCGCCTCCCAAGTCTTCGTCATTATTCCTAGGGATGCTGACTTCTCACCTCACGTCTAAAATTCAGACTTCACAGTAGGGAGGTTGCAGATTGCTCAGTGAAAGACTGTGGCCAGACCTGAGAAAGCCATTCTGAAAAGAGCACACATTTGGTCTGAAGAAACCTACTTTTTTTTTTTTTTTTCTTCCCTCTGAATTTGCTGGGAAAAGAAACACTGTCAGAGATCCATACCCATTAGAAAAAAAGCACTCCAGTTGAATTAATAAAACTACCAGGATGAATCCGGATTCTTTTTTTTTTAAATGATGAAAGAAGCACAATAGGAAAGTGAAGATAAAATATTTAAGGCCTCTTTTTCCTGCTCTCTGGGTGACAAGAAGTATAGCTCAGGAGGTGACGAGGGGGCTGTCTGAGAACGCACAGGGTGTAAAGTTGGCATAGTCGCAGAGGGACGCCAGGATAAGCCATGCCAGGCTATGCAAGAGCCCGAACAGAAATGAGGAACTGCTGGAGGCACTTCCCTTCATTACTGCTCAGAATCGGGTCCTGAGGAGGATTTCTGGTGCGTGCATGGGCCATGGTCCATTTATGGCTCAGTCACAGGAGTGAGGACAGAAGGCCTAAGTGCTACTCAGCACTCGGCACGGAGACGCCCCTCTGGGAATCAGAGCGCCTTTGGGACCTCGTCCCCGTCCCCGTAGGCCTGCAGAGGGAGCGCACCACCAGTCTCTCGGGGAAGTGCTGTCCTTCATGGAGCATGCTGACTTCTGCTGCACCCACGCCCCCAGCACCAGATCTAGAGGCAGGTGTCCCTGTCGGGGTGCAGACGCTGTATGCCGTGGTCTGACCGGCAGGTGACTGGCGGGAGGCCTGGCAGTCGCAGGAACTGGAAGGCACGTCCCCTCTCTAGAGCTAACTCTAGCTGTACTGAGACATACCAACAACCGTGACTGTGTGATGACGGTGCCTCCGGCCGCCCTGCCGGCTTCCTCGCTCGCTCCTGACGTCCATGTCGGATAAGCGGCGCAGAATGACCGAGGAGGAGGAAGACTGGCTGACTCAGATGCTATGGAGAGACCGCAGTGCAACTTCCGCTGTCTGCAGGAGCCTGAGATGGCGGCGGAGAGCCCAGTGGAGGCCGGGACCAGGCTGGCCAGTCCTCCGTCGTCCCTAGGTCAATGGACTTACACTTCGCAGCTGCTGGTTTCACATCGTGAGAGTCACACATGCGTTATTTTCCAGAGAAACTTTCTTCTGTGTAGTCTCGTGATGTGTTAATTATGACCACCCCTAGACACCTTAGGTGAATTGTCAAAAGCCAACCAGATTAAATGACAAAGGCCAGCATGGCAGGACCTAATCTAAAGCACTGTCACATGAGTCCCCTCGTGCTTCCTCGAGGTGTGGGTGGTGGCCACAGAGCCTGCCCGGATCCTGCAGCGTCTTCCAGAGCCCCGCCCAGCCGTCCCCGCGGGGCAGCCATCCCTTCCTGTCCATTTGTGTGTCTGCTATGCACTTGTTAGCGGTGCGTCTGGCGACAGTCGGCCCTCCCTCCGGACCCAGCACACACGTGCTGAGGCACACACGTGCTGAGGCACACACGTGCTGAGGCACGCGCAGAGCAGGAGTGCGTCCTGTTGGCTACAGCATCTGTCTCCAGGATGTCTCACTGCCTGGACTTGGAAATGCCAGTATAAGTGTGCATAGAGAAGGAAGAAAGGAAGGGAGGGAGGGGAGGGTGAAGCGAGGGAAGGAAGGAAGAAGGGGGGCGGAGAGCAGGAGGGAGGAAGGGAGGGAGGAAGTGGAAACAACCTGGCCCTGTGATTGCTACTGCTACATCGATGTTGATGTGCTGTTCAAGCGTGGACTAAGATCGAATCAGACCCCCAAGTCTCTGGCCTACAGAGCTGAGGAAGGTGGTACATCTCTGCAAAGAACGGCTGCTTCAGCTCTTCAGACAAACCGGCTGGCAAGGCCCTCAGCCACTCCCTGACCACCGGCAAGACAGGATCACTGATGGTAACCCTCAGGGTCGTAGCTGCAGTCACGCAGCCTCACCAATGGCAGCTTCCGGCCATGAGTCCTTCTGAACGACACCAAATAGTCCATGGCCACTCGGTCCCAGGCAGGCAGCTCGAGCTATGGATTCCTGCATGGTCACAAACTGGCTTTCGGCGCTGGAAACCCTTCCACCACAACCGGACACAGAGAGGTCTCTTGATTTTGGGATTGATGCAGTTTAGACATGTCACATTTGTGGTCCAATACCTCAGACAATGACTACAGTCCCTTCAGTCCCTTCGTGAGCCACGGGAACAGGTTCGACCTGGTGGGAAGGGTCTTCTGCCTAATTTGAGTTCTCCTCGTCGATCGCCCGGCTCAGGAAGGAGGACCAGGCTGACGTAGCAGGACTGAGCATGCGTGCCCCACCCAGGCTGCCATAGCAGTGCTGAGCTATGTGCTCCACCCAGGCTGCCATAGCAGTGCTGAGCTATGTGCTCCACCCAGGCTGACGTAGCAGTGCTGAGCATACGTGCCCCACCCAGGCTGCCATAGCAGTGCTGAGCGTACGTGCTCCACCCAGGCTGACGTAGCAGGACTGAGCATGCGTGCCCCACCCAGGCTGCCATAGCAGTGCTGAGCTATGTGCTCCACCCAGGCTGACATAGCAGTGCTGAGCGTGCGTGCCCCACCCAGGCTGACATAGCAGTGCTGAGCGTGCGTGCCCCACCCAGGCTGACATAGCAGTGCTGAGCGTGCGTGCCCCACCCAGGCTGACATAGCAGTGCTGAGCGTGCGTGCCCCACCCAGGCTGCCATAGCAGTGCTGAGCTATGTGCTCCACCCAGGCTGACATAGCAGTGCTGAGCGTGCGTGCCCCACCCAGGCTGACATAGCAGTGCTGAGCGTGCGTGCCCCACCCAGGCTGACATAGCAGTGCTGAGCGTGCGTGCCCCACCCAGGCTGACATAGCAGTGCTGAGCGTGCGTGCCCCACCCAGGCTGACATAGCAGTGCTGAGCGTGCGTGCCCCACCCAGGCTGACATAGCAGTGCTGAGCGTGCGTGCCCCACCCAGGCTGACATAGCAGTGCTGAGCGTGCGTGCCCCACCCAGGCTGACATAGCAGTGCTGAGCGTGCGTGCCCCACCCAGGCTGACATAGCAGTGCTGAGCGTGCGTGCCCCACCCAGGCTGACATAGCAGTGCTGAGCGTGCGTGCCCCACCCAGGCTGACATAGCAGTGCTGAGCATACGTGCCCCACCCAGGCTGACATAGCAGTGCTGAGCGTGCGTGCCCCACCCAGGCTGACATAGCAGTGCTGAGCGTGCGTGCCCCACCCAGGCTGACATAGCAGTGCTGAGCGTGCGTGCCCCACCCAGGCTGCCATAGCAGTGCTGAGCTATGTGCTCCACCCAGGCTGCCATAGCAGTGCTGAGCGTGCGTGCCCCACCCAGGCTGACATAGCAGTGCTGAGCGTGCGTGCCCCACCCAGGCTGACATAGCAGTGCTGAGCGTGCGTGCCCCACCCAGGCTGACATAGCAGTGCTGAGCGTGCGTGCCCCACCCAGGCTGCCATAGCAGTGCTGAGCGTGCGTGCCCCACCCAGGCTGATATAGCAGTGCTGAGCGTGCGTGCCCCACCCAGGCTGACATAGCAGTGCTGAGCGTGCGTGCCCCACCCAGGCTGACATAGCAGTGCTGAGCATACGTGCCCCACCCAGGCTAACATAGCAGTGCTGAGCGTGCGTGCCCCACCCAGGCTGACATAGCAGTGCTGAGCGTGCGTGCCCCACCCAGGCCGCCTATGCAGGCCTAGTGCTACCATCCCTCCCGCAGCCGCGACACTGTAGCCGTCGTCGGGGCAAATTCCCCAACACATCATATGGGCAAGCAACAGGAAAAGTTGAATTCGTTGATAAATTTCACCTGAAATGTAAAACCACCACTTTACCACAATCTGCAACAAGACACGAGATTACGTGTGATGTAAACAGCCCCACGGGGGGTAACGTGGGCGGACACAGCGAGATGCTCTGCAGTTGCGCCCGGACCGACGTGTGACACCGTACCTCCTTCTCCTCCTCTGTCTTCCCGTGCGCTTTGCTGTAGTTGATAGGTGCGTCCCAGCCCTCCTGGTCGCACAGAGCCTGATAGAACGCCGCGTTGACCAGGAGGCTGCTCGTTTTGAACGGGGACGAGGACGGAGTTGGAATAGAAGTGACAGAGGGAGCTAGGGGTGCCGCCTTGTCTAGGATTCGATTTTTCTTCATGCTTAAGTCCAACGTGCCATTTTCATCCACTTCTATCTCGGCCCCCTGGTTTCCAGAGAAAAACAGAAAAACATTTAAGCAGTTTGCAGTTACGGCTCTGCCATGTGGGGCTTTTAAGGGATCATTTTAAACTAAGCTTTCATGTCAGTGTATCTGCTTTTAAATCGAGCTTTCTGATTCGCATTGGTTAATGTTCAAGTCTTAGGCTGACTTTTAAGAACGACTCCATTAGGGAGCTTTATGTTTCTGGGTTTAAACAAAGTAAGCTTAATAAACATAAGATGCTGTGAATTCTATTGTGAATGTATCAGCTAGAACTGTTTTATGTACATATTTTTTAAAGTTTAGCTTTAAATCTTCTTTTCTAGTTTAAAGAATAATCACTTCCAATTCATCATTTAAAACACTAACACTTGTTTTTATCAAAAGGCAACACAACTTCTCAACGCTCCCCTCCCTCTCATCATAATATTAATCTGAGAATATGCAAAAATAACCAACTGGAAGAGAATTATTTATTAGAATATTAGCTTAATGCAAAAGCAACAGTTTACCCTAGGTTCTTTGAACTGGAAAAGCTTTGTCGAACTGTGGGGGGTTGGGAGGGAGAGACCGACAGTGTAAACCTCCTCTCTGGGGGTCTTTAGGTGAGAGCTGATAGCGGGTCTCTGTGGGTTTAAATTCTGCAGCAACAACTATAGAATAAAAGTGTCTTATTTTCCAGATACTTGGAATAAGTCTTCAAACTAATCCTGCCTCACATGCTCGTTTGGTTTTTGTTGTTTCACTTTGCATATATATATTTTTAAAGATTTATTTCTTTATTTAAATTCATCAGAGAGAGACGGCGAATGGGAGAGGGAAAGTGAGAAAGCAAGGTGCCGGGTCCAGAACTCCAGCCATGGGCAACCATGTGGGACCATTTGATAGAATGTATCTCAAGATCTATTTGGTTCAAGTCCCAGTACATTGTCCACGTGCTACCGTCCCCTTTAAGAGCTGTACTGCAGGGTGGCTTATATGGGGTCATGACTGGGGAACGCCACCACACAGGAACTGTCAGAGGGTTGGAACACATGCCTGCCATTTTTCAAAACAGATCAAATGCCACCTCACTGGTACTTCCATCATCATCCAACTTCTTGACAGTATCTCAGCTCTCCTCCATTTGGCTGGCAAAGCAGGAGTCTTCTTCAAATACGTTCCTTCGCAAGCTCCCCAACTCCGTGGTAACCAGTCAGTCACTTCCCAGGACACTTATTTTAACTCCCCTTTCCTATCCTCCCATCCCCCAGTAGTGGCCAGTGGGCTGAAGGCTGCACTAGCAGGCTCCTCGACGTGCCTGATTCATAAAATAAAAACACCTCTTCTATTTGCTTGTTTAACCTGTTCATATTTCCAATCTCACAGCCTACGAGATAGATATGCTTACTATATTTGTGGGAGGTAAATACACTTCTGATATGTTATACTAAGATGCTTTGGCCATATCTTTCTGTCCCTTTTTAGTAAATAGTTTAATCTCCCGTGATAGTTTTAAGCCCCGAATTTGACAGTACAGCTTATCCGGGATAATAACTTAGTAACCACAACATCTTATGCCATCTGTATAATATCAAATACATTTTTATACCAGCATTAATAAACCTTAGTTACAAAATCCAAGATATTAACCATATCACTGCCACACGTTCTGTCTCTCCACGGCCTCACCATGCTTTCTGCCAGGAGAGCAACTTCTGGCCTCAAAGCTGGTCTGTCACTGTAGCGATGAAATGGAGCTATAGTCATCAAGTTTAATGGCCAACGTAAAGTAAAATGCTAAATATTGTAGTTGCTGACATTTTTCATAAAAAAAAAAAACTTGGGTTAAGACTGCACAACCAACATTCACATAAAACTCCAGACCTCTGTGACAGATGGCTTAGGAAAGAGAAGCCATGTGACTGGGCTGCAGAGTTTTATAGTGCAAAACCCATAAATAGTGCAGATTCCATCTCTCTGAAAAATATCAACTCTTCCAAGATAGCACTAATATATGTTTTAGTTTCTACCCCCCCCAAAAAAAAATCAGAGAGTAAATTTTTATAACGAGAGATCCTAGGCATTGCTGTAACTATGCATCTTAAGTAATCACGGCTTGATTGGGGGGAAGAATATCACACCTAATGTTTAAAAGTGGCGCTTTTCTGCTTCCTGTGCCCCAGCAGGCTGCTCTGAGCACCTGACTTCCCTGGGTGGGGGCGAGGGCACAGATGGGCTTTAAGTGAGTGCACAGATGCACGCCACAATTGCACACAGTAACAGACAAGGGTCCCTTTCTGCCTGTAGATGGCGGATCACACGTTTACAGCGTGGATTTGTATTCAGAGCAGTATCAATAGACAGCGCTTCTCCCTGTGCTTCAACTCCAAATAGCAACGCGAACAGGAGGTGGGGGGTGGGGCGTGGGGGGAGGGGTGGGACTGCCGCTGTTACCCGCCCCTCCCCAGGACTGCTAACTGGTTTTCCGAAGCCCTATTTTGGATCGTTTGTTAAGTATTTAAGTTTAAATTTTAAGGTTTGTTTGTTTTGAGGTTAGGTATTCAAGTCATGGACTAGGGGACTTCCAAAAGTTTGCAGAAAATGATAAAGTACAGGTTTATTTTGGTACCAAGAAAATGGAAATCCGTGCCTAAGTTTTTACGGTGCACATTTTTCTGTGAACTTTTGGAAGACCTCTTTTACTTTCCAACTTAGAAGGGACATCAAAGGCCGTCTATTTCAGCCACTTCTGAGTCACAGACACTGTCGACAATTTATTTATTTATTAAGTGATTGAGAAAAGCACTTAAATGAAGACACGACATTTTGGGGAAAAGGAAATTG
Source organism: Tupaia tana (assembly GCA_026018925.1). Lineage (NCBI taxonomy): Eukaryota > Metazoa > Chordata > Mammalia > Scandentia > Tupaiidae > Tupaia > Tupaia tana. Next base: position 6,022,868 of record JAKSZU010000008.1, read on the forward strand.
AAAAGTAGGTTGCTTCTGCCTTCAAGAAGCTTATTTTGTGCACATAGTTTGTTTGTCTGTTTGTTTTAGACAATTTTGCCGGAGCACATGTGTGCTTTCTTGGGAGAGGCTGGGGGTGTGTGGAGGAAGCACCCCTCATCGGCCATGGTGACACTGCCATCCCTCCCTCTCCTCTTGCCCTCCTTTTGTGGTTTTGAGCATGGAAGCACATGCTGCATTGTGGTTTTCAAGCCTCCAGGTCTGGGACTCAAACCATGAAGTCAGCCATGTGAGACCTGGCTCCTTCAACCACCGAGTCACCCACTGGCCTGGACATAGATTTTTAGTGAAAAGTACTTGAAAAACTGTATCATAAATCATGATTACATTGAAAGCTGAAATAATTACTCATTATAATCCTTGTCTGTACTGTAAAATATGAAGTGGCCTGGATGTCCAACAACAGAGAAATGATTAATGAAATCAGCAACATTAATTTAATGGCATATTAGAGAGTGAGTAAAGGGATAACTATGAAGACTGTTTCTATAGAAAACACAAGAGAACTTCAAGAAAGTTCACAGAAAATGTATTATGAAAAAACTATGCATGTATTTCAAATTTTTTTTGCACCTAAATAAACCCATACTTTAATTCCAACTTTCCAACAACTTTTAAAAGAAGAATTATTTAATTTTATTTATTATAATTATTATTTAATTTGACTAGAGGAGGGAGGTAGAGAGAACAAGGGAGAGAAAGTGAGAAAGCAAGCTACTAGGTCCAGGACTCAAACTGTGGTCAACCACATGGAGTCCAGATACTCAACCACCATGCTGCCTACTGGACCCCCCATAAACTTTTTGAAGTCCTTTCATACCTAACACTTCTGAACACAAGAAACTGCATGGCATTCCTATTATACTTAAAATTAGAAGGAAAGACAAAACTTTGTTTTTGGAAGAACAAAGGAGAAAATTAATATTATTACGCTTGTACTTAGAGGAGAAGCTTCAGTTGCTTTCCTCCTTTATTTTCCAGGCAAATGATAATATATTGTTTCAGCAATTAATTATTATACACTCAAAGCCAATGATGAAGTAAAACGAAATTATAATTTGTAATTATATAATTAATTAGAATTAGGATCAAATGTTCTGATTGTAAAAGTGATTAATTTTCCAAACATCTAGAAAATAAGACACCATTGTTCTCCTTACTTGACAAGCTCCCGATGAGTCCAAAATAAGTCACCTACCACTTTCCTTTCTCAACTTGTCTGAGAGACGTCCCCCTGCTAGGCTTCTGCCGTCATTAGCCCCTGGCTTTCATCCCACGGTTCATGCTCTTTCCTTTTTGCTTTAGAGATTTTTGTGTGGGAAGTATCTTTCTGTATTGAAAGCTCTCTTAAATATCATTTCAAAGTGGTGAGGTATTAACAAGCAACAAATGGAATGAAAATACCTTATTCTTACTAAACGGTAATTAAGTATTAAGACTATTCAGATTATACACCTGTGAATTATACTCAGTATATGAGGGCATTTCAAAAAGTTGGTATCAAATGAATTAAAATACATTTTTAGTGTAAAAACTTGCAAAATTCATATATAACTGTTTAATCACATACATTTTCTGTACTTTTTGCAAACTCCTCAAAAACAGAATGAGGGAATCTTGAAGAGAAAAGATGAACATAAGGTATAAACTTTAAATGAAATCTGTAAACACCTCTCCAAATCTTTGGGATTTGGAACTGTGAGCTTTGAGAACTACTGGGATCAGCAGTTAGTGCAATGGCTATGTTGCTGGACTCCCACGTAGTCGACTGCGGCTTGAGTCCTGGACCTGGTGGCTTAAACTCACGCCGGGTGTGTGTGCGTGCGTGCCCAAGATCCTGAGAGGAGAATGGAGGAGAAGGGATTGTGGCGTGGCCATCCCCCCTGGGGGGGTGATTTCTCGCTTTCTGTCTCTCTGTCTCTCTCTGTCTTCCTGGTGAGCGCATGCGCCCTATAACAAACAAACAAACAAACAAAAACTCTCTCTCTCAAAAAAAAAAAAAAAAAAAAGAGAACTCTTGGGTGGGCTGAGAGTCTTTGTACCATGAGGTCTTTACAAAGAGAAGAAATCGAACAAGTGCAAATTCAGAGCTTGGTCCCAGCAGCTGCAGTGGTGCCACTCAGAGGACACCTTTTATCTCTCTGTACAGTCAGGCCTTGTCCCGTGGTACTGCAGAAGGGACCAGTTCCAGGGCTCCCTAGGGATACCCAGATCCTAATACTACATATCAACACCCTAAAGCAGTGTAAATGCAGTGACGACAGTGGTTCTAGTATGTCATTTGGGAAATGATGACAAGAGAAAAAGGATCTGTGTCTGTCTGGTATAGACACAGCCAATTAATTTTAATATTTCAATCTGTGAATACTACTATTTTTTCCTCTGCAAAATGGGATAATAATGTTTAGTTTCTGAAAGGATCAGAGACCGTGAATACAGGCACAGTGCCGGGCACATGATAGGTATCCCATGAATGACACTGAGTGATCATGGTTTGACTGGGTTTTGAATACCCAGGGACACGTCCCCTGTACTGTGCACAGGGCCAACGAGCCAGTTACTGAACATCGAGTGTCCTCACACACGCCATCGTGTTGCCAGGCTTCCTGGCCTGGTGCTCAGGACCTCTCCCTGACGAGGTGTTAGAGTTCCCAGAACAGGCTGCGTTGGGGTCCAGGCAGCCAGAGGGCCCGGGCTACTGCTGACACCAGGCGGCAAGCACGGCGTGCTATTTCTAGGCGTTGTTCAAGCACAAAACAGACTTTGAACTTTAAACATTTCAAGCAAGTGTCAATTTTTTGTTTTCTTTTAAGGCACACTGTGCATATGCCATTTTGTCTAAACAGGTGGGGAAAACACCAAAACAAACAACAGAACTCTTGGCAGGCAGAGTGCTGAGGATAAAGATAGACTGTGAAGCGCGTTCCTACCTCTGTCGATCGGGGTGGGAGGGGGGAAGGAAAACGGGGAGCGTATCTGGCTGGTGCTGGGACGAGCTCTCCGGCCCTGGAGGTACCCCCCAGCGAGCTTGTCAACCCAGGAGCGGCCTGTCCTGTGCTTGTCAGGAGTGCCCGTGACCAGGCGAGGGGCGGTGTGTGGGGCTGTGGCTGTTTCACAGTGCATAGTAATTCCAAACGGAAAGAAGGACATTACGCACATCTTAGGACCAATGAAAATCATTAGACTCAAAGGGGAACTAGTACTTCACCCCAAATTCCCAGTAACTATCATGGTATCCACCAAGTATCGATAATATTAATTGTTTTCTCCTATTTCTCAAAGTGGTACTTAAAATACAGGTGATTTGGGTGGTGCGAATGTGTTTTGTAGATGCTAAATTGTATATATCTTTTTAAGTTTTTGCCCTAGAGTGTGTGCATTAGCCAAAGAGAGAGAGAGAGAGAGACTGTGTGAGGAAAAATAAGAAACCACTCACTAGGAGGATGGCCACGCTGCAATCCCTTCTCTATTCCCTTCTCAGAATTTTGGACATGTATGCACACGCGCCTGGCATAATTTTCAAGTCACTGGATCGGGGATTTGAACCATAGTTGGCCATGTGGGAGTCCAGCACCTTAACCACCACGTCACCGGCTGGCCCTGAGGTTGGTTTGACTTTGAAAAGGTGATATAGACCCACAGGCGGCAGCATGAATGTCTCAGCTTTGTGCAACCGAAGGGCCACTCATTGTGTACAGACGCTGGACGGAAGCCAAGGAAAATGAGAACAAGCACTCACAGGCTTTGAACAGGCACACTGAGAAGCCACCCACACCTGCCCTGGAGAATAAGAGCCTCTCCCCAACAAACCCAGCACCCTGCCTGGAGCAATATGATGCAAGCTCGGCCCCAGGAGGTCGCCTCTTTTACCCTGTCTGGCAGTAATCTCCTGGCAGGCAGGGACGTAGTGAATCTAACCTGGGGCCAGGGCGGTCCAGCTGTCAGAGACCTTTGCGTTGGTACGGCTACCAGCCCACCTCAGGTACATGTGAGGGGTCTGTCTTCAAAATGTTCATGAAGGGCTGGCCCTGCAGCTAGTGGTTATGTAGCTAGAGCCCACATGGCTGACTGGTTCAAATCCCAGCCCTGATAGCTTGAAAAACATACTGTGTGTGTGTGTGCACGCCCCAAATCCTGACAGAATGGGGAAATGGAGGAGTAGGGATTTTGGTGTGACCATGCCCCATGGGAGGGGGGTGCACTCTGCCCCCCCAACTCTTTGACAAGCACACATGTCCTCTGGCAATTTATGAACAAAAAGTTCACAGAAAATGCAGATTATGCCAAAATTATGCTATGCACGGATATCAAAATTTTTCATGTCCAAATAAACTCATACTTAATTGCATTTTCCTATGAAGTCTCCTTGTGCTTTAGGAAGTCTGCTCGGCTACAGACTTCAAGAGCCAGGGAGACCCGCATCTCTACCTCCTGATTTTGAAAGAAGGAACTCCAGACGTACATGAATTTGGATGATCAGAAATAGACATGCTAACAACCTGCCCTGGAAAAAAAAATCAAATCCTATTGCAAAGAAAATCAGGCTAGCCTTCCGCGCAGAGGGAAAGATCGTTTATACGTAATCCGATGTTCGGGATTAAGCACAGAGCAAAGAGCAGAACTGACCACGGAAGGACCTGCATAGGTCTACCTCGGACACGGTCTCCCGGAGCCCAGTTCTCAGGGCTACCTACTGGGGCTTGTCCTCACTTCTGCGAAGAGAAACACTCCTCATGGGTTCAAGGCTGTTTGAGGTTCTCCTCCCTATTCAGAACACAGGACGAACGAGGACAGACTTCCAGACCCGTTCCGGCTGTGTGTGACGTCCGTGTGTGCAGACGCTGGCCGTGTCTGCACAAAGTGACACCACGTGTGGGCACCACGTTTGTCCTGTCTTCCCAACCACGATGTCAGGAGACATCTTCATGGGAAACTGGGTTTTAAAATTCCCGGCATAGCAAATTGCCTCTGCAAGCTGAGGGCTGCCCTGTCTGTCTCGTTCATCCGCATCGTGACAACAGCCATTTGGCTCCTGTGGTGGAGACGTGGCTGGCAGCAGGAGGGGAGTCACACCGCGGAGTCCTGTCACCCCGAGCATGCCGGATCTGTGCCACAGAGCAGGCTTGGCACTGCCCGCACTCCGCAGGGGCGTAAGGACACACACCAGAAACCGAGTCTCTGAATCTCTGAAGTGTGCTGATTTAAGTCACTTTTCTGACCAGAAATATGCTTTTAAAGGAAAAGTATATTGATAAAAAGGAAAAAAAATGTAAAGCTTGAATTATAGTTAGTGTTGTTTGATGTATGTTCTTTTAGTTTTTTTTTAAAATTTTGGTGGAGGTGCTGGGGAATGAACCCGGGGCCTCGTTGATGTATTGTTGACATCAGCAATTTAATAGAACATGGAGACTCTAAAGGCTAAAGGCAGAATTCTGAGGACCAGGAAATCACTACGTGTGCAGACAGCGATCATTCTAGAACCATGTTCTTGAGACAGTTAAGTCACACTGAGAACGACAGACAGCACTGGAACGCTCTTTGGCTAGGACAGCCTAACCCACCAGAAAATGGAGCACTCGGAAGAAAGACAGCTTAGTTTTTCTCCAGCTTAATGCATAACAGAATATCCTTTTAAAAAGGAGAAATGTATTTAGATTTTTAAAAATTAATTTAAAACACAAAGTTGCCTTTATAAATCTCCCATTCATTCATCTAGGTAAATAATTTGTGACTTGGGATTTTTATGAATTTGGGTAGCTTGGTATTATCTTTGCATTTTTAAAGGATGTATGTGTTTTTCTTTGTTTAAGAACCTCATTTGTTTAAAAATTGTTTTTGAGTGGTTTTTGGCCACCAACTCTTCCTGGGGTTTACTTGGCTCGGCTTTGTCCAGAAGCTAATTCTGATTCTTCTGTCAAATGCTCGGTGGCACAGTGTCACCTGCCCTCCTGAAGGCCTGGCACGGCACAGGCAAGCATCTGACCGCACTGGGGACCTGGCCACATTTAAAGGGGAAGGTAGGGACCATGGGCCTCCATCGCCGAGCGCAGAGTTAGAGCTTAACCCAGGAGATCTACTTAAAGACAGGGCGAGATCTCTTCTCAGAGAAGTCTGGGCACTTTACTTCACTGGCTCCCAACAGGAGGGGGGGCAGTCACCTCTCTCCACTGAATCCCCAAGTGTACACGGGGTCACTGGCTCCAGCTGGCAAGGGAGCCCAGGGCTGGGCTGCTCCAACCAGCTTCTCTGTGGTCCCCAGGACTAGCACAAGCCCCCAGGGTCTAGAACAAAGCAAGACCCGGGCCCTTTCGTTGTTTTGTTTTCATCGAGTTATCCAAAACACGGGCGTGTACCTCTCACGCGGGTTGGGAAGGAGAGGTCCTGGACAGATGTGGTTGATCTCACCGGCGCTGTATAGACCTGGTGAGTGGGTGACCTTCTCGGAGCTCGACTTGGGATCAGTGCGTTCTGAGTCTCAGCCCTTCCGGCGCCATCCCCAGTGACTTACCATATTTGGGATTTTCTGGGTGTCTTTCCAGAAAAGCTTGGACTACCTTATATGGCACAGTAGAAGCCCATGTGATCACAGCATCCTGTGGGCGGTCTCACGAGCCTTTCGCGAATCTCCGTGGACTCAAAACATTTCTTACTATCTTTGTCTCGCAGACAGTGAGAGCGTCCATGGCGGAGAATGATTTGAATAGCAATCTCTTTTCTTGTTTACCAAATTTCCCCTAACCAAAACAGCTTTGAAACCCGTACATTTTCCCCAACTAGTCTCCATAATGCACTTCTCCCCAAACTTTGGGACACCATTTCAGGAAGAGCCACAGGACTAGACACCCGCTCTGTTACTCTCCTCTGAACCCACCAAGCCCACGGCTGTCCTAAGACAGGGAGAGGGTCGCTCCGGCTGTGGGGGAGTGGAGTGGTGGTGAATGTAGTGAGGAACATGAAAGGCAGTTCATTCTCACGGTTCAGTCGCTGGCCCACCCTCCGGGCTCTTGGACCGGCCTACCTTGGCATGCAGACTCTGCGGTTTGTTGGAGAGGATGTCTGCGGCTTCCCTGCAGCGGGTGGAGAGGTTCAGGATGGCAGCAGCTGCTGCTATGTGGGTGTCTTCACTGCACTGACCGTAGCTGTGAGAGCTGGCACGGCGAGGGCTCTGCGTGTGGGCGCCTGCACTAGGCAGCCGATTAGGAAATTTCACTGCATTTGAAAAATGCTTTGCTGTTGAAGAGAGATTTGATTAGCAATGGCACGTACGTGGTTTTAGTCATTAAACAGGTTTGTTTTTCAAGCTATAACTTCTTGAATTAAACTATGTGAAGACTAAATTGAAACATGATCTATTATCCATGGGTACATTAAATGAAGGTTATTCAGAATGAATTTCACAGAGGTTCACAGGTCAAATGATGTGATTGCTGGGGAAGAATGAATGCCTATCCTTTTAATATTTTTTTGTATTTATACTTCTTATGAAAAAAACTATAATGTTATGGGGGCAGGTGTACTGGCAACATTTGTAGCAGAAATTATAGATTAAAAAAAAAAACAAGCGCAGGGAACCAGCAGTTAGCGTAATGGCTATGTCGCTGGACTCCCACGTAGTCGACCGCGGTTCGTGTCTCGGACCCGGTGGCTTACAACTCACGCCGGGCGCGTGTGCGTGCGTGCCCAAGATCCCGAGAGGAGAATGGAGGAGAAGGGATTGCGGCGTGACCATCCCCCCTGGGGGGTGATTTCTCGCTTTCTGTCTCTATGTCTCTCTCTGTCTGTCGGGCGAGCGCACGCGCCCTATAGTGAAAAACCTCTCAAAAAAAAAAAAAAAAAAAAAAAAAAAAAAAAAAAAAAAAAAACAAGCGAAACCCATTGGGGGACTAGAGAGTTTAAGTCATGTATATCTCAAAATTGTGCATATATATTATGAGGTCCAGCCATTCTTTTCTCTTTTATTTTAAATAATTGTTTAATTTGATTTAATTTATTATTATTTTTCAATTTGACCAGAGAGACAGAGAGAGAGGGAAAGTGAGAAAGCAAGCTGCTAGGTCTGGGACTCGAACCATGGTCAGCAATGTGGGAGTACACTGCCTTAACCACCATGCCCCCTGCTGGCTCCCAAGGACCAGCCATTCTGAAAAAAAATGGATCCTTTCAATGTTTGTTTTTGCACTAACATTTATGCTTAGGCAGTGAACTGTATTCTTATTATCTGATATACAGGTTTGTTTTGTACAAAAACTTGTGGAAGTTGTTCTCTGTCCAAGTGGATGGAACTAAGCAGATGCCGACTTGTAAGCGAGCTGGCATTCTGCATATCCAGGGAAAATGAGGTAAGCAAAGGACAGGGAGGAACAGTCCTCAAGGTGAACAGAAAGGCAATCAAGGCTGAGTTCCGTTTCATGTTTCTGTGGTGGGGACCAAGGCGTTAGTGAGACGGTTAAACGGATTTCTCTGTACTCGGGGTGTTCATAAACATCACTCAAGGTTACGTGAGAAATGCCCAAGACTCAATGTGGGCACCCACAAAAGCATTTAGCTATTTATTTTAAGCATTGAATATTGTTTATTTTAAATATTTGTTACTTTTCATAAAAAATTTAAATACTATCCAGTGTTAGTCCTATAGTTATAAGAACATGAAACTCTCATGGAATGCTTTGTACTTTTACTATCAATATTCATATGAGTATATAGAACGCTCTTATTACTGGTATCACCTGAATGAAACACTACGTGTGTGTATATTGTGTGCATATATAATAAAATTCTATGTATACAAGGAGGAGTCCTCAAAAGCTCATGGAAAAATGCAATTAAGGTATAAATTTATTTTGGTACAAAAATTTCTGAAATCTATGAATTATTTTTTTGGTAATATGCATTTTCTATGAACTTTTTTTTTTCTAATTTTTGGCAGACAATGTACATGTTTACAGGAGACCAACAGAGAGACACGGGGAAGGTGAGAAGCACCCCAGGCGGAATGGTCACCCTGCAGCCCCTTCCTCCATTTCTGTCTGCTTGCAGGAGTTTGAACATGCACGCACATAGGCCCACAGGATTTCTCAAGCCACTGGGTCCAGGACTTGAACCACAGAGTTGACCATGTGGGATCCAGCCACCTTAACCTCCATGCCACCAGCTGGCCTTTCTATGAACTTTTTGAAGACCCCGCCCCAAACCCCAGTATATATACACAATTGTATGACTAGATAGTTAGATACCAAACATTGTGTGTGTATTTTTGCGTGTGAGTGTGTGTGAGTGTGTGTGTGTGTGTGTGTGTGTGTGTGTAGATTTTTCCCGCTGAATCTCACAAGCTGCCAGTGGTTGTTTACATTGTCTGGGACTCAGTTTAGGTAAGAATGATTAAAATCTCGGACCAGCGCCATGACCTCATGGGTAGGGCAGCTGGATCCCACATGGCTGACCTGGCAGCTTGAGAAACACGCTGGGCATATGTGCGTGCGTGCCCAAAATCCCAAAGGGAGGGAGAAATGAAGAAAGGATGGCAGGAAGACCCTCCCCTAGGGCCAGCAGGTAGTGTGGTGGTTAAGGGCACTGGACTCCCATATGGCCAACTATGGTTCAAGTCTCAGACTTGGTGGCTTGCTTTCTTGCTCCTCACCCCCTCTTTCTTGCTCTGTCCCTTTGTGGTCAAATTTAAAAAAGTAAATAAAGTTAAATAAAATATAATTCTTTAAAAAACTCTTGTCTGGAGTAATGCGCTTCTCACTGTTGGGCAAATTCCTTTCATGTCTCTTTACTCACTTTGGGTTTTATAAGGCCCTCTAGTTCTCGTTCAGCCTCACACGAGGAAGGAGATATGCGTGTACACAAGGGCGCTCAGGCTATGTAACCTGCTGTAGGGTTAACGGCATTTCACAGATTTGCAGAACGTTTAAAGGGTCGTGGTGACAGAGGACTCAGAGTGAGAAACTGTTTAGCTTCTCCTCTGGGGGAGTTACAGTAATGGTAATGCGGAAATCACTTCCTGCGTGTGTCCAACGTTTACTGTCTCATCTTTTCGTTAGAAAACGTACACACTCTGACAACCTGAGGAAATGTGCAAGGAAAACCACCAGGATTTATATGTCATGCCATCTTTGAATTATGGTCTTCTCCATGTCTGTGTCAGCATTAAAAGACTATTGATCCATTTTGCATGTCTGAACAGTAATTCTTAAATTTGTGGGTACATGTCATTATGGCCACATATATTTCGTTCTAAATAAGTTACATTTTGAAGGTATTTCAACATTTTATATACTAGTTATTATAATTTCAATCTGAATAAAATTATTGTATTAAAACTGCTATTACATTTTCAATCTATTAATCTCAAATTCAGGTAAATGTATAATAAATTAAACATTTCTTTGGAATACCTGTATTTAGATTCAACAATGGCTCCTCCATCTTTGTAGAACAGTTAATTCAGTATTTACCACATTCAGTGTAATTTTGGTATAAGGTCAGTAACACTGATCAAATTATTCATTTTTCTTGTATTTCACTGTACAACATATTTTCCCTCCTACTAACTGTAAATAGCATATTATATATCTGAATACACACCCCCCCACACACTCACACATATATACACACACACGTATGCAGACATGTACCCACATACGCATCCACGCACATATATGCATATGCGTACACACATACACTCACCCCCATATGCAAATACAACGTGTGTCTGGGGACTATATTAGAATTTGCAGCTTACATTCAGGAAATGGTGGTGTTTTCCGTCCTTGCCCTATTTGTACGAGGGGACGTTTACCAAAAACTTGGGCATCAAAACTGGCGTAATCAAAGGGTACTTTTCCAAACTTCTCTTGTTCTTTTGACCCCGTGGCTCTGGGAGAGGTGATGGCTTGGGATCGGAAATTGAATTCAATTTGCTTCACCAAGCTTGTCCTGGAGAGAGGGGGAAGGGTTCAAAAGGAATGCCGTGAAAGGCCCGCTGAGCATATCGGCGCTGGGCTCTGGGTAGACAGCGCGCTGCCTCGTAGGTCGGTGCCCGTACGGAGGCTGCAGGACGGGGGCCGCAGCCTGACAGCGCAGCGCTCAGGCCCGGAGCGAGACGACAGGTGCTCTGGGCTGCGTGGCGGTCACGTGCCGCATCGTGTGAGTCCCAGCCTCCTGCCTACAGAGTGGGAATGTGCACCTTTCCCTTGCTCCAGGTGTCCCGAGGAGCAAGTGTTCAATGCTGTCTGCCCTTGGAGCTCCTTAGAGAAGATTGCCATGAGCGCTCGGTGAGTACTGGCGAGGGCGCGGGCAAGGCGTGCACAGCCTGCTTGCTAGAACTACCGACTGGATTAACATGAGCACTCGCCAGTGGCTAGTGAGGGAATGCTGCTGCATGGCACAGAGCTCATGAGGGGCTCCCCTCAGATCTCAGGCGAGGCTCAGTGGGCAGCGAGGCACCAGAAACAGGACTCCCAGGCCCTACGTTTCTTTCTTCTTTCTCTTTTGCCATACTTGCTGGAGAGAGACAGCGAGTACACTTGCTGGAGAGAGACAGTGAGAGGGAAAGAGAAAAATCATCCCCTGGCGGAATGGCCATGCCAAACTCCCTCTTCCTCCATTCTCCTCCTGGGATTTTGGGCACACACGCACATGCACCTGGAGTGAAGGTCCAGGACTTGAATCACAGTCGGCCATGTGGGGGTCCAGCACCTTAACCACCATGCACCTGTTGGCCCCCTTCCTTAGGCTTTTACCATTTCCCCCACCTTCAGTCTGAATATTTTTTGCTGACTGAGTAATGTTTTAAATAACATGTCAATATTTTATTAAGGTCATCATTTTAAAAGAAATAAAAACTATTGTATTATGACAGCTACCACATGTGTAATATAATTAGCCAATCCACGCTAAGTGTGAATGAAATAGGCCTTTATACTGATTATATCTGGACTAAGCAAAGGCATCCTATTTGTATAGTATCATTTCCAGCTGAAGAAAACCTGAATGTTTTTCTGCTGCAGTCTAACAGGAAGAATACAGAACAAACATATCTTTCAGAATTTAGCAATATCAGAAACATATTTTTCTTTTATTTTCTACCAAACCATTCCCAACTCAGGCTCACCCCATAATGCAGTAGTAAAGTGTGCTCAAGAGAAGCTGGAGCCCTCAGGGTGACTGCGGTTCAAATGCAGGCCCATCCGCCTGGCACATCAGGTGAATGGGGTTCAAACCTGGCCCATCTGCCTGGCGCACCAGGTGACTGTGGTTCAAATCTAGGCCCACCCGACTGGCACACCAGGTGACTGTGGTTCAGATCTAGGCCCACCCGCCTGGCACACCAGGTGACTGTGGTTCAAATGTAGGCTCACCCACCTGGCACACCAGGTGACTGTGGTTCAAATCTAGGTCCATCCACCTAGCACACCGGGCACATGTGCAGGTGCCAGAGGACCGGAGGAGGAGGATCACAGGCCCATGGAGCTCCCCTCTGTTTCTCATACACATATATGTGTGTGCACATACTCTGTCATGAATTTAAAAAGAAGCCTTTCAAAAAACCCAAACCATGCCCAGCTCATCAGAATGTCAAAATTTAATTACTATTATTATTTTTTAGATTAGCTCAAAGACTTGCTAGGTGTCGGACCAGCAGGAGGCACAGTAGTTAAGGTGCTGAATTCCCACATGGCTGACTGTGGTTTCAGTCCTGGACCTGGTGACTCAAAAATCACGCTGGGCACGTGTGAGTCCCCCAAGAGGAGAACTGAGGAAAAAGAGACTGTGGCATGGCACCACCCTGGGAGACGATTTCTCACTTTCCCTTTCATTGTCTCTCTGTCTCTGTCTCTCTCCACTGAGTGCATGTGCCCAATGGCAAAACCAAATTCAAACAAATAAGAAAGCACAACTTTTTAGGTACTAAAAGAAATAATGGAATGACAGTTGATTTCATTTACATATACCTTGATTTTCAACCCTAACATTGCATAAATGTTCTAATAGAAAACAATATTAATCTTTTAAGAAATGAGCAAGATGAAACAATGTTATTTCTGTTTGATGAATAATCTAGTTGGGAAGACATTGAAAACACAGTAATAAACCGAGAATCCTATTTTAAGATTTTTAATTGCTACTTATTCAGTAATTCATGATCTTCCCTTGACATATGTTTTCACTCACATGATTTGAATGTTAATGTTGACTCTTGATTAAATCTATAGGAGCAAAATATTAAGAGAAGACATATCCAGAAAATGTTGAAATACCTAATCACTGTTTTTGCATTTCAGAGACTCATCACAACAGTTATGTGATCATCTACCTAAACTCTAAAATCACTTTGCCGACATAGATGATTTTTGCAATAATAAACAGATAACGTCACACTAAACAGCATCATGCATACTTTAATACTGAGGCATAAGAGCTTCCAAATGACTAGACACTGTGAGGAAACGAAGCTACTAGGACCGATAACAGAATTTCTAAAAAGTTGTTCTAGGCACGTGACTTTGCCAGAGAGAGACAGAGACAGAGAGAAATAGAAGGGAAAGTGAGAAAGCATCCCTCAGGGGGGTGGCCGCACCACAATCCCTTTTCCTCCTCACCCTTCTCAGGGTTTTGGGCATGCACCTACACATGCCTGGTGAGTTCAAGATGTCCAGTCCAGGACTGGCACAGCGCAGATGGCCACGTGGGAGCCAGCCACTTGAACCATCATGCCATCTGACTGGCCCTGAGATGTTTTGTTAGACTAATAGCTACCAATAACAGAATGCACTTTTGTTTTAAGAACAGTGGATATATGGAAGTGAGGGTGAATCTACAACTTCACATATTTTGAGTAATTTATGGCGTCATCTTCTCCAGGCAGATGGTGACATCAGTCCTAAGGGGAGCTCGCTGGACTCATGCACATGCCACACTCTGTGACTTGAACTTGCGAGGACTACAGCTTGTTCCAAGCTTTAATTTTTACAGGTCCGCCCGCATGACGCTACCTTTGCAAATAAATGAATTTCAAGTTAAACTGCTAGTAGTTCATGTCAGTGATAGTGTCATTTAGACCAGGCCCTCCAGCGGGCTGTCACACAGGCTGTGGGTGGCTGAGAATGAAGGTGAGCCACAGCGAGGTGACAAATGAGGACACGTGCCCCGTCTCTGTCAGAGCTGGCACAAAGAGAGAATCAGGAACGTCATGAAGGTCGTACCTGTGAGGCTGGTCAGGACATTGCCCGGTTTGGGGAGAATCTAGTTGATTTTTATCCTGGGACATGGCCAATTTTTCAGCTGCAGCAATTGGACAACCAGAAAGACTGTTTCAAGAAAGAATAAAAAGGAGAATTTGAGTAAAATGACAATGTGATTGGCTTTGGCCCAGGGCCCACACTGAGTGTTAAGTCACATGAATAGTTTACATGCATCATCTCATACTAAACGTCCCTGCAAGTTGGCAAATGGCAACGTCAAAACGAGTCACCCAATTCTGACTCAGAGGTGGCAGGTAACAAACTCATTTTTCTTTTTTATAGAGATTTTGCTACAGGGTGTATACACTTGCTAGAGAGACAGAAAGCAAGAAATCACCCCCTTGGGAGATGGCCCCACCGCAGTTGCCTCTCCTCCATTCTCCTCTTGGGATTTTAGGCATGTAGGCACACACAGCCAGCATGAATTTCAAGCTCCCAGGTCTGGGACTTGAACCACGGTAGGCCACAGGGAAGTCCAGTGCTTTATCCACTATGCCACCTGCTGACCCCACAAACTCATTCTTAAACCCATAATAGTATGTAAGGGAGAAATAACTAAAACATTCCAAAGCTTCTTAATATTTTAAGAGTGATGCGTTCGTACATGGCAACGAGTCCAACTGTAGACGTCAGCACGGCCATTCTGTGACCATCTGAGGATCTCTTAGCAAAATCTCAGGGTCTGAATTTTATATCTCAGTTCACATTGAAAGTGTGGAATGTGAAGATTTCTGGCAATATGGTTTTATGCCGAATAGTGCTTCCTAATCACATATGCACGTGTGCTATAAAATGCCAACGTAAAGCAATCCATGTTTTCACCGAAACCATTTATACATACAGAATACATCTGCGTATGAACACATACTACCTGTGCTTCGTGTTAATTGCAGTATCAGTAAACGGTGTTAACGCTCACCTGGTTTACAGTAAAAACTACCAGACAGAAAAGCTCTTTTGGTACCTTTTTAGCACTTGTTGGGTAGAATCCAAGATAACCCATAAGCAACTCTTTTCAGTGTCAAAACAGCAGGAAAAAACTCCAGCGCAAAAGAGAGCATATTCTGTTTGCATGACTACCTGAATGTATAACCCCGGCACCTACAAATATAACATGTTTTAGGATCATAATTGGCTGCTAGTATAAAAAGTTTTAGGAAAGAAAAAGAGCGAATTTTCCTTTCTTTTTGACTCCCCATGTGTGGAGGGTTTTTCCTGTCTGTGTCAAGTGGTTCCACGTTTGACAGTAACACAGCAACTGTCATAACACATTATTAATGCAGTATCTTATTGCTGGACAGTGTCTCTCACATTCGTTTTTGTTTGCTTAGACAGAGTCTCACCATACTGCAACCCTCCTCCTTCAGCCTCCAAGGAGCTAGGACTACAGGTGTGCATCCCATGTCGGGCTTTTAGGCTGGGCAGGGAATCGAACCGGGGCCTCCCGTGTGGCCTCAGCTCCCCAGGTAACAGCATCTACCAGCACACACTCCTATGGCCGGGCCACCCATTTTTCCAATATCGCATGAGCATTGCGAGAATTACCTCCGGTGGGTGTTGCGGTTGCTGTTCACGTGGCCCCTTCCTGTGCATCCCGGGGTGGGGCACTTGAGCACGTTCTCATGCATGGCGAGAACTGGGCGCGGGTCACATGGAAGGGAAGAATGGCTACCATGAGCACAGAGCACAGACAGTCTGTCCCCCAGCGCACCCACGGACTTCAGGTACACAATTTGCTCTGCTCCCTCCCCATGCACTAGGGGTCTTCAAATAGTTCAGGGAAACACCTATTACGAGAAAACATGCCTGGATTTCGAACATTTTATTACCAATATAAACTTACACTTTAATTTCACGTTTGCATGCACTCTTCGTAGCTTCCTTAACTATCCAGCTTGAAATAAAGGTATGTTTAGGAACTTCAGAAATTACGAGCCTGCGGGTGGCGTGGTTGTAAGGGCACTGAATTCCCACATGGCTGACCACGGTTCATGTCCCAGACCTGGTGGCTCATTTTCTTGCTCTCTCTCTCTCTCTCCCCTTATTTCTTTTTCTCTCTGGTGAGAACACACGCCCTATGGCAAATTAAATTAACAATAATAAATAAAATTAAGTAAATAACTGCTTTTTTTTTTTTTTTTTTTTTGAAAAAAGAACTTCACAAAAATAAATCCAGCAGTCTTGTTCATTACGCTTTCTCTAAATTCCACATTTGTTCACTCTAAATCTCATTTGTTTATTTGTTTATTTCTCCAGGGAGAGAGAGCAAGAAAGAGACCCACAGCGGCGTTCTCACTCTTCAGTCGCAGCCCGGCCCCAGCCAGCCGGGTGTGAGTGGTGCGAGACTCCAGGGGCATTCTGTGAGCACGGTCGAAGTCCGTGACCTCTGCAGGGGGCCCAGGACCTTCGTGTGGCCTCGGCACTGTGCAGTGCTGTCACTGCCACACCGCGGCTGGCCGTGAGCTCCACATTTTGTGTAACACTGGATTTGACTAAGAGCGATCTGCAGGCATGAAATTTGAAATGAGGTCCTTTTCACATCGAAGTGCTTTTCTTTGAGGAAGTGGCTGGAGAACATGAATGATTTGCCTCCCAGCTCTTGTCATCTTTCCCCATAGTTTAAGGTTACGCGTACACTCATTATCTTTTTAATTTACTAGTGGCCACACATGCTCCCAAGAGACATAGCGATAGGGAACACGAGAAAGCTCTCCCATGGGGCCTGGTCACACTGAAATCCCTTCTCCATTTCTCCTGCTTTGCAGGATTTTTGGCCCACGTGCATGTGCCTGGCATGTTTTTCAAGCCACTGGGTCCAGGACTTGATCCTCAGGGTCGGCCATGTAGGATCCAGCTGCTTTAACCCCCACAGCACAAACAGTCTTCTTTATTTCCTAGTCATATTATTTTGACCTGTAGTCCATCTGTCCCCCAACTCCACACCATCCCCCACCATTTGGTCATTGGCAAAAGGGCACAGTGGAGTGAGCACTCGAGACCCAGGCTGACGGACTGCCCACTCGGCAGGACAGTACTGAGCTGACTAGATCAGAAGTGATTCTCAAACCTGACCTTCGAGAAGGGTGATGGTGAGAGGTTCTCACTTCTGTACTTGTTACAGCCCACGTTCCCATTTCTATACTTTTTCTACCTCCTAGTTCAGACCGCAGAGGATGGAGCGGTTGGTCCTTCACAAGTGAGAGTGTGGTGAGGCCCTTCCTAGCTCACAGTGGGGCTGGGTGTGGAGAGATGGGCTGGGTTTCTCCTGCTCAGGGCTCCCGCTGCTGAACACAGCACGTCCTCACTGGGGGAGGCCAGGAGGACATGGTGACTGGCCTGCGACGCACAGACACTAAGACTGACACTGGGCTTGAGGATGCCTGGCCCAGCTGAGAGGACAGCGCTGTCCCACCATCAAACCGTGTCTTATTTTCTGCATTTGGATGCTTTGAGTCTGGGGGCCTTGCTGACCCTGGAGAATCTGCCCCTCCCAAGGCTAGTTAACAGGGAGAGAATGAACACGCGCATGCTGTGTGTGTGTGTGTGTGTGTGTGTGTGTGTGTGAGAGAGAGAGAGAGAGAGAGAGAGAGAGATCAGGAGGAAGAGGGAGGGAGGAAGTGGGTATTTTAACAGGATCTAGCAGTTGCAACCCTCTGCCATCGCCCCCCAGGCACTGAGGGTCACAGGCACACCCTCCTGTGCATGGCCTGTTCAGGGTGGTCCAGGACCCAAACCTGGGCCTCCCACAGGTGGGGCTCTCCTGCTCGCACACCGAGGCTGGGCCCCATGAATGCACTTCTAAAATGCAAACGATCTGGCTTGCAGCCCATGCTGAGCCTCGTCCTTTCCTGGGTCCTCAACCTCTAGGTCACTGCCTCCTGCCCGAATCAGCCCAGGGCCAGGTCCTACACAGCTGGAGACTGCCCTACGCAGGGGATCCCACTGAGATCAGGAAACCCAGCCTGTCCTAAACCTGCTGACCCCAGCTCTGCTTCTTTCTACAGAAACCACCACGAAGGCCCCTCCCACAGTCCCCTCATCCCCTCTGCCCCATCCGACCCTGGTGCTTCCCACAAGGGCCCTATGGCAAGCCAGACCCCTTCTCTTGGGAACGGAGTAACTAGCCTTTTCCATGACAATCACTTCTTGATCTGTTGGGCTTATTACACCTCCTGTTTTCTGTTAGCACCCCGTATTTTAAAACACACTGCTGGCCGGACACTGGGTTGATGTGGAGAGAGAAAATGCATGTCCCTTCCCGCCACACTGCAAGAGAAAGGTGCTTGCTTCTGCCAGGGCTCAGTGGTACTCACTTTCCAGGGGAACCCGCACTTTGTGGGGGCACCCCGAAAGGCTGCGATGGTGAGGGTAGAGCCCCGTCACGTGTCCTGTGCCATCGCACCCGGGGATGGGGCACTTGGTCTCTCTCTTTTCAGGCCTTGGTGAATCTACGGACAAATTAAATTGAGAAATGTATTTGGTTATTCTTCCCATTCAATAGCGTGGCCTTGCAGGGTGACATTCTCACTTTATTCCATTTTGCTGTCATAAACATTCTTCTCACATTGCCTTGAATAAGACCCTCAACTAAGACCTGTGGAAACAGAAAACATGTTTTCAATTTTCTTGGTTTCCTAAGCAAAGGCTGACAGGGCAGGGAGTGCTGAAATGCAGAGATGGTTTTGAGTTGCCGTGTCGCATATCACAGTGGGAGCCTCATTATGAAAAATCAACCCTATGCCAGAGTTTGAGCAGGCTCCCAAAAGGAAAAAAGAAAACTGACAAAGAAGAAAGAATTTATTTAATCTCAAACCATTTTTTATGGAAAGAGTTTTTAAAAGATATTCAGAATTACTAAATAAACCACCATCTGAGAAAGGCCTCTCTGGCCTTGACCTGATGGGGCTCTTGGACCTTGTGCCCCTGGGCTGGGGTCCACCCACTGCCTGCTCATTGCTCCCTGAGGAGCCACGACAACAGTCAGGAGAGAGGACAAGAATGCCACCTCTAGCTGGGTCCCCTTCCCACCCAGCAAAGCTGTAGGGTCCCAGTGGGTGGCCGCCACTTTGGGCCAATGTGCCACTAGAGGGGAAGCAGCAGCCACCAGGGTCACTCTGAACGCGGAAGCTGAACACGGAGGCCGTGGAAGAAGGCGGGGCAGAGATCTTGCTGAAGCTCACAGAAAGCGGGAGGGTAGGATGGGGCACCTTCCCAGGGGCGGGGAGGCTGCCGGCACGCGGCAGGAAGGGACACTGCAGCTGCTTCGAGCCCTGTGGCCCGGAGCATGCACGGGGCGCTGAGCCCAAGCTGGGGAAGAATTTTCTGGCACGCACACGGCTGAGGGTCAAACGGAGTGGTGTATAAATATATAAGTAAGTGCGGACTAGGCGTGAATTCCGATGGGGTCAGCACAGCCGTGGCCTTGTGCGGAGGTTTTCCGTTTGTGACTGAGATGGTGGATAAGCCTGAAAGAGAAACGCATCCTTCCGGCTGATCCCCTCAGTCGGCGCAGAGCCCGCTCCGGGGGAAGCCTGTCCCTTAGCAGGCAGGGAGGACCTGCGGGATCCCGAGAACACGAAGCGTCAGGAATAGCCAGCACGCTTGATGCTGAGAGCGAAAATAAAGAACCGGCGTGATCCTGCCCGGAAGCTGCGGCGTTGTAACACAGGAAAGGCCCGTCGCGCCGGGATGGAGAGCCCCATATGCTCCTGCGTGAGAGCTGCCGAGAGCCGGCCACTGTCGCGGGGCGGCAGACATCCCCAGGCGGAGCGAGGCAGGAGCAGACGTGCCTCTGCGACACCAGGTCACCCCGGTTGCTGGATGATAAACAGTCCCGGGCAGATGGGCACAGCAGGTTGTATGTAACGCAATTATACAGGGCCTGGGGGGGAGGAGCTGGGACCCTTGAGGTGTCACCTGTGACACCATCACCACCTGGGAGGGTCTGAGAGCAGCGCCGAGCTGTGAGTGAGCGCAGAACAGACGCAGCTGTGTCCCTCAGCCGACAGGGACATGCCCAGCTGCAGACATTCAGGACAACCGGGGACAGGACTTAGGTGCAAAACGGTAGAGACTACACCCGGAGGTTTCTAAGAGACAAAGAGGCATCAGGAGTCTGCGAGAGTCTACATGTTGTGGAGACAGACTTCACCCAGAGTGCCCAAGTTTAGGCTGATTTGGCTTGGGGAAGCTCTGGACCCCTAGGGATAGCTGGCGGGAACAGCAGAGGATGGCCACCCTAGGAGAGCAAGTTAGTAAAGCGTGGAAGTTGAGGTGCTGGATGCCCGCCTGACCAACTGTGGTTCAAGTTCCTGACCCAGTGGCTGGAAACTTACACTGGACACGTGTGCGTGCATGCCCAAAATCCCAGGAGGAGAATGGAGAATGGAGAGGAGAATGGTGTGGCCATCCGCCCCAGGGATGACTTCTCACTTTCCCTCTCACTGTCTCTTTGTCTCTCTCACCTCCAGTGAGTAAACTTCCTATGGCAAAAACCTTAAAGAAAACCACCACCACCAACAACAATAAAACGAGAGGAGCAACACAGAGGAGGGAACTTTATAAAGTTCCTGGGAACAAGAATTAAGGTACACAGTCATTTTGGTGCACACGATTGGCAATCCATGCACAATTTTTTCATACTAGTCATTTTCCACACACTTTTGGAAGCCTGTGGGTGTTTTGAGGGATCTTGTCCAAAGTCCTAAGCACATTGGAGAGTCTGATGGGGAGCATCTGCCCTCCTCGCCACACTGTTCACTACGGGATGCCGAAGGGGGTGCTGACATGGTGCGAGGTGGGCACCGGCCCAGGCGGGGCCCACCGACGGCCCTCATGCACCTTGGTCTGCAGGCCTGTCCTCGCTGATGCAACGGCAGGGGCAGGGCTGTTTGTGTGATAAGAGCCAGCAGGTGGTGTGGTTGACTCTAACATGGCCAACTGCAGTTCAAATCCTGGACCTGACACTTGCTTTCTTGATTTTCCTTTCAAGATCAATAATAATAATAATAATAATAATAATAAATGAAATTAAACAAATAAGTAATTTTAAATTAAATAAGCAGAAGAAGCAGAAGTAGAAGAAGAAGAAGAAGGAAAGAAGAGCCAGAGCCAGAGCTGGGCGACTCTGCAGCCTGACTCTGCTTTTCTGTCCTCGGTCCAGGGCTGCACAGTAAGGTGGTCTTACGCTCTGGCCACGTGACATCTTGGTTTCCTTGGTACTGTCCTCATCCACAACTGACATGCTCCTGCAGTTATCCTCACGGCATCCCATCGAGGCTGGGCACCAAACCGCGTGCTACTCACCTCACACTGTGACCTAAAGTCTCACTAAATGCTCGGTAACAATGACACAACCAGACTTGGCTTAGAACCCATCACTCACCTCAAAACTTGGGCAAAACAAAATTTAAAAAATCCTAGCACTCCCCCATTAAATGCACTCCCCATTCGTGGCATGTAGAAGGCAGACGGGGAGTGAAGATGGTGTTTTGGAGAATACGGCTTTAGTTGGAATGAGTGTTGATTTAAGAGCATGGAATGCTTGTCGGAGGGAAAAACAATGCATGTTGTACTGCCGGCTCCCACATCAGGAATAAGGAACAGGGATTGGACTCTGCAGCAATGCTGTAAGCTTAGCCTAGCCTTCCCTATGAGATGTACTTCACCTTCCGACTGTTCCATTCTAACCTAGCCTAGATCTCCTCAAAGAGACTTTTTAATGCCCCAGGGCAGAAGCATGCCCTATGGAATAGACTATGTTATTATGCGTCCAGTAGCCCTATGAGTAGTTCTCTAAGTCTTCAATGTGGCCTCATGTTTAAAAACACAGATATTATTACCATATTAATTTTGAAAACAAAAAAGTTATGCAAGTGTTATAAAAATAAACAAAGGGTCATCCAGTATTTAAGCTATAGTTTAAATAATTAAAGCTCCTCCAAAGATATTTAAATATCTTTGTTTTTAAAAGGTCATCAACTGTAAAATAAAACATCATTTCAGCTGTTAATAGAAAAGAAAAATAATTATTGGGACCAGCAGTTAGCGAAATGGCTATGTCGCTGAACTCCCATGTAGCTGACCGTGGTTTAAGTCCCGGACCTGGTGGCTTAAACTAACGCCAGGCGCATGTGTGTGCATGCCCAAGATCCCGAGAGGAGAATGGAGGAGAAGAGATTGTGGCATGGCCATTCCCCCTGGGGGGTGATTTCTTGCTTTCTGTCTCTCTGTCTCTCTCTGTCTTTCTGGCGAGCACATGCACCCAATAGCAAAACAAAACAAAACAAAACACCTCTCAAAAAAAAAAAAATGAAAAAGAGTAGTTAATAATTAAACTATAGAATACCCTTCAGATTTCCAAGATGTTCGGCTGGGAAAGTTGTAGCTCTTAAAATCAATAAAATATTGTATATTAGAAATATGGATTTTGGGAAATTAGAGTAAATTTCATCTTTTTTTTCCTGATTTTGTAGCTCACGAAAAACAACAGTGGGCCAGCAGGTGGTAAGGTGGTTAAGGTGCTGGATTCCACGTGACCAACTGTGTGTTTCGAGTTCCAAGCCCAGTAGCTTGAAAAAACACACTGGGCGCATGTGTGTGTGTGTACACAAAATCCCAGGAGGAGAATGAAGAAGACATTGTGGTGTGGACATCCCTCATGGCAGGGGGTGGGGAGTGTTTTCTCACTCTCCCTCTCTGTCTGTTTCTCTCTGGCAAGCAAATACATCCTATAACAACAACAACAACAACAACAACAACAACAACCACTTAAAAATGCAATAATAGATAAGTGAACAGGCTGTGTGTTAGGAGGAGGGCACGGAGCGGGGTGCAGTGCTCTGTCTCGATCCCCACGGGCGTCATTACTCTGCAGTAGTGATGCAAACCCTGCAAGGCATCCGGTAGCATCACGATCTTGCTCCTCGTTACATGATATTGTTGGATTTGTTTTTGTTCCCTCGGCTCTGAGGTGCAAAACTTTATTTGTCAAGATTGCAAGCGACTGCTCAAATGGACTTAAAATAAATGTTGAAATATATTATTTGTTTCTGGGTATGCCTTAGCCATCAGAACTTGCCAACTATGCCAACATGTTCTTTTTGTAAGCTTGTTGGATCCCCGTTCTTGGTTTTCCCTAAGATATTCTTCCCTTACTTCTGAGGCTCTCAGACTTCTGAGTGGCCAAGAATGACCTAGAACTTGCTGGGGGAAACATATGCAAATCCTGCAGCAGTGAGTCTGACTGGATCCTGGGGATGCCCATTTAAATAGGCCTTCCAGGTCAGTGGTCCCCAACTGTCCTCGCACCAAGGCCAGGTCTCGTGGAAGACAGTCTCTCCTTGGGGGACAGGGGAGAAAGTTTGTCCCCGTATGACCCAAGTGCACCACACCTACCATGCGCCCCATTTTTACCACCAACACGTTGCAATACACCATGGACAATCACACAATCGATCCGGGCTCTCATATTAACCCGATTCCAAGCTGATCTGACAGGAAGCAGAGCCCTGGCGCAACGCTGCACGTGATGGGGCGTGGCTGTAAACACGCGACCACCCTGCTGTTCAGTGGGCAAAAGGCACACCAGACCACGGACTGGCACTGGTCTGTGGCCCAGGCTTGGGAACCCCTACTCTAGGCACATGAGGACACCCCCCCTCTTCTCTTTGGAAACTGCTGGCGTCATCCTCAGGGCCATCTGGTGAGAGAGTAGGGGGTAAACTCCGTGGGCTCAAGGGACACAACTTTCCTGAAGTGTGAGGGACAACTCGAAGGCTTCCTCAGAGCACGGTAACTCTCACTGAAGTGTGGATACGGAGTTAGAGAATTGGTCAAGTATGGACTTAAAAATGCATTAACATCCAGTCTCATCCCAAGGAGGATTAGAGCATTCTGTCTGACTTGCGAGTGTTTTGACATCATTTTGAGTCTCAAAAGCAATTGGATGGCCATGGAAGGAGTGTGAGGAAAAAAAATAAAATTTCTGGAATTGATATGACTAATGATATGATTTAACATCCAACAAGAACTAATGTACTTCTAATAGTGTTCAATAAAGTGCTTATTAGAAGTATGATATATATATATATATATATATATATATATATATATATGTAATTATTAGTAATTATTATTTTGTTACAGGGTGTGTGTACTCACTGGAGAAAGAGAGAGAAACAAAGAGAGATGGAAGTGAGAATCAGCACCCAGGGGGATGGCCACACTGCAATCCCTTCTCCTTCATTCTCCCCTTGGGATTTTGGGCATGTATGCATATGTACCAGGCATGTTTTTCAAGCCACCAGGTCTAGGACTAGAACCACACAGTTGGCCATGTGGGAGCCAGCAGCCTTAATAACCATACTACCTGGCTGGCCCAGAAGTATGATGTATATTTTTTAAAGCAGTTAAATTAAAAGAAATGGAGGCAATTTTTATTTACATGTTTGAAAACATTGCAAACCTGACAAAATTTGACCTGAGAATTATCTAGACAGTAGGGGGAAGAGAAAGAATTGGTTTATTTTATAATAATGAGTTGATTTTAAAATTGCATTAAGTTGTCAAAAAAAAATCAAATCAAACTGCTTTTTCCAATCCCTAAAGCAATTGTGTTCTCAAAATAAATGCAAAGAGTGTCTTACGTTTGTTGTTAAAGATCTGTCTTCCGCCCAGGTCAATAACTTTGGTTTGCCTCCTCTCTCCTGCCAGGTGCTCCAGTAAGAACCTGTCCAGCTCTTTGTAGGTGCTGTGGAAAACACAGCCTCGCCCGGCCTGCAGTGCTATGGCCTGCTCCAGCAGACTTAAGTTCCCCTTGGCCTTCTCCAGCTCACTCGAGTCCTCCGTCATCACCGCCAGGCTTTCGCTGTCTTCTTCATGGACCTCGGGGAAGGAAGGCTGGGCTTTGCCTTCTGGGGCTTCCATGGGAGCATTCTGAGGGTCCTTCCTTTCTGCTTTAGAGTCACATCTGTTCTCACAAGGGATAAACTTGTCACCTTCAGCTTTTATTTCAGGGACTTCCAAGAGGTCTTTGTTACTCTCTGTCAACACCAACTTTGGGACCCTGTGTGTTTTGGTTTCATCAGAGGAGTTGGAACCGCTGTCCCAGCCGTTGTCTGCACCATCCGAGTTACTCTCGTTGTCAGAGGAGGAGCAGAATGGAGGCTGGGAACCTTCGGTTTTGTCTCTTCCATCTTCAGAATGAATCATAAAGCAATCGTCTGCTTCGTCACTCTCCGCCTTTAAAGACTGAATGCCACTGTCATTTAAGTTTTCACTTGGGGTCTGAACAGACATATTTGTTTCTAATCTCCCCAAGTGCATTAAAGATTTGACCACAAGCTCTTGGTAACAAGTGTATCTGTCTTCCTTCCTGTGGGACTTTTCTTGGGCAGTCGAGTGGAGGTTGTCATCAGTAGCTTTCATCACAATTTCTTCTATGCAAAAAGAAAGCCAGCATTAGAAAAAGAAGAACAAAATGTTTTAAGGGAATTGCACCAAGACATATATATTTATGGCCATATATTTATATGCATGCGTACATACATATACATATATTGATACATACACATATACATACATAAATATGTAAAATAAAACAAAAATATCTTTAGCGCTTAATATTCTAAGAATTGTCTTTAAAGAAATGAGCTATTATAACTTTTAGCATATTGTGTTTCTAGGGTATTAAACAAGAGAAAAAATAGCTACTTAACAATATGGGAGTGGTGAATGTGAAATTACTGCTAAAGTATGCCTTCTATTTCTAAATCTTAGCCAACTAAAAGGAAATCAAATATACATTATATGGTGTAAAAATAAATTCACCAAATTGTCCTGATAGTATAACAACATATTTTTAAAGCTTATTTATGTTCTCTGCTATCCATAGTGCCTCAGATATATGAGTGGACTTCAAAAACTCATGGACAAATGTAATTAAAGGACAAATTTATTTTGGTGCAAAAAATTTTGAAATCCATGCATATACTTTTTAATAACATTTTTATGAACTCTTTGAAGATCCCTTATATTTTCATATTTTTATAGAACATTAGCTAGAATGTAAAACCCATCTATATAGAGATGATAACTTAAAGAATTCTAAGGTTTTTAAGACTTCCTGCTTACTGTTCTATTTTATTTTTGAGGTTTTTGCCATAGGACATATGTGCTTGCCAGAGAGAGGGAAAGTGATATATCATCCCCGCAGAGGGGATGGCCACACCGCAATCCCTTCTTCTCTCAGGAGTTTGGGCACAGATGCACACGTTCCTGGCATGATAGTCACAAGCTTCCGGGTTCAGGACTCGAACTGCGGTCAGCCATGTGGGAGTCCAGTACCTTAACCCCCACCACCACACCACCTGTTGGCCCCCTTCTTTGCTTTCCTAATTATTACACTAACTCCATACTGAGGAAACACAAATGGAAGAACTAGCATTATCATACAATATCTTAAATAGTGCTGTGATGTAAATAATGGTTTGTCTTCCCAAGGTTTGTGTTCTGAAATTTGGTCCCCAGTGTAAAGGCACTGGGAAAAAAACCTGTAAGAGTTGAGGTGTGCTGGGCAGTGTTTGGATCATGGAAGCACCCTCCTTAGGAATGGATTAATGCTCTCACAAGAGGGTGTGAGGTTTTGCATTTGGAGGAATGGTTAGTTCCCATGAGAGCGTGTTGTTATGGAAGTAAGAGCTGCCCTCAGGTCTCTGTCTCTGCACGCACCTGCTGACAGTCCTACTTCCATCAGCTGTGTGTAATGGAGCACCAGGCACCGGCTACATGCTGGCCCCAAGCTCACAGACTTTCTAGTCACCAGAATCTTGAGCCTAGTAAAGTCTCTGTTCTGGGCTATTTCTGTTAGCTACACAGTAGTGGACTAAGACAATAACACATTTTCTGGTCTAAAATTTCATGCATCTGTGTAAAAAGGAAATGAGACAAGAGGTGGGGGTGGTTAGAGGACACTGAATGATAACTATTACTGTTAGTGAAGACCACCTTAAGTCGTGAATGCCAAGGCACCCCATGACCAAGAGCAACCCCAAGTGTCAGTCTGCCAAGACAGCCCAAGGAATGGTTGCTGTTCCAGGGTAGCTGTCAATGTCACCCCTTCCCCGCTCAGGAATGGTCCCCTTGGGATGATAGATTGCATGTATGTATGGTGAACTCACCCAAGCCTGTCCCAGGCAAGAACACCGAATGGAAGGTGTGGCTCACCGACGACACCAGCCCTGCACTGGCATGTTGGGGGAGCCCAGAAGCTCAGGCTGTGAAATGTACCACACAGCCGGCAGCGGTCCTGACATTGACTAGGACAAACGGGGGTGTTTCCGGGGCTCAGTGGCAGAGTCGGGGATGGGAGCCACAAAATACTAAGCCTCTTAAAGACTGCTAAAGACACCAAGTGAAGTGCTTTCTGTGTTAATAAACATCTTTGGAGGGGAAGGAAGCCCAGCAGCCGGGGTGAGGCTGCAGGAGAGGGTGTCTGTGCAAAGACAATGTGCCTTTTTTTGTCTCATTTAATTTTTTATAAACATTGTCTCTGACAAGGACACTCAAAAATACATCTCCATCATCTTCCTTTCTGGTAATTATCTCCCTAAATCAACACTGGACTGCCAGGATCAAGTAAATATTGCCATAGTAACTAAAAGCATTTTTGGATGAAGGGAAGAATGTAGCCACAACACTAGCCCTGTAAATAATGCTGATTATAGGGTGCAGTCTTTTGTTGGGATCTATTCAACATAAACTGAAAAATTTAACATTTTAGTTCCTAGAAAAGAGGCTGGATAAACAAGCGCATAATATTGGACAGGATGGCCTATCCTCTCCTGAATTCCTATCAGAGGAACTCCAGGTTTAAATAATATATGGAGGATGGTCTAAAATGCAAATGAAGTTTTTCTCAATATCACGGTTGGCTATTAAGAGAAAGTGTAAAGGGTTATGATAATTTTAAAGTATTATGAACTACGGAAAACAAATAAAGAGCATTTTCAGTGAATATGCTCAATTCATTGAACTATTCTCTCACTCCACTTAACTACCCACATGTGTACAATAATGATTTATAGACATTATACCTAATTATGCATATTTGGGCTGTGTTAGAGTGCTAACAAAAGCTCTAGAAAGCAACAATTACCTCTGTTGCTTAGCTACATAGTTTAAAATATTCCTATTAAGTGCAGATCACCAGAGAGGCGGGAGTGACAGAAATGCACATGTGCACCACAATGCGTTTTGCTGTGCCGCTGCCAACTGCCAGCATTTTGGGTCATTTCCAGTTTACATAATTGTTTGGTTCAACTGTTTGTTATATGCTAAAAGAAAATATTTATTAATTATTCCTCAGAAAAAGAGGAGCCCTGCCGATAGAGGTGCCTCGGTGCGTTGGATGCGCTGGTTGCGGGGACGTTCTGCAAACTCGCGAACCAACTTTGCACGTTCCCACCTCCCCCTGGCGTTCACTGTAGTCTCCAAACCAAAAAAAAGAGACGAAACTAAACAAAATATCAAAACCAAAAGTTGAGTGAGCGCTTGCACCTGACGGGCTGCGACGAAGCACCCACTCTCCCAGCTCTGTCACAAGCTGCCTGCGTGTTTTCACTCATGTGCTTGTGTTTGCTCTTCAGCCTGGTGATACGTTTGGTGCCGTTGCCTCTGGCATCCCTGAGAGAACCCTGCGCGTGGAGCCCGGTGCATGCAGGCGTGAGTTCTGCTCCCGGCCCTCCTGTGTGCCCCCCTGCACAGGTCACGTAGTCTGCCCGAGCCTGGGGTCTGCGTACAGTGACAGTGGCCACGCCTCACGGGGTCCCGTGGGGACACCTGGCAGCACGCAGGAAGCGATGTCTCTCCTCCCCCTCCCCGGATGCCGTTGGAGAAGACAGTAATGGCTTGGGGAGCCCAGGGCCCTCAGCCTGAGTGAGGTGGGCCTGTTGTCACTCAGTAAAACCGACCCCTGGGAAGGCCATGCCGCAGTGTTAAGGCTCAGCCGAGCTCGACACCCACCTGACCCAGTCTGTGGCACTGGCCACAGCGGCTGACGCGGAGTCAGTGGGCAACGCGCACTGTAAAGGCAGACCCTCTGGGGGTTTCGCCCTCCAGGCTGGGGTTGGGTTACAGCCAGCACTGCCTAGTGGCGGGACCCTGGGCTTGTCCCGGGGCTGGACGGTGGTGCAGTGGTAAAGTGCAGTGCTCTGGACGGCTGCCCCACTAGGGAGGGTCTGAGTTCACAACTAGAGGCCTCCCTGAGCACACTGGGCATGCGTGTGCCTGTGGTCTGGGCTGCTGGGCCTGGGCGTGGATCACAGCGTGAAGACCCTCCGGGGGTGCTGTCTCCTGTGTCTTTCTGTCTCATTCATTTGTTGTCTGTTTCTCTCGTTTATGAGAAAAATAAATAAAAAACTTAAAAAAACATAAAAAATAATGATCAACGGCCAGATGATCAGCATCCTCCCCAGGATGTTGTCTGTTTCATTTCAACTTCATCACTACGAGAAAGGACCTTTCTGCCTCCTGTTAGAGGGGAACTTCAGTTCTCGGGAGCTAAGGGCTTGCTGGAGACCCGGCTAGCCAGTGGAAGGCGAGTGGGGGACAGATGGCCATGTGGCGCCCGCTCTGCTCCTTCCTGGGTGGCCAGCTCCCCCCGGATCCTGCAGCCGGTGCTGACAGAGCACAGCAGCTCTAGCACGAGTGCCGAGAATATCAGCTCTCAGCCAGTATTCCCCAAGTCGGATGTTTCCAAGAAGGGATATATGTGAGGGTACCAGAAGGCAGCTGTCAGCTGACTTTCACTGAGGAAACGCTGACCCTGAAATCGTAAATAAAACCATGTAAAACACTAACAACCCGACCTCAACTTTTGTAATACCACAATAGTAGGTCAGAAAATTCTTCCAGTCGACCCTGGGACACCAGGCAGCCACAGTCAACAGCCAAGTGTTCCAGGCCTGTCTCTGTCCTAAGAGCATGTAAGACAGCTGGGGCTGGGTACTTCCTTGCATATTTTAAAAACTGCTTTCCCTGGGGCCAGCAGATGGCATAGCAGTTACATCAGTGGAGTCCCCCATGGCTGACTGCAGTTTGAGTCCAGGAACCGGTGGATTGAAAATCATGCCAAGCACGTGTGTGTGTGTGTGTGCGCACGCACGCGCCCAAGGTCCCAGAAGAGAATGGAGGAGAAGAGATTGTAGCACCCCTTCTCATCATCCCTCCGGGGGATGGGGTGATTTCTCACTTTCCCTCTCACTGTCTCTGTCTCTCTCTCCCTGTTGAGTGCAGCCTCCCTAAGGGAAAACAAACAAACAAACAAAAATTCTTTTAAAACCTTGCTTTTCCTGACACATAGACATCCACTCAGTTACGTACTGGAGCCCAGGTCTCTATCCCAGCTGTCTGGTAATCCCCTGGGCCAGGCTCACGAGGACCGCATGTATGTCTGCTGTTCTGCTTCGCACAGCTGTGACCTCCTCTGAGGGAAGCTGCAGCGGCACGCAGGGGCACCACTCTGTGACATGGGACCACATGTGGGGGTCCCAGGTTCGCCTCCTGAGGTCTCCTGTAGGTGGGGGCATGCGTGTCCATGAGGCCGGCCCTGTTGGGGGTGGCCCCTCTCTTTTTCTCTCACTTGGAAGAAATAAACTTTAAAAAATGCTCTGAAAATCACAGCCCAGCTTGAGTTACTCCTTTTGTACAAGTGGATTTCAGCATGATTTATTTCAGCTGTTTCCGTACGGAGGTAGGGGACTTTCACAGGTACAGCTGCTTTCCAGGCCACTGGGGTATGTGACTTGTGCTGAGAATGAAATGCACCTCTCCAAGTTCTGAAATGGGAGTAGCTGATCCCTTTCTGGTATTTGTTGAAAGAAACATGAGTTAAAAGTGTCACCCAGCCCCTGGAACATCTATGTCTGTGACAGACTTCCCCGGACCATAAACACGTGGCCACGCTGCCTGGACTCTACACACGGGCGTGGCCCATCGCTTGGTGAGGTAGTGAGGGGCTTCGCACTTCCCGTCTGCCCTGGGGGGGCCGCACCTGCCCTCCCTCTGGCAGTGCAGTGCAAGTTCACCCTCCTGCAGGGGTGCACCTGCACTGTTCTGCCCACCTGCATCTCTTTGAAAGGTTGCAGCTGGGGGAAAGAAAACAGTTCATGTGCGGATGGGATAAAAACTTGACGGGATTCAAACTCATGGTCTTAGCCTTCGGAAATGAAAATGCTCTCTCACCATCTGAGGACGACTTCTTTTTTTTTCTTTTGAAGAGGTTTTTGCTATAGGGCACGTGCACCCGCCAGACAGACAGAGACAGAGAGACAGAAAGCGAGAAATCACCCCCTGGGGGGATGGCCATGCCACAATCCCTTCTCCTCCATTCTCCTCTTGGGATCTTGGGCACGCACGCACACACGCACGCACACGCACCTGGCATGAGTTTTAAGCCACCGGGTCCAGGACGCGAACTGCGGTCGACTACGTGGGAGTCCAGCGACATAGCCATTACGCTAACTGCTGGTCCCTGAGGACGACCTCTTAGCCTGAGATGTGACTGAGCATGTTCCTGGGCTCACGAGGACCCGGAGCACCTGGCCTAAATGCAAGACTAGAGGGAAGCCTGGGCGCGGGTAGGAACTTGGCTCTCCTGGGAGGTGACGGGCACTTGCTGCGGGGACTGAAGGCAACTTAGACTTGCCGCCCTCTTGACCAAGAATGGGAACATCTGTGACATGTCACTGCTGGAAATTGTGACTTCGTGATGTGACACTGTACGAACTTTACCCAGTCTGCTTGCTGAAGGTGGTCGGGGCATGAAGAGAGCTAACGACAGAGCGTGGTTAGCTTGGAAACGAGTTCGCTTGTCTCTGTGTTGTTTCCTAACTCCCTGTTTTCTGACACCTACGGACTGTGGGGCCGTCAGCATGAAATCTGGTCCTCAATGATCTGATCCATAAACTGTGACTGTGGTCACTTACGTCTCCTGATGTCGCTGAGGGGCTATAACTTGCGTGCCTTGGATTTATTAAGAACTCCAGAATATTGGTGCTACTCCTGTCGTATCAGCATTTTCGTTATTATCGGCATGATTCTACTAGTAAATATGAAAATAGTTAGCATCTGTGAACCTTCAAATAAACGTGCATTGGTACATTTGGACTCTATTTACTTGGCTGGTATAAGCATCAGTGATGTTTGAACAACTTCCGTAGGACGTGGGGGGTGCACTTGCTCCTTTGCCCTCAACATCCTTAGGACAATGTGTAGACGCAAAAGGATGCCCATTTTCTGAAATATCTGGGTAATTAATGTCAGCTAGATGAATTACCTCTCAGGTTTAACCACGATGACTCCAAGACTTTTCCCTGATATTAGAGTCAACATGCAATTTCCATGGATCAGCAAATAGAACTGACCAGCTCCAGAAAATAAAAAACTGTTAAGAAGATTATAATTTACAGATAAACCAGGAGGCTTTAAACCTTATTCTAGATATAGAAAAGCCAGCAAATTTACTTAAACACGTTCAGATTGGAATACAACTTTGTTTCAATCACGGAACCTTAGACTACTCTAAGCTAAGATTACTGGAGAAGAGCTGGTTCCGCTCCGAGGTCTGTGTCCGCCCGGCCAGTGTGCTTTGCCGTCTCCTCTGTTAATAACTATTGCTGTTACTATAATTCTGTACATGGTAAATATTTATTATCCCAGAATCATAAATCATGACGGCAGTCTCATTGCCTCCTATCTAAATAATACTTATTTCAAATAACAAATTGTTTAGTATATTTTGATTCCTTAAAAGCTGCATTCAGAAAAAAGTGTATATTTAATAAAACGTATGTACACCAGATTTCATTTTTTACTAAATCAGTCTTTAAATATTAAAGGTTTTCGTAAATGTTTGAGGTTTTCTGCATGTGTCCCAGCTTCAACCTTATGCACAACGTGGCCAGTGACTTTTCTTTTATTTTTTGAGAGTTTTTTGCTATAGGGTGCGTGCGCTCACCAGACAGACAGAGAGAGACAGAGAGATAGAAGGCGAGAAATCACCCCCCAGGTGGGATGGCCATGCCGCAATCCCTTCTCCTCCATTCTCCTCTCGGGATCTTGGGCACGCACGCACACGCGCCCGGCGTGAGTTTAAGCCACCGAGTCCGGGACGCGAACCGCGGTCGACTACGTGGGAGTCCAGCGACATAGCCATTACGCTAACTGCTGGTCTCACCAGTGACATTTCAACCCCCAGAGGCATGCGGCCATCAGGGAGGTATGGAAGCCACTATGAGCCGGGGAGAAACAGTCCCTAAGATTGTCAGATTGTAACCCCATCCATTTAGCATGCAAAGGGGTTTCATGAGTGTGTGAGGACCTGGATTAACAGAAGACAGTGTGCACCCGAGGTCAGTTCATGTGGCCTTAGAAACAGCGGGCGTGGGGAGCATGTCTCTGATGTGGCACTCCCAGGGAAGGAGCCACGCTGCTGGGGTAGCCCTTCCACAGTCCACGGCTGTGCACATCTGTTCAAGGATGACTAACAATATGAGGGTCTCAAACTACCTGCACTGGTTATTTTTATTTTTAACACCAGCTGCATTTTGGGGCCAAACACTACTATGTATGTTGATAAAACAAATGAAAAAAGGAATGCTGTGGCTGTGTGTGTGTGTGTGTGTGAGTGTATGAGAGCTTCTGTGAAAAAATAAAATTAAAGTATGAGCTTATTTTGCTGCAAACATTTTAGTTTTTTCATAAGATGTATTTTCCATGAACTTCGAAGACCTTATATATGTGTATGTATAAAAATATATATTTGTATATGTTCATTACATAGAATACATAATATTATATGTAACATATTATATAACAAATATTAAAATGTAAGTAAATAGATAATTATTAATAAATGTACAAAACTTGACTATTGAAGAGATATCTTGAAGCTTAAATATGCCGCCCCGTGTCGGAGGGGCTGGAGGCCTGGAGGGAGGGGACTGCGGGTGAGCAGACCCTGTGGAGGTGCTGTCTCCCCCTTTCTCCCTCTCTCTCCCTCTCACAGATGTGTGCTCATGCTCTATCATGAACACAGCGAGCGAAAAGAAAATAACTTTACAAAAAAATCAAAAGGTTTAAATATGCCCTTTAATTTAAAGGCTTCTTTCAGGAAGTAGACATTCATCCTACTAAGAAGAGACACGTACAGCTCAGTAACTTCTGTGTCCCTCCCAAAGAGGCACAGTGCAGTCCTGAAGAGGACTGAGGACGGGACCCCTGTGCACCTGAAGGCGGTCCACGGTGACCGGCGACACACGGCCTCCATGCAACGACTGCTCATTGCACGCCCAGGTTCATACACAGCAGGGGACTTCACAAAGCTCATGGAAAGATGGGATCAAAGTGCGGCTTCGTTTTGGTGTGAACGCATTCTGAAATCTAGGCCCAGTTTTTTATAACATTTTCCCAAGAACTTTTGAAGACCCATGGCACACACGCACACACACACATGCACACACACACACACACACACCCACCCTATGTTCTATGCGAATGAAGACACAGCCTTTGCAGCCGGAGAGAGGCACGTTTGGGCTGCCCTGCCCGCTACCTGCAGTGGGGCGGTCGCTGGTCTCCGAGGGGCTGCTGTCCCCAGGCCTGTCGTCTCGGTCTTCTTTGCAGTCCACGCTGGGGCTGTAGTGGCGCGGCTTCATCAGCAGGGACTTCCTCTTGTTGACCGGGACGCCCAGCGCGTGCTCCTCCGCGGCCCTCTTCCTGGCCATGGCACAACCGCAGGCGGCACTGCACGAGCGGGCAAAGAGAACACGTGAAGGGCGCTCACCGCGAGTGTAACCCGAAGCCTCGGGATCCTTGGGACTACAGGTTTAGGGTTAGTTGTTGGCACTAACGAAGACAGCCCATCCATGGAATCCATTGAACTGTGTGGTTTCTATTTTACTGCTTATCAGAAGAGTGTTTTTTAAAAAATCATCCTTAATCCTGAGTAAGCATATGTTAATCTGCGCTTTGGTTGGCACGGTACTAAATGCCCAGGGAGGGATGAAACAAGATTTGCACTGGTTTGCTAATCCTAAGAAACAGCTAATGTGAAAAATATACCACGAGATACAAAAATGTGTCCAGTATGGATAAATCACACGGTTTTTCAAATAGTCGTTCGCTAGTGAGACTGCTTATCTCTGCTGCAGTCGTGTCTCTTCGACTGGGTCCCGCACATCCCTGGCTTTGAAGAGGCTACCAGGAGCGAGGCGACCGGCTAGGGACCTTCAGTCCACACCTCGCCAATCACAAAGGAAAGTGATGCTGCATGCCATTCTGCCTTCAGATTCCCACCCATCTGGCTCACAGAACAAACAAAAGGAGAAGCTTGGGTTTCACCAGAGTGGACGAGTCTACCCTCACTCCTGTTCCCATGGCTGTACTTGGAAATGCTCCGAGGGTGGCCTTTCCAAACCGATTTCCTACATAGACCTCACCCCGAATTAATCACTCTCTGTGTGAAGTTTAGACAAACGTTTCCTTGGCTGGATCCGTGCAGACCAGAGGGATTAGCCAACAGGGAGTCTAGTCTGTGAGATAGTGACCAAACGCTCTTTGAAGAACAACGCCAGGGACCGTAGATGAAAAAGTCCAGAGAAGGGACTCCTAGACTCAGAACATCAA
Organism: Tupaia tana; assembly: GCA_026018925.1. Lineage (NCBI taxonomy): Eukaryota > Metazoa > Chordata > Mammalia > Scandentia > Tupaiidae > Tupaia > Tupaia tana. Next base: position 6,058,837 of record JAKSZU010000008.1, read on the forward strand.
GGTATTACTTACCCCATCTCTAAGAGATGATTGAATTCTGAGTGATGTGATTAAACAAAGGCTTTAAATTGTTCTCCTATAAACATCCACGCAAAGAGATGGCCTGGTGATGAAAACTATTCGGTTATAGTTATAACCAAATTCTTGAACTTAGAAGAGTAGATCAAAAACTTCCAAGGGGGAAAAACTCCTCCTTTCCACGAAAAAAGGAGAAGAGGAAGAAGGAGAAGAAGAAAAAGAAGGTTCTGGAAGGAGATATTTCAAGTTACAAATATCTCAAGAAAGATTAAAAATGGAGAATTAAAAAATTCTGATGGGAAGAGACGAGTGAAGTTCCTAAATCAAATAATATACTTTCTCCACATTTTTCTGATGAGTTCAAATTTAAAGTGACCCTGTGTTTGGGAATCTCAAAAAGTTCCTGGAAATGGAATTAAAGTAGAAGTTTATTTAGTGAAGAAAAAAAAAGAAACCCATGTATCACTTTTTCATAATATGCAGTTTCCATGAACTTTTGGAATGGCCCCCTCTCTGCTCCCACACGAAGATGGAGAACATACAGCTAGACCGCAGTAACCCCCAGGACCAGCTTCAAAGAAGGCTGTGCACAAAGGCAAGGGCTCATGGGCGGAATCCGCTGGTCTGCCGAGGAAAACTGTCACCACGTACCAAGAGCGCACAGACAAATGGAACCCCTGACACGCACCTTCTTGGTCTAGGGAGGGCAGGGGGCGGCAGAAGAAACTTGCCAAGGGGATAAAGTGCATGTACATGTGGACAGGGCAAGAAGTTCCCTAAACTAGCCCAGGTCTCCTAAAGCAAAGGGATTCCCATAAAAACTCAGAGAAGATACAAGCGACATCGCGAAGCCATTATCATGAGCCAAGAGTTGTAGGAAATGGTTGCCGCTCCTATGTCATTGAGAAGTTAGAGCAGGACAGAAAGCCGATTCCCAGAACATAGTGAGCATGGGTATTGGGCAAGAATCGGACCTAGTGTCTTTTCTTTTCCTCCCTTCCTTCCTTCCTTCCTTCCTTCCTTCCTTCCTTCCTTCCTTCCTTCCTTCCTTCCTTCCTTCCTTTCTTCCTTTTCTTTTCTTTTCTTTTCTTTTCTTTTCTTTTCTTTTCTTTTCTTTTCTTTTCTTTTCTTTTCTTCTTTTCTTTTCTTTTCTCTTCCTTTTTTAAAATTTTTGCTATAGGGCACATGCATTTGCCAGAGAGAGAGAGACAGAGAAGGAAAGTGAGAAATCACCACCAGTGAAAATGGTCCCACAATCCCTTCTCTTCCATTCTTCTCTTGGGAGCACTTAGCCACTGGGTCTGGGACTTGAACCGTGGTATGCCGTGTGGGAACCCAGCACCTTATCCACCACACCACTGCTGGCCCCCTACCAAAGTGTCTTAAAGTGAAGATTTGTTAGGATCCTGGTTTCCCTTCTTTTGCATAAATATCCAGAAGCAGGACCACCAGATAATTGTATTTTTATTTTTAAGAAAGCTCCTGCTGTGTGTATTCGTGGCAGTACTATTCACAACAGCCGAGATGTGGAAGCACCCTCCGCGTCCACAGACAGGGGGATGATTAAAGCAGACGTGGTGCACACAGTGGGGTGAGCAGCACTCAGTCTTGGGGGGAAGGAGAAACTGCAACACGCAACAACTGCGCGAGCACTGAGGACGTTCTGCTGAGTGGAATCAGCCAGGCACAGAAAGACCGATACCCCGTGATTCCATTTACACGAGGAGTCTAAAGCAGTGAAATTCACAGCCTCAAAGGAAGAGGGGAATAGTGGTTGCCAGGGGCTGGGGGGGCACAGGAGGAGTCGCTAATCAGAAGGCTTGAAGTTCCAGGCAGGCTCCATGCCTGCTCCAGAGATCTCTACGGGATCGTACCTACCGACGGCGAGGATGTGCTGCACACTGAAAACGTCGTCAGGAGGGTAGAGAGTAGCTCTCCTGTTAAACCTTACTACACTCAACTATAAAGAAGTAGGAGGAAGAGAAGGAAATGGAGGAGAAAAGAAAAAGGAGGAGGCAGGAGGAAGAGGAGGGTGAGAGGGAGTGGGGGGAAGGAGGGAGGAGGAGAAGGAGAAGGTTATTTGTGAGCAGCAGGAAACACTGACTAATAAATCCTGGGGTGGTCGGGGTGGTTAGCAACCAACTGCTCAGTCAGGAAAATGTCATTTCTTTTTTTGATAGTGGAGGTGATGAACGGGGCTAAACATATGCTCCGTATAAAACCTTAGAAATTTTATCTTGTTAATATCATCATCCAGTTTGCTTATAAAGACAAGTTAACATTCCCCAAATCACATAACTAGGGACAGGTGGGGCTGACTTTTTTTTTTTCCAAGAAATTTTTGCTATAGGCATGTGCACTTTCTGGAGAGACAGAAAGCAAGAGATCACCCCCTGGAGGGATGGCCACACTGCAATTCCTTCTCCTTCATTCTCCTCTCAGAATCTTGGGCATGCACACACAGCATCTGGTGTGAGTTTTTTTTTTTGTTGTTATTTTTTTGGAGAAGTTTTTGCTATAGGACACATGCACTTGCCAGAAAAACAGAGAGAGTCAGAGAGACAGAAAGGGAGAAATCACCCCCAGGGGAAATGGCCGCACCACAATCCCTTCTCCTCCATTCTCCTCTCGGGATCTTGGGCACACACGCACATGAATTTAAGCCACCAGGTCCAGGACTCAAACCGTGGTCAACTACATGGGAGTCCAGTGACATAGCCATTACGCCATCTGCTGATCCTATGAGTTTTAAGCCACTGGGTCTGGTACTCGAACTCCAGTCGACTACATGGGAGTCAGCGATGTCACCATTATGCCATCTGCTAGTCCCTGGGCCTGATATTTGAATCCAAGCCTACTGAGCCCCAAAGGTCATGCTCTCTTCTTTGTGTTGCCAGATGAGATTAACAGAGTTGGGTCATTTGTGTACATGTCGGATAACTCATTGAAATAAAACAGCCACCTCTTTAACTGGAAGAAAGATGCCTGCCATAGCGCCATGCCCAGTGTCTTCCACGGGAGTGTACAGGACACCCCGAGTCTGAAGATAACACTGAGCTGCAGCGATTAGAAACACATAATATACAATGAGCCCCCCCCCCCCCAATGTCCATGGACTGCATCAGTAGAATGAAGCTATTGAGATGACATGTGATAGTAAAAAGTAAGTTCAGTATCTGGGTCCAAATAATAACTGTAGAAACATAGGGTGAAGGGGATATGTAAGGTCTTATCAAAAGAACAAGTTTAGCTTGAAATAACTATTTTTTTAGAGGTTTTTGCTACAGGGCATGTGCGCTCGCCAGAGAGACAGAGAGAGACAGAGTGATAGAAAGTGAGAAATCACCCCCCAGGGGGGATGGCCACGCCGCAATCCCTTCTCCTCCATTCTCCTCTCAGGATCTTGGGCACGCACGCACACGCGCCCGGCATGAGTTTAAGCCACTAGGTCCAGGACTCGAACCGCGGTTGACTACATGGGAGTCCAGTGACATAGCCATTATGCTCACTGCTGGTCCCTGAAATAACTTTTTAAAGAGATTTTTGCTGTAGGGTGCGTGCGCTCACTGAAGAGACAGAGAGAGACAGAGAGACAGAAAGCAAGAAATCACCCCCCAGGTAGGATGGCTGTGCTTCAATCCCTTCTCCGCCATTTTCCTCTTGGGATTTTGGGCACACATGCACACATGCCTGGCATGAGGGTTAAGTTGCCAGGTCCTGGAATTGAACCACAGTTGACTATGTGGAGGTCCAGCAGCATAACTATTATGCCATCAGCTGGTCCCTGAAATAAATTTTTGTATTTGGTAGTAGAGACATGAACTAGCTTCGGCAATACTAACCACATCCTCTGAAATAATAGCAGAGTCTTTGGAAACCTTCAGTCCCCGTTTATTTATCCCTAGTAAGTGGGTTCATGACTTGTATGACATGTGTTTGTGGATAGTAGCGCCGAGCCTATCCTGGTAGTGACGAAGACAGAGGCCCTGATAGGGCGAAGACGGAGTTCGAGCTGCTCGGCCTCCCTGCTCTGTGCTCAGCCCCGAATGTCGCTGTCGGTGTGCACACCCCGACCTCTCTCCCTGCACACCACCCAGATTTACGCCCGCATGTATGTCTGCAAGCGCATTCTCCGTTTTTACATGTTATTTATATTTACATAAATCACACCAGATTTGCATGAGACATTTGCTTTAAATCTCGCATTTTTTGTGCATTTCTCTGAAGCACAGTACCCACAGCCCAGGCAGTGTTTGGAGCTAAAATAAAAGGCTTTATCATAAATATTACCCTTTGTGTGTGCATGGAAAATGGTCCCTTTTCCTAGTTTTCCCTGAGGGCACACTATTTTGGCTTTATTGTGACACTTCACGGTGACACCGCAGTGAGGGAAAGCCATGCTTTACATGTCACTGAGAGAAATGCCACAGAACGCTAGCATATCTTCTCAAGGTTGCCAGAAATCATTTCCACTGGGTTGTGTTTTCCCATCTGTGGAGCTCTGAAATGTTAAGGAAATAAATGAGCTCTATTATCTATATTTTTCTAGTAGATGAGAAAGAAAGAGAGAGAAAAAAAGATAGTCAGCCCTGCATTTATTGTTCCATTCAATCAAACTGTTGCTTTAAACATCCAGGGTCCCCCAGGAACTTTATCGATGCACCAAATACCTTTCTACACTGTATTTCAGGTTTTGATTTTATTAAAATATTGTGAAGGGGTCTGCATTTTTACCTGAGAGGTAATTCTGGTAATTTTATGTATCCAAAAACTGCTTCCATTTAAAAACTTGAATTCAAATGTGAAATGATGTTTCCTTTGATGACAATATAAGATTAATTTTTTTCTGAAAAATCTTTGAGGAAAACAACAATTAGGTAATATTAATGATAGGTTCAATGCTGGAACTATATCTAGAAGTCAAGTGTATTGGCCTTTAAGGTTTCAGAACAAATTAGGAGATGTAATAGGCAGTTTTAACTTATCTTCTGCAGTAATAAATTCTCAGTGCCTGTTATCAGAAGATATGTAACTGTTTTTTTTTTTCTATTTTAGAGAGAGATTTTTGTTACAGGGTACGTGCGCTCACCAGAGAGACACAGAGACAGAGAGACAGAAAGAGAGAAATCACCCCCCAAGGGAGATGCCCACGCTGCATTACCTCCTCCTCCATTCTTTTCTTGGGATTTTGGGCATACATTCACATGTGTCTGGTGTGAGTTTAAGACTCTGGGTCTGGTACTTGAACCATGGTTGACTATGTGGGAGTCCAGTGACCTAACTATTACGCCATCTGCTGGTCCCCTGTAGCTGCCTTTTAAAAATGTGGGTTCAGCAGTAGATATATCCTGAGCGCATGTTCTTAAAAGAATGAAACAGGGCTAGCAGGTGACATGGAGAACAAGGTAACTGGATCCCACATGGTGGACTGCATGGCTGGAGTCCCAGGCCTGGCAGCTTGAAAATTACACAGAGTGTGTGTGAGGGGGTGCCCAAAATCCTGAGAAGAGAACGGAGGAGAAGGGATTGTGATTTCTCACTTTCACTCATTTTCTCTCTCTAGTGAGCACACGTGCCCTATAGCAAGGAATCCCTGAGTCCAAGGAAACCATTTACATGGCCCAGAATTTTCAAGGGTAATGCTTAGCAGATATTCCAACTGATTTCTTCTCATTAGGCAGAACACCATAGACCCATTGAATGGGGCCAAGACATAGGAGACAAAGGTATAATCATTAAAAATAAAAATCATTAAATTATGATTATTTGCAGAGATATGATTGTGTTTGAGAAAACCCCCCCCAAAAAATCTACAAATAAAAGTTTTAAAACAAGAAGTAAATTTAGTAAGGTCACTATTCAAAAATTCATTGACCTTTTATAAAGCAACAATATATGATTAGAAAATAAAAATGTAAAAAACCCACATATTTTATCATAGATATGTAAAATATCTAGGAATATATCTAGGGATAAATCTAACAAAAGATGTATAAAAGCTGTCCAAAACAAACAATATATTGAGAAAATTAAAGAAGGCCTAAATAAATGAACAGACATAAAATGTTCATGGAATAAAAATACAGTGTGGGAAGATATCCATTTTTCCCGAGTTTATCTACTAGAGCCAATGCAACGCCTATCAAAATTCAAAGACGATTTTTTTCCTAGAAATGAATAGATTAATTTTATACTTTTTTGGGAAATGAAGAAGACCCAAAACAGCAAAGACAGTCTTAAAGATGAACAACAACAAACATGGAAGACTTAATCACAGATATCAAAACTTCTTATTAAGCCATAGCACTCGAGAGAGCATGCGACAGGTATAAAGTATAAATCAACGACCAATGGAACAGGATAGAGGCACTATCTACCGAGTTCAGAAATAGGCTCACACCTACATGGTCGATCTGTTACAAAGACATTTTGGGGAAAGGGCTATTTCTTCAGTGAATAGTGCTAGATCGATGAAACAGCTATCAGGGAAAAAAAAGTCCTGATTTTTACCTTTCAGAACATACAACGAACAATTCCGCAAAGATTATGGATTTAAATCCTCTGCTGAAAAACAAAAAGCTTCTAGCAGGAAATGTGAGACAAAATCTTTATGACCTTACAGTAGGCAGTTTTCAAGCAGTTTACAAAAACCATGAATTTAAACAAAAAGACAGATAAATTAGCACACATGTACATTAAAAATGCTGGGTGGATACTGTAGTCTAGTGTTTAAAGGAGTTGATGACCAACCATGGTTCAAATCCTGGCCCTGGCAGCCTGAAAAACACTGGGCACATGTGCGTGCATGGCCATAATTCCACGGGATGGAGAAATGGAGAAGGGATTACTGCATGAGTGCACCCCACGGGGGAGGTGCTTTCTCGCTCTCCCCATCTCTCTGTTTCTCTGTGAGCACACATGTCCTCTGACTACTTTAATAAATAAATACATTTTATTTGATCAAGATATACGAAATAATTCATCCTGATTAATATTCTGTTTACAGTTTAAACAAAATCAAACTGTGAAGATTCATTGAGGTCTACTCTTTTAACAAGGACAATCTGATCTGTTTATCATATTCTTCACTACAGTTTTTTTGTTGTTGTTTTTTAGGTTTTTGCCATAGGGCATGTGTACTCACTAGAGAAAAAGAGAGAGATCGTGAGAGGGAAAGTGAGAAATCACTCCCCTGGGGGGGATCACGCCACCATCCCTTCTCCTCCATTCTTCTCTCGGGATTTGGGCACTCGTTCACACACGCCCAGCACAATTTTCAAACCACTAGGTATGAACTTGTACTGCAGTCGGCCGTGTGGGAATCCAGTGCGTTAACCACCACGCCACCTTCTGACCTCTTCACAGCAGTTTAAAAAAGACCATTAAGAATGAAAAAGCAAGCGGGGAGTGGGAGCCTATATGTGCAACACATATCAAAGAAGAACTTAAATACAAAACATATAGACAATTCTTCCAACTAAATAAGAGGAAAAAAGACCAACTGCCAATTTAAAAAATGGGCAAAAGACTCACTTTACAAAAGAACATTTGACTGACAGACAAATGTGGAGGTGCCCAGGCTCTTCTGCCACCGGGGAATAGTAAAATCCCACAATTAGACGCCGCTCACACCCCTGAGATGGCCGAAGTGGAAGGACTGGCCTCACCAGATTTGGTGAGCTGCCCATGCAACTCAAATTCTCCTACAAGCAGGTGTAGGTAAATGTGTATCAGTACTTTTGCTTTAAGCTTATTTACTGATTTCTTCCATGAGTGAGAGATAGAGAGACAGAGGCAGAGAGAGAGAGAAAGAGAAACAAGTCCCTCAACAGGGTCTTGACACTTCAAACCACCCCTGGCCTCACCCTACCCTGGAATACAGGTACGTGTGTGCCCCATGTACTCAGGAGGTCTCCGGACGCAAACTGGGAACCTCCCCACATGGGTCGGCCTCACAGAGTGTCCTCTCTACCGCGGCAGTGGCCTTAGCACAGGCACTTTGGAGACTGCTTGGTGGTATCTATAAAAGCCCGATTTATGTCTAGCCTGCTCACAGAAATTCCACTCCTCCTTGTACACCTGAAGAAAATGTCTGTACCTAACGCTGTGTTCAGTAAAGTCCACACAGTACTCTGTCCCAAACGGGAGCCATTGCAGTCCTTTGACTGTAGAGTGGGTAAAAATGGTGAAATAGTCACACACCAGAATACTCTATGGCCATGAGAACAAGGTGACTGCTGTGACAGAAATGCCAATGAACTCTGTAAGCATACTGTGGATGGGAAGAAACCAGACAATAAGAGAGGACATGCAAAAACTTCAAAACCGGCACAATTAATCCACATGGGCAAAGTTCGGAGAGTGACACTCTCAGGAGGTGTGTGAGTAAGGGCATTAGGAGAATTCTGAGATGCTGAGAAAGCTGACTGTTATTTTGGGTGGTGGTTTCATGGGTATGTTCACTGAGCAAAAGTTCACAAAGCTTGGGAACCAGCAGTTAGCATAATGGCTATGTCGCCGGACTCCCACGTAGTCAACCGCAGTTTGCGTCCCGGACCCGGTGGCTTAAAACTCACGCCGGGCACGTGTGCATGCGTGCCCAAGATCCCAAGAGGAGAATGGAGGAGAAGGGATTGTGGCGTGACCGTCCCCCCTGGGGGGTGATTTCTCGCTTTCTATCTCTATGTCTCTCTCTGTCTGTCTGGCGAGCGCACGCGCCCTATAGCGAAAAACCTCTCAAAAAAAAAAAAAAAGTTCACAAAGCTTTACACATCTAACCTGTGCGTTTTTCTATATGTGTATTATACTTTCATAAGACATCTTCTAAAGTCAAAAGAATACTACTGGATCCATTTGCAGCCTGGTAGTAATGCACAGCCAATGGGAGATGTGGATTTTTCTGGTAGTCAAAAGTATTTATAAACTCAAGGTCAAAGATCCTAAGTTCAAGTGTGGATTTTTGATGCAGTAGCTAAAGAGAGTGGGTATGATGTTGTGAGGACGTACCATGGGCTACTTGATTTACATGCATGATTCATAGAATTCTCAAACTAACACTGAGATTGGTGCTATGACATCTCTGCCGTTCAGTCAAACATCAAATAGCCATTAGTGAGGGGATCCGGATTTGAACCCAGGCAGTCTGGCATGAGCTTCTGCCTACTAATTGTTACTTAATACTATCCTTCGAACTCGCTGTGTCACACTATTCAATGATTTACTCAACAGAGGTGACCTAATCTAGCAAACACATTCAGCCAGTGACGGAGGGACAGAAAACGCTTTCCGGATGACCAGTCTGACTTCGTAGAGGTCAGGGAGGAAGCCAACTGGTGAGCCTTATTTGTATTATACTTACAGAATTACAGCCCTCCACTTTTTCTTAAAGGATAATGGACTATCATGTTAAGATACTGGTGAGAAAACTGAGCTTTGACCTAGGAGACAGCAGACATTTTCATGCACTAAGTACAAGAGACAGCATGATTAAAGATGGGTAATTTTTTTGTTGTTGTTGAGTTTTCAAGTCCATGCACACATTTAGTCCAATTACCCAATGTGTACATTAAAGACACATGTCTGAATTCATTTGCATCTCCACACTACATTTCCAAAACAAATGCAATCTATACTTATAAAAATGCAATCTATACTTATAATAGTGGTTATTAATGAATGAAATTGACCTTTTCATCCCTTTTGCATTACCTCTAGATAAAAGAAAAAAAAAAACTCAGCAGTCATTCGGCAAAAATCTATGTATATAAACAATACTGTATTCTCTGTTTATAAACTCATGGAGACGTTTACTCATTCCATAAATAATATTTACTTGGCAGAGTATTAAGTTTTAAAGCTACAACACTAAATAAAAAACTTTAAATGTCACCTCTTCTACAGTTTTTATGATAGAGAAAGGAGATTTAAAAATTTTACATTGAGGGGCCAGCAGGTGGTGTGGTGGTTAAGGTGCAAGACTCCCATATGGTCAACTGTGGTTCAACTCCCAGACCCAGTGGCTTGAAAATCACTCTGGGCACATGTGTGTACATGCCCCAAATCCCAGGAGAATAGAGAAGAAATTGCAACATGGCCATTCCCCCTGGGGGGTGATTTCTCACTTCCTAGCTCTCTGTCTCTCTCTGGAAAGTGTATGTGTTCTATGTCAAAAACAAACAAACAAACAAACAAAAAAAAAACCTTGCATAAAAAGCCTCAAGTTTTTTTTTTATACATTGAGTAAGATACTAAGTATGTTTATAAATAAATGCTTTGGGAAAAAATAAAGCAGAAAAGGGGAATAGGGAATACATGGTACCAAAGGGTCTAGAATTTCAGTTATGACGGTCAGGAGAATCTCCTTATGAAGGGTACGTGTTGGCGAAGATCTGAAGGCAGGAAGGGAGGAACCGTGCAGACACACGGGCGTGCAGAATTTTAGACAGCAGGAACGGAAGCACAAAGGCCCTGAGGCAAGCTTGTGCACAGCACATCTGAGGATGACCATGAGGAAACGACAGGAGACCAGGTCAGAAAAATAATGCATCTGGACTGTACTGAGAATCACAGGCCAGTTCAGGGGCTTTGCCTCCTGGCGAGGTGTGGAGACTTGGCAGGGTTTTGACAGAGTAACGTGTTGGTGCATTTTCGTAGGATGACTCCGACTTCTGCACTGATAGCAGGCTGCTGGTGGCCAGTAGAAACGAGGAGTGCAGTGATCTAGACAAGAGATGATGGCTGGTTTGGACTAGGTGGTGCTGGTGGGGGCGGCGAGAAGTAGTCCGACTCTGAAGAGATTTCCAAGAGAAAGCACAATGGAGGTATTGAGAGGTCCAGTGTGGAATGTAAGCGGATGTGCGGAGTCAAGGATGGCCACAGGGTTTTTGGCTTCAGGAGTGGAAGAATGTATATACCACCACTAAGATAGGAAGACTTGGAGAAGCCAGACTCTAGAGGCTTGGACAAAGGAGTTATCTGGAACAGGTTATATCTGAAATGCTTACTACATATAGAACCAGGATGAGAACATTTCGTTGAATATGCTCAAAAATACTCAATCATGAGATTTGCTCTGGACCTGCTGAGCCCCGAAAATAACCTTCCTCTCCCTGAATCATGTTGAAGATGATATAGATGCTTCGATTTTGCAAGAGAATGCATGCTTCTGTCTCCCTTCCTTGCTCACTGTGAAGGACAAAGGTCAACACACACCATCATCAGGCTTGCTAAGGCTGAGAGGGACCATATGACAATGGAGCTGCAGAATCTAGCTAACATGTGTGACCGGAGCCGGAGGAGTACAGGTGGGTCGCATCCCAGAGGTGTTGGATCAATGAGATGGGATATCAAGCAGCTGGGTTGTTGGAAAAGTCACAAGATTTATTTTTTCTATGTTCTCTATACAAAAATGCATCAGGACTTTTCTGACAACCCAATAGCTAAGGGAGAGTTGGTGTGGAAGCCACATCCCATGTACGGAATTTAACACCCTGTCAAGGACCTGGGGCAATGGTACTAACATGCTGCTTGACTGACTCTTGGAAGCCTAGAAAAGCTCATACTAACTAGAAAATCCAGAACTGCCATCATGCACGATAGGGAAGGGACAAAGGGCTTAGAGAAGAGGGCATTCTAGAATAGCTATCTTACACAGGCCAAGAAATCCCGGCCAATGAAAGTCACAACCCCTTGCCACGGCTTTGGGCCTGAGGTTGGTCTCAGACCCAGAATCCAAGGGGCAGTGAGGTCCTCTAGAGGAAGGCCCATGCAGCTTCAAGGCAAGTTTAATATATGTGGTCATGGTCTCCCCAGTTCTTTCCCGTAGCACCTAAGGCCATTTGCTGGGAGACAACTTCCCCTGGGGAGAAGGACAGCACAAACATCTCAAGGACTGGTGGTCACAGTGTCTGGATGTCACCCAGAGCCAAGAACTTTATGTGACCCTTTGTTTGGGTGGGAGAACCTGGGGGCAGGGCATGAACGGAGCCCTGAACTGGTGTGCGTCCTGGCTCCAGTGACAGCCTCATGGCCACACTCCGGGTCTCTGTGTGTAGTTGAAACAGACCTATTGGCTTCTTGGCTAGTGGGATAAAAGCTTATGAAGTGTGAGCTCTAAGCAGAATCCTCTAAAACATCTCTCTTCTTATCACTAAATGGTAGATCAAAACATTATATTTTGGAAGAATTATGAAGGTTACTACCACCCTTAAACCTCAGAGGATGCTTGGTTGGTGGCCCATATAATTTTCCATTTAACTCACCCATGTGTACCCCATAAGGCCTATTTGTGAGGTTGACAGTGGGCTAGCAACACCTGAACAAGTCATAATTCCTACTGCAGCTGCTACGCTGAAGGATGGGAGTTTTGCTTTAGTGGATTGACAAGGACTCAAAGATATGTTTTACTGTCTCTGACAAGGAAAATATGTTCTTTTCCAAGTCTCTCAGGAAGCAGAATCAGGAGCAGTCAGCATTCCAACGACAAGGAAGAGCGTCGGTGGACGATCTTGCTGAGGGTCGAACTAACTCTGCTGCCCTTTGCCTGGATGTACTCTAAAGGACCTGGATAGTCTAGACATTCCGTACACCAGCACCTTAGTAAATCATATTGATAACACCACGCTAATGAGAATAGATAAGCAAGAAGTAGCAAGAACTTTAAAGGCTTGGCAAGAGGCCTGTGCTCAAGAGGTGGAAGATAAATCTAACCAAGATTTCAGGCACAGGATGTCAGCGTCATGTTTAGGTGCTCAGTGGTCTAGAACATTCTACCATGTGCCCATTTATAATAAAAGACAATTACTGCATCTCACCACGGTGAAGGAAACATAATGCTAGAATGGGCTTTTCAGATCCTGGGGATAGCATACGCCACACTCGGGGATACTTCCCTGGCCTGGACACTTAGAGAGGCGAGGTGACCAGCTTGAATGGCTGCAGACCAGGCTGGGCTGCAGCATGGGCAGCTGTTATTCAGACCACACAGCCTGGCAGTCTTATTTAGAAGTTTCTGTGGTAGGAAAAGATGCTGATGGAATTTATGTCAAGAACTAGTGGAAGAATCACGATGTGGACCCATGGTGTACGGGGCAAGGCCTTGTCACTTGCAGCAGAGAATTAATACACAACTAGAAAAGCAGCCCTATCTTTCTGTTACAAGACAGTGGGTAAAAAAGCCGAGAAGGGGGACACTAACGTGAAGAAACCTGAAGCCAAGAAGGTGAATGCCAGTGACAAGGCTAAAAAGGGTGAACCCAAGGCTACAAAGCCCAAGAAGGGGATGCCCCATTGCAGCTTAAACCTGATCCTAGTCTGAGGAATCGGCAGTACTCGCAGTCTGCCAGGTGTTCCAGGAAGGCCACGTACAAGAGGAAATACTCGGCCACTAAATCTGGGATTGAAAAGACAAAGGAGAAGGGTCTTGCCACTGTCACAAAACCAGTTGGTAAGGGGAAGAATGTTGGGTATCTGGGTAGTTAAACTGCACAAAATGCCTAGGTATTAGCCTACTGAAGATGTGCCTCGAAAGCTGTTGAGCCACAGCAAAAAACCTTCAGTGAGCCTGTGAGAAAGCTGCGAGCTGGCATCACTCCTGGGACCATTCTGATCATCCTCACTGAGCGCCACAGAGGCCAGAGAGTGGTTTTCCTGAAGCAGCTGAGCAGTGGCTTGCAATTTGTGACTGGACCGCTGGTCCTCAATTGAGTTCCACTGCGTAGAACACACCAGAAATTTGTCATCGCTACCTCCACAGAAACTGATATTTATCAAGTAAAAACTCCAGAACACTTCACTGATGCTTACTTCAAAAAAAAGAAGTGCGGAAGCCCAGACTCCAGGGAACTGAGGTTTTCGACACAGAGAAGGAGAAATACAAGATTACAGAGCAGCGCAAGGTTGATCAGAAAGCTGTGGACTCACAAATTTGACCAAAAATTCAAGCTGTTAACTGGCTACCTGTGACCCACGTTTGCCCTTACAAATGGAGTTTATCCTCACAAATTGGTGTTCTAAATTTCTTACCAAGAACCAAGTTAAATAACTAGTATAGTTTTTAAAAAGAAGAAGAAAAGAAAGAGAAAGAAAAAACAGCCCCAGAAGAAATAGAATCCCTAACCATGAGATCTGAGCTGACTGTCATGAACTAGATCCTGGTAGATACACCAGCCATAATGTCAAGCAGGTCTAGAAGGAATCCATCATAAAGTGGAAGGTCCTAGGGACAGCAAGCAGGCTCCCACGACATCCACGCTGTGGCGGCCCTTCACCCTCCACGTCAGTCACAAAGAAGGAAGAGCATGAGCTTCATTTACAAACGGGAGACTCGCCATCTCAGTGCAGCCTGGAAACGGTCTTCAGCCTCCAGCCTTCCGAGTGACCGCCATCGGGTCATTAATGGAGCAGCCCTCTCGGCAGGGATGGGGGCACTGAGCAGGCTCAGCAGCACAGCTCTCATTAAGGCCAGTTTAGCTACTCCCACAGCCCCATATCCAATCTTCCACCAGAGAAATAAATACTGACCTCCCCTCCCCAACATGGCACCATTCCTGGAGGAAACCCACCAGTCGCCAGACCTTTGCCACTCTAGAAGAAACAACGATTCGACTGGACTGGACTTGATGCATACTCCGGGTATGAATTTGCCTCTCCTGCCTTCAGGGTCTCCGTCAGTAACATCAACTGACAGCAGACATAGTGTGTGCTCTGCCAAGACATAGGCATACATCTTACTGCACCGAGGGAGCCACTTGGGGAGATAACCATGGGAACGTCACAAGACTCACTAGGAATATCATACTCCACACAGACCGGAAACTGTAGCCTGATGGGATGGATCGATGCCCTACCAGGATGGGGTCGGGAGGCAATATGTATTCGAATCAATAGATTATTATGTAACACTACGTCCCTAATCATTAGAATATGTAGGTCTGCAAACTAAGAGGGGGAGTTAGAAGTAGTTTGATTTATCATGATTCCCAGTGACAATCTTGAAGACGTGTCTCTTCCTCACTCCCAAATCTAGGTTCTGTGGATCTGAAGACTCTAGTTCCCAAAGAAGAATGCTCCCACCAGAGGACAGGTAAGAAGCTTACTAAACTTTAACTGCACACTACCTCTCAGTCACATGGGCTTCTTGTGCCCGAGATCAGCAGGCAGAGAAGAGACCATCCTGGGGGATCAACTGATCCTGACCGCTGGAAGTGGTGTGGCTGCTATTACATACTGCGGCTAGGAGAGGATTCACACGGCACCCAAGGGAGTGATCCACTGGGTATCTCCTGGCTGTACTTGGCCCAGACCGGGCAGCACACCACAGGTCAGCAGCCAGAGAACCTGAGGTTCATGGTGACCATAGGCTCAGATCCCGCAGAGGTCGGTGGGTCATCACGGTCATGCCGCCTTGCAGCCATCTAGGTCAGTGAGGTACTTGGCAAGGACAAGGCAATGGGTGGAAGAGTAAGTTGACAAGGAACTTACTGTACAAAACACGTGGCATTGAGCTGTGAAGATGTCTATACGGAAGTTGGAAGATGTGGTCTATACCCTTTCCTCTCTTCAGGACAACACACTCATTTCCCCCACCTTCTGCGAGTATTGGGAGCTGATGAGTTTTAGTAGAATTTATTCCTGGGAACTTTCCTCAACTGGAGAGCCACCTAACTCAAACCACACACCCAAGGGCCAACCCATATTCACCTTAAGGCAGGACCAAATCTGAAGAGCTATCTGGCGCCAGAGCCTCAAGAGGACTGGGTGGGGGTGTTGTAACTGCATTGAAGTCTAGCCTCCACTTATGCCTGGTCCTGCTTCCCTCACGCATAACGCATTCTTCCCAAGGGCACACTCCCAAAGCATTATGCACATCAATGTCTGTCTTTCAGGGAACCCTAGCCTGGGGCAAGGGCTGGGTGAGATTAGCCCTGGTAGACTACAGGCGGGTGCTGGGGAGAGGACTGGAAGATCCGGCCTGTGTGGAGCCTGCGCTTGACCTCCATTGACAAAGATAAGGAGACTTTGGGGAGCTTGGATGTCCTCCCGCTTTCAGTCTGACCCTGCGATTCCCTCCTAGGCCCCATGGTGGAGGGCAAGTGGAAGCCTAGAGTTGAAACCCACAGTATCTAAGTTTGCACTTGACCCCATGTGAAACAAGAAGGTAAAGACAAGATCCATGATCTGTTTAGAAAACCAAGAGCTATTGATGCTTTTGACCTAAAAGACTAATGGTGCAAAACACGTTGGTCTATGTGACCTCAGTGGATTTCTTTGACATACAGTTGTTGTAATGCTCCCTTGGAATATCCATTCATGGTGTCTAACATTACAAGGGACCTTCACAAAGTTCATAGGAAATGCATACTATGAAAAAAACTATGCATGGGTTTTGAAATTTTTTTCACCAAAATCAACTTGTATTTTAATTTCCATTTTCCAATGAACTCTTTGAAGTACCCTCATATATATTTCATTTTAAATCTAAAAATAATCTGACAGATTTCAGTGGCTTGTTTTTAGATCACTCTAAACAAAATGTAAAAATTGGGGCCAGCAGGTGGTGTGG
Source organism: Tupaia tana (assembly GCA_026018925.1). NCBI lineage: Eukaryota > Metazoa > Chordata > Mammalia > Scandentia > Tupaiidae > Tupaia > Tupaia tana. The sequence continues at coordinate 6,075,416 of JAKSZU010000008.1, forward strand.
TGGTCAAGGCGTTGGACTCTCACATGGCCGACTGTGGTTTGAGTCCTGAACCTGGTAACTCTCTCTCTCTCTCTCTCTCTCTCTCTCTCTCTCTCTCTCGTGAGTGTGCATGACCTATAGCAAATTAAAGAAAAAGAATACTAATAAAGTTAAATAGATAATTCTTTAAATATATGTGTGTGTGAGTGTGTGTGTGAATCATGTTTGTTACTTGTCAAGAACTCAGAATCTAATCAGAGAGAAAATAAATATATGAGACTGCAATAACTGAAAACAGAAAATACGCAATTGCATTCAAAAGTGACTCAGGCAGTACGTAACAGGAGAGGGAGGGGAGGAGGCAGACAGAGTGGGCGCTATGATCCCCTTATGCCAACTGAGGAGCAAGCGCACTTTGAATGATCTAAAATACCACCCACTGAAACCCAAGAATTTCATCTTTTAAAAGAAAAGGAATCTTCATGTTATACTTTAGGGAGTCAATTTTGGGTATTTTCCCACTATACCTTTCACAGGGTGGACAGTTTACCTTAAATGCCTAAATCACTTCCAGTACAATCTTAAGCAAACGTGTAGTCATTTCCCCCCAGATACGTCGTCATGCTGGTACTTTCTTTTCCCTAATCCGAGGAGGTGGTGACTTCCTGAGACCCTCCACGCTGCACACTGCGGACACACGGGCAACCTGCACACGTTTTCTTGGGCCGTGCTTTCAGGAAACCAGGAGGGGCCCTGGGAAAAGGCAAGGCCCGTGCATGCATTTGAAATAGTCCTCGTGATCGCTAAGAGAGTTAGGGCCAGCATTGATGACTAGTTTGTTTTCACTCAGTGAGGACTGTGGGGCGATGGCTTCTTCTGCAAGGATACTTCCAGAAATTCATGAGCCGATTCTCAGCTCTGTCTTAGAAACTTTGTGAACACATTCATGTTTATAGAGCTGTGTCAAGCTTTAAAGTGTTGAGTAGTAAACCTGTAATTTAGCTTCTCCTATTACTCATGTCATAAATCCAGCATCTAATAAGTTGTTGCTATTTATTGATGGTTGGTTTGCTGTCATGGAACACTGATTCCATTGGCAAGGTTATTTGATAATACCAGGTTTATAAGAGGGGAGAAAATTTTTTTCCATAAGGCCAGAGCTAATAGATGCTTTTTCCTCATTTAATTGGGATTAAGTTTTATGAATGGCAAATTAATTGTATAAGAGAGATTTCCTGTTTTTTTCTTCCACAAAATAGTCAAGCAATTAAATGCCACACTGTTTTAATAAGAAGAGGAATAGTAAGAAAGTTTTCCTGAATTATGAGGTCAAGTGGAGTTGGGGCCAGGGGTTGGACCCACGTGGAAAAAGACCTGGGTTCTTGTTCTAGAGTCTCTTTGGCATGCCAGGCGCAGATACTTACAAGTGGGGACTTCACGTGTCCCCTTCCCTCTCTCCCTCTCATGGAACAAACAAACAAATAAATAAATTAGCTTTTACAAAAGTTAGGTAGAGTGAAGAAGTCTATCCACACCTTCAGCTGCCCTTCTGTTCTGGGCGACGATGCCTCTGTTCTGATGGCATTCTGGAGACACCGGCCCAACACCTTGGTTCTATGCCAACATTGGATTGGCCATTTATCTCAATTATAAGATTTATCTTTCTGAATTGTCTCTCCCAGTAATCTGGGAACATCTATAAGAAAACAGAGACTGAGGTTGTGTTTTGTTTTGTTTTGTTCCTTTTCATATCGCCTGTGCACGATATGTGTATGAGTTATGTGCTCAGTGATGTTCTTTGAAGTAGAACCCCACTCAGCTGTAAGCAAATAATAATGAACATTACTGCACATGTGAAGCCAGGGCATTGCCTTTCTCTGGAAGAGGCATCAAAAAGCTATAGATGAAAAGTGCAGATGGTGGGCTTGGCCCACTCTCCTGGGGTGAGAGTCCATTGAGCCATATGAACTTCTGTGCCCAGCGCCCCTTGTGACTGCACGCGGGCTTTTGCAAGACAGCCAGAAAACAGGAGATGAGTGAGCCATGGAAGGTGAGTCAAAGAATCCTAACTGGTCTACATGAAGACTGACTGACCACAACATTGTGAACTGTTCTCCCAAACTCCACTCTCCAAGAATACAGAACAACCATGCAGATGTAAATACAATTCCATTCTTACATGAACCAGTTTTTAAAGAGACAACTATTTAGTTATTTACTAAAGCACAACATGACACATCAAAATTAGAATATATCCCAATATATAATATTGATTTCCTCCAATTTATACCCAAGGACAAACAATGTATCTTGAATAATATGAGTACTACCAAACTCCTTTTAATTGCCTATAGAGTGGCTCAATAATACAGTTAACATGGACCAGCAGTTAGCGTAATGGCTATGTTGCTGGACTCTCATGTAGTCGACCACAGTTCGAGTTCTGGACCTGGTGGCTTAAACTCTCACCAGGCACGTGTGTGTGTATGCCCAAGATCCCAAGAGGAGAATGGAGAAGGGTGTGGCCATCCCCCCTGGAGGGTGATTTCTCGCTTTCTTTCTCTCTGTCTCTCTCTGTCTTTCGGGCGATCGCACGCACCCTATAACAAAAACCTCTAAAAAACATAAAATACAGTTAACATATAGCCATAGTTAGCCCCATCTTATATAAATAGTTATCTGACTTTTTCAAATACACAATATGATACAGAATGGAGACATTGCCAAAAGAGTAAAGTTGGCTATATTAAGATAAAATTAGAAACTTAAAGATAGTAAGATAGAGGGGACCAGCAGTTAGCGTAATGGCTATGTTGCTGGACTCCCGTGTAGTCGACCGCAGTTCAGGTCCCAGACCCAGTGGCTTAAACTCATGCCGGGCGCGTGTGCATGCATGCCCGAGATCCCAAGAGGAGAATGGAGGAGAAGGGATTGCGACATGGCCATCCCCCCTGGCGGGTGATTTCTCGCTTTTTGTCTCTCTGTCTCTCTCTGTCTTTCTGGAGAGCGCACATGCCCTTTAGCAAAAACCTCTCCAAAAAAAAAAAAAAAAAAAAAAAAAAGAGAAGAAAAAGATAGTAAGATAGGTATCACATGGATTTCAGAAGAGAAAAAGAAAAAGAACCAGATAAATTTACAATGAAACAGACAATATTACAACAGATATAACAGAAATACAAAAAATCATTAAAGAATAGTGTGACTGATTACACACCAATAAACAAGAAAACCTGGATGAGATGGACACATATAATCTACCAAGACTGAATCAGGAAGCCAGAGAAAGCCTGAATAAACCAATAGTAAGCAATGAAATTGAATCAGTGCTAAATAACCGCCGAAAAAAGAAAAGCCCAGGTCCTGATGGTTTCACTTCTGAATTCTATGAAACTTTTAATAAAGAGCTAACCTCTTTCTACTCAAACTATTTTTAAAGATCCAAAAGGAAGAAACCCTCTGAAATTCGTTTTATGAAGCCTCCATAACCCTTATCTCCCAAATAGACAAGGATATAACAAAAAAAAAAGAACAAAACAAAACAAAAACAAACAGACAATAAAACCCAAAAAAACTCCAGACTACTATCTCTGATTAATGTAGATGCAAAAGTTCTTAACAAGATATTGGCAAATCGTATTCAATGACACCTTAAAAAGATAATAAACCATGACCTGGTAGGCTTTGTTTCAGGGATGCAAGGATAGTTCAACATACAGAAAACCATAAATGTAATATATCATTTTAACAGAAAGAAAGATAAAAATCAAATGATTATATCAATCGATGCAGAAAAAGTGTCTGATAAAATACAACATTCCGTAATGATTAAGTTTCTCAACAAAATTGGCGTAGAAGGAACATTTCTTAACACAATCAAAGCCACATATAAAAAACCCATAGCTAAATCAAAGTGAATAGGGAAAAACTGAAAGATTTTCAGCTAAAAACTGGAACAATACAAGGCTGCCTACTCCCTCCATTTCTTTCTTTTTTTTTTTTTTCTTTTTTTGGAGAGGTTTTTGCTATAGGGCGCATGCGCTCGCCAGACAGACAGAGAGAGACAGAGAGATGGAAAGCAGGAAATCACCCCCCAGGGGGGATGGCCACGCCGCAATCCCTTCTCCTCCATTCTCCTCTCGGGATCTTGGGCACGCACGCACACGCGCCCGGCGTGAGTTTAAGCCGCCGGGTCCGGGACTCGAACCGCGGTCGACTACATGGGAGTCCAGCGACATAGCCATTACGCTAACTGCTGGTCCCCCTCCATTTCTTTTTAATATAGTAGTGGAAGTCTTAGTCAGTGCAATCAGACCAGAGACTAAAAGAAAAGGCATTTGAGTAGGAAAAAAAGCAAAGTTATCTCTATTCTCAGATGACATGATTATAAACATAGAAAATCCAAAGTAATCCACAAGAGATAAATGAATACAGTAAAGTGGCAGGATACAAAGTCAGCATACAAAAATCTATAGCATTTCTTTACAACAAGAATGAACAGACTGAGGTAGAACTGAAGAAAGCAATTCCATTTACAATACCCACTAAATAAGATCTCTAGGGATAAACTTAACCAAAGAAGTCAAAGACCTCTATAAGGAAAAGTATGAAAAACTAAACAAAGAAATTAAAAATTATCCTAAAAAGTGAAGGACACCCCATGTTTCTGGATTAAAAAATTAATATAATCAAAATGTCAATCTACCCAAACTAATCTACAAATTTAACACAATGCCAATCAAATTACCAGAGATGTTCTTCACAGATTTAGGAAAAACAATCACAGAATTTAATCTGGAATCATAAAAGATCTCATATTGCTAAGGCAATCCTGTGCAAGAACAGTGGAGTAGGAGGCATCTCACTTCCTGACCCCAAAATATATTACAAAGCTGTGATAATCAAAACAGCATTTGTTTTGGCACACAAAACAGGCATGTGAATCAGTGGAACAGAATACAGACCCCAGAAATAAAACCCAAAACATACAGCCAACTAATTTTTGGTAAAGGACACCAGTCAATCCAGTGGTGAAAAGAAAATCTACAGCAAATAGTTCTGTAAAAACTGACTATCCATCTACAGAAAGATGAAAATGAACTCATATCTATCACCATTAAAAAATCTCAACTCAAAATGGATAAAAAATTGAAACCTAAGGCCTCAAACTATAAAACTACTGGTGGATAATACAGGGGAAATTCTTGGAGACATCAGAGTATGCAAAGGCAAAGACTTCTTAAATAAGATCCCTGAAGCATAGGCTATAATCCCAAAAATAGACAAGTGGGATTATATCAGGTTTAAAAGCTTCTTCTCAGCACAAGAAACAATAATTAGAGTGAATTGGCAACCCTCGGAATGGAAGAATGTATACGAAAACTATTCTTCAGATAAGGGACTGATAACCAGAATATATAGGGAACTCAAGCAGCCTATCCATTAAAAAAATAAATAAAATAAAATAAATAATTCAAGGGACCAGCAGTTGGCGTAATGGCTATGTCAGTGGACTCCCATGTAGTTGACCGCAATTTGAGTCCTGGACTCGGTGGCGTAAACTCACGCCAGGAGCATGTGCATGCCCAAGATCCCGAGAGGAGAATGGAGGAGAAGGGATTGCGGCGTGGCCATCCCCCCTGGTGGGTTATTTCTTACTTTCTGTCTCTTTGTCTCTCTCTGTCTTCCTGGCGAGCATACATGCCCTATAGCCAAAACCTCTCCACACACACAAACAAAAATCAATCCAACTAAAAAGTGGACAAATGAGCTGAGACAACTCTCTAAGGACAGCCAAAACACATATGAAAAAAATGCTCAACATCCCTTCTCATGAGGAAAACGTAAATCAAAACCACAATGAGATACCACCTAACCCAGTAAGAATGACTAATATTAAAAAAATAAAAAATGAGAAATGCTGACAAGGTTGTGGTGAAACGGGAACTCTCCTACACTGTTGGTGGGAATGTAAATTAGTGCAGCCACTGTGGAGAAAAATATGGAGGTTTCTCAAAGATCTACAAATAGAACTACCATATGATCCAGCAATTCCACACTTGGGTATCTACCCAAAGGATCAGAACACACTCAGTCAGAAATAACATGCAAATCCATGTTTATTGCAGCGTTATTCACAATTGCTAAGTCATGGAATCACTGAATGTCCATGAACAGATGAATGGGTGGAAAAAGTGTGGCACATATACACTAAGGAATACTACCTGGCCATGAAAAACAACAAGACTCTGGAATTTGATAGAAAGTGGATGAATGTGGAAGATTTACTGCTAAGCAAGGCAAGCTAGACTACAAAAGAGAGACATTGTATGTCCCCACTTAATATATACCGAATGTACACACTTGATAGCAGAAACTGAAAGATTAGAAGAAATAAATGCATGAAGAACAATTGCAGATAGTAGTGACAGTGTGGAAGGAGACTGGGAAATTGGGGAGGGGGAGAGGAAAGGAATCAAGAGGAAAAAGAAAGAAGCAAAACATTTAATGGACACAAAAATGTAGCATTGTCTGTTGATGATAACTTGTATGATAATATCTTTAACTTGATTAAAATGGTGTATTCATGGTAGGAAAATTCATTTTGCAAGCAGTAATGATATACAGTGATTAAATCTGTAAAAATTATAATAAACATATTTTTTAATTTTACTGAAAAAATAAGATACTGAGTGAATTAAGGTTGTTGTTTGCTAATACATTTGGTTTTATTAAATCCATGATTTGTTGTTTTCATTTATTGAATTATTCATTTATTGAAAGTATTCAAAATATTTTCTCTTAATTATATAAAATGATGAAATATATTTGTTTTTTTAATTTATTTTGTCAAACAGCAGTATAACACTAAAAATTTAAGAAAAAATAAATAAAAATTATCTTACTTTGATTATGGAGATATACAAAAATGAATTCACGTAGTTCATAAGTGCTTGTCTTACCAAGATAATTACTATATTTGATGAAGAAATATTTAAAATTCTTTCTTTCTTTCTTTCTTTCTTTCTTTCTTTCTTTCTTTCTTTATTTTTGAGAGTTTTTTTTTTTGCTATAGGGCGTGTGCACTCACCAGACAGAGAGAGACAGAGAGACAGCGAGAAATTACCCCCCAGGGGGATGGCCACGCCGCAATCCCTTCTCCTCCATTCTCTCGGGATCTTGGGCACGCACGCACATGTGCCTGGCGTGAGTTTCAAGCCACCGGGTCCGGGACTCGAACCGCGGTCGACTACGTGGGAGTCCAGCGACATAGCCATTACGCTAACTGCTGGTCCCTAAAATTCTTTATTTTTTTAAAACTTTAAATGAAGATTATTGCATCATCTTAGTTGATCTTTGATAAGTATTTTACTATACATTGTATCTGCTAAAAATTAAATGTGGTTCAGTAACAGAAGTATTTTCACATTCAAGTTAAATGAATTTATGAAATTCATTTAAAAATTCAACCCACTGAATTCAAAGTGACACTTTTTACTTTAATTACTTAGTGAGTAACCTGATTATTTTTAAACTTGAAGCTTGTATTCCTAAACAAGAAATAAAATAAAATAAGGTAGAGCTACAAAAGTCCATGAGAATGGGACAAAAACACTGGACTTTATTTTTGCCCATTATGTTAGTATGTGATAAGACCGTATATGTTCAATTCTTTTTGCATATTCACAAAGACCTTAGTTTTAGAAGAAAGTAAAACATGCTCTCCTTCAATTTCCCCAGCACCATATTGATCTAATATAAAATAGCAGAAATTTTGTTAGCAGAATATGCTTGTTAAAAAATGGTTAAATTAAGAAAGGAAGTGACTTAGGTGCTGTTTAAGTACAACTAGGGGAAAGTGCACGGAGAAGAGGGTTGGGAGGTACCCTTGTTCCTCTCCCTGTTGCTCCAGTCATTGCAAATCTCAAATCTCAAGCTTTAAAGAAAAATAATTTTTTTCCTTGTTTTGTTTTACTGTTGAGAGATTTTGCTTAGGGCACTTGTGCTCGCAAAAGAGACAGAAAACGAGAAATTAACACCCCCCCCCCCAGGGGGGATGGCCACTTTGCAATCCCTTCTATTCCAGTCTCCTCTCGGGATTTTGGGCAGGCATACACACGCACCTGGCATGAGTTTCAAGTTGCAGGGTCTGGGACTCAAACTGCAGTCAACTACGTGGGTTTCCAGCGACCTAACCATTACGTCATCTGCTGGTCCCAAAGAAAAAGACATCTTAAATGCAAGTATCATTTTATTTTTGAGTCACCTCCCAAATGATGCACAAAACTTCATTTATCCTGCTGTTTAATCCACATCCTATTTTATTTTATTTTGTGAACATCTGTGTCTCTTGTGAAGACCAAATAACTGTTTGTAAAGGCTGTCCCTGAGTCAGTAGTACTCTCCTGAAAACGGCGCCTGCTAGTTCTGCGTCCCGATAACTCTGCCCACCCCTGCGCTGCCCTTCACATCCACCCACCCTGAGCCACATCCTCCCAGCCCCTTCTCAGGAGAGCGGAAGGCACCCGGGAGTCAGGCAGACACAGCCCCTCCCCGGCTCTGCGGTCCCCCAGGCAGGCTGCTCACCTGTGGTTTCATGCAGCTGAGGGCGGGAGTGCTCCCCTATGTTTCCATTCACCAGTGGGAGCAGAAGGGACCATGTTGCCATGCTGACACCCTAGTTTAATATTGCATCACATGACCTTTTCTTTTAAAAAAATTAAATTCTCATTTAGATTATCATACGATTGTTCTTCCTGAAAATGCCAGAGCAGCCAGGCACACGGCCCTGGGCCAGAGTGAGCTCTTCCAGACGATGTGGGCAGTACCACTCGCCTCAGGGCGCAGCTCAGGAAAGACAGGCGCTTCTACTTAGCGCTTGCAGTTCCTAGGACCTAGGGAGCCACAGGAGGGCTCAGGACGGCCATGCTACCATTTGTCCCACACGCTGTCGGACAGACTTCTGGGAGCTGCTCTGTAAGTCATGCCTCGGGAGGATGTGGGCAGGTAACGGGGTCCTCAGGTAAAACACCCCTGTGCAGGCTCTGTGTGCTGTATGGCCCCCTCTGTTTTAGACACGGAAATGAACTGAACTTCAAAGCTTAACTCACTAAAACACAAAATTTTAAGATCTGAAGACATTTGTACCTTAAAGTATAGACTTTCTTTTGATAAGGGATTTTCCATTTTTTTTAGAAAACTATGGGGAGGACCAGCAGATGCCATGAAGGTTAAGGTGGCTGGATCCCTCACGTCTAACTGCATGGGGTGAATCCTGGGCCTGCCAGTTTAAAAACACACCAGGTGCATGTGTGTGCATGCCCAAAATCTCAGGAGAAACGGAGGAGAAGGGATTGTTAGTGAAGCCATTCCCCCTGTGGGACAATTTCTCTCTTCCTATTTTGCTCTCTTTCTCTCTTCCTCCTCTGTCTCTCTCCAGCAAGTGTATGTGCCCAATAGCAAAACTAAAAAATATATGGGGATGGGCCAGCAGGTGTCGGGGGTCAAGGCACTGGATTGAACATGGCCAGCTGTGCGGTTCAAGTCTCAGACCTCACAGCTTGAAAATCACGCCAGGCGCATGTGCATGCATATCCAAAATCCTGCGTGGAGAATGGAGGAGAAGGGACTGTGGCATGGCCATCTCTCCTGGGCTGATTTTGCACTTTCTCCGCCTAGCAAGTACATGTACCCAATGACAAAAGCAACAGTTAAAATACGTGGGGCTATCTTGTCAGAGATGGCAGGCGCAGGGGGGGCCCACGCAGTGGCGAGAACTGTGGTTCACATGCAGGCTTCCTTTCTCTCTGACCCACAGCCACCCACACCCACATAAGCCAAGACCGGGCTGCAGGGGGTGTGCCGAGCAGTCTGGCTGGGCCATGCGCAGAGCGCCTGCTCTGTGACAGCGGGAGTTCCTGGGGGCGTGTTCTCACCCTTCCAGCTCATGTCCATCCGCAGCCTGAACGGACTAACCATTCCGCTGCGCTCTTACCTAAACCTACTTCATAGGGATTACCACGATGCACTTGCATGACTTTTGGGCTGTTTCCTTTCAGAAACTGTGAGCTCCTGTGTCTCACTTCAGTGTCCTTTTTGTACTCAGAACACATTTATGAATGTCCCCAGAGCACCTAGCACGCGCCAGGCCGTCCTGCAGGTGCCGACGAGGCCATCTGGGAGGTGCGTTCTGTTTCTCCTCCAGCTGAGGAACCGCTTGCACAGTACGTAGCAGGTCCCTAACGGGCGTCCTGGCCCTGAGTGATGCAGCGGAACCCAGCTCGTGAATCCAGGGCTCCCCAACCAGAGAGCTCAGGTGTGCCTGGGACCCTGGCTGGCTGAGGCTGGGCGGAGGCTGCAGCGAGCTGACCTGTCAGGGGTGCCCTTCACTCTTGCTCTCTTTCCCTCTCTCTCAGAAGAAATTAAAATAAAATTCTTGCTCTACCAAACTTAACTCATCACGAAAGGAGACAAATTAGAAACACAGACAATACGTAGTTGGATAGAGTAGAAACAAAAAGAAAAAAAAGAACAGCTGGACAAGTTAGAAGTAAGGAAAAGAAATGTCCGAAGGTGATTTTTTTTTGGACAAGAAATAAAACAGGGAGATACGGGAAAAGCTGAGAATGAGGGCTTTGGGATTTTAAAGGCTGAAGTCAGAGAAGGCCTTGCTAACAAGGAGCCGTTGAAGCAAACCTGAAGCAAGCGGGCCACAGCCGTGCAGGGAACAGCATTTCAGACACAGGAAGAGTGGGCGAGGCCGAGGGAGTCCAGCAGGGCGGGGACAAGGAGGGGGCGACGAGAGCAGACCAAAGTAAGGATTTTGTCTTTTCCTCTGAGAAGCGGGAAAGCCCTTCAATAATTTCCTTCCAGCTGCCTCAGGGAATGAGTCTTCAGCAAGGGAGGACAGAGGGAAGCCCTGCAGTGAAGGCTCTGGGGGGGGGGGGGACAGCGGTGCAGGTGCTGGGGAGAGGTCAGGGCGTGGCCTCGGGTTGTCTGGGCAGAGTGAACACCAGGAATGGAGAGGGGCTGTCCTTCGTCCCCGTCTACTGACACCGGGAGGCCTGTAGGTGTGTCCCTTGACCCGGCTCGTGACACGGTCTGTGTGATCCGAGTTTGTGACCATCACGGGGATCTGCGGGGCTGGGAGCTACACAGCCGGCTGAGGCTCGGGAACGAGACCTGGGTGTGTACGCCTATTTACAAGCAGGTGTCTGGGAACCTGAATGAGGTCACCGAGTGTCACAGGACACACCTCAGGAGCTCAGAATTCACAGTCCAGGGGCTGTCGAGGAGGAAGATCAATGAGAACCAAAAGATACGGCCTGAGAGGAGGAGGGAATCAGGGAGGCTGGACTGTCAGAAGTCTTTGCTGTGGAGGAGTGAGCCTTCCAGCCCTGCCTGCAGGGGACTCTCAGCGCTGCCTGCGCCCTCCCACCGGGATTCGGCGAACTCGGGCACACCCCGGCTTTGGGCGGGCTTTCACCTGCTCAAGGCGGGGCGGCTTTCACACAACACTGGGCACAGCCTCCTGGGCACAGCCTCCTGGGCACAGCCTCCGAGGCTCCAGAGCGATGGCCGTGAGCGCTTGGAGCACCTGAGCAGCCTCAGTTTACTCTATCCTCAGACGGATGGCTGGGGGGAATGGAGTCGGCCCGCGATCCCGCACCGGAGGGCGAGAGCACGCCCTGGGCACGCTGCGCCCTGCCCTGCGAGGCTCTGCCCCCTGCCCTGACCTCGAGTGAGTCCCCACAGATACTTTTCTCACTCCATCCTTTTTTTTTTTTTTGGAGAGGATTTTGCTATAGGGCGTGTGCGCTCACCAGACAGACAGAGACAGAGAGACAGAAAGCGAGAAATCACCCCCCAGGGGGGATGGCCACACCACAGTCCCTTTTCCTTTATTGTCCTCTCGGGATCTTGGGCACGCACGCACACACGTCTGGCGTGAGTTTAAGCCACCGGTCGGGGAGTCGAACCGTGGTCGACTGCATGTGAGTCCAGTGACATAGCCATTACGTTAAGGGCGGGTCCCTCTCACTCCACCTTGAGAATCAACCCCACGCAGGCGCAGCCACAGAGAACTGTGTCCTGTGCCTCGGCCGAGAACCACTGTGGGAATCCTTAAGGAGAGCACGTGCTGGGCTGGACGGCGGTGCAAAGCGCTGTGAAACTGGCACGTGGGTCCCCACCCCAGGCCTCCCTGAGAGCTGGGCACATGCACACCCGCACTCCAGGGCTGGCTGGCACAGGGCCTGAAGAACATACCCAGTGCCTGTCTGCCTACTACGCTGTTTCTCTCTCTCCCTGTTTTTCCTTGCGCATGGAAGAAAGAAGCATGTAAGTTAAAAGAAAAAAGAAAACTCAAGCTCAGATGCCATTCTGCTCCTCTCTCTCTCTTTTTTTTACTCCCCCAAGATTTTTGCCGTAGGACATGCATGCTAGCCAGAGAGACAGAGAGAGAGACAGAGAGAGTGAAAGTAAGAAATCACCCTCTGAGAGGATGGCCACGCCATAATCCCTTCTCCTCCATTCTTATCCTGGAATTCTGGATAAATTCTTTCTCTTGTTTTTTTCCCCACATGGGATATGTATTCATCTTTTATGGCTCAGGACTAATATCAATATCATCTCCTCCATGAAGTGTCTCCACGACCTCCAGGCTAATACTTTTGTCTACTGTGTCCCCAAAGTGCGTCTTCACACATATGAACAGAGTGATTGTCAAGCCTCCAGGTCCAGGGCTTGAACCATGGTCGGCCACGTGGGAGTCCAGCACCTTAACTTCCATGCCACCTGCTGGCCCTCCATTCTGCTTCTTTACCTACACTGCTCTGTACCTGCCAGTTTCCCTGTGGGCTCATGTGTCCTGGCAGTGGCTTTGTCCTCTGGCCCTGTGACAGGAGGCCAAGGCTGTCCAGACTCACTGGGCTGACCCTTTGTGCAAGCAGTTCGGGAATGGGTGGTCTGTTTTTTATTCCCGCTCGTTGTCTTTTCTTGACTAGAAGTGACCAAGGGAGACATTAACAGAATGAAGAGTGCCACACTGTTGTATCTGACAATTTGCTAAGATACGGTTGTTGAGGAGACCCCTACAGGTGGTGGAAACATGAATTAGAAACGATTAAATGCAGAGTAAGCTGACTCACAGTCAAGGGGCCATCGGAAGCTCTGCTAACAAAACAACCCTGGCCTTAAAAAGGGACAGGACTAGATTGTTAACAGGGCAGGTTTCAGGTTAGGTGATTCATCAGAATGAAATGAAAGTTCCCCCCCCAGAATATAAAGGGACAGAGCCAGGGAAAGAACCTACCAATCTGGAAGAAAAGAAGCTGCTGGAACTTTGAAGAAGTTAGAGAATCAACACGTTGAATGGATATGCCTTCGCACTGAATTACTAATGGCATTATTATTCTCACAACTAACCATGGAAGATAATGTGAAATAAAATAGTTCTCAAGTAATATCTGCAAGGGCTAAAAGGTGAATCAAATAGATGCCTTGTCCTTAGAAAGGTGGCCGTATACAGAGATGGGATTATGCACGGTCAGTGCATGTGGTTTCTCTGTACTGTGGTCCCAGCCGCACCGGAAGCTCAGAGGCAGAGGATCTGCTTCCATTGCACTGAGTGGACAGATGGATGAATGAATAACAAACAGCTCTGATTCAAAGCAGTAAGAGCTTTAAAACAGACACGTGAAGACGCACTTTGGGAACACAGTAGACAAAAGTATTAGCCATTCTGGAGGTCGTGGAGACACTTCATGGAGGAGATGATGTTGATATTAGCCCTGAGCCATGAAAGATGAATACATATCCCATGTGGGGAAAAAAGAAGAGAAAGAATTTTGCCAGGCACAGTCTGTAGCAGAGCTACGGTGGAAAGGGTGATTTATCACATGAAAAATAAGAACTAGCTCTAGGTATAGCATTTCCTTAGAAAATAAGATGGTGATAAAATTGGAAGAACAGAAAAAATAGGGGTGGCACTTAGGGAAAAAAAGTTATTTTCTCCCACTGGAAGGGGGGAAATAAATGAGGAGAAAAATTATGTAAAAAAAAAAAAACATGTGAAAAGGTAGCAAAGAAGAGACTCAAGGTAAAGGTGGGGGCGGGACACTGTGTGATGATGACCACCTCGGAGGGGTCTGAATTCCTGCCCAGGGACCTCTCTGAGTCCATGGGGCATGTGCATGTCTGAGGCTGGCTGAAGGTGGGGTGAACAGAGGCACCACAACCCTGTGGGGTGCTGTCCCTCTCTCTCTCTCTCATTCATTGAACAAATAAATGGATACACTTTTTAAAAAAGGGCTACAATGAATTCAGAACCAGCAGGTGGCATGGTGGTGAACATGCTGAACTCCCAGATGGCCAACCACAATGTGTGTCCCAGAGCTCCCAGATCGCTTTCTCTCTCTCTCTCTCTCTCTCCCTCTCTCTCTCTCTCTCTCTTTCTCTCTCTCTCTCTCTCTGTGCATCTCTTTCTGGTGAGTGCACAAGCCCTATAGCAAATTAAAGTAATAATAAATAAAATTAAAGAAATAATTCTTAAAAAAAACGTTATGTATGCTTTAGGACAGAGTGAGAAGGATGAACCCAGGCACCAGGACTAAAAGTACTCTACAGAAAACTTTCGGTGGCCAAGACTGCAGCAAGATTTGACCTTTAGACACTTCTTCAAGGTCACACAGCAAGTCACTGATAGAGCTCCCAGAATCCAGGGCTGCTATTAACCCAGTGTTTCTTCCACCAGATGAACCAGCCAGATTCTGGTAGGGGACTACATCAGAGGCACCCGTTGTGGGAAATACTGAAAACTAGGCACACCGTGTTTGGGAGGCAGGGAGTTGATTTGTCAATAGTGTGGACAGACTTATTTACAACCAAGAAACATTTGCTCATTTCTGACCGAGAAACATCATGTTCACAGACATAGAATGTAATTAAAATGGGATCTCCAATAGGTAGAGTTGACTTAAAAGGAAACAGCAGGTAATGAGGTTCTCTGCCCAATGATTAACATTAATGCATTTTTTTCAAGTATTAAAAAAAAAGAGAGGAAGGATGTTAAGGAATTGTGTGTTGTGTTGGAGCTGCTTAGGAGCAGATTGGAAAGAGAAATATGGACCAAAAAGAACCAACAGTGGAATGCCGGAGCCAGTCTCGAGGAACCTCAGCACCATCAGTGTCCACCATGCCCACGTTGTGCAGGGAGGTGCATGTGTGAGCTGACAGGGAGTCTGAGTCTTGTTTGAGGCATCATAATTAAACACTCTGAGAACATCATCTATAGAGTCATCTATAAAATAGTGTTTAGAAAGCATCCTTACACAAACTTTCTAATTAATTATATGTGAAGAATATTTAAGGACGGTCTGGTTGATTTCAAACACATCCAAGAAGTCAAAACCAGCACTCACAGAAGACTGAAGGTCGTGCTTTTGCCTCACAACTGCCAAGATGACTTGTTCCATATTTTGCTACTCTTCATCAAGTAAAAACGCAGTCATTGATGTCGACCCAAACACACAGATCAAGACTATTACAAAGAAACCAGACCCTTGACATTTCTGCCAACCCACACACCACTGAGAAAGGCACTGGGGAAGAGGAGCTTCTCAAAATAGTAGATTCTCTGGGGTCCACGAGGCTGTGCATCTCAGATTTTAACACACACATTAATTTTTGTTTTTTTTAGAGAGATTTCTGTTCTGGGGTTTGTGCGATTGCTGAAGAGACAGAGAGAGATAGAGAGACAGAAAGTGTGAAACCACCCCCTGGGGAGAATGACCGCACTGCGGTCCCTTCTCCTCCATTCTCCTGTTGGGATTTTGGGCACATATACATGTGCCCAGTGTGAGTTTTAAGCCGCCGGGTCTGGGACTTGAACCACAGTAGACTATGTGGGAGTCCAGCAACATAACCATTACGCCATCTGCTGGTCCCCACACAATTTGTTATCAGTCTTGTTAAAGGCAGACTCAATAGGCCTGGAGTAGAGCGGGCTGGAGGGCGCCCTGTGAGCCCAGGTCGGGTGTAGTTCCTCCCTCTCAGGGGCTGTGGCACTTCGTCTGCTCCACCTGCGCTGATGTCATGCCATCATTCCTGGGTCTATTCCCGATGCCGGTAACTGTGTAGCCACTGCAACGCCTTATACTACACGGGTGCAGAGCAAGTGTCACGTGAACGCATATTGAGGACTATTCACCTCTCAGTCAAAGTAGCGTGTAGGAAGACTGATGTCTCACGAAATGAGAAACAAAATCTCTGTAGGTGAGCTCTGAAAATCCAAAAGCAATGGGCAAGTAAATCCTCATAAACCAGCTGTGGTGGGGGCGTTTTGCTACAGTCTTAGAAAATGCCTGATTTCCAAAAATGTTAGCACCTTGGACCCTTGATTTCTATCACCTGTTGGTTGAGAGACCGCCCCCATCCCCATGTCCTTGTGAGCATACTTGAACACAGAGGAAAAACAGGGAAGGAAGGCAAAGCACATTTTTCTGTTGTTACTGTATGGTTACGAGTGTTGTAATTCTGGGGACATCTATATATTTGCCCTATAGTATTTTTCTGAAATATAAATATTATAATTTTAAAATCGAACATAGACTATTCAGTTGGGGAGTATCCTGTCTTATGTAATCATAATTATATACACATATAATGTATAAACTGGAAAAAGCATAACCACCGGCCTTCTGAGTTCAGGTGCTGGGACGAAACATGATCCCACTGTTCCCCGTCTCTAAATGACCATGGCGGCCTCAATGGAGGGGAAGTGACTCATGCCTCCCACACTGCAGATCAGTCTCTACAGGACAAGGCTCCTGAAACCACATCACCTGGGAGGTGACATTTTGAGAGAAAAACAAATCAAATGGACAGTTATTTGTGTCATTTCTGAATCAGTTCATGGAGAACAGTTCAGAAGAAAGGGTGAATGGTCGGTACAGGTAACCAAGAAAGTGTGGCAAGTGTTTCAACTTGATTTTAATTTATTGGCCAAGTTTGAATGAAGATTCCCACAAATGTGGATGATAAAGTGGCATGCCAGGGGCATTAACAGTGGACAAATTGGTGTGGCTGCGGTATGGATGGGGTGGGGTCAGGGGTGGGACACACAGCGGCCCTCAGACAAGACCCCAGTTGTGCCTCTGGTCCATGTCTTCTTAGTCAAAGACCGTGAATGAAGCACTTAAATTTTCTGAGCTCAGCTCGAGTTACATACAGACGATGCTATTTGTCCTGACTTCCTCACAGGCTTAAGATGCAGACTCTGGGCATGTCTCAGCAATTGGTTCAATGTGTGCTTTGGGCTCAGCAGCAAGTTCAGGGCTACGTGTAAAGAGGCAAATATTTAAAGATGATCTGATTCATTTCAAACACATCCAAGATACTGGATAGCATTGTAGCTCATTGAATTTTCTTGCTAAACAACACACTCCTTTTAATTTGCAATCTCACTGAACGCTTCCTGGATTTACCTGAGGTTCTGCCCTAGCAAACACAGTGTGGAAAACATCATCTCTCCAGAATGCTTAGTCAGTGTCAGCCATCCAAGCTGCTTGCTCAGCTCACAGCCTCACCGTGATACAGGTGAGGACTGGGAAGAAGAAGGAAAGGGGCCGATGACTGGGCAACTCCCCAGCCTTAGGTGGACGCTTCTCTTCTACATTAAGTCCTTCTTATCAGCTTCTCTGGTTATCAGCTTCATTTCCCCCTCCAAGTAGCTTATTGGAAAATGGATTTTCTTTAGGGCGCAAGTTTCTTGATTCTAATTTGTTGGTTTGGCCATGAAAATAGTACACTAACATGAAAATAGTACACTCACTCTTGAATGTCCAAAACGCACTGAGCCTTGCCTTCAGAAATGATAGCAATGAAAGGAAAAATTTTCTCTCTTCTTTTATCCAACATCCTATCCTGATTAAAAGTACTAAATACGTTCCTTTAAACTGGAAGATGGATTTATGAAACACTGCTAGAAATCAGTTTCTGGTTTTTTTTTTTTTTTTTTTTTTTTTTTTTAGTTATCATCTCCAGAAATCCATACACTGAAAATCAGTTCCAATAAAGTCAGGACTACTAAAAGAAATATTTGTTATTCTCAATAAGAAAGGGAGAAAATGGGAAAGAAAACTATTAAATATTAAGAAAATATTAATCACATAAAGACTATAGTAAATTCTATAAACTATAGCAGATTGATTAAATTTTTGTAAATTAATTAATATTAAAAAAGAGGGAGAAAGCCATCTAAATTTGTAAGTAAACATTTTTTTCAACACTGATAAAATGTTAATAAGTTTATAACTTATTGATTAAAGAGCTCATAAAATATTTAACATTTTAAAACTTACAAGAAAATGCCTACTGGTAAGGTTTTAAATAAATAAATGAATTATATAAAATAAAATAAAGTAGAGACAACTAAATTAAAATTTTCTTTAGGAAACTTAACCCAACAAATTGATAAGCAGTAGTAAAACCACAAGAGGATAGTGGAAAGTGACTCTAGTATACTTGAGAGCTTTGAGTTCATTTGTCTCTCTAAGCAGCACATAGGAAAGCCATTTCAGAGACTAGAATATATTTTCCTAATTAGAGAAAGGGGGCTGGATTGGTGTAAAGCACTTTGCCAATGCATGAGACAATTACCAATATTAGCAGATGCAATAGCATGAGGTTCAGATTAAGGATAATAATAACAGAAGAAAAGAGCAGGGATAATGCAATGGTAATGATTTAGGAAGACGCAAGAGTCTTTTCAACACCACCTGTAACCTGAATGGTGTCAGAGGAAAGACTAGAAATGTTAATAAAGAATATGATTAAAGGTGGGCCTGTGGTTATAAATTGCTTTTTTAATGCTGATGATAGTGGCTGACAGAGAGTATAATAAGAAGATGAGAATGTCAGTATCAATTTTTATTAGTGCCATGAACAATATATAGTATATTTAAATAAGCTTCATTTGTATCGGTATTTTTGTAAGTATTTGCTCTGGAAGCAATAACATGTCCAATGCACTCTAAAAAGAAGAACTGAAAAACGTTGCCAATGTTCTCTCTACAAAATAGTTAACTTTTAGGTTAGGGAAGATGTGCCGTGTTTCCTAGACACTCAGAATTCGGGCACCTAGTTAGAATTCTAAACCACAATGAAGCTGTGGAATAAGTTGGAAGATCAATTGTAAAAAATGGACAAAGTTGTACAAAACTTAAAAAAGACACTAAAAATATAAGCGTCCATATAAATTTGTACTCCCCCCCAAGATTTATTGTAGAATGATCATCAGCTGGGCTATGTCTAGGTCAACTTAAAGCACTTAATAAATAACTCAGGACATAGGCAGCCTGAGTATGACTGTTCTGCTAAATGTAAATAATTATAAAATTAAAAATAATCAGCCCGGCATTGTGTGCTGTCTCCCTTCTTCCATCTCTATCTCTCTCTTCTTTTCCTCTTTTGTGGACATGTCACATGGGCACACTCTCATGAAAGAAATAAAATCAATCAATCAACCAATAAAATGATCAGTTAGTAATTTTTATGAACTGGTTATGACTAAAGAACAATTAGGTGAATTAACTTTGTGTATGAATTTTCCCAACAACTGCCACCAGCTTTTAATTTGTATTCTATTAAAAAAGTAGGTAAAATGGAATATCTTACAAAAATTAATTTTAGAGCATTAGGAGAATAGGAAACATTAATGTTTTAAATTCAAATACATTCTTTATCCACATTGAAGAAAAATAGGCTATTGAAAGATAAACCATAAGGGCTGAAGGGAAGAAAAAGAGCACTGTGCAGCGCACCTACCCAGATAAAGGAAGGTGGAACTGTGCTACTGCCACCTGCATGCCACCTGCCTGTACCATGCACATCCTGTGCTACAACTTGGAAATGCCACCTGCTCGCACCGTGCATGCTGTGTGCTACGACCTTAAGCTTTGCTTCCCAGGCTCAGTCCTCCAGATGCATTGGGACCAGAGAGGTTGGAGTTAAGTCAGAGGAGAATGGCCACTAACTGAGGGAAACACTGACCAAGGGAAGGGCTGACCACCACTGCCCCTGTGGCCCACAGATATCTGAGCTGTGGCTACTGCCTGTGAACAGCCCCTGCAGAAAAAGGAGTCAGGAGGTCCAGCAGATGGCATAATGGCTACGTTGCTAGACTCCCATGTAGTCAATCGTGGTTTGAGTCCCAGACCCAGTGGCTTAAACTCACACAGGGTGCATGTCCAAGATTCTGAGAGGAGAATGGAGGAGAAGCGATTGTGGCGTGGCCATCACCTCCCCCCCCCCCCCCCCCGGGGGGGTGATTTCTTGCTTTCTATCTCTCTGTCTCTCTCTGTCTTTCTGGTGAGTGCATGCATCCTATAGCAAAAACTTCTCAAAAAGAAAGAAAGAGAGAAAGAAAGAAAAGAAAAGAAAAGAAAAGAAAAGAAAAGAAAAGAAAAGAAAAGAAAAGAAAAGAAAAAGAAAAGAAGAGAAAAGAAAAGAAAAGAAAAGAAGAGAAAAGAAATAAAAAGAAAAAGGAGTCAGGTAGGACTGTCGGAAGGCTGGCAGAAGTTTACAGGGACCTCTGGTTTGTGTGATTTCTGCTTGCCAAAGGCTGAGGCCAATGAAGCTCTAGAATAAGTCTCTCTATACCTCTCCGAAATAAGAAAAAGGAGATAAATTTCTCTCTGAAAATTCAAACTTCAAAAGTCCCACTGTAGATTCCAGCACTCGTACCCACAGAAGAACAGGGAAACTGGCATGTACCTACCACACACTGTAGGGATGCACAGTAGCATACAACTCTGGAAACATACTCTTAAAAAAAAATTAGGAAGAAGTGAATAACTCACCCAATGCCTAAATTTTAAGGCAGAGTCACAAGAAATATGAGGAAAAGTAGGAAATATCTCTTCACCCAAAGGAACACAACTCCTCACAAACAATGGATAAAATAATTTTTTTAAAAATCACAGAAATGTAAGAAAAATAATTCAGATTATTCCTTGTAATGAAACTCAATGAGATGGGAGAGAAAATGGAAAACCAATTTCAGGAGATGAGAAAATCATTCCATGACTTAAAGGAGGAATTCCATAGAGAGATGCACTGAAAAAAGCATAAAACAGAACTTACGGAGATGAAGAACACAGTACAGGAAATCAAACCTCCTTTGAAAGTATTAACAGAATATCAGACCAAGTAGAAGTAAGAATCCCGACCTTGAAGACAAAACTTCCAATTTGCAAGACCCCCAAAATAAAGGAAAAATATATTTCTTTGGGGGGGGGAGAGGTTTTTTGCTACAGGGCGCGTGCACTTGCCAGAGAGACAGAGAGAGACAGAGAGACAGAAAGTGAGAAATCACCCCCTGGGGGGGTGGCCATGATGCAATCCCTTCTCCTCCACTCGCCTCTCAGGATCTTGGGCATGCATGCACATGCACCTGGCGTGAGTTTAAGCCACTGGGTCCGGGACTTGAACCACAGTCGAATACATGGGAATTCAGCGACATAGCCATTACGCTAACTGCTGGTCTCAGGAAAAATAATTATTAAAAATGAAGACAAAATACAAAAAAATTTTAGATAACATTAAACAACCAAATATCCACATAATGGATATTTCAGAAGGCAAAGAGAATAGAAAATCTCTTTAATAAAATATTATCTAAAAATAATTGGAATAATAATAATAATAATCAGGAAAAATAATGAAAAGCTATTGGATGATGAAATGGGGATTTTAATGTCTCTGTATTGACTGATATGCATGGTATTCCTTCTGGAAAAAGAAATGTAATACACTGTAAAGTTATAGGTGATTCAATGTAATATAAACAAGATTATGATGATAATAAATAAATAAACTCTAAAAAAATTGTCTAAAACTTTTTCTAATCTAGAGAGACACACAGATATGCAAATCTAGGAAATATAAAGAACACCAGATAGATTCAACAAAAGAAAATCCTCCTCAAGGCATATCATAGCCAAATTGGTAAAAGTCAAAGACAAATACAATATTCTAAAAATGGCAAGAGAGGAATGTCAATTACTTACAAAGGTTATCCTATTAGACTAACATCGAATCTCTCAACTGAAACAATTAAAGCAAAGAAATAATAGGAAGACATATTTAAAACTCTAAAATAAAAAAATAAACTCAGCCAAGAATATTATACATGACAAGATTATTCGTCAAATGAAAAGGAGAAATAGAATAATTCTCAGATAAACAAAAGCTGAAAGAATTTACCAGCACTAGACCAGCTCTTCAGGAAATACTTCAGAGAATACTATTTTGAGAAAATGAAAGGGAGACAAATAGAAATAAGAGAATACAAAACAACTCACAAAATGAATAACAAAATGGCAGAGATAAGTCCACACATATTGAAAATAATGATGAATGTTAGTGGATTAAATACCTCATTAAAAGACACAGATTAGTTGAACAAATAGAAAAGTGGAAACCCTTTATATATTGCTCAAAAAACACAAACAAAAACAACAACAAAGGAACAACAACAGCAACAACCAACACACTTCACTGCTAAGACATACATAGATTGAAAGTGAAGACCTGGAAAAAGCCATTTCATGCAAATATAAATCAAAAGAAGGCTTAAGTGACAATACTGATAACAGGCAAATTAGAATTTAAAATGAAACTGTAAAAAAAAGACAAAAGACATTATATAGTGTTAAAAGATCAATTCACCAAGGACATATAACAATTATGTTTTAGTCACCCAACACTGGGGCACCCAAATATGTAAAAGATACTGCTATATCTGAATGGAGAGATAGACTGTAACACACTAACTGTTGAGGATTTCAACATCTACTCTCACCACTGGATAGGTCATATGGACAAAAACTAGTCAAAGAGACACAGGAGCTAATTGATAATATAAATCAAATGAACCGGAAAGACATTTATAGAACATTTCACCCAACAACTACAAAATACACATTTCTCTCAACCCACCAGGAACATTTTTGAAGACAGATCACATAAAAGGACATAAAAAAAGCCTTTACAAATTTAAAAGTATGGAAACTGTATTCAGCATCTTTGACTACAATGGAAGTAAACTTGAAATTAACTAGAGAGGCATCTCTTGAAATTACACAAGTACATGGAAACTAAACAATCTGCTTCTGAACAACTTCATAACTACTGAAAAAATTAGGACTGAAATTTATTGAAACCAATAATAATTAGCACATGACTCTCCATAACTTTTGGGACACAGCAAAAGCAGTCATAAGAAAGTTTATAGCAGTTAAGTGAACACAAGAAAAATATAGAAAGGTGGCAAATAACCTAACAATGTGTCTCAAGAAACTGGAAAAGCAACAACAACCAAACACCAAAAAATATCAGAAGAAAATAAATAATAAAAAAGAGCCTAAATAAATGAAATAGAGAATGAAAAGAAATATATATATATATATATATATATATATATATATATATATAAATTAATTAATTTATGAAACAAGCAACCAGCAGTTAGTGTAATGGTTATGTTGCTGGACTCCTATGTAATCGACCGTGGTTCGAGTCTCGGACCCAGTGGCTTAAACTCACGCTGGGTGTGTGTGCGTGCATGTCCAAGATCCCGAGAGGAGAAAGGAGGAGAAGGGATTGAGGCGTAGCCACCATCCCCCACCCCCAGGCAGTGATTTCTCACTTTCTGTCTCTCTGTCTCTCTCTGTCTTTCTGATGAGCACATGCACCCTATAGCAAAAACCTCTCCAAAAAAAAAAAAAATAATAATTAAAAAAATAATGAAACAAAAAGTTGGTTTTGAGAGGATAAACAAAATTGTCATATTGTTAGCTAGGCTAATCAGAAAGAATGGAGAAAAGAGCCAGAAATAAATAAAAATAAATAAATAAAATATAAATAAATAAAAAGTAAATAAAATCAGTAACAAAATAGGTAATATTACAGCAGATACATAAGAAATAAAAAAGAGTCATCAGATAATACTATGAGAGACTATACACCAACAAACAAGAAAATCTAGAAAAGATGGGCAAATTTCTGGACACACACAATTTTCTTAGATTGAACTATGAAGAAATAGAAAGCTCTAATAGACCAATAACAAGCAATAAGATTGAATCAGTGATAAACAGTCTAACAACAAGGAAAAACCCAGTTCCAATGGCTTCACTTCTGAATTTTACAAAACTTTTAAAGAATAGCTAACCCCAGTTCTCCTCAAGCTATTTCTAAAGACCCAAAAGAAAGGAACTCTTCAAAACTGATTCTACAAAACCTCCAACATCTTGATACCAAAGGCAGACAAGGACATAACAAACAAAACAAAAGAAAATTACAGACTAAATATCCCTGATGAGAACAGATGAAAAAAATCCTCATTAAGATACTAGCAAATCAAATTCAACAGCACATCAAAAATATTATACACCATGACCAGGTAGATTTTATCCCAGGGATACAGAATGGTTCAACATTCACAAACCAATAAATGCAATACATCACATTAACAGAAGGAAAGATAAAAACCATATGATCATATCAATTAAAAATCATATGATAAAATACATCCCTTTATGATAAGACTTTCAGAAAAAATAGGTACAGAAGGCACATTTTTCAATACAATAAAAGCCATTGCTAATATCACACTGAGTGGGGATAAATTTGAAGACTTCCCACTTAAACCTGGAATGAGAGAGGACTGTCCACTTTTTTCTCTCCTTTTCAGCATAGTACTGGAAGTCATAGCTGACACAATTAGAAAACAGAGAAAAATAAAAGACATTTAAATAGAAAAAGAAGTTAAATTATCCCTATTCACAGTTGACATGATTATATGCATAGAAGATCCAAAAGAATATGTGAAAAACTCCTGGAAGTGAGAAATGAATTTAGTAAAGTGGTAGAATACGAAATCAATATATAAAAATATTTACAACTTTTATACACTTGAAACAATGAACAGACTAAGGCAAAATTGAAGAAAGCAATCCCACTTACAATAGCTGCACACAAATAAATACTTAGGATATAAAACCACCAAAGAGGTGAAAGACCTGTACAAGGAAAACTATGAAAAACTGAAAAAAGAAATAGAGTATGATATCAAAAGAAAAAAAGAACAAAAGAAAAAGGAAGAAAGGAAGGATGGGAGAAGATATCTCTTGCTATTGGATAGGAAGAATCAATATAATAAAGATGTCAATTCTATTCAAATTAATTGACAAATTCAATGCAATTCCAAATTACATTCTTCACAGAAATAGAAAAAACAATCATAACATTCATTTGGAATCATAAAAGGCCATATGTCACCAAGGCAATAGTGTGCAAAAAGAATAAAGTAAAAGATATCTCACTACCCAACCTCAAACTATATTACAAAGCTGTGATAATCAAGACAGCATGGTACTGGCACACACACACACACACACACACACACACACACACACACACAAAAATAGACTAATGAAGCATAATAGAGAAATAAACCCCCAAATACAACCAAATGATTTTTGACAGAGCATGACAATGCACAGGAGAAAAAAGTCTTTTCAACAAATGATGCTTGAAGAACTGGATATCTACCTGTAGAAATATGAAGCTAGACCAGTATCTATCACTATTAACAAAGACCAACTCAAAATGGATCAAAGATCTAAATGTAAAATCTTAAACTATAAAACTGCTGGTGGAAAACATACAAGGGATACACCTGAAAACATTGGAACAGGAAGGTTAATTAAATAATAATACTTTTTTTAAAAAAAGAGAGATTTTTGCTATAGGATGTGTGTACTCACTGGAGAGACAGAGGAACACAGAGAGATACAAAGTGAGAAATCACCCCCCAGGGAAGATGGCCATGCCATAATTCTCCATCCTCCTCTCAGGATTTTAGGCATGCATGCATGCACACACACCTGGTGTGAGTTTTAAGCCACCAGGTCCAGTATTCAAACTGAGGTTGACTACGTGGGAGTTTGGTGATGTAACCATTATGCCATCTTCTAGTCCCAAGATTTCTTAAATAATACTCTTAAAGCACAGGCAATAATCCCCAAAATAGGCAAGTGGGATTACATCAAGCTAAAAAGCTTCTGCTTAGCCAAGGAAATAATAATTAGAGTGAAGAGACAACCTTCAGAATGGAGAAAAATATTTGCAAACTGTGCTTAAGGTAAGGAGTGACAAACAGAATACAGAGAACTCAAGCAGCTCACTCACAAGAAAATGAATAATCCAAATAAAAAATGGGCAAATGTGCTGAATAGACAACTGTCTAAGGAAACTATATGAATGGCTAAAATGTATATGAAAAACTGTTAAACATCTCTTATCAAATAAAAAAATCACTTAACTGCAATCAGAACGACTATGATAAAAAAATAAAGAACAAATGCTGGCAAGGCTGTGGTGAAAAGGGAACCTTCCTACACTGTTGATGGAAATCAAATTAGTATAGCCACTGTGAAAATCAATAAGAGGTTCCTCAAAAGCCTATAAATAACACTATCATATATTCAGTAATCCCACTTCTTGGTGTTTACTCAAAGGATAAGAAAACAGTTGAAAAAACACTTGCACATTCATGTTTATGCAACATTATTCAAAATTCACAAAGACTACTATATATCTACTAATCCCACTCCTTGGTATTTACTGGAAGGAAAGGAAAACAGTTGGAAAGACTGTTTATTGACGATTATTCACAACTGCTAAGAAGTGGAATCAACCCAAGTGCCCAAGAATGGACGACTGGATTGAAAAAATGTGGCACATACCCTATAGAATACTACTCAGTCATAAGAGACCCTATAATGTGAAACAAAATGGATGACTTCATGCTAAGCAAAGTAAGACTATGAAGGAAAACATTGTATATCCCTGCTTAATATATACTGAATGTCTACACTATATGATAGAAATAGAAAGATCTGAAGATATAATAGTAGGGAGGACAACTGTAGATTCCAGAGACTGGATAGAAGGGGAGTACATAGTAGAAAGTAGGTAGAAAGGGCTCAGGGAAGAAATACTGAACAGAAGGATAAAAAGTTCTGCTGAAAATTATGTATAAGGTAATATGTTAGATTTGCCTGTCACATAGTGCATGCCTACTTTGAAGATCATACTGTGCACTATAGAGATGTCAGTGATTAAGTGTAAATAAAAAAATCATAAAATAAAAAGGGTAAACCATGAGGATTAAAATGTAGTATTTTGTGTTGGCTCTGAAGCACATCAATTAAGTGCTCTGCATGGAAAGCCAGATCCCACGTGGCCCACCGTGGTTCAAATCCTGACCCCAGATACTTGAAAACATGCCAGGTACGTATGTGTGTGTGTGCATGTCCCAAATCCTAATGGAATGGAGAAATGGAAAAGGGACAGAGGCATAAACTATGAAAATACACTAGAGTTTATTTACATAAAATTAATGTTTATTTTATTCATCTGAAAACTAGAATAATCATAGTTTCTACCTTATAAGATTGTTATGAGAATTAAATGAATTAATAGAGTAATAAGGAAAACTCAAGAGTGCCTGGCACATAAGACCTCAATAAATATTAGTTTTATTATAATTATTAATGACAACAACACATTTAAACAGTAATTTCCATTTCTCCACAAAGTTTAAACTTTTTTTTTTTTTTTTTTTTGGAGAGGTTTTTTGCTATAGGGCGCGTGCGCTCGCCAGACAGACAGAGAGAGACAGAGAGACAGAAAGCGAGAAATCACCCCCCAGAGGGGATGGTCACGCCGCAATCCCTTCTCCTCCATTCTCCTCTCGGGATCTTGGGCACGCACGCACACGCGCCCGGCGTGAGTTGTAAGCCACCGGGTCCGAGACGCGAACCGCGGTCGACTACGTGGGAGTCCAGCGACATAGCCATTACGCTAACTGCTGGTTTTCTTTTTTCTTTTTAATTAAATTTATTTATTTACATTCATTCACTGTACATCATCATCACAAATTCACATCCTTTTTCTCTGTGAATTATCTATTTCTTCTTAAGCCACTCCAGTTCCTTTAAAAGCTACTTCTTTTTTTTTTTTATGTCCAAGTTATTTTTTAAACATCACTAAAAAAGCCAGGTCTTTATTCTCCCTCTGACTGGCTCTGATTTTCTAAAGACTCTGACAGCTACTTCCACAGGCATGCCCTGTGCTCCAGGCACTGTTTCAGTGGTAAACCGGAAAGCCATCCATGGTATTGCAAACATCTTACACTCTTTGAGCATTTATTACTTCTCTAGGTCATTCTAACAGAAACAGAAAGTCTCCAAAAAATAGTAATCATAAATTAGAACAGATTTAGAAAATAAGAATTTAAATAAGCCAGGTAATTCAATAGTTCAATCTTGTCCAAATGCATGGGTGTTCTACATGTTCTGCTGTTATAAAGGTAGTTTAAAAATTAAAATGATTGATCCATCAAGTAGCACAGTGGTAATACAATGCTCTGTGATGCTGGACCCACATGGGAAGGTCTTGGGTTCATATCCTAGGGCATCTCTGTATACTCTGAGCACACATGAATGCCTGTGATCCAAGTTGGATAAGACTGGGGTGAAACATGGGATTAAGGTCCTGTTAAGATATCTGTATCTCTCTCTCTCTCTCATTAAATAAGTAAGTAAATAAATAAATAAATTTTTTTAAATCGAAATGCTAAATGACAAAATAGATAACATACACAGAGCCATGGATTCCCTGCTAACAAATTTCTACACACACACACACACAAAAATTATCAGCATGAATTCTGACAGTAGGTTTTCAACTAAACAGGAAGCAAAAGCTGCTATAAGAATCACACACAACACAAAATAGCTAAGGCTGTTTATATTTCAGTGAAACACAAAACATGGTTGCCAGAAAAAGAGCTATGTAAATTGTTGATGTACACCTTGTGCACTTCAAGCATATCAGACACTGTTATGCATCCTCCGTTTTCCAAACATTTCCCTGAGGAAAATGTATAGACCATTGCTGTTTGAGGAAAGGGATTAAATAGTGAATTTAGGACTTGCTAGGATTGTTGTAGCAAACCTAGAGAATGGGCAAAAGGATTATCATGTTCCTGACAAAAAATGTATCAGTAACATGTGTTATTTAATTTTTAATGACTTCTTATTTGCATTCAATCATTGCACACCTCTATAACTCACATCAATAGAGATCTTTACATTCTTGTGTCTGTCAAGATTTCTTTCCTTCTGCCCTCTCATCTACATTCTACCACTCACTCCTCTCCCCTTACAGAGTTTGGTATCTACACTAGTTCTCCCTACTACTATGTCTTCAGATTTTTCAGTTTCTACTGTACATTGCAGACATTCAGTATATATTGAGTGGGGATATACAGCATTTGTCTTCCATAATTTGGTTTACTTCACTTAGCATCAAATCTTCAGTATTCATACACTTTGTATCAAATGGCAGGGTCTGGTTGTTCCTTATATTGCCTGTAGTGTAGTTATAGTATCTAAGGTGGACATGTATCAACCCACCCACAAAACCTACCAGTCACATTCTCTTCCCATGTCTAGGTTAAAAAATATTGTGGTGACCCGAGGAAATTACCTAATTATTTAAAGCAAAAAGTGGGTAACTTAGGATCAGGTCATCTATCAGTTAGGGTCATGGGTGACAGCTCAGCTCTGCACTGGCCATCACTCTGTAACTCAGCCCTGAAAAGTGGGAAGAAGACACTGTACATACTCCATGGGGAGAGGTGAGAAATAACTCCCATTACAACAACACACTATTGTGTTTTATTATCAGAATTTTAGATTAAATTATTCTGATCAATTATCAGTACAGTTTTTCTCTTGTGCTTTTTTGCTGTATAGATGGAGTCAAAGTTAAATATAGCCCATGGCTTAGTCCTCATCCTGAAACAAGAATTATGAGGCTCGAAAAGTACAAATCATTCTAATAAAACAAGTCAATACACTTAAAAAAAAAAAAAGTATAACAAATCTTACCTGAGCTCCTGGATTAGAGAATTCATCGGCACTGCTGGGGGTGGGGGAGAGGGAGAGAAAAAAGAAGACTCAATCAGTTAAAATTTTTCAAGGCTGTATGATGGAAACTTCACCAAACAAGTGGTAAGAACCAATGAATGATTAGTAGAGATTCTATTTGGTCTCTTACTGGGTGAATTGATTTTTGTTTCCTTTTCCTGTTCTTTGAAGGTTAAAGAAAAGATTAATATAGTGCGAATAGAGGAATTCTGGGTTTTGTACTTTGGAAGAGCCTGGAATCTGGCAGGCATGCACTGGACTTTCCGAGTACTTGTCGTTTTTTTTAAAGATTTTTACCATAGGGTATGTGTGCTTGCTGGAGACAAAGGGAGAGAGGGAAAGTGAAAAATCACCCTCTGGGTGTATGGCCATGCTGCAATCCCTTCTTCCCATTCTTCCCTTGGGATTTTGGGTATGCACATGCACCCAATATTTTTTCTCAAGTTGTTGGGTCTGGGATTCAAACCAGAGTCAGTAGTCATGTGGTATCCAGCACCTTAATCATCACATGACCTGCTGGCCCCGAAGTACCCGTCTTTATAGATTCATTTAAAACTTACAGGATCATGATGGACTTAAATCTTTTAAAATAAATTTTAATTTTATTTATTAGAAAATTATTCAAAAGGATTCCAATATCACATTTTTACTGATATTAAAGTAGTGTTCAGGGGCCAGCAGGTGGTATATTGGTTAAGTTGCTGGACTCCCACATGGCTGACTATGTTCGAGTCCCAGACCTGGTGGCTTAAGGATCATTCTGGCACATGTGTGTGCATGCCCAAAACCCCCAGAAGAGAGGATAATGGAAAAGGGATTGCACCATGGCCATCCCATCTGGGGAATGATTTCTTATTTTCCCTGTCAGTGTCTCTCTCTGGCCAGTGCACATACCTGATTAGGGGGGAAGGGATGTTCAAATAAAACTGGCAAGAGGTGAGTTGATAGTGAAGGAGTAGTGCAATTGGACCCACATTGGAAGGTCTTTGGTTCATGTCCTAGGACCTTCTGGTATACATCAGGTGTATGTGCACACACCCATGACCCAGACTGGCCAAGGCTGCAAATAGATCATCACAACAAGAAGATTTTTTGGGGGGTACTGGTCTCTGTGTCTCTGTCTCTCTCATGGAAAAAATAAATAGATGAAAAATTTAAAATGGGAAGTAAAATTGGCAAAGCTTTGCTAAATAAAATCTTGTCCCCCTTATTCCATAAGCCTCCTACACAAAGTAAGGGGAAGGTAAGTTTCAGCTACGTCAATATCAACAAGCATAAAAATGAAGAACTTATAGAAAAAGAGCTTTGATGTTTCTGACTGAAATGAGGGGACTGGAGAAGCTCATGTTTATAAATACCTGCCTACACAGGATAAGCAGCATATCGGGAGAGACAACAGGTGGTCTTAAAGATTACTCATGCTTCATGAGAAACAGTTGTTTTATTTCTAGAAGAACATTTTGGCTGTACTTAGGGGTATAGATGCACGTGCCAAAAGAATGTGCATTCCAAAATGAATTTTGCAAATTAAAAGACCCACATTTTAAAAGCAAGATAGTGTGCTTTAGAGGACAAAGTAAGAGATTCGAATAATCCAAATACAGTCTCTAGAATGTGGATATTATTGCAAACCTGAGCTTGTTTTAAGTAATAAAACAAATTGTTTTTGTTAATCTTGTATTCTATTGAAAAGCATGCTGTATAAAAATTTAGTGCTTAGAAATACTGGGCCAGAAGCTGGCCCTGTAGCCTAGTGGTTAAGGTAACTGGATTCCACATGGCTGACCATGGTTTGAATCCTGGCCCAGCAGCTTGAAAAAGATTCCAAATGTATGCATATGTGTGCCTATAATCTCAGTAGTATAGAGAAGCAGAGGAGAGGGGATTGGGCCAGGGCCACATTGGGCTGGTGCTTTCTCCTTCTCCGTCTCTCTCTGCTCCTCTCTGGCAAGTGCACATGCTCTCAGGCAATAAAGGAATGAAAGAAAGAACCATCGGGCCAGTCGTGGTGGTGCTGCCAGATGTGGTTTTCTAAGACACTGATCCCATGTGGAAGGTCATGGGGTCAGTTCGTGGGCTGACCCATGCGTGTGGGATGTGGGCACATGCCCTTGATCCTGGCTGGCTAGGAAGGTGGTGAGGAAGGATCCCAGTGAGAGACTGTTGAAGGTGCCCATCCATCCCCCACTATGTCTCTCACTCTCATGAAATAAATAGACTTAAAAAAAGAGTAAAAACTGAATCCTGAATATTATGATACATGACGTGGTTCATTTAAACTGAAACCGAAAACTAATACAGTGTACAACTTTGGGTAGGGAAGAGTCCTGTATGGAACGTTATTCTGCATTTTGGTTACCATGGCTAATGATAACCTTGGTTACATTTTAACTAAAAAGCAAAAACAAATAAACAAACTCTTGAATATAGGGATCCTGGACTTTGCTCCAACAGGGGTTAACTACCTTGACTACATATATAGACATACATGTTCTCTACTGAGAACACCCACTCAACTGGGCCTTTTCGACAGTAAATGCCAAACCCTCCCAGAGGAGCACAGGCAGCTCCACGCCTCAGCCCTTCCTCCGCGATGCGGACTCAAGGACCAGGTGTGGTAGGAAGCAGCTAGCCAGCCCGAGTGATTTCAGAGGCCATGGTGAGCTTACAGTTTCCCACTTAGAATTAAGGGTCACACAAATATAGCTAATTATAATAAAAGTTATTTTCCTTAAGGGGCATTATTGCCAGTCAATCCTGTTTTCCAGATGTTTAGATCATCCAGGGCCTGTTTATATTTCAATATTACATTACCATCTGTTGGTTACAAAAAGAGAAGGATAACCGACAAGTTAAACCTTCCAAACATTACTTTGCAGAGCTGCAGGAAATTCCCAGCAGGGACAATCAAAAAACAAACATCGTCATTTCACTTGAACTAAGTTTAGATTGGGAGCCACTAAACCAGCTCATGTAAAACTCAAAGCCTGCTTTGGCAATAAACCAATCCGCCTGCCTGTTCCCTTGGCTGCTAAAGGTCATGTCCATAACTTGAAGGTGTCCGAAAGCATCCTGCTCTTGCAAAACCTTATGGTGTTTTGCATGATGTCCAAATCCACTCACGATTGCAGTTTGTAAAAATTAGCATTATACACTACGTGGACTTTTCCAAGTCTTAAATCCTGGTTCACAATCTTATGCCTCTCAAGGCCCAGAACCAGTGCCCTGGCTCAGTTTGAAAACCAAACAAAAGGAGGTCTGAGGAAGCCGTAACCATCCTGACTGCACGTCTGGGACTGAGCTTTGGAATGCCTGTACTTCCTGGCGGTTGGACACAGGGTCACAGAACACGTTTGCTAGCTCACCTTCAGTTCCTTGAGTGCGAGAACACAGCGTTTTATCTTCAGCTTCTGTGTCCATCTGCAACATGAACACAAAGTCCTGAGGTCAATCCTCTGACATTGACCAAAATATGAAAACATGTAATTAAAAGTTGTGAAGGTCATCATGAAAAACAGAGGAGCGTTCCACGCTCTTGAATCACACTCTGCTCTGCGGGGATAAAACTGCGACTGCCCTTGCATACCACTAGTGTTTCAAATACATCCATAGACGTGGAAAGCAGAGGGAACAGTGACAAGAGGGCACACATCCTTGTCCACAAGTGTTTGCCGGTGATTCAAACATTTGTGCATTGCAAAGGTAGAAAAAGCACCTTCTCATGAACCATGTCTGTGAAGGAGAGCCTCGGTTGCCAACCCAAAAGATTTTGGACTGATTTATTGAGATCTAAGTCCTTTACATTTCTAGACCCTTTCTGACACATACTTATTTCTAGGTTGGAAAAAAGAATCCCCTGCGTAAAAAAACGTGATGAAGGCAAACCCCCGAAACACATCCCCAAATACCATTGGTAATTTGGATTATTGATGTATGTTTACTCCCAGAATTCCAGGATTGGAATCTGGTAGCAATCCCCCCGGTGTGTAAGGAAGGTGAAATGTGAGCGATGTGTGTGTCAGTATCAAATCCCCGAAGACATCATCACTAAATACAGACATGTAACTACAGAAATGAAATCAAACAGAGGCAAAGACTTCAGAAGCCAGTTTCTGCAGACTCCCACCCGACTACTCCCACCCAGTTCAGTAGAATCTGCTGACCATCTCATCATTTAATTCACTTCTGCACATTATCTGAAGGAATTCTTAAATAAGGGCGCGTTTTCTGCTTGTGGAGAGTCAGAGGCAGAAGGTGCTGTCCGCGCTGCCCGTGCTGAAATTCTGACACCAGCACGAGGCGGTGTGAGTGCAGTGGTGTCGGGAGCCGCGAATCCGCTCTCAGAGGCTGAGTTGTGATTGAAGGCACTGACCTGCCATAGACTTATAATAGGGGAGCAGGTGTGGCAATGATGGACTTTAATTTCCTTTAATAAACCTTTTATGTGCCACACTTTTACTGCCATTCGGCGCTCTCCAAGGTCCTGCACATAATAGGTTCATTACTTTTGATTACTATAGTCTATTGAGACAAACAACTCCAGAACACACTATATATTATGTTCAGTTAAACCAATATAGACTATTTATCCATTGTGCATTTTTTCACCTGCAACACTACAGACAAAATTAACGGCAGCGCTCGTAAGCTAAAACTATTAAAACCACCAGAACTCTTTTGTCATCATTTCATAATAAACACCACACCGATCATGGAACTGTTTTTTAAATTAGCAAACAAAAAGTATTCACTGCAATTGCTAACCACAGTGGCTTTCATCTAAGTAAAATGGTCCATTGTTATGAATATTTTAAAACTACCCAATAAGAGAAAACAATGATAAAACAGAGGTGATTCTTTTTTCTGTCGATTTTCCTTCTTTTGAAACCACATGAGTTTATGACAGATGTGACACTGCCTATGATTAAAATGGCTTGGTTGCTCGGGGTGGTGAGCGCCGTGCTGTGAAATCCCCCTTCTCTGTGAGAGTCTCTGTTGCATATAAAGTGGCTCAACTCCTGCAGGCACCCCTCCATGTGCTGAACAAGTAACCAGAGTGAGAGATCAGTGGCGTGTGAGAGCTAGAATGAGAACCGTCAGGTACCTCTGAGGAATCGACTCTGATGGGTGAGCATCCAGACGATGCAGCCTTTGTTCTCCCACCATACAAGTGCTACTAACTCTGAAAAATCCCACAAAGGCAAGGGAAGCCTGCACCCCAGGAGTTCTTTACCTGAAGTGCGGGCTGCAGAGCATGCCAGCAGACACCTGTGGGAGTTCCAGAA
Source organism: Tupaia tana (assembly GCA_026018925.1). Classification (NCBI taxonomy): domain Eukaryota; kingdom Metazoa; phylum Chordata; class Mammalia; order Scandentia; family Tupaiidae; genus Tupaia; species Tupaia tana. Next base: position 6,110,739 of record JAKSZU010000008.1, read on the forward strand.
ACATGCTTACATGCGACCTTCATAACTGCCCCAGGCCTAACTTCCTTTTGCAGTTCAGCTACCCAAGGGCCTGCCATGTGGTCACCACGCCATGCTGCCGCCTCCCCACTAAAGTCCTTGGAAAGAAGACATAAATATTCATGCGCCTTTCCTTGATTGCACTCGGAAGGCTGGTCCCATAATTGCATTTCGTTGAGCTATTGTCCTCTCCTTGGTGTGGCATGCAAGCCCTTCATAAACATCTAAGAGACAGACAGCTCATTCGGAAAACTAGGTTTTCAAATTGAACTTGGGGGTCAAGTTGGAAGAGTGAAATGGATCAAGGCCATAATATAGGAGGGATCTTCAAAAAGTGCATGGAAACGTGTATCATGCATAAATTCTGCATGGACTCCACATTTTTATTGTACCAAAATAAAGTCAGACTTTAATTCCATTTTCCCATGATCTTTTTGAAGTTGCTGCATGCAACCCAACTAGTTTGCATTTCTCTTCTCCCTCACAAGAGCAGAAGTTGCCAAATTCAGTGTCTGGTTTTGTCTTAAGGCCCACTGGGGAGTCAAAGTACCAGAAACCTAAAGCACATGCATTTTTCTTTTGGGAGTGTGGAGAGTTTTCTGTTTGTTTTATTTTGTTATGATCTTACTATGCTGCCCGGGCTGCCCTCCAACTCACAGTCCTTCTACCTGAGTGTCCCGAGTAACTGGGACTGCAAGTACACAGGGCTGGTGGGGGGAGCGCTTTCATGCTCACGTGATCGCTTCCCCTCATAGGTCTTGGTTCAAAAATAAGCCGGTTCTCTAGGACCTCGCATGCAGGAGCTGAAATCTCTAAGCAGTGTTCATTTGGATTATTCTCATGGACTGTAAGACATCACCAATGGTAAACTTAATTTTTGTCAAGTTAAACCTCATCCAATGGCTATTTTGTTCCCAAAATGGGTTATTAAAGGTGGAAAGAGATTTTGACCTCAGGGTGTGTGTTGAATCCTGGAGAGGTTGAACCAATGATCAGCCTTTCAAATTCTTCCAGAATAATAGAAGAAGCTCAAGATGATGGTGTGACTCAGGAAATTGACCAAAATAACGTATCGCAATCCTGAAAATTACATCTCTAGTTGGGAACTTTCCCCCATCCCACCCTCACCCCAGTGGAAAAAGAGACAATAATTTTTACCACTTCAGACCCAAATACTTCTGAAAAGCTGGCGATTAATTTCATACAACTTAATGAGCCATTTCTTTCCTCGGATTTTATTCCTGAGGAATCTGTGCTCCTCCAGACTTCTTAGGGCCTTTCTACAGCTCATCCCATAGCTGATGGGGGAGAGCTACTGAAGGTGCTTCCTGAGACTCCTGCAATGGTTTCCTCCTGGCGTGGACCATCTTCTCAATGCAGATATGCACACGGAGAGAAGCTGGGCTACTTCTACTCCTCCTGATCTGAAACTATGCTAAGAAAGGTTTAGTTTAATCCCTAAGTAGGCACATATTAGTGAATAATATTTATATGGAAGGGAGAAAACAGTGGTTCTTCTTGATAACTAATTCATAAGAAAGCCATGAAGAAAACTATTCAAAAGGCTTCGTGCCCGAATTTCTGGGGAGAGGAGTGAACATAAGGCAAAGTGGCAAGGAGGAAAGAAATGTACAAATAAAGCAGGCTACGAGGGAAAACTTAGGTAAAAGAAGTGCAAGAACCTACAGCAGAGGGGTCAGAGGTGGCAATTAATTTCACACAACAGCGATGAAACGTGGCACTCTGTGCACTGCAAAGCTGACCCATGTGGGAAAGTTTGGGGGTTGTATCTGGATACCCTCCTGAGTACACCAGGAGGGTGTGGCAGGCATGTGCCATGATCCAGGGCTCGGGGAGGCTAGGGGTGGGTGATGGCGTGAAGATCCTGTTAGGGAGTCTCAGTCTCTCTCTTGCCTATGGGAGAAATAAATAAACATTACTGTATACTTTGAAAACTGTATACAGTTTTAAAAAGTGCTCTCCTGGTCACTTGTTCTTGACTGTGCTTTCTTACCAGAGTTTACACCAGGGCAATATGAGGGTCTCCTCCATATCACAGACACAGATTTGATACATTCTTTAGTGCTGAAGAGGAAGTCCTGCAATTACTGCTTCAGCTCAGGGAGAGATTAAAGGAGCAGGACACAGAATCCATAACTCAATTTTGCTTTTAGTCCTGCAAGTCAATTACTGCTGTTGGAGAGATTCAGTTCTCTTTGATTTTATTTTTCACTCAAACTCTTATTTTAACATAATGAAAACAAAACTAAACAAATGCACAACTCTCCAAGTAAATATTTAATCACTTCTTAAAAGTTGGATAAAATAAGTCTTTTGGTAATGTTGAAGTCTTGTTTCTCCTCTCAACCAAGTTCTAGACACCAATCACCCAGGCATATATTTATAATACACATTTAAAAGTAGTTCCGAAATTCTTACTAAGTCATGGTGATGACATAGTTTTGAGAACTTTCTGAAGTGCTTGATGATGATGATGATGATGATGAGAGAGAGAGAGAGAGAGCACCCCCTCAGTGGGACATGGCTATGCCACAATCCTGTTTCCTCCTTTTCTCCATCCTGCCAGGATTTGGGGCATGCACACGTATACGCTCCATCCTTGGAGGGAGATCTCCTTTTAAGAAATCATTTTTTTAAAAAAATGAGGAAGCAAAACCAAGGAAGCTGGAAAAGGATCAGCCCAGGAAGAGAAGTCAGTAGATGATACAGGGCCTTGAAATAAAGTTTGTCCAGACCGAAGAACAAGGAACCCAACACTGAGTGGCCTTCCTGTCTGAGATTCTGGCATCATTTCGTTCTAGACACAGCTTTGCAACTGTCTAAAGCAGGAGCAAAGACACTTACCTGCTACGCAAGTCAGACCTGGGAGGAAAATCAGCTGCAATACTAAATAAAGCCTTAGGGAGAGGAAAACTAAGAAAAACTATGTTTTTCTCGGTTCTTGCGTTCGTTCTTACTTTTCCAGTTTCCTTTCATACTTTTTTTTTTAATTACTCAGGAAGGATAGGAGCAGTCAAAAAGTAACCTTTATTAAAAATCCGCACTCTAACAAAAAGTTTTTACGCCATCCAGGGAGACATAATTTTCTGAACTTTTCCTCTTTATTTTGGTAAATGGTATACTTGATTTCAACTCTCTGTTCCTGTGTGTCTCTTACTGTCTTTGATTTAGTACAGAAAGCAGAAGAACCCAATGCTATGTACACTTTAAATATACGATCATTCTCCTCGCCTCTCTCAACCCCTCCTACCTCTCACGAGTACCGAGCCTAACAGGAAAAAGAGACACAGTCTCCAGCAGGGTAAGTGCAGTTCTCTGGGAATCAGCTCTGCCCGAGGGCAGCGGGCATGCACTGTCCCCACAGAGGAGACGATTTTCACGCGGCCTTTTCTAGTCACTCGAAGACGCGCTGCAGTACCAGAAACGTGAGACCTGAGACGAGTGTGGGTAGTGTTATACGGGGGATGATTTATTTTGATTCTCACTTCTGGTTTCTGAGTTGTCACGGCTGTTGTAGACTTCATCCTGCAACTTTGTACAACTGGCAATGCTGAACACAAACCAAAGCCATATGTTTGTGTCCTTTTGCCAAACGGCTCCAGCAAATAGTTCTATTATTCCCTTAGGTAACCGACATGTGCCAAGGATTTCTATTAGTCGCCGTGGCATGGCCTCAGAGTCACAGCTTTGTGACATTGGGGGGCCATCGCCAGATTTATGAGTTAGCAGAGGATGTTTTGTGTGGATTTTTAAAAATATGCCCTGTTTAAAGATAACTCAGAGCAAGTAGCATAGCAAAAAGGCCTTCGAGTTTTTTTTTTTCTTGCTGATATTTTGAGATGCATCTGTTGCAAAACATGTAAATGTTAGGAAACAAGCCCCTGACATACAGATAGGCTATTTTACATAGATTTTCCCCATGGACAACTCAGTTCCTTACTTTTCACTGTTTGTAGTAGTTAACTCTAGAAGTTACTAAAGTGCTTTTAAAATATCTCCCTTATTGACTCTTAAGCCTTAAGCAAACTAATTTCAGACACAAATGAATTCAAATCAGATTTTTAAAACTATTTTAACAATAGACTTTTCTTTAAGAGTAAGCCTGTGTGAATACATCACACATATCAATCAATATGCAAAAAGATTGTGGGCTCGGTGGACATCATCTATATAATATCTTAAAATATTAAATGGATTGTACTTCTGACCAAAAAAAATCACAATTCTAAATTCAGCACTAATAAGAAATTTTAATGCAAATCCGCAGAGATAAAGCACTGTTCTAGAGGCAGGCATTTGTGTAAATTCTTTGATTGAATTCATTTTCTTACAATACAGTCTATTCTTTTATTTTAAAAAGTTTATTATTTATTTCTTCTATGAGAGAGATGGAGAGAGAAAGACAGACAGACAGGTACAGTGTCCTCATGCCGTGATCCACCCAGCCAGGCTGGCCCCCAGGTCACAAACACACGCGGGCATGCCAGGGGACGTCTAGGGTGTGAACTCAGGACTTACCCACGTGGGTCCCGCTACATTGCTGTATGCCATCGCCTGGCCCCCAGTGCTCTTTTTAATAAGTCAAATGTCTCACCTCTCTCCTTCCCCAGGTGACTCGTATACCAACTCAGTTTGCCCTGTTCCGTCAGAGTGACTAGATATTTTTGTCCGATTTAGTGAGAAATCCTGAAATTCATTCTATTAAGATAAAAACAGAAGAAGGAAGCATATTAAGCTGGAAAAATAAATAAAAGGCTAGTAATAAACATGAAAGTCAGTAATTAGCAATGTGTTGATACTTTTACCTAGCATACGATTATACTATGCTACAAAGTGAACATTTTTATACCACATATCAATGTAAAAACCATTTTTCTTCTTTTAAAGGTAAGTTAAATTCATTTTTGTCTTCATGATCTATGTATATTGATATAAAATCTTCAGTTTAGTTGAAGAATTGTATAGGAGAGACTCTCAAGTATTACTACTACTATTTTCATGTTAGTTTTTATTTTAGTTATTCTTATTTATTTCAGTCTTTTTGTCATAAGGCAAGTGCACTTGCCAGAGACAGAGAGAGGGAAAGTAAGGAATCACCCCCAGGGAGGGTGGCCATGCCACAATCCCTTCTCTTCCATTCTCCTCTCAGGATTTTGGGCACACATGCACAGTTGCCCGGCGTGTTAACCCACTGGATCCAGGACTTGAAGTGTGGATCCAGCACCTTAACCACCACAATACCTGCTGTCCCCACTATTATTTTTATTTTTAATCACTGGAAGATGTTTAAACAGAACTTAGGAGGTACTATACTCAAGAATTCTCAGAAGACACATTCAAAATGTTTCCTTTTCTTATATAGGGGATCTCTGTAATGAGGCCATCATAAAAGGCTAATCTCTCTGCCCGTGACCTCCATGCTTCCCAAGGAAACAATCTGCCCTCAGCCCACTTCGTGTTCAGTCTCAGTACCCCGACCTACGCTACCTCTGTTTGGCCCCTGGGATGGTTTCCATCAGGCTCCTTGGCCTGTGAGAAAAAACTAGGAAATCCAACGTAGCGTCCTCAGCATACCAGAGAGGGCCTGCTTACACAAATGCCACATACATGTACACGCACTGAAAATGTTTGTATCTGGCAATTTCAGTACTTGAAAGCGCAAGCTACCAACCTTCCTTGCAGATTTCTATCTTTCTGTCTTTAGCCTTTGCAGTACACAGAGGTGCCGGCTTTTTAACCATAGATTTCTGTATTACTTGTAGGCTTTGACCAGACATTAAGCAGATGGTTCTTCAACTCAACTCAGCAACTATAGTTCCTGGGGAAAAAGGGGGGTAGAAGTCTCTCAAGCGATAGAGCAGATTACTGCACATAATGTAATCATTGAAAAGTAGCACAGGAGCTTGGGAATTCTTAGTTTGTGTTTGACTGCAACTTAAGGGGGGGGCACTTTCTCTACAAATGGTTGTGGCCTATTCTGCTGCACTCTCAGTTCAGCGAGAGTTCTGAGGCTTTCCACCTGCCTATTCCCCTTTGTTTGCCGTACACTAACCTAAAACAAAAGATCCTGGAAAACAGTCACACTGGTGAACAAAGCTCTTTCTAAATCCTGAAAGTAATGGCTTTTTGTCTAATACCCTATCGTGTTATGTATTTATTAGCAATACATTTTCCATTTATTTTCTCAAAGATTGCCAATAAAGAACTGAATCACATAAGGGAGCCGCTGTAAAGCCTCCGAGTTCCCTAATGTCACACTCATTAGCATCCGAATAAGCACACAGCAGCACATCATCTGCACAATTGCAATTTTTTACTACTTTTAATAGCGTTTCTCAAAGGGCTCATTTTCAACTTTCTTCAGTGGTTAGTTGGTTCTCAGGGGAAAAGGAGCTTCCTGACGCTCACAGCTTCCACTCAACAACCCGGCCGTTTGCTGTCAGAGGCATCAGCCCTCTGCCCTAACCCCATCTGCTGCGGCTCCCCTCCCGGGGGACGAGAGTTAAGGCACACAGCTGAGATCTGCTTGGAGAAGTGCACAGAGGGCGCCACAAAAGAGAAGTTTAGAAATATGATTTGACACACGAGGGCTCCTGAATTCCAAGCACACCGAAACCAAATGGGAGCCAGGACCCTTCAGGGCTCTCCCTGGGGGGCGTCCGTCATTAGTGACTCCACCCGCCTGCTTCTTGGGAGCCCAGATACCAGAAGGAATCTTCACTGAAATCAGTTGCCTCTAGTCCCTGCACATGTGCTATTTAAATCAAGGAGGTGCCCCTTAAAAACCCTTTTATTAATTGCCATACTTTCATCTTACTAGCTGACCATCTTAAGTTATTTTAGAAAACTTAAGGACTTACTAAAATGTTCACGGAAAATACATATTTTTGGAGACAGTTCACCTAAGAGTTGAAATTTGAACAAACTCCTAACACTTGCTACTGAGTTTGAGCTCACATCCACCTTGTAGGATGGACACTTCTGCTTTCAAGTTTTTGTTTTTTATGGCAGAGCGGTCTTAAAAGTTAAAACCATATGACGACCAAGGTGCTAGACACCTAATGGGTTACACGGTTCCTAAGTGTGCTCTCTAATTATGACACGGCTTTCCTTGTTCAGCAAAGTCATCAGTGTGCTCCATTTGTCTGCTTCCCTATCTGCCAATAATTAGGAACTCTCAGTCCTTTACCTCTGCTTCATGCGTGAGTACCTGCTTCTGCAAAAGACAGTGCTTTAAACTTATGGTACATGAAATGAATCTGCAGTGTCATTTACACAAACAACAGCAACATCTCAGGGTGTATTAGATTACTCGTCACTGGGTGGGATGAATGATCTGAAATGATGATATCCACGTCAACTGTGTCCCCACAGCAGAGGTCGGAGATTTCTTTCTTTTTCTTTTACTTTACTTTTCTTTTTTCCCTTTTTTTTTTTTTTTTTTTTTTTGTTGTTGTTGTTGTTGTTGTTGAGAGAGATGTGCTCACCAGAGAGACAGAAAGCAAAAAATCCCCCCCCCCCCCCAGGGAATATGGCCATGCCATAATCCCTTCTCCTCCATTCTCCTCTTGGGATTTTGGGCATGCATGCACATGTGCCAGGCATGGGTTTTAAGCCTTTTGGGTCTGCAACTTAGGTCAACTAGGAGGGAGTCCAGCGACATAACCATTACGCCATCTGCTGGTCCCACATAGATTTCTTACGCTTCAAAGGGGTGTGCTATTTGAGGCCGGACTGTAGTGCCATGGTAATGCAATGCGGTGAGAGGCGGACCCACAGGGGAGGGGCCCGGGACCACATACAGAGAGCTCCCGGAGCAGGCCATACACAAATGCTCTCCTGACCTGGGGCTGGCGAGGCTGTGGTAGGTCATGGCACAGAGACTTTGCTGGGGGTGCTCTGTCTCTTTCTCTCATTCTCTGTCTCTTTCACTCACAGGAGAAAGGAAGAAATAGACTTAAAAAAAAAAGGATACAAAATACATTCTTTAAATACGCTCAACTCAAAGTGAAAAATTTGGTGAAAGGGCAAATGAACTTAAACTGAAATGTACAACAGGATGGTTATACCATAAGGTAACTAATAGGAGGTCAAGTCCCTGTGGGAATTTGCCTGCAGAGACCAGATTTCTCTCAGTCAGGAAGTACATGACAGAGTTGTCTCAGAAGTCTGGAATGTTAATACAACCTGCTCTTAGAGTCCGTGTCTTAACTAGTAAACCCAAGACTATTTGCTGCAGTATTGCTATACCTTGAGGCCACATCTCCACAACTTTGAACAGTTTAATCACTTAATCACTCATCACCCTGAGCGCCTCACCAATTGTTCATTAATTGGAATTATAAAAATGAGGGATTATCCTTGCCTGATTTTTTATTTTTTTGAAAGCTAAGACAAGTTCTTTATAGTCCTAAGTTTCCAGATTTATTTCTTATATTAATCAGTATGATAATTTAAGTTAGAGTCAAGTTTTGTATAAATCTTTGATGATATCTTCGATGGGAAAGACAATGAAATTCTTCACTTTTCCACTTGGCCTTTTGCTCCGTGAAATTTCTAATGAAAATTTAAACTCTTTATTTGGGAGTTTCTAATCAATGAGCTATAGAATTGGTTTCTCCATTATGGAAAGAGATTATATATTTAGAAACCAGAGCACAAAAGTAATATAAGCCTATGGTGCTTTCTATTTATGCCGTCAAAAATGACTTTCTTCTGCTTGGTTCTCCAGGTAGAATTAGAGAATATGCTTCATTGGCTAGAGAAAATGAAGATGACTAGTGAGGTCATTTAAGATGTTTTAGGCAAAGAAAAACACTGTTTATTGGCCACAAGCTTTACTTTTATCACCAGCTGATAATTATGCTCCTGATCACAGCAGGAACAGAGAAAAAGAGCTTTGGCGAAACTAGAGCCACTCTGCTGAAAAAAACAGTGCTCACACAAAGTGGCCAGTGGTTTGAGTTACGTCTAGGGAAGATATTTCAGATTTTAAATCATAGCTTATTCAACTAGCCAAATCCATTGATAGTGGCAATCAAATTACTTTCATGATCCATTTTTAGTATTTGTTGCTTTCTGGAGTATTCGAACTGAAGTTCAAATATACACAAAACTTTGGGTCACTCACAGTTAGTTATTTTAAAAGAAAAATGAAATAAGCTTTGTCAAACCATGTGCACAATTTCCATTCATGGATTTCATTCATTTTGACTGGTTTGCCTGGCTTTTTGAAATCTGCCCTGTGGAATATTTCAAAGAATTTTAAGTACAGGGAGTGCTATAGCAACTCTGATCTCCTTCCAGAAAATACACTTTTTTGCTTTGTAGATTGTTGAAGTCATACAGAATCAAATAACTCCTGGTTCCCACTGTGATGGGTAGGAAGTAATTGCACTTGCAGTGGTGGGCATCCCGGTTTTTGTATTTGTCCTCCTAATTCCTGTAAAAATAAAACACAGATCTCTTCTCCTTAAACTCTGAAGCCATTCCAAGGCCTATATTTCTCCCTGCGAGATGATTTAACTTTCACCTGATTTAAGTAACAAAATAGCCCTCAAAGATACTTAAAGCCTTGCTGTAATTAACATAACTGCATTTAGATGCCATTCATGACTGATAATTCCAACACCTTGTGGGAAAAAAAAGTTGCATGCTGTAAACATTATAAACATATTCAAATAAGCTTAACAATCTGCCACGCTTATTTCTGCCTAGATCATGGACCAGCGAAATGGTTAATGCAAATGGATTTATAATTTGCTTTGGGGGGCCAGTTTCTTCTCCTTATTTATTAGCCCAGCTGATGGGGCAGATTTGATGAGGCACTTCTGGAATAATTGAGTCATCACACAAAGAAGGCTGCTAGCATTCAGAGTGGTTTTATCAGCAGCAAGCAGGCCTGATTACTGACAATTACACTCTGATCCGGTGATGGAGGAGAAAGAGCCAACGAGTGGGAAATGTCCGTGTTTCTATCCAGGAATAATTTCTACATTCATTTTACATGCTAAGTGTTTCCTATCTCTGCATAATAAACTGTAAACAGGAATAGATGGCACAATGTCCCTTAATATTTCCTGGTAATGAAGACACAAATGTACAGTGAGTGCTGATAAATATAGATGAAACATAAGCTATTCTCCCAGTCTGTATTGTTACCTTTAAAACAAATGCATTTTTGTGGTAAAAGCATAATCATAGCTAATGCAAAAAAATGACAGAAGATTGAAACTGTCCTTGTAACTACATAGAAACTTTGTAAAAGTCCTGTTAATCACGGCTGCTTTAAAGGCTGGCGAGCCGAAGGTGAGATTCGAGACACCACGTCGTGTTGCTCAACAGTCAGCTGTGAAGAACTCCTTGGGTGAGATGCAGCGAAGGACAGTGTGACAGTGACCTCCATTACCACTCGAGCAAGCACATCTCAATGCCAAACTGAGAAAACAATGAAGCTGGCGCAAGGAGACATCGTCACTAGCACGGATTTCAATTTCCCTTCCATCAGGCCTTTCGGCAAAACGTTGATCATGAATAGAAAGTTAGACCTAAGATTGCGTGATCTGTCATGCAGAGCAATGCATGGCGGTCTTCAGCGTGGTGTTTTTAACCACTTGCTTACAACATGGTTTATTAACAGAACTCTATGAGCAAAATGCCTCTCACAGAGATGCTCATTAAACTAGCCTTCCCTCTAACTCAGAACCTCATTTGAAATGCCCAGAGAAAGGACATGGTTAGACTTTTCATGCACTACTGTAGAGCTGAGTGAGAAAACTCTAATTTCCTGCACTATCAACAGTTCCCTCTTTTAAAAAGCCAGTCAGGTGGGAGACCCACATAATGAACCTGCCTGGGTCTGTTTGCTTAATCTTTCCTCTAAACGCCCTTCCTGGCTTCAAGAAATAAAAGTTATTCTCTGTTCTCTTGTGGTAACTATGGAAACTCTGTTTTATTAAACTAACCACTTAACTTCAAGGCTTGTGTTGCAACTAAATGTGCTATTTTGAGTAAATTTATAATAAACAACCTTATAATGTCAAAACATTTTTAATAAAGTTCAAAGAGCACTTGTTGATTCAAAAATAGGGCTTTTTATTATGTAAAGGGAAATTTCTCTAAGTTATTTTATTAAACAGATTGTTACACAATATACTTGATATCCTTAGGCATTTTCCATTTTTCTTATCCATTTCTAAGAGGTTCTTTAGAATTTTTTCAACAAGTCTGTTTTTCTCAATAGTAACTTATTTTTCATTAGGAGCTTCACTAATCTCTAAATATGAATTAAAATGAAATAATATGGTCATTTGTGTTCATTATCTGAAATGCAGAATGGCAGAATCCACTAAAATTGAGAAAGAAAGTGACATGATTTTTTATTATTGAGGACAATGGGATGCTGGATTTTTGCAGAAGGATCCTTGGATTTTATTCTTTCTCTAAAAATTTACTTAGTCTTGGTTCAATACACATTTATTGAGTGGCAGTGTATGACCTCATGCTAGGCAGTGGGCATAAAAAGATACATAAAACATAATTCTTGTCCTCAAGTATACCAACCAGCAAGCTGGGTTTCCAGTATGACTGGAAAGTTTTATAAGAGAGGCAGAAGAAACAGTGGCTTCGACCAGACTGGAAATACTTCCAGAAGATGAAGATGAAAAAATTCAACCCTAGGGGAATTCAGAGATTTTTGACTATATTAAATAAATGTCCCCACAGACCCATAGAAAGGACACCAATAATTTGAAATTACAATGGCTCAGTTAAACAATGCATTCCTGTTGTAATTGTATATGGTTACAAGAGGGTCAAAGAGATGAGATGGTCAAATTCAGCAGTTAAAATGAAGTGTTTTGAATTTGTTAATTTCATTTGTAACTTTCAGAGAACATTTTCCCTTCAGTATCAGAACTGCAAAATAGGTCTGCTGAAATGTGACTAGTCATTCTTGTTTGGTTGACAGCATCTCCAGATTTCTGTATTCCAGTAGTGCTTTGGTGGCCCCTTCCTCTGTGGAATATGTTCTATGATTTTATATTTAGTCATGGCCATATTGTCTTCCCTGGGTTGGTTTAAGCTCATGGAACTGAGGGACTAGGTCTTGTTGACCTTTTCCTACTTTTATAGCCATAATCGATGTCCATACTTCTATAGCTATAATATACTTTTTATAGCTACATACTTTTATGGTTGTAATAGGTGTTCAAGGCATTGAATCGAAGTACACAGAAAACAATACTTTTCAGATGCTTGAAATAATAGCTAATTAATTGGGTGTTAATAGAAAACATCTCAGACAGTTGGCATTTGCAATGCTATAGATTTTGTCCATTTGATTGCAATCCAAGCTAAGGAGAATTTACCACATTGGCCTTTACTTTGTGTTGAAATTGTCAACCCCCCAAATGCAAAGAAGACTAAGTGTGATGTGTATTACGGTTTATACTCAGGTATTCTCCAGTGCCTATTTTCGTATCATTTATATACACACACTATATATATATACACATACACATATATGCATATATACATATATATTATATACATATGTGTATAATATATAGTATATATAAATTTAGAAATGTATATACATTATATATACATATATTTATTATATACATATGTACAATTTATATATATATTACATATATATATATATATGTATATACACATAAATGCAGCTATGATTTAAACTGGTCTTTTATGATAATAAAGCCAAATGTAAACTAGAAATATAGTTAGTCTTATTTTTTGGAAAGAGGACTAAGAAGGTCTTCAACTCATTTAAACTGTATGTAGTCCTTAGTTCTTATGATTTACTCTTCTCATTCAAAATTTGCCAGAATGTCTTCACTACTGTGCACATACATTTTATTTTATTTTTATAATAATTAATTAATTATATTTTATTATTATTTTTTCTTAGGTTTTTGCCGTATGGTACATATGCTTGCAGGAGAGAGACAAAGAGGGGAAATTATCCCCTCAGGTGGTGGTGGGTGATGGCCACACTGCAATTCCTTCTCCTTCATACTCCTCTCAGGATTTTGAGTCCACACGCATGAACTCAGAGCAATTTTTCAAGGTGCTGAGTCTGGAACTCTAACCACCATTGGCTATATAGGAACCTAGTGCCTCAACCACCAATGCCATCTGCTGGCTCCTATTTTAAACAGTGTATATCTATACACAATATATATCCATATACTCTAAACTGATGATTTTTGCATTGAAGAGAAAATTGTACTAGACATAAGGGAAGATGAAGCTAGCCTGTTATTTTTATCAGAGTAGTGAAGTCACAGAGCTTAGATGCTCCTTGACTTAGGCTGGAGCTACGTCTTAGGGGGGAATTACATACACCCATAGGAAGCTGAAAGTACTGTAAGGTGAAAGTGCGTTTAGCACACCTCACCTGCTGAACATTCTATCTTAGCCCGGCCTATTTTAAATCTGTTCAGAACACACTTTAGCCTACACTGGGCACAACTATCATCACGAAGACTATTTGATAATAAAGCATCGAGTGTCTCCAACCTCTTGAATACTGTACAGAGAGTAAGGAACAGAATGGTTGTGTGGCTTTCGCAGCATCATAAAGTCAAGAAAGTATTAGTCAAACCATCCAAACTGAGGGTTGTCTGAATCTTCTAAATAAATACATTTCACTTTAGTGAACTATTAAGAGAGAGGCATTTTTTTTTTTTTTTGAGAGGTTTTTTGCTATAGGGCACATGCGCTCGCAAGACAGACAGACAGAAAGCGAGAAATCACACCCCAGGGGGTATGGCCATGCCGCAATCCCTTCTCCTCCTTTCTCCTCTTGGGATCTTGGGCACACACACACACACACGCGCGCCCGGCATGAGTTTAAGCCACTGGGTCTGGGACTCGAACCGCAATGGACTACATGGGAGTCCAGCAACATAGCTATTATGCTAACTGCTGGTCCCAAGAGAGAGGTATTCTTGTACGTAGCTATATGCTATCTCTTACTCATCATGGCAAGCCCCAGGGACATAGGATCAATTTTACATATGAGGAAAGGGAACCACAGGAAGCTCATTACCTCACCCAGCGTTCATCCAGGTAGCCAGAGCCCGAGCCAGAATTCACAGGGCAGCTGTTAATTCTCTCAAGCACTGGGCACCACATTCTTTGCAGCAGGGATCTGACCTTGTGTCCCCTCTGACACACCGTCCCTCTGTCCCATGCTCAACTAAGCACCAACTCACTATAGGACCCATGAGCCTCGGATGACACAGTCATTGTGCTTGCAAAAATACCATGTGGAGATTGTTTGTGTGTGAGGGATGTTGCAAAGCAGAAGACAGAACTCTGAGTTGGTGACAACCATCATTCAGGTCCCCAAATGAGTGCTCCAATTTATACAGAGTACTTATCAACCCTAGCCTCTCGCGATGCTTTTTTTCTTCATTCAAATACAAGAAGATTTTTACAGGATTTATAGTGCCAGTTGCAAAATAGATCCCATCTATTGGCTGACTTATTCTCTGCCTTAGTTCTCAATTGCTACTGTAACACATTTTCATAAACTTAGCGCCTTAAAACACTTCACATTTTTTTATCTTTCAGTTGTGGAGTTCCAAAGTCTAGAAGGGTACCACCAGGCCCAAACCAAAGAAGTCTGTGTTCCTTTCTAGAAGTTCCAAGGGAGAATGCATTTGCTCGCTCCTTAGGGCTCTCGGCAGGACAGACATCCCCGCTTCTTGCCGGTTGTGAACTGAGAGCTCCTGGAGCAAGCACAGTCCTTGGCTCGCGGCTCCCCCCCCCCCTATTTTCAAAGCCATCAATGGTGTGTTGACTTGACCCCTTCTCGTTTTGCAGCTCCCTTACCCAGCCTTCTGCCTTTTTCTTAAGGACCATGTGATCAGCCGAGCCTTCCTGGATAGTTCAAGAATCTCTCCCCATTTCAGGTTTTTAGTTTACTCGCACTTGTTTTGCCATGCGAGGCAATGTATTTGCAGATTTTAAGCATTAAGACACAGACATTTGGGGGGGGCAATTATCCTGTCTGACATATTCTTCAGTTACATATGTGAATTCAGAATGTTTTAAAGTGTTACTGTTTCTCGTATTGGACATGTAAAGTCATAAATCAAGATGAACAGGTGCAAATACTTCCCCCAATCCACATATACATGAATATAGGTCAAATTACCATGAAGATACTAATATGAGCAAAATCAAACTTGTCACTGGTCTCTAAAATCAAGTTCTTTAACTTCTCAGGGTTTTGAAAGACATTGAAATGTTGGAGAAAATACCCTTGGAGGGGGAGTTTATTTTTAAATAGTTTTTACTTACCTTCTCTAATAGCTATTGGATTCAAACTGGAGAGTTTCCATTGCTACTGAGGAGACACGTCGTCAGAGGGAAAACGAAAGATAAAAAAAGAGAAAACTTCATTAAAAGGTAATTGTCTACAACTTATTAAGCATATAAAACAATCCTTTCAAGTAATTTACATACTGTATAGTAGAGAATGGGTTGGGGTGCCACCAATCTTCAATAGTCAGACATAATATTCATTTGAAAGAACTCCTCAAGAAAAAAAAAAAAAAAACAGGTGTCTACTGCTATAAAAAAAAATGCTTTTGAGACTGGAGTCTTTTTGTGTATAAGTACAATTGAGAACCTTTTTTAGGGACACACCTGAGAGTGAAAGTGAATTATCAATGACAGTCTTTAAAAAAAAAAGAATCAGTGGTTTAACACTAATTTCTAATCAGATCCTACAGAAAGGAACAGCCCGCACGGCAGCTGTACTTTTCCCAGGGTTAATTACCTTTCACTGCTCTGTACTAATGAGTCAGCTGTTCCTGTCATCGTACACTACCCTGGTTCATCTGGAGCCCTCGCTGTGGACAAACACAGGAGTGACAGTCCTATTTACATACGGGGGGGGGGGGGGCTGTGCAAAGACTGAGAGAGGGCTTTTTTTTTTAATCCTTTAATTCTCATGTGTTTCCATGCTAAAAATATTTTTATAAATAAAGTTTTACTTAGCATCTATTGTTTTTCTCCCAGGTCACTGGGTCTGCCACTAGTAAATGTCGAACAATGCCAAAACCTTAGAAAGAGACAAACTTCGCCCCTTCCACAGAAAGCTTTGTCTCTTTGACTCCTTAACATCCTAACAATCCTGTCACTGAAAACGAAATAGAGCCTTGAAAGCTGCAACTTCCTTCACTGGGAAAGACTTCTGAAAAAAATGTATGCTACAGAAAATTAAATTCAAAGGTAGAAAACAATCTAGGAGAAAAGATCTCCCCCAAATATCTTACCTTTGTTTGTACATAAAAAGTAAATTAGAAAATTGAAAGTTTCACAAAACACTTAGACTTGAAAACTGTGGTTTAATCTAATATGAGTGAATTTGGGAAAATTATATACATGTATACATATGTATATGGTACAGAGTATGTGGGGGACTTCATAAAGCCCGTGGAAAATGGAATTCATGTAGGAGTTTATTTCAGTACAAAAATTTGTTTAAATCCATGCACAGTTTTTTCATAATATGCATTTTCCCTGAACTTTTCGAAGACCCCTTGTATATGATTTATTACCCAGATAATAGCTCTTTTACCCAGATAATGGCTCTGCTATCCATCTAATAATGCAGACACTGTGTGCCCTTGCATATTTTTTCAACACTGCAGTCAAGAAGAATTTTTTGTTCCTAAGGCAAATGAGAGGGATTTATACATAGTAAAGCATCCAGTGAGTTCCACTCTGATAGCCTCCAAGCACCTCTGAATAAAGGCTCCTCTCCCACCGATAAGACCCTATGCTAAATCTCAGAATCCCAGGATAGTGACTCTCCAACTCTGATATGCAGTGGGTTCTGGTGCAACACTCTGAGGTCCAGCGTGACGCCATGCATTCCTTGTGAGAGTCTGGGCACTCTTACCCATCCAGGGACCACGCTGAATCACAAAGTGCCAGAGCGGTGGTTCTCAAGTGTCAGCCTACATTGGAGCCACCTGGAGGCTTGGGAAAGCCCAGGTACCTGATCCCATCGTCTGGAGTGAGGTCTGAGAATGTGCATGTCTGGAGTTCCCAGATGGTGCTGGTGTTGGTGGACTGGAGACCATACTTTGAGAACCCTGGCTTTAGCTGTTTCCTATTTAATGCGCTGAAGAATCTCAACCCCCAAAGGCTACATTCTCTACATCCACAGGAACAGAAGCATTTCCTCTTTTTTTTTTAAAGCTATTTATTTGCTCTGGTTTTAATACTTTATGAGAGAGAGGAACAGATAAAAAGTGAATGTTCTGGCTTGTTCTGAGAACCACTTTATAGCTTATTGAACTTGATCTTCCCTTCAGATGAAGCCATTCATGTGGAGAGGGAAAGAGCAATTACGTACTTCTTCATTACAGGTACCATTATCAAACATAAGCTCACAAATTACAAATCTAAGACTTTGCACAATATTTAAACTTGCCAAAAGCAAATAAAATATGGCAATGAATTAATTACAAATCATATCATAAAAACAAATTTGAATGTCAAGTAGCGATGCAAATTTCCTTCAGATATTCCATGTTTTACCAGCCCTCGTAAATTCTTACTTTCTAGATGGTACATGTTTCTCTTGTACACAGGTATCTGAAGTGTTCTTATGGATTGTTGCGATTTTGAAGAACGCATTATCCTCAAAACTTCTTGGAAGAACGAGAAAACCTTTCAATTGAATACTAAAAATACATTTGTCTTGCTGCTCATGTAACTATTCCTGTGACAGGTCTCTTACCCAGGCATTTTGAAACACAGTTCACAGGAGCACATATTTTAGAAAGAGGAGAGTGATAAGATCAATTTTAGAATAAAACATCTGCTGAGAGTGTTTTAGTAAAGTCAAGGAAGCTGGTTCTCTAAACAGCAAGTTCATCGGTTATTTATCGGGCAGAAGTTAGAGCTACTCAGGCCAGGAAGGATTATTTTAGGGTCCTGAAACAAACTTACCAACTAGTACTCCCATAAAGCCTGGAAGAATACGGCTATTTTAGAAATGATCAGTAAGCACACAAGAGAGATTTTTAAAAACTCAGTGTCCCTTCTGAATTCTTACAACTACATATTTGGTTTTGCTCTCCCACAGATGTATTTAACAAAGCTGTTTTGAAAGAATTAATCTTGGCTAGTCAACGTGGTCCAGAGGTAATGAAGCAGAACCCACTGGAAGGGCCAGGTTGGCTACACAGGGCCACTCTACATGCTGTCCACACAGATATGTCCACGATGCGGCTGGCTGAGGCTGTGGGGTAGGATTGTGGCACGAAGACCCTGTTGAAAGTGTTGGTCTGTCTCTTTTTTATCTCTCTATGTCTCCCTCTTTTATGGAAGTCATAACTAAACTGTAAAAAATTCATCTAACACAAGAAGATAATAGGATCACTAATAAGACATTTAATTAATGCCTGAGTAACCAACCCTCGTAATATAGAATAGCACTCGAATGTTCTTTAAATATCTTTTCTGGAAAAGAGTGGAGTTTACATGAACTGGCGAGGTCCTTGGTGAGTAAAGAAGTGCACATGATATCTGCGTTGGATAGTGAAGATATTTCAGTTGTGCTAATCAAAGAAGTAATAAAATGAAAGTCTTTGTGGAGATGTAGGTGCTGAATATATTTCTCAATAACTTAACATAACAATCTGATGGGTTTGAGAGAAACTGCTCCGGGAGTATAAATACCAGGGTAGGTAGCTTGAGGGAAGAAGAATTTGTAATCCTACAAATTTAGAAAAAATTTACACAATGTTCTTTTAGGCTGAGCGTGCATGTGACTGTCAAGATCCTAACTAATCCCTCTCTTTGAATAGTTTTTAAGAGTTACAATGGGGGTCAGCAGATGGTGCAGTTGTTAAGGCTCTGGGCTTCCACATGGCCAACTATGGTTTGAATCCCAGACCTAGCGGCTTGAGACACACCAGTTGGGGGTGCATGCATGCCCAAAATCTCGAGAGGAGAATGGAGGAGAAGGGGTTGTGGTGTGGCCACCTGGGGAGTGATTTCTCACTTTCTGTCTCTCTGGTGAGCACATGTGACCTATACAAAATAATCTCAAAAAAATAAAATAAATAAAATAAATAAATAAATAAATGAGTTACGATGAATCTGACTAAATAAGTGCCTCTGGTCATTTGAGCACCTGGGTTTACAGTGGCCTCGGGTGACCCAATCAGAGGTGAAGGCAGCTCCCACCAGGCGTGTCCAACGATTGTCTACTTCCCATCTATTATTTCCGTTGGCCGTCATCAGCCAATTGGCTTTTTGTATCACAGTATTTTATTAGCTGGGGCATATTTCTGAGGAAATCTGATCTTGACTTTTCTTTTAAATATAATTAAATTTAAATTGTATTTATTCATTCTTATTGGATATTGATAAAGTATAATGGTGTGTATTTGTGGGTTGCAAAGCTATGCTACAAGACATGCACACATGCTGAACCACTGAATCAAGTTACTCACATCCATCACCTCAAACACTCACCCCTCGTCCCTCCCTCCAGTTGGAACGCTGGACCCCTTGACCAATATCTCCCCTCTCCCCGACCCCCCACCCTCAGAGACCACCATTCTGCTCTTTGCTTCTGTGTTTGATCCTTCTCAGTTTTTCATCAGAGATAACAGAATTAACTACATTCAATTTCCCCTGAAAGCATGTGAGGAGTAAAAGGCCTTGAAAGAACCTCAGAATCGCTGCCTTGAAAGATCTGCTTTACACAGGGTGTTCTCAAGGCAAAGGGAAGAATGATCATGATCAGAATGAGCTGAAGGAGTTTCCCTTCTCCTCAGCAACTCCTGCCCAAGCCTGTGTGCCCCCACCTGAGCAGGCCTGCTGAGTCGCTGCACACATGTCCTCGTCCGGCCCAGACTGAAGGCCTGTGTAGGCCAACGAGGCTCCCGCTGCTCCCTGCCCACACGTCAGGTGCTCGGTGAGAGAGTGTTGGCTTACGGCACAAGGACCGCTGACTAACCAGTAAGGAAAACAGGACGATGACGAGCAGGCCACCGCCTCTGTGACATGATCTTTACAAAACAGTGGATCAAATATTTAGAGATAAATCAGTAAATATCCACAGCAAAAGGTGATGCTAGTGGGAATATAATGTTTGTCCTGATTTGTAAAACTAATAAACACAATACAGTATCATCAATACATGTGACAACCAGTGAGGTGGGAATGACACTCTTTTGAGCAGCTGACTTGTAAATTGAGATTAATTTTACCAATTAAGAAAGCACAAATGGACAAAAGCATATGTACTACGACCAGATTTCCTTAATACACGTACCTAAGGCTTAGATGCCCAGGGAAGGGGTGTGGCCATTTAAGAATTGTCACTGCCAGGCCAGTCACATGTTAAAAGGAGGGGTGTGACTGGTGTGTTAAAAATGCCAGCAGTGGCATGGGGGTAAGGCGGCTGGATCCTACATGGCCAGTTGCATAGTTTGAGTCCAGGACCAGGTGGCTTGGAAATCATGTCAGATGTGTGTGTGTGTGTGTGTGTGTGTGTGTCTGTGTGTGTGTGTGTGTGTGTCTGTGTGTGTGTGTGTGTCTGTGTGTGTGTGTGTGCCTGTGTGTGTGTGTGTCTGTGTGTGTGTGTGCGCCCCAAGTAAGAGGAAAAGGGAGAAGGAATTGCAGTTTGGCCATCCCCTCGTGTAGAGATTTCTCATTTTCCCTCTCTCTCTTTCTCTCTGATTCTCTCTGGTGAGTGCATGCATCCTATAGCAAAAACCGAAAAGTAAATAAATAAATAAATAAATAAATAAATAAATAAATAAATAAATGAAAGAATGCCCCTCAAAATTAAATTTGGCAGTTCTGAAAATACCAGGAAACAAAAAATAATAAAGAAGGCAGTATTACTTAAGACAAAAATATAAATAGATGTACTAAGGGATTTATTGTCTCAAAATAAATAGTGAAGGTGGAAGATTATAGAAAGCAGTGGATGAGGCTTTAAAAGATTGAAAGCAGGCAGTTACAGACAAGTCAGATGGGCGTTCAACGAGAGCTGCCGGTACTTGTACGCTGATACTGATAGTTGTATCATCTTCTCCAGGCATCTTACGGTTGTACCATCTCGTCTAAATCTCACCACAAGCTAAGGAGGTTGCCGTGATCATTCCCGTGTGAAGGTGTGAGAACTTACGTCACACTGTTAGTAAGTGCTAGGATTCAGAACCATGTCTGAAGCTAGGTGCTTCCTGCTGTTAAAATGACTGTCCTGGCCTTCTTTCTTGGAGTATGACATAAACCCACAATGATAGGGAAGCCACATGGAGAACGTGGACCTCGGTGCTGCATTTGGACTGGATAGAACAGAGGAGAAGCGGTAATACGCATTCAGACAATGGAGACGCTGAAACACGGTAAAAATGGTAAAACTGTTATGCTGGGTAAGACAGCAATAAATGGCCCTGGGAAGGTCTTGTAGATGATTGGAGACCCTGAGCATCGCCTGGGCGGCGGGTTAGAACGGGACGGGTAGACCTGGTCTCAGAGCCAACTCCAACGCAAGTTGGGATCCTCTCACACTTGCAGTTCTGTGATTCCGTATGTTGTTGAACATCCCTAATCTTCAGGTTCTTCGCCTACTGAGAGGGGCAGTAACAAGCAACCTCCAGAGCCATGAGGATAGCACGAGAAGCCACACGTAAAGGAACAGCAACTAATAGACACTCAGTGACATGCCAAGACCCAGAAGGGACCAGTTCTGCAAGGCTCAGGTATGTGGTCCCTGTTTGGAGATCAAGCAGTTCATATGGTAGCAATGCAACTTGGACCCACATGGGAAAAGTCTTGTGTTCATGTCCTGGGACCTCCCTGCACACACAGGGAATAAGCCCGTCACCCGGGCTGGCTGACACTAGAGGAGGGTCACATCATGAAGATCCTGTCGATGAGCTCTCTCTCTCTCTCTCTCACTCATTCTCTCTCTCACTCTCTCTCATTTCTCTCTCTCTTTCTCACTGTCTCACTCTATCTCTCTCTCACTCTCACTCTCACTCTCTCTCTATCTCGCTCACACACACTCTCACTCTCTCTCTCTCTTCCTTCAAAGCCCATATGTTCAATGAAAAAAGAAGATGTTCTCTTCAGAAGATGGGTGATGGAGATGCAGAGATGGACAACACAGAAAATATATTCCAGCATGGGAGCCAGACCCCAAACCAAGGAAACACAATCATATAATGCAGTTGAAGGCAGCAAAAGTGCTATGGAAAAATAATGGAAGCTAGCAGATGAGGTCTATTTCAGACTGAGGTAGAAGTAACCTTGCTGATTTGGAATCATGTGCCAGGATACCAACAGGTAGAACTTTTATATACAGAATATGTAAAGAATCACTACAACTCAATAATAGAAAGATAAATAACCCAATTGGAAATGGGCAAAGAGTTGAATAAACATTTCTCAAACAAACATATACACAGGACCAATGAGCAATGGAATGATGCTGAACATCTTTAGTCATTGGGAAAATGCACATAACACCACAGTGAGATGCTACTTTGTACCCATTAGAATGGCTATGATGCAAAAGACAGACAATAACTAGTGCGGACAAGTATGTGAAGAAATCAGACCTTTATACATTGTTAGTAGAGACATAAAATGATTCAGACACACCAGAAAATAGTTGGCAGTTCCTCAAATGGCTAAACATGGAGCTACCACATACTGCAGCGATTCCACTTGGAGGTGTATAATCGAGACAAATGAAAGCATATGTCCATGCAAGAAATGGCACAAGAATGTTCATTGTGGTATTTCTCATAATAGCCGAAAAGTGCAAGCAATCCAAATGTCTATAAACCATTGAATTAAAAATAAGTTGATGAAACATGATTCAGCAATAAAAAGGAATGAAATACTGATCCATGCTAAAAACACAGGGAGTTTTGACATTGCTGTTAAGTGAATGAAGTCAGTCACAAAAGACCACGACCTTGTGTGATTCCATTTACGTGAAAGGTCAAGAACAGGCACATCCACAGAAACACAAAGTAGAGTAGGGGGTACCTAGGGCTGGGAGGGGGATTAGAGGATGATGGATAAAACGTGAAGAGTTCTTTTTTCCAGAAACAAAAATATTCTATAACTGACTATGACGATGGGTACACAACTCTGAATATACTAAAAAACCACTGTAAATGGGCATATTGTATAGTATGTGAAATACATTTCAGTAAAGTTGTTAAAAATACAGGTGGAGTCGTACAGACCGTAGTGCACAGTTCACATTTCATTTAAAGTATGATAGAAAGCTCTTGGGCAGCTTAGAGCAGAGATGGGAAACAGAGAAATCAATTATTAGAGCCAAGTAGTTGATAGGGTATGAAAGAGGTCCAGACCCAAGTAGAAAGACTAAAGGCAAAGAGAAGCTAGCAGTTGACCTTCTCTTCCAGTAAGAAATAAGAAACACACAAAAAGAAGAGAAATTAACAGCAGAAATGTATCTGCTGCCCACTCCAATCCAAACTCATTATTCCCAGTTCTCCGACACGTGTTCTGTATGGAGAGAAGCCAATCTCTCCTCTCTCCCACTCTTCTGCCCCTTCCTCCATATGGCTCCAGATGGAGGAATACTCTCCACTGTCCCTCTAACCTTCCTAATTGCACACATCTCTTAAGACAGCTCAAATCCAAGAGGAAACCCCCTAGCTCCTCTGGCTCTCAGTCTTGCAGTCTTCTGATCTTTTATGGCAATATCAGTAGGAATAGGTAGGTAGACCCTCTTTTTAAAATAATGTGATGTAATGATTGATTACAAACAGAATGTTAAAGAGACTTGCACTTTAAAACCAGTTCATAGTGAGTCAATCTAGAATTCTGCTGCCTAATTTCAGAGAAGATATTGAGGCTATGACCTGTGAATGGCCTCAGTGTCTCATCCTTAATTTAGAAACCTATCTCTCTCTGCTTCCACACTCCCCTTTCCCCTAATCTCTACTGACAGATTCCCCACGGGGCTCTTACATTTGCTTCCCACTGTATCATGTACTTTTTCTTTCTTCCATATCTTCAACTTTTCAGTCTTATCTCTTCTGATGGAAACATATTTCCTTTTACATATTGTGATCTCTGTTGTTTAGTTGAATTTCTTAAAATTCCCAGAAATTCATTAATTTTTTTTCTTTTCTTCTTTCTCTCTTTCTTTTTCTCTCTTATTCTCTCTTCTCTCTTTTTTATCATTTCTTTTCCTCTTTCTTTCTTTCCTTCTTTTATATCATCCTACTTTCCTTACACAACTTGTGGGCCATCTGGTTTTCAATCCCTGATTCCTCTAAAGTTTCTCTGGCTAAGCTCTCCAGTAACCTCCTCTTTGTATGTCAAATGGCATAATATCAATCTAATTCTTTTTTCTTTTCTTTACCTTTTTTTGAGAGATTTTTGCTATAGGGCATGTGCATTCCCTAGAGAAATAGACAGAAAGTGAGAAATCATCCCACAGTGGTATGGCCACACTGCAATCCCTTCTCCTCCATTCTCCTCTCAGATTTTGGACACACACGTACATGCAACTGGCATGAGTTTGAAGTCACTGAGTCTGGGACTCAAACCATAGTCAATCATGTGGAAGTCCAGAGCCTTAACCACTATGCCATCTGCTGGCCCTTTGGAACCATTTATGGCTCTATTTTTCTCTGATACCTCTGGCATTTTTCAACTTTCACTAACTGTCTCTTCTGTTGGCTTCATTTTTTTCAGTCTTCCATTAGGTGTTGGTATTCTTCATCATTTCCAATTTTGGCCTTTTTCTCACTATGTTCTCTAAAAGCCATATCTAAATATTCATCTCTCCATCCAGATCACCCTCTTGAATTTCAGATCCACTGATTGCTTGTATATTCAACATAACCACCGGGTTGTCTCACATTCGATATATGTAATAGAGTTCCCTCATCTCTTCCTCTAAAGAACTTGTTTCTGAATTTCCTATCTTGGTTAACCCTGGTAATCCCAATTAGATGGCTGTCATTTATGACTCTCTGTAAGTTTTGAAAATTATGTCTTAGGCTGCCTCTTGCATAACACAGGCCCCTCCGTGTTGTAGATCTCGTTTGCTCGTGTCTCCTGCTATGGTATGGGTGTTCCTGTCTTTATCTTCATTACTTGACACTGGAACATAGTAGATTCTCTGTAAGTTTGTTAAATAGATTCATTCTAGTCTTTTTTTTTTTTTTTTCAGTTTTGCCATAGAGCATGTGTGCTTGCAGGAGACAGTGAAAGAGAGAAGGAAAGAGAGAAATCACCCCAGGAGGAACGGTCATGCCACAATTCCTTCTCCTCTATTTTTCTCTCAGGATTTTAGGCACATGTGTGCATGTACCTGGTGTGATTTTTAAGCCACTGATCAAGACTCAAATCACGCAGTCAGCCATGTGGGATCCACCTGCCTTACTCTCTACAGTACCTGCTGGCCCAAATTCAAGACTCTAAATGCCTCTTCTATAAAATCTTTTCTGATGCTACTTAAGCAAAAGTGGTCATTCTATTCCTTAGGTCACAACTTTATCTTTTAGAGGAAAAACCGAACTGCCTATGCCTGGTGAGAAGCTCTGGCCCCACGTGCCTACAGAATGAGTAGCAGAGTTGAACTGCGTGTGGTCACAGCCTACTATATCTTTGCACAAGTCACGGTGTGACACCAACCCAGCCTGTCATGTGAACGCCAGTCCAGCCAAGGCGGGAAGCTGGTCTACACCATGTTGCCATATTCTGGGTCATAGCTTGCTTGAGGGCACACACCATGGTTAACATTTATTCTCTAGACTCCTGCTACCTTCGGGGTACACAAATGTTTCCTAGTCGACTCATTCTATAGAATATAAATAACCTATTGACAATTTTCTAGCTGTGATATTTATGTGTTTTTTTTTTTTTTTTTTTTTTTTTTTTTTTTTTTTTTTTTTTTTTTTTACTTCACTCTCTTGGACACTTTAATACATAAAAAATACAAAGAACATTTTACATCATATCCACCTGGAGTAAAATATTTTAATCTACAAACTTGGTGTGGCATCTACCTATCAGTATGTTAATATTTTGACTGAAATGCTTCATTCTCGTCTTCCTCTGGTTGTAACACGCACTTACACATTTCTCACATGTTCAAAGTTTCTCTGCTAGGTACCAAGAAGAACAGAGTGAATTTACATAGGGTTTTTCTTCTAAAGGAATTTTGTGAAAACTCATTACTTGACTCTTTTTACTTTGAGCACAGTATTTGTGTAAGATTAAAAAATGTTTTCAGGCAAATTTTCTATAAAAATTCAATGAAATTATATGACTATTATAGTGGTAACAGCCTAATTAAGATCTAAAATACAAAAATAAATATTACAATGTGTCTAAATAGATTTGGAGCCTGCAATCTATGTTTTCACACATTTCCCTAAAGAAATGGAGCTGTCTTTCAAGTGAAGTCTTCCTGACAAGTGCATGAAGAAAAGGCAGAGACGCAGAGTCCATGGCGGCTCCACCGTCCAGGGACGTCCCGCCTGGATTGACCGTGTGGCCGTGGCGTTGTGGGCAGGTTGGCCCTTCTCACCTCTAAACAGGGCGTGATGGCGACCTTACCCTAGAAGCTGCTGCAGTGGAGGAGCTAGTTGTGAAACTAAAACGACGTAGAAGAGTGGATGGCTCTACACTATTGCTGTATTATTATTATAGAAAAAACATACTGCTTCCTGCTCGACACCAAAATGCTCAGGGGAAGAGTTCAAACCTGAGACGTTTCTTAGTACCTGTTAAGCATCAGATGTTTGGCATCATTGCTGAAGCTCAGGCAGGCTCTAGAACAGGCACTTCTTTTTTTTTCTTTAAGTTTTTTTAATTTCAATTTATTTTATGCATTCAATCACATGTTCTTAGGTTGCAAAGGGAATATTCTAACACGTGTACATTTCTCACCAGTCCAGTTAACAATACTATAAAGTTATCGTCAATAGATAATAACCCCTCTATGGCTGAAAATGAGTGACTAGACAGGCACGTCTAATATCAAGGTTAGTGGCATGCCAAATACATGTCTTAGGTCTAATGAGGGTTTATTCCTTTCTTGAATTATTTCTCAAATTCACGGGGTGTTTTAGTTATAAAATGTTCATAGAGTTACAGAATTTGGGGGGTGCGAAGACCCTAGGGGCAACGTAGCATGACCCTTCCTGTGACAGATGTTATTGATAAGGAAAATAAAACAACTTGTCAAGTCACTTCATCAGGATCATTCAACTACTTAATGATAATTTAACTGTGACTAGAACCCAGATGTCCTTGGAGCCAGCATCATTAGACACTCTTTACGGACACTGTGTTTTCTCTATAGTCTGTTCCCAGAGATCTTGTAGCACAGGGACAGAGAAAGAATGTGGGTTCAGAAAACTGCCAGGCCTGCTAGTGACGGAAGGGAGGATATCTTAATGTCTCTCAGTGTCAGTTGCTTCATCTGTAAAATGGGGTACAAATGAGATCATTGTGAGAACTATATTATATGGTATGTGTGGAGAACTTAACAGAGTACCTGGTACCGTGTAAGCACTTGGCAAACGTCAAGCGTTGTTATCATTGTAATTATCACCAGAAGAGAGTTCTGAAAGTTCACAGATCTGTGTATGGTGAAAAAACTATGCACAGATTTCAAAATTTTTATACCAAAATGAACTTACATTAATTCTGTTTTCCATGAACTTTTTGAAACATCTTTTTATTTATCATCACGGTTATGAAAAAAAAAACCCATACATATATATATATATATATATATATGTTGGTACCCAAAATTCTTTTTCTTATTTGCCAAACCCTGAGAAATGGTTCCTGGATTGGTGACTTCTCAGGGGCGTGCCCATGAGAACGAGTCAGCTGCGTGTATGCGAGTTTCCAGTATTTGACAAAGCCAAACCCAGGTATCCTATGGCGTCTTCAAATTCCCTTCAGCTTCCCTGCATCTGCTGTGATCTGGCCTATATACTAAGTCTAATTTTCTGCAAAATCTGACCCAGGGAATCTTCCGGTTGGTAAGGCTTGATCACAGGAAAAATGTTCTCAAGGAAGCCAGTGATTCAAGCATGGAACTTACCCAGACCTCACGTATTTACAGTTGCCATGAAGGGCAACACGATGGCAACTACCGTGGCAAACCTGCTCAGTGCATGCTCAAGTCTGCTCATGTCATCTTTCCAAAGATATTGCTTGGAAATTTGACCTTAATACCGAAAGGTCCATACCAAAAAGTCGAGCTGCTCTACAATCCAAAATCTAAGGCTAGGAGGTTATTCGATCAAATGTATTTCTGAAAAAGAAAACCAGTAGACGATTCTAGCCAGAAAGTCTAGGTGAAATCTATTTAATTTACCTGCGAAAACCAATGCAAGCAATAAAAGAGTGTTTTGTTTGTTCATTCTGTTTAGACCTGGAACCTGCCTTGTGGGAATAAAATGACAGAGCTTTAATCCCTCGGAAAAAAAATTCCCAAATACATCATAAAAACTAGGATAATCCTTCATGAAGTCAGAAGCAAAAAAAAAAAAAAAAAAAAAGGAAAAAAGAACGAACAAAATAACTTCCTCTACCATTAAAAATAACCACAAATGCAACTGCGACCCCATCCTTTCATTTCCCCAGGTCTGACATTCTGCAGATGACCGCCCTTATTTGTCCCTACATGTTTTCCAAAATATAAAAGTGAAATAGAGTCCCAAGGGCACTGTACTTGAAAGGTTATGAGAGTTAGAGAATTTTAACCATGCCTGCCAAATCAGCAGATGGCTTGTGATTATAATTATATGCATCAATAAAACGAATAATCTTTACAAAATTTGAATTTCTACTAAAGTAAGGGATTTAGTAAGCAGATGCAACAGAATGCATTTTCTTTAACCCTTTTGGTAGACACTGGTATCTTTCACACAAAAGGGACCGAGGGCCCTGTAGATAGTAGGTCGTATACTGATTTCTGCCCCTCTCTAGACAGGCACATTGTCAGCCTCAATCTCTTCCTGATTTCATTTTCTTCATGAGCATATTTCATGCTCACCTCATTTTCACCCTGCAGAATAGAAATGTTAAGACTAATTCCCTACCATTATTTGACATTTGAAAGAAGAAAATTTAAAAGAAGTAAATACCTCCATTCTAATTCACACCAAACATACCACAGAAACAAAAGAGCAAACAGGACATGCGGCTTTCGAGCTGATGGTATTTTTCACAAATTAGATTTTTGACAACAAAATTTTTCTTTTTTTTATGTTTTCATAGTTAACAAACATTCTGGGAATGCAAATACTGTTTATTCTATTTAAATAATTAACTGTTTCATTCCAGTCTGTTTCTGCATCACATGATGAGTAAGGGTAACTAAGTTTTGTCTCGTGCCAGGTGTGAATTCAATCATACAGAAATTGGATACATGTTTGACACATCTGACAGAAAGAACAGAGGCAAGGTTTACACACTGGCCTCTAGCCATGTTTATTTCATGAGGAAAGCCTCAGAATTTCAGAAATTAAGTTAAGGTACCTACGCTACTTTTAAATTTTGGAAGAGGTCAGGAAAATATACTACAAAAAATTCTGTACTTTTTTTTTTTTTTTTTTGGTAAAAGGGCCGTGTCAAGGTTTTTCACAGAATGACCAAAAGTAACTCCCCACTAGAATAGTATCAGATAATAAAGTTCTACTGTAACAAGCCAACAGGAATAATATTTAGGAAGATTTGGAGAACATGTACTTAGCGTAGATACTTTTGCACTATGTAAAGCACATAAGTTAAAAAGCTATTATTTTGTTGTAGTGTTAATGAGCTGCTAGTAAAACTATGAAGATGTTGATATTTTGATGGGTCAATGCAATTTACCTGTGGGCATTTAATATATGAGATCAGAAATTCTTCTAAGCAACAAGATTGACAGTTACAACTTAAATAGAGTCAAATCCTATTGGAACACAATATTTCAATAAAAAAATCTGAAAAGTTAAATCAGAAAATAATACATTCTTGCCTGAAAGCTAATGAATTTGATGCAGCATTTGACCAAAAACATTCAAATACTTGTAAAGAAATTCATAGATGTCTTAGGGTTCACTAGATTGGAATTCTACCTTTTAAGATAAAGTATTCAGCAATCAACTAGGTTCAAGTTTCCTTCTACAGGTGATAAGATAAATAAAGTATTTTCCAATCATAATGTCCTTGAAGAGCGGTAATGTCTACCAGATTCAAAGTATTTACCAAAAGAAATAGTCTAAGCCAAAAACTTATGAAATAAATTTCAAAGAGGGGGAAGAAGGTATTGCTAACAAACAAACGAACACGGAAAGTGGGAGTAAGCCCCATAATCTTAGTAAAGACCTCTGCTACCAATGCTGAAATGATAGACGTGTCATCTTCAAATTTGGTGAAATGCACTATTTCTGCTTACAGAAAGTTTAAGTTGGAAAGCGATGAAATTTGAAGGTACACAGTTGGTAGATATTAATAAAACCATGCACAATAAGTCAGTTTAATCACATGCACTTAATATACATTTAACGTTTTGAACATGTTACCTTAGACTTGATAGAGCATGCAGCCACATAGAGTAGAATTGTCACAGTCCTCCCAGAAATTTCACAACTTGGGCCCTGAAAGGGAAAGTGAGAGAAAGTACTGGACTGGTGGGGGCGAAAGCACAGGGCGTGTGTGGCGGGACCAGCACATTCACGCACTGTCTCAACTGCAAGTGAAAGTTAGGGAGACCCATAAGGGGCCGAGGGCATGAAGTCCATCTGATTTAACGCTCGCAGAAGTCACAAGGCAACGTGCATCTCCAACCAGCGTCCTCCACCTAACTGGGCAGACACTGAAGCCAAGAAAGTTTAAGAGCGTATCCAAGATCAGCCATGGGTGCAAGCTGAAGGACCAAGTCTTGAATGCATGAACTCAGGAGGGAGTATCAGAACCTCTTGTCACTTCGTGTCAGTTGCGTGACACTTAGGACAACTTCCTTGTGCTCTGGGGAATGCCTTACAGTCTTCTTAGATGGTGGACCCTCAGGGAAGGAAAGAGGCGCCCATGGTACCCACAGCCCCCACTGCAGTCCTTGGGACCCTCACTTGTTACATAAGTGAATCCAAGTGAAAGTTCAGAATACAAAGTTTTTTTTCTGTCCATAGAAATAAAGTTTCTTAAATTTCTTCAAAGAAAAAAAAAGCTGTACAACAAATAAAACCATGTGTATTTTCTTAGTGAAAAAACAAAACACAACTCTCAAGTCTGAGAAGAGTATTGGTGAGAAAAGTTAGCATAAACCACAAGGAACGATCTGTGCCTTCTAACCTTACTTACAACACGAGCCTACTTTACTTTGTTTTGAAGACAGTTACATTTCTGTGAAAGTAATTCACCTCACTTGATCCCCAGTGATGCAACTAACGGACTTGCCCAGTGTGTGTCCCTTTGCTGTACCAGGGAACTTGGGGGTAAAACACTGACAGCCGTTTCAAATAAGTGTGTGTTTTCTGAAACATTCACTTCCGTATTAACAGCATGGCATTAGCAATTACAGAAAAGTCAATTATGATACATACAACTCAAACTAAAAGCACAGAAAGAGACCCTAACATGTTTAGCATGCGTAAGAGTGGAGTAGTTGTACAACTCTGCCTTAAACTAAAATTGTTGGGTAGCTAGAAAAGGCATTTCAGGTGGCTGACTTGTACAACGAGGTCTGCATGAAAGGCATGGTGATGAGATGACATATTAGAGAAATCTTAACTTCATAAAATCAAAATCTTTCTGTCCACATGTATTTCACTTGAAATTAATGATATTGTTAGACCGCCTCCTTATGTGATTTATTTCCTTCTAAATTCTGGTCACTATAAAATAACACTTAAAGTCCATAATCTGTAACTAACATTCTATACAGATACTCAGACCTATATAGTCCTAGTCAAATTATATTAATACAATAAATGTTGGGAATACATTTAAAGAAGAAAAATACTTTAAGACAAAAATGATAAGGAAGTATGTGACCTTTAATCACCTAGAGCGTGTTACAAACCTATCTCATGAATCTCTCATGAACACAAATAAGAAGTTATTTTCTTTGTAGCACAGTATTTCTATATTTTTTATAAATACATATTGTTCATTGTGAGTAATACAAGCTAGCAAACTGATTTCTCTATAGTATGTTTTAATTCATGAACAGATAATTATGACATGTTGTTCTAATAGCAAATGACAGTGTCTTTAAAAATTACATCCTGACACTGATCTTAGGAATCCGTTTGTTTTAAAACACCACACTGATGTTCACCATACTTTTTGAATACTTGTAATGAGATTGTCAGAATTTGTTAAACCATTGCCAACCCACTTAGGTGACAGTTTTAGAATAAAATATTTCATTTACCTGAATGTCTTGTAACAACATCATCGTCTCTTTAACTAACACCCTCTGAATACACAAACCTAAGGCTGACAGGCATTTCAGCAAGGCAAAGAACACTTTTTGGCAACTTCTGTTGCCATATTTCCCTGTAAGAACCCTGCAATGATACACGTCCACACTGCAAATGCCTTTCTCCCGGAGACACAGGAGACCGGGCTGCCCCAGGGGTAGAGAGCTCTGCTCTTCCCCAAGTACAACGAGCAGATAGCCACGAATCCTACTCAGTATTGCAGATCCACAGCAATGATTTCATTTCCAGATTCCAGAGAAATGAAATGTACCAGGAAAAAAGCAGCTTTTGTTTTCTTGTTTTGTTGTGTTTGACTGATTGATTTTTAAGATACTAATCAAAGAAATGACTGTCCAGTAAGAGATACTAGGGAGACACTCAGGGCCAGGGCAGTCTCCTATTGTCAAGAATGAACTTCACTGCGCAGTCACGCCCCAGCTTCCCCTCGTCTCTCAGAAGCAGTAGGACAGACTCACGTTAGAGTTGTCCCGCGCATGTGAAAGTTTGCAGACCTGAGCACACGCCGGAATAGCAGTTATTTGGGAAAAGCACCCTTTTGCCAACAAACAACCTTCCTCTCCAGTCCAACTTCACTTACGTTTTGGGGTACACTTTTACTTTCGAAATGTACAAACTTTTGTGAAACAGCAAAACCACACCACCACCACCACACCACCACCACCACCACCACCACCAGATAAGAGCACTGATCCCTGAAGCAGCCTTTTCAGAAGTGATCGCAAAGCCCCTTCGTTTTGACCTAGTTGTCGAGAAGGGACTGAGCCCCACCGTCCGTGAAGATTTGCTCCACTTTCTCCCTAGGGCTCGATTGCCAGACTGACTTACCGGAGCCTCCTAGCCTTTGTTCTGCTCTCAGGCTGACATCAGGGAAGCAGTGATGTAGAATAAAGCAGGGGTGGGCTAGGTTCGTCCAGTGTTTGTGTCGTTGTGTGGTGTGCAGGGACACTCTGTGATACTCTAGTGAGCTGCTAAGCTTTTTTTGTAGGCTTTGTGTCATTTACTTAACGACCAATCTCATTAGCTGCCAGGGTACAATGGGCTGATGCATTTTCTATGTACATACTCTACACAGTGACCCTCAAGGTTGCCGAAGGTCTATTTAATCAGTCAAATGCTGAATATATTTGCAGTAAATCACTAAAAAAATAAAAAGAAATATGGGACTACCGAAGTACCTCACAGGCTTAATATTTCCTGGGGGTTATTTGCAGGTGATAACATGCATGCATCTTTAGCCAAAACAAGGGTGGAGCAGGTGGAGATGCATTATGTAGCTTGCGTTGGTGACCTTAATTTTAGGAAACTTTCAAAATCGGAGATATTTTCTCTTCGCAAGGAACCCGGATTTGAAATGTAATTTCTGTCTTGGTTTAATCATATTAGCACGACAAAAAAAAAAAAAAAAGATAGAAAGAAAGAATTGCTTTCTTTAGCATTTTCTCCTTACCCCCACCTCACCCCCACCTCAGTCCTACCCCTGCCCACCCGGGCTCAGAACTGGCAAAGTTGCATTTATGCCCTCTTTCAGTTACAAGGTAAAAACCCTTTTTAACTCCTATGAAAAATGAAATGCTGAGAGCACTATGAATGACGACAGCTGTCCATAAGTATCAGGGAGAGTTCTATTGTCCAGCTTGTCCCTGGATAAAATGAATACTTTACAGCAGAGGCTGTTCAGCTTGGCTAAAGAGTGTGGGGAGAAGGGGAGGAGGTCACTGGAGACTTCGCACACTAATTTAATCTGGGAAAAGGACAGGCTCTGCATCTCCCCTGAACAGACTGGCAGCGATCTGGGCCCCCACACAACTATCTCCTCTCGCCTGTGCTCTATTTATTCCTTATCTCTGTTTACCAACCGCTAGGTCCCTTTCATTCACACCACGAGGCCGTTTCCCTACTATCAGTCAGCAGCTGACACTGTGGAAGAGCCTCAAAGGCAAAAAAAAAAAAAAAAAAAAAAAAAAAGAGAGAGAGAGAGAGAGAGAGAGAGAGATCAAAACTAAACCAAAGCTGTATAAACAATGCAACAGTGCAAGTAAATGCATAAACCCTGATTCTTAACCCAACCCACAGGGTGCAAACAGAACCTTTCTAGCAAATCCAACAAACCCACCATGGTGAGCTGTGGGCCACAGAGAAAGAAAAGTCAAAACACCATTCATGAAATCACCATCCAAAAAAAATTGCTAACATGGACACTGGCTGCTAAAGGCGCCTTGCTTTCAGGGATATTCTTATCTCTATCACAGATCAATTAACTGGCCACCAGGAAACCTGTACCTTGCCAGAAAAGGTGAGTTAGACATTTCTGGGGGAGGCATCATTCTCATTAAAGTACGAGTGTGTTAAAAAAAAAAAAAAATCCACCAGCGTAAGTTAAAGGGAATGCCATCTCAACTTTTCCAATACCCCATCTCATTGGGTGAGTTTAAACCATTCGAGAAATTTGGCATCAAACCTCCACTATATTTAATAAAAAGTCCTGGACAATGAAGCCAATTAAATCTGCTCCTCCTGTCCTAGGGATTTTATCTTCTTAGGTCTAAATGGTGACCATGGCGGAGGAGTTGGGCGAAGACCACTTCCTATGTAACTTTTTATCTTTTGAAACACTCACAGGGAGTAACTGAAAACAGACTGTAGCAACCAGTGTGAGGTGTAGAAAAGGGAGAAAACAAAATAGCATTATTTTAAATCTTGTAGTAAGGAGGAATTTTGGATCTAAGATTTGTTTTACTTCTATTAATATTAAGTAATAAATAAATTTGAGTATTTCAACCATGGGAGGATGCCCACCTTATCTAAGTAACTTGTTAAAATGACCCATCACCACTGTACAAGTATTTATGCATCTATATATCTGTCTGCGTATATGTATGTATATATTACAAGCAAAGATATTCACATTACCTCCCACATACACACACATAGTGACAAAGTGCATATTATCAAATGCCTATAGTTTACTAGATTAAAAACTCAGACTCATTTGAAATTTCCCAAGTTTTTTTTAATCATTGAAATGATTGGAAATGATTGGTTATTGTCATAAAAATCAACACCGTATTGACTCAATCACTAAGATCTTTCCCCAAAAAGGGGAAACAATGTAGCTCATTATCTGGGATGATCGATTGGCCCGGATTTCGGTTTGCGTTTTCACCTATATGCATTATGAGCAATGAAGTCTTTACTACTTGGATCCTTTTTTCCAAATGAATTAATGAATTAAATTTATCCTTTCACCAGCTGCTAGGCAGCAGATGGAACCATTTCTGAAGCCTTGTTGAATTCAATCCATAAAACTCATTTCCTAGGATTAGCAGTCCAAAGTTTCTTTTAATGTTTATATACCGCTTGGGATTTTGAATTTCATGATGTTAAACTTTCAATTTAACTATTCTTTTTGCATTTCATATCAAACAATTATGATCTTTTGGATTTCTATAGCAGACATGGCAGGTCACATAAGGACAAGCGTTACTTTCTGGAGGAATAAAGTCATGCGAGTTGCATTTTTTCTGTATGTTTGTTTGCCTCGCTCTACTACCATAGAAACTATTTGCACTGTGCTTATGTATTAATGTCAGCCCAAAGAGTTATTATTTAATAGCTATAAATTTTGTTTGCTTATGTATAAATAGTTTAAAGCTACAACCAAGAACATTTCTTAAGATTAAGAAGACTTAAAAGTTTCCTGGGTGTTGCACCTTAGTTTTATAAGAGTAAGTTTGTCACATTATCTGCAAGTAACTTCTGGTTAATTTGCCTAATAAGAATTTAACCCTGATCTTGAAAAATGGTCACACAGACTCTGTAGAGAATGCATTTTATAACACTTAACTTTGGGGGAACACACTACCATGGACAGCTCCTGACATTGCTCCTCTTTTTCTAGGTCCCCTGCAGCTGTCTAATTTAAGAGGAATTGGGAATTTTAAGTCTTACTGTTTGATGTTCTAGCAGAAGAGTAATGGCCACTAAGGAAAAAAGAACTCCTTCAAACGTAACTAAATTAGGCTCTCATAAAAGTTCCAGTGCACGTTGAAATGTTTGAACTACCGCCCCCCTATGCTCTCCAAGGCACAGTAGATCCAAATTTAAAATTTAAAAGCTTTTAAGCTTAAATTGATGCTCCTGCACTAACATAAACATAAGTAAAAAAGAGCGAAGGGCTCGTATGTGCAACAGTGATTTCCGCTCATCTGGCACCAGAAATCTATATTAATCTCATCTTGTGGTAAGCCAAGAAGGCCACGTAGTAATCACCACTGAGTAACTGAATATTTAGGAGGAAGAGAACATGGCACTCTTAGGTTACAAGCAGAGAAACAGGCAACTGTGCAGGTAATATTTGCAAAGAAAAATAAAGAGCAAAGTTGGCAAAGTCTCATTTTAGTCTTATTTGAGGCTGAATTTGATTCTTCCCCGGAATTTATTCTTTCCCTAAAAGAAAGAGAGCACATGCAATGACAGTCCAGATCTCTTCATCATGTTGTTTTCTCCTCCATTTGGTGTACTTTGCCGTGTTAGTTATAAGGTAGGCGAGTGCGGATGCAACTTTTCTCCTGACCATAAGCCACTTTTTTAAAAAGAAATCAAGACTGGAGAAGTTATAGCCTATATTTTGTCTTTAGTTACTTTGTTCTTTGAAATTGAAAAAAAAAGATCACCATATCTGTTTAGAAAACTTCGATTATTTCCACGAGTATCAGAGGAAGCATCTTTAATCAATGCTATAGTAAGACAAGAGGATTACAAGGTAAAGTGTTGTTTATCAAGCGTTTGACATTTTTTCCTACCCCTAAGTAATATTTCATTGAAATCATTCTTCTGCAAAATTGTGTACAAGGTCAGTAGTAAGTCTTTTTTATTCAGGATTTTCTAATATTACTCCTGAACTTTCTGAATGGTCTTCTGACATCCACATTTATCAAAAATGAAGTGTACCATTTTTTTAAGGAGACTGCTCTTATTCAATTCCCTACATTTTAAGGACAAAATTATAAATACCAAGCCTATCCATTTAAATTTTTTGAGGAATTCCCATAAACTCTTTTCTCTATGTATAACCAGTACCAGAATTTTGACTTTTCAAAAAAAAAAAAACAAAAAAAAAAACTGCAAGAAACTTTTTGATGTGGGTTATTCATATAAAACTGTGTTAATAAACTCCCACCCCACAAAGGTCTCTTTACTTCGAGAGATGCCAGAAATGAGATCACACTGGTCATTTTTCTAATCTCAGAAATTATTTCCAGCTTACTTTTTTTAGAGGAAAAAGTACTAAGTAGTCTCATCGCCTATCCAATATTCTGTTTGCAAATTCGCACATTTCAAAAACGTGTACGAACAAAGGTGTTACTGATGCGGTATAAACGCAATTGCACCCTGACATTTCATTCCGAAATTCTCCGCAAAACACACACACAATCACTTTTTTAGAGCGAGAAGAGAGAAGGAAATAGAACTTAAAATAATGCTCAAGTATGGATCCCAACAGAAACCAGAAACAGAAGTTCAAAACAAACATCAGAAAAGCCATCGACACGCTTCTAAACTTCAGTCTTGGGCAGCGGCCCCCTCCCCTTCCCCCCCTCCCCGAAACCAAAGAACATGTTCCGACTTAAGAGAGGAAATGGTGCTAAAATTCGGAGCCGCCGCAACGTCAGTGCGAGCAGTACACGGTTCAAAAGTTTCCCACTTACTTTTCTGCTTGTTTCCCAAACTTGTATTTCTCTCCTCCCTTGTGAGCTGAGCGGAAACACTACGGCTGTGTCTTTGAAAGGTAGTTCCCAGGATGTGACATCCAGCGCCTTTGACTGCTCCGAGATAAGCACCTGCGTCTGGGCCCCTCCTTACGTCACACCTCCCTATTCAGACCTTCTCAATGTGATTCACATTTGCACATCAACAGCTTCATGTGCAGACACAGATTTTTTTCGGCTCTGGGCCCAAAACTTTCACTTTAATTTTCATCACATGATTGCTGTGGCATATGTCCTTCCAAACCTCCCATATATCAGTCATCATGCAAATGAGATGGAATATCACTCCTCTGCAGCAGATGGCCAGGGATGATAACAATGGCTCAACGGAGGAGATTCAATGTCCCTGACTTTATCGCCACGGCAACAACAACCTAAAATATATGTAATGGAAGTGGTGCTTATTAATTTTGCAGGCTCGAGTGTTCTGATTTTGTGAGTGAATGGGCTGAGTTAAAAAGGGGGCTGTGTCCTCCTGCCTCTAGAAGACTATCTATAAAAGCCAGGGACCTGGAAATTATTTTCAGTGACTAAGAAGGCAACAGCCTAGCAATTATTTGAGTAATTAGGTGTAATTCCTCCCTGTAGGCCTTGTACCCTCCTGTGCTTGCTTCACAGAAGCTCACGAATTAGACAGGCGCAGATCCTGAAAAGAAAAGTGCCTCAAGATACAGCGGGAGAGCTCGCAGGAGCCCTGTCACTTGGCCTCCACCAGGCTTGGTAAACACAAGCCCCAAGCTATAAGTAAATAGAGGCCCCACTTCACAAACACAGACCAATTAAAATGACAAAGGCAACCACACTTCTGGGTGGAGCTTCAGAAGGCTTTCTGCACAGAATGGTCTCAGTGGAGGGCACCCAGCACTGCATTTGCATCCCTGGCGGTCAGGGTCCCACAGGAGCTCACGCATCTCGCTGTGCGCTGCGCTTCTCCACGGGGACTGGTTTTTTACACGGGGCTACTTTTATCTCTCACCCCAAGATAGTGTCTATGCTTCCCACTCCTAATAGTATTTCTTAAAAATTTAATAATGGAAACAGCAATCAATCCTCCAGTGTCTGCCATGAGCCCGTGCACATTTGGAAAGAATGACCATCAATCTGTCCATTCAAGTGGGAGCCTTCAGGAGACCTGCAAGGATGAAAAGCTGTCTTCAAATATTTTCCTGGAAACTTAAAAAAAAAAAAAAAAAAGACTCTTTTGCGATGTTTTTATACTAACAACAGCAGGAAAGATTTATTTATTTATTTTTTGCTGGGGCTGAAACACATATTACCATGTTAAATACGAGTCTACTTATTTTTCATTGATTTTAAAAAAAATCACCATAGAATTATCACGATATAAGAGCAAACTAAACAGTGTCCATAATAGTAATTTAAAACGACATGAATGAGAACTTATTGCCTTCCAAGAAGATAGCTGTTAGAAAAAATGAAATCTTCTCATATCCTTTTAACATTAACCAGCCTCAGACACTGTGCTAGGCTCATGGTGCAGGTGAGGAACACAAAATACAACCTTACTCATCTCTTCCAGCAAGATCTAATACACTGTTCTGAGGCCCCTTCCCTGTACTTTCCTTAGGGCGTTTTGGTTGTTTGAGAGGCACCCTAACCCCTGCTCCTTTCTGGCAGTCCCGGACTTCCTTCCGGCCAAGAAATAGGCATAGAGATGGGATTCCTGTGGCCTGTGACGCTAAGATCCTCCAAGTCTGTATTCATGGAAATGAAGCCAGTCTACTGTTTGCTTAAATCAGACATCATATTAGATGCTTTCCACGCTGACTTTAAAAATAGTTCCAGTTCCCATGCGAGGGGGTGTACACACTTAGGCTCACTTTCCTTCCTGACACGTGGGCTAATATTAATGTTGTGCAATCCATTTGGGATTGTAAATAACATAATTGCCTGGTGCAAGATTTCATTGTGCTATTTAAAGGTAACACTCCAACGCAAGGCAGATTAGGAGCAGCAAATGTCCAATCTGAAAATTCCCACACAGTAAGAGTATAGAGACTTTAAACTGCACTCTAAATATATTTATTTTCTTTTTGTAAATATTTATTTATTTGTTTATTTATTTATTTTTGGAGAGGTTTTCACTATAGGGCACATGCGCTCGCCAGAAAGATAGAGACAGACAGAGAAACAGAAAGTGAAAAATCACCTCCAGGGGGGATGGCCACGCCGCAATCCCTTCTCTTCCATTCTCCTCTCAGGATCTTGAGCACGCATGCACACACACCTGGCATGAATTTAAGCCACCAGGTCTGGGACTCAAACCGCAGTCAACCACATGGGAGTCCAGCGACATAGCCATAACACCAACTGCTGGTCCCTCTTTTATTTAAAGAGAGAGTTTTGCTATAGGGTGCATATGGTCATCAGAGAACGCAGAGACAGACAGAGAGAAAGACAGTGAGAAATCACCTCCCATGGGTACACACAAACACACACACACACACACACACACACACACACACCCAGCATGAGTTTCAAGCTGCTGGGTCCAGGACTGGAACCACAGTCTATCATGTGGGAGTTCCTGTCACAATCTTTATGCCATCTGCTGGCCCCCTAAATGAATTTCTATTGTGAGCTATCAGACCATTAGCAAACTGATACAAGATGCAGATATTGGGGCTGGCAGCTGGCATGGTGGTTAAGGGCACTGGACTCCCACACTGTCGACTGTGGTTCAAGTCCTGGACCTGGCAGTTTGGTTTCTCACTCTCTCTCTCTCTCTCTCTCTCACTCTCTCTCTGTCCCTCTTTGGTCAAATTAAAAATAAACAAATAAAGTTAAATAAAATAATTATTTAAAAAACTGCAGATGTTGCCCTATGTTTACTTGTTTGAGGAAATGTCAAATTGTTTTCTAAAGTCTCTGCACATTTACATTCCCACCAGCAGCTCATGAGGGTTCCAGTTTCTCCACATCCTCACCAACAGTTGATACTGTTTTTTCTAGTATGCCCAACTTAGTAGGTATGAACTGTTATCTCATAGTGATTTTTTTTTTTTTGAGAGGTTTTCCGCTATAGGGCGCGTGCGCTCGCCAGACAGACAGAGAGGGACAGAGAGACAGAAAGCGAGAAATCACCCCCCAGGGGGGATGGTCACGCCGCAATCCCTTCTCCTCCATTCTCCTCCCGGGATCTTGGGCACGCACGCACACGCGCCCGGCGTGAGATTTAAGCCACCGGGTCCGGGACGCGAACCGCGGTCGACTACGTGGGAGTCCAGCGACATAGCCATTACGCTAACTGCTGGTTCCCCTCATAGTGATTTTGATTAGTATTTCCCTAATGATTAATGATACTGAGCATCTTTTCACGTATCTATAGGCCTTTTCTATATCTTTTTTGGCAAACTATCTATTCAAATCCTTTGGTTATTTTTAAATTGGGTTATTTAGGGCCAGCAGGTGGTGTGGTGGTTAAGGTGCTGATCTCCTACATGGTCAGCCATAGTTGGGGTCCCAGACCTGGATCTGGTAGCTTGGAAATCACAATGGGCGTGTGTGTTTGTGTGTGTGCGTACCCAAAACCCAGGGAGAAGAATGGAAGAGAAGGGATTGTGGCATGGCTATCCCCTTTGAGGTAGGGATTTCCCGCTTCCCCCCCCTCTGTCTCTGTCTAGCAAGTACATGTACCCTATGGGGTGGGGAGGAAACCCTATATAAAATAAAGTAGATTGTCTTTTATTATTGAGTTGTAGAAGTCCCTTTACTTATGTGTTCTAGATACAAGTTTCTTAATAGATAAAAAATTTGCAAAACTTGTTTCCATTGTGTGAATTGTCTTTTAATATTTTTGATGTAGTCTTTTAAAACTAAGGCTATGGGACCAGCAGTTGGCATAATGGTTATGTCACTGGACTCCCATGTATTTAACCACAGTTTGAGTCCTGGACCTGGCAGCTTAATACTCGTGCCAGATGCATGTGCGTGCGTGCCCAAGATCCCAAGAGAAGAATGGAGGAGAAGGGATTGAGGTGTGGTCATCCCTGTCAGGGGTGATTTCTCACTTTCTGTCTCTCTGTCTCTCTCTGTTTCTCTGGGCAGGTGCACACACCCTGTATCAAAAATCTCTCTTACAAAAAGAATGAATAAAATAAAACATAAAGCTTTTAAATTGATGAAGTTCAATTAATCTACATATTTCTTTGGTTACTTGTGCTTTAGTGTCAATATCTAAGAAACTATTGTGAAATTCAAGATTACATTGTGTCTCTGCTTTTTTCCTAAGAGTTTATCATTTTAGCTGTTACATTAGGTCCCTGACTTATGTCAAGTTAACATTCATATGTAGTGTAAGGTAGGGCTCTTTTGCATGTGAATATTCAGTTGTCCCAACACCTTTTGTTGAAAAGAACATTTTCTCCATTGAGTCAGCACCCTTGCTGAAAATAATGATATGTCTAATAATAAACATAGGAATTTATTTCTAAACTTATTTTATGCCAGTACCACACTGTATTGATTACTGCAGACTATAGTAAGTTTTTAAATTAACAAATGAGAGTCCTCCAGCTCTGTTCTTGTTTAAGATTGGTTTGGCTACTATAGGTTCCTTGAATTTTCATATGAATTTTAGGACTAACTTATTGATTTCTTTAAAAAAAATCATCTGGGATGTTGGTAAGAAATGCATTTCATCTGGGACCAGCAGATGGCATCATGGCTACATTGCTGGATTCCCAGGTAGTTGATTGGTTCTAGTCCCAAACCCAGTGGCTTGGGACTCAATGCTGGGCATGTGTGTGCATGCATGTGCCCAAAGTTCCCAAGGGGAGAATGGAGAAGAGGGGATTGTAGCATGGCCATCCCCTGGAGGGTGATTTCTCACTTTTTGTCTTTCTGTCTGTCTAGCGAGAGCCTGCACCCCATAGCAAAAATCTCTTTCAAGAAAAAAAAAAAAGAAAAATGCATTGAATTTGTAGATCACTTCGGCTAATATTACCTTCTTTAAAACATTACCTATTGCAGTCTACAAACATGTCTTTCCATTTATTTAGGCCTTTTAAAATTTCTTTCAGTAGTGTTTTGTGATGTTTGGAGTATAAGTTTTATATTTCTTAAATTAATTGTATTAATTAACTGTATTCTTAAATATTTTATTCTTTGGGAAACTACTGTAAATTACTTTCTTACTTTCATGTTTTATTTGTTCATTACTACTTTATCAAAATAGAATTGATTTCTGCATGGTGATGTTTTTGTAAGCAGCAACCTTACTTAACTTGTTTCTTAGATCTAATGGTATTTTTAGTGGATTCTTTGGGATTTTCTAAATTTAAATCTGTATGAAAAGATCATGTCGTCTGCAAATGAAATTAATTGTACTATTTCCTTTCTAATCCAGAAGACTTTTATTTCATTTTTTGGGCCAAATTTCCCAACGTTTATTTTTAGCATAGAATAGAAATGACAAGAGAAGATATGACTTTTTTTCTTGATTTTAGGGGTAAAGGATTTGGTCTTCCACTACTAAGCATGATCTTTGCTAATTTTGGAACTTTGAAAACAAGTTTAA
Organism: Tupaia tana; assembly: GCA_026018925.1. Taxonomy (NCBI): domain Eukaryota; kingdom Metazoa; phylum Chordata; class Mammalia; order Scandentia; family Tupaiidae; genus Tupaia; species Tupaia tana. Next base: position 6,154,613 of record JAKSZU010000008.1, read on the forward strand.
AAGCATTTAAAATGTATTATTATTTTTTAAATTTAATACATTCAATCACTGTGCATCACAACACTTTGTAAAATGAATTATCCCATCATAAATACATCACACACCAGCAGTTAAAGATATTAACATGTACATTATCAACAATCTTCTATTTCTGTGTCACTTAAATGTCTTGCCTCTCTCGTTTTCTCCCTGATTTCCTTTCCTCTCATCTTCTCCCACCTTCTAAGCTCCTCCCAAACTGTCTCCAGTATCTGCAACCATTTTGATTTTAAAAGCTAACTGGCACAAAAATCAACCTTATATTATGTATCTTCTACTTTCTAACATTTCACAAGTACCTGAGACAGTATCTGTCAAGGTGTTGATCAGAGCTTGTCCCTAGCTGCCCCTTGGAAGCCTGCTAAGATGTATCTAGAATGTTCTGGCACAGGGAGTCAAGTTCCTCCAGATGGGGCTGCTCCCTCCAGATTGGGCTGCTCCCTTCAGGTGTGGCTGCTCCCTCCAGATGGGGCTGCTCCCTTCAGGTGGAGCTGCATCAGTGGCTCAGAACTTCCCTGGAGAAGTCAGGCCTAGCCTGTCAGAGCTAAGTGGCAAAGTTACTCTCTGAGCATTTCAGGTTCTGGTCACAAGGGTCAACTGGTCTTCAAGAAGCTCAATGATCCAGGAGAGGCCAAGCTGCAGGGTCGTCTGGGTCTTCCATGGTTCATATGAACGTTTGTGAGCATGCCATCTCAGGATCAGTATAAATTCCAACTGCCACCTGGGGTTGAACCAAACAACCTCAGCCATCCATAAGGATATTTTCAATATTTAATCTCTGCATGTAGATGGTAGGTATTTCCTGTATCTATTTCCAAAAGCAGTTACATCTATCCAATAAGATGTGGCGAAATGGAATCGATATTATGAGAATTGGTAAAATCAAGTACATGTGGTCATGAATGAAAGGCGGCACCACCAACACAGCCACATGGTAGCTCAAATGATTTCTATAATAATAAGAACAATGGTGATATCGACAGTAATGTCAGGTAACACTTCATCACTTCTTTTATGTCAGGCATTGCTCTAAGTGCTTCCCATGAATTAATTTGGAAGCAGAGGCACTAGTCAACTAACTTTCTCAAGTACGTATTTCTAGTAAAGTTGTTGAGCCGGGATTCAGACTCAGGAGGTCTGCCCGTAGAACTCACGCTCTTAACCACCATGAAATGCCGTGTGTTGTTAGTCATCTCTGCACATCAGATCAGGTCAGAGAGAACCTCCATGGATCTCATGGGGAAAGCTCTTCAGTGGTTTTTCCCCCCTTTTATCCTTGGGCATTTTAAAATCATAATCAATACTAGTGAAAAAGTTTTCTAAATGTACAAGGTTGCTGTCATTTAACAATCGAAGTACTCTTCCAATTGATATCATCAAGAAATTTTGGATATATTTGCTTTATCAAGTGATTCTCTTCATGAGGAACCACATGAATACTAAAATATAGCTCACGACATAGTGAGGAGAAAAGTGTTTGCCGAGAGACAAGTGTATCTACTTTATGCATCAATATGTTCATACCCACTCCCTCACCTCCGTATCTGTCTTCCAGCTGTGCTTCATCTGAATATCGGGAGGGGCTTCAAATGCTTGTGGAAAATAAAATTAAAGCCCAAGTTTATTTTGGTGCAAAAACTTTTGAAATTCCTGTTTCAGCCAGGTGGCAGAGTGGTTAAGGCACCTGGCTCCTACAGGGCCAATGTGGTTTGAGTCCCAGACCCAGCAATGTGACAGACATGCCAGGTGCGTGTGTGCATGTGTCTGTGTGTGTGTGCGCCCAAAATTCCAAGAGGAGAATGGAGGAGTGGGGATTGCAGTATGGGTGTCCCCCCGGGGGTGATTTCTCACTTTTCCTCTCTCTCTCTTTCTCTCTCCCCATCTCTCTCTGGTAAGCACATGCACTCTATAGCAAAAATTAAACAAAATAAAACAAACAAAACCCCCCCAAACATTTGAAATTTATGTATAGTGTTTTTGTAATACATATTTTCCATGGATATTTTGAAGAGCCTCATTATTTTTTATGTCTTCCATGTGGCCTGATTTCCAATGATTGACATTCTTCACCACACAGCTGAGGTACATATGGCCATCATTGGGGGGCCAGTCCACACACTCTGTCTGCCTGGTCCTCATCTCCTCCCTGGGACAGCACATGGCACCAACAGCTGCAGACATAATGGCTGAGCTTGTCCACACGTTCCGTGTTAAGTGAAAGGGAGGCTTTGGGTCATGGGCTGCAGGTGATCTGGAGCTGCCGGGCGGTGTCCTCGTCCCCTTCCCCTCTCAGCACTCTCACGCCCCCGGACCATGTCCTCAGTGGAAAGCCCAGGACTGGGCACACCCTGTGTGTGTAAAGTCAGTGTAGATGCACAAGTCCTTTGTTTTTTTGAACACTCCTTTCTTCAACACACACACACACACACACACACACACACTTTTTAGAGCACTTTGTGTTTCACTTGTTCTGCCTTTACAGCAAGGAAAGTCAGGCCTACTGTGACTGCACTTAAGGAGAAAGCCCACATTGTCTAGACAAGTCGTGTGAGTCCCAGGTAGCCCCCTCACTGTGGTCTGACATGATAGACCGCAGTGTCCCAAACAAAGGACTCTGTGGCTTCTGCACTTGGTTTTATAGATGCATTTGGAGTAAGCATCTTCATGACTGAAGAGTTAGCATTTCAAACAACAAAAAGAAAAGACAAAGGAAAGAGGAAACATAGTTTCCAAATGGCCCAAGCAAAAGAAATACATCTGTTGGCTAACACCCCAAATACCCTAGGATGGGAGGTGAAGACCACGGGGTACTCTGCATGGATGCTCAGTTGCTGCCGCCACTGATGCTTAAAGGGGTGAAAAAAAATGGGCAAACAGCTCTAAATAAATTATTTGCAAAGACTTTAAAAATGGGCAATGTGTTTCTAGAGATCACACAATATTTTTCTTACACTTTGCTGAACAGACATCATGACCAGAGGCTCTTCTGGACCTGATCCCAGGAACTGAGGCAAGGAAGACAAGCGGTCTAGGGCGCTGTTTCAGGTCTGGTGAGTCTCCTGCCACTCAGCACTCACCCTGGTTCACACTGGCGTTGAGACCCTCAACAACAGGGGAAGCGTCGTGTGTAGATGAAACTGAGCAGCCATTTCATTGGCCTAGGATTTAAGCACGTTTTTCTTTATATCTTTCAAGTTTATTTATTCCTTCCATGAGAGAGAAACAGAAAGATAGGATGAGCTAGGAGAGACAGGGTCCCCACACCACGGTTCGCCCAGTCGCAGCTGGCCCGATCACCGCACGTGCGCATGCCCAGCACGGTCAGGGTGGTCCTGGGACCTTTCTCATGTGGGTGTAGTCATGTCAGCGCTACACCACCACCTGCTCCCCTCCCCAACTTTTTCATTCTTATTTCTTGTTCTCTGTTGGGTTAACCCCAAAACATAAGCTTTCTCAATCTTAGCAAGTTCAGACTTTAGAGTTCTAGTCTTACTGAGTCTCTGACTAGTTACCCCACAGGGAATGACTTCTCTGTGCTTCCATTCGGTCGGTGTAACATCCTCTTCCATAGCACGTTCAGGACTGCCGGGCCGCCGAGGCTGCTGCTGTCCCTACAGCTGCCCACGTCCCGCACGCTCTTCATTGTACCGTCCCAACCTTACTCCCAAGGTCTCCTCATCTCTTATCTGGGATCTTAATATAGCCTAGGACTTGACTTCTCTTAAAGTCTGAAAGGAAAGTGCCTCATAGCCATATCTATCCTTCCAGCTTTTGTTTTCTTCCTGGCTGAACACCAGGCTCTGCTGCCCACCCTTCTTTAAAGTCAGGATGACTATGTGACCATGCAGTGCAGAAACACACGTGGTTTTCACCCTGGTTTAGACCATAAAACCCTCCAAACACTTTCCAAACATCACTGCCTTCTCCCAACGGCATGGAGATGTCCTCTCAGACCACGTGTTGAGGATGGCAGCGTCTGTCAGCCTGAGCCCTAAATGACTGTGTGGACTAAAGCCCCTGCCTTCCCTCCCTAAGGCCATTCACACAAGCAAGAACTACACCATTTGGGACCAGCAGATGGCAAAGTGTTCTAGGTGCTGCAATCCCCCACAGCTGACCTAGATCGAGTCCTAGATCCAGCGTATTAAAACGCATGCTGAGTATGTGTGCGTGCATGGCTGAAATTCCCAGAGGAGAATGAAGGAGAAGGGACTGCGGCATGACCACCCCCCTCGGGGGTTATTTCTCACTTTATCTCTCTCTGTCTCTCTGATGAGCACACGCACCCTACAGCAAAAATAAAACTCAAAAACAGAAGAATTACACTAGTTGTGTTTGTGTCACGTGTGTCTGTGTGCTGATGTCTTACAAAGCTCGTCTTACCTTATACATACGGCCCCTGCTTGCACGTCTCTAGGATCTGTAAGACCAAGTCCAGACTGTGAGTGCTGCTCAGCCTTTCTCCGTTTCATCCCAGCCAGCTGCTGCAGCTACCTTACCTGCCGCTCTTCACACAGACTGCGATTAGTGCCTCCCCACGGACTGCGTGGCACGTTCTTTCTTGCCTGGGAGTAATTTGAAAGCTCTGGATATAACCTAAGGGGCATTAAGTGGGACCAGCTTCTGTCTAGATTACACCTCCGGAAAGGGCCGCAAACTTTTCTCCTGCTCTACGCAGCCTATGGCCATGGTTGCCGTCTTCCTGGAAGCTCTCACTGTGGAGCCAGACGGGGAGGTCATGTCTCAAGGCTCTTGTGAAGGGCTTCTGCCTTCTTGGCTCTGGTCACCACACCTTGAACTGCCATGACTAGGAGTTTAAATAGCGTGTTGGCTTCCATGTCCCCCACACATTCCGATTAGGGGATGGAGAGCCATGAGCACATGACCATGGGGCAGACTGGATTCTTCTCTCCCAGGCAGAGAACTGAGGCTGTTCTTGAGGCCCCCGTCTCGGTGAGCTCCCAGTAGATATGCAGACAGCTCAGGATACTTCGAACTTGGCAGAGAAACAGCTGAATAATCCCCAAATGTTAAAACAGATCACAAACCATTGACAGTGGGAGGAAATTTGGAAGTTATCTAAGGCGCGTGCTCACCCACACCTGCACATCACCAAATGTCCTTGACAAGGCCACCGTCCTGACTGGGAAGGGACCGGTTCTATCTGGGCACAGAGTGCTGTTCCAGAGTGCTTAGATGATGACTAAACTCGGTGTTGACATTCTTCTGTGTATATATAATCATTCTTCTGTGTGACAGACTCTGTAGACTTTTTTAAAGAATTATTTTATTCTATTTCATTTATTATTACTATTTTTTAATTTGACTGGAGAGGGGCTAGTGAGAAAGCAAGCTGCCAGGTCCAGGACTTGAACCATGGTTGGCCATGTAGGAACCCAGTGCCTTAACTACCACACCACCTACCAGCACCTACCCTGTAGATTTTTCTAAGTGAAATTTATCAGAGTTAACACTCTTTGCAAGAGTGATATTTTTCAACTAAACTTACGTCCAAGTACTTTGGGGTAGAGATATCCTATTCCTTAAATATTAAGAAACAAGATATTAAAGAAATTGATAATCATGGTGAGTTTATAACCAGGTCTCCACAATGTCCTCATCAAGGGAAATGGAAATATCCATGTAGGTGAATCAGGTCAATAATGTTACAATTGGAAATTTTCTCATAACTGATCCACAAAAGACAAAGGAAATGATAATATGAGGGTGTTTTCAGAAAGCTCAGGGGAAATATGCATTAAGAAACAATTATGCACAAACTTCAATCTTCCTTGCACCAAAATAAACTCATACTTTAATTCTATTTTTCCACAAACTTTTTGAAGTCCCCTCATACTTGCTGCACTTCCAATGGAAAACTATTTGTAATTCAATTTCCCTACTAGATTTTATTTATTTATTGTATGTTTTATTTACCAGAGGGCGCATGTGCTCCCCGGAGAGAAACAGAGGGAGGGAGAAAGCACCATCTGGTGGGGCGGTCACACCGCAGTCCCTTCTCCTCCATGTTTGCAGCCTGCCAGGATTCGGGGCATGTATGCACCTATGTCCAGCATGTTTCTCAAGCCACTGGGACCAGGATGCAAACCTTAGCCACACGGGATCCAGCTTCCTGGACCACTAGGTCATGTGGTCAGCCCTAGATTTTATTTATAGAGCAGTTTCAGATGCAATAAAACTGTGGTCCTCAAAAACTTGGAGGGGAGATACAGAGGTATTACCTTTGCCCCTTCGCTCACACACACAGCCTCCCCCACAAGACTGAGACACACATCATGAACGATTAGCCTTCACTGACCCATCACATCACCCAAAGTCATGGTTCGCATTAAGGCTCATGCCGGGTGTTGTTCATTTCATTGACTTGGACATGCGGATAGAGGCATGTAATTTACACCACCATTTAATGCCGAGAAGTTTCACTGCCCTCAAAGGTCTCCATAATCTGCCTATTTGTCCCTCCTTTCCCTCAAGTCCTAGAAATCACTGATATATATATATATTTTTTGGAAAAGGTTTTTGCTATAGGGCGCATGCACTCGCCAGACAGACAGAGAGAGACAGAGAGACAGAAAGCGAGAAATCATCCCCATGGGGGATGGCCACGCCGCAATCCCTTCTCCTCCATTCTCCTCTTGGGATCTTGGGCATGCATGCACACGCGCCCAGTGTGAGTTTTAAGCCGGGATGCGAACAGTGGTTGACTACATGGGAGTCCAGCGACATACCCATTATGCCAACTGCTGGTCCCAGGCAATCACTGATCTTTCTGTCTCCATAGTTTTGCCTTTCTCAGAATGTGATAGAGTTGGAATCATGTAATAAGTAGCCTTTTAAGATGGACTGCTTTCTAGTAATATGCATGTAAGTTTCTTCCATAGCTTTTCATGGTTTGATAGCTTATTTCTTTTTGGCACCAAATAATATTTCATTGTCTGGATATGCCATAGTTTATCCCTTCACATATCCAAGGACATCTTGGTCGCTTCTAAGTTTGAGCAATTATGAATAAAGTTGCAATAAATACAAGTGTGAAGGTTTTTGTGTGAACATAAGTTTTCGAATCCTTTGGGTAAATACCAAAGCGTACAATTTCTGGCTCACACGGCAAGAGTATGCTTCATTTTGTCAGAAGCTGTCAAAATGTCTTCCAAAGTAGCTGCACCATTTTGCATCTGCCTCAGTAATGAATAAGAGTTGCTATTGCTCCACACCCGCATCAGAATTGCATGTCAGTGTTCTGGATTTGTAAATTTTTTTCAATTGCTATATGTTTTGATTATTTATAAATATCTAAGTTACAGTAAGTCAACTGAGACTTACATATGTGGGTGCAAATATCTAGTATAGCTTATGTTTCATTTCATGTCCCGCCTTGCTGTCATCAAAATAATGGTTGGAGATCTTGTTACTATATATGACCCCAGTAACTCATAAGTAAACAGAAAAACTTTTGATCAGTTACTAATCATGTTACTACTAATAATAGCAAACATCCACCTAATACTTAGTGACCCCTCACTGCTCAATCACTTGGTTTTCCTAATGCCACTTATATCCACAAAAATACAAGAAATATGTGTCCTAAACTCCACAGAATGGGGGGGGGGAACAACCCCGAGGTTTATATTAGATGAGAAAATGTATGAACAAAGACATTAATCTCTAAACCACCATGTTGAGTCCAAAGAAATTGAGACCCAGTTCAGTAGCAAATCAATAGTTGCAATTACAACAGGTTTTATACCTTAGTTTTTGATTCCTTCATTGAGGCTAACAAATGGAAAGTACACAGTCGAGAAGAGACAAAAAAAAAAAAAAAAAAAAAAAAAATAAAATAAAACCAAAGCGTTCTAAAGGTTTGTTAAAGGAATGTCTAAGTTTTCAGACAAGCTAGAATCAGCCTGGTTTTCTTTCCTCCTTTTTACATATTTGTTACTGAAATGAACTTCAGAATGAATAGTGGCATAAGATTTGAACCCCTAAGCCAGGAAACAGTATGTCTTTCACAGGGTTTGCAGCAGGGTCCCCCAACTCCCATACGCCCTCACACTTGCCACTTCGGGCATTGAATACAGGAAGTTGGGGGAGCACCACACAGCCAAAGGCCACGGCACATGTCTCACTGCTGTGGCTTGAATTAAAGCATGCACTGAGTTACCCCCTCAGAATAATCAACATTATTGTGGATTATTATGTGGAATTTTCTTTAAAAGTCATTGAGATCCCTTTCTCTTCCTGATGAGTCTACCATGGAAGTGATCACAAATCATAATATTTCACATTTTGGGGACCTTACAAGTGAGCCATACTAGCCAATTAGGTAATTTCTCTAAGATTTTGGGGTTTTAGCTCAGAGAAACCAAGTCTTATTCTTGCTGGGTGTCTGAGACACACATCCGAACCTATTGACACTGTGTTTTCAGTGGTAGGGGAGAAATGGACTGCAAGCGGAAAGAAGAAAATTTAAAAAAAAAAAAAAAAAGAAAAGAAAAGAAAAAAAAAGTTTAAGCTTAAGAGAGAAAATTTGTGGTTTTAATTGTTTCTGAAACCCAAATATAGTCCTGCCCTTCTCACAAGACTACTTTGCCCTCATAGACTGAGTTGTTAAAATTATGTTCTTGTGGGGGCCAGCAGATGGGTAGCAGTTACATCGCTGATCAACCGCAGTTTGAGTCCCAGACCTGGTGGCTTGAAACTCATGTCAGGCATGTGTGCAAACGTGTCCAAGATCCTGGGAGAAAAATGGAAGAGAAGGGATTATGGCATGGCCATCCCTCCTGAGGGGTGACTTCTCACTCTCCCTCTCACCATCTCCGTCTGTCTCTCTCTGGCAAGCACACACGCCCTAAAGCTAAAACCTCTACAAAAACAAAAACAAAAAAACAATATTCTTGTGAACAAGGGTCTTGAGGAATACACAGCATTTGTTTGAGTTCAAGAAGTGGAGTAATAGCCAAGTACAGGTTTTGGAAATGAGAAAACAAACCTAAGTATCAAGGATAAGTCTAGACTTCCCAGGACCCCTGATTCTAAAGACAGGAGTGAAGGGGTAGCTTAGAGAGGCGCTGGCTCAGGGAGAATGTGAGAAGGCGGCCTTCAAACACCAGTGAGGAGTGTGGATTATCACTAGCAATTGTTCTTTTTGCAGAAAATGCTTTATCTACCTGCTCCCAAATCCTCATTTCTAACCTTACACTGGAGTATGAGACAGGCACTCGCCACTCAGGAGCTTATAGTACAGAGCAGGAAAACAAAGGCGTACACAGTGACGGCTGTGAATGGGGTAGAGCCCCAGGGTGACACGGTATGACTGGTTGGGAAGGGATTCCCAGAGGAAGAGGCGAGGGCAGAGAGCCCCAGGCAGAGGACAAGGCAAATGCGAAAGCTCTGGGACAGGGACCTGGTATATTTGAAAGAAAACCTAAAGAGTCTTTAGTCAACAGAAATGAACAAGGCTCGAGTAGAAAACGAGGCCAGAGACCTGGCAAGGGTCATATGACGGGCTGGAAGGCTGCCAGCAGGGCGTTTGGTTTTACTGTAACCAATGGACGTTACTGGACGGGTGCTCCAAGTAGAGAAGAGATGGAATTTGACTTCTAGTTTAGAAACTCACTTTAGCTACTGCATTGGAGGATGCATTGAAAAGAACAGAGATAGCAAGAAGATAGAGTAAATGCGAGTGAAACAGTACAGGTAGCCTTACGGTAGCTAAAGGGTAGCTATGAAGAAGGAGACACACAGTGAGATTAAGGAAGTCCTTCGGCAATAGGTAGAGGCCACAGAACTTGCTGGATGAGTGTTGTGTTTGGATAATGGTTTGTCCCCAGATGCTCTTGCTCTGGAAGCTTGATCCCAGTGTAAGAGCTTTGGGCGGTGGGTCTAATGGGAGGGCACCACCCAGCAGGTTGGGGACATGGGAGAGACAAGCAGAGAAAGTAGAGAACTCTGTCCCCTCCCTGCCTGCGCATGCGCCTTCTCTGCTTCTGTTGGCCATGCTGTGATGGAGCACCAGAGGCCGGCCTAGTGCCAGTCCCATGCCTTTGGACATCTTGCCACCAGAACTGGGAGCCCAAACAACGTCCATTCTGTATAACTGACCCAGTCTCCAGTATCTTAAGAAACACAGCAATGGACTAAGACAGGGAGAAAAGAATTACTTCTTATTTTGCATTTGAGCAACTGCTTGGAATGGTAGTTCTTCTAGCGACAAAAGGAAACTGACCCGAACAAGTCTGGGTGGGGATAGAGAAACGAAGAGCTGGCTCTGGCCACGTTAGAATTAAAATGTCTATTGGGAATAATTCTGGACTTAGTGAGTCCTGCTAAGAAGATATAAATTTGGGTGTCAAGGACATGCCAACAGTGTGTAAAGCTAAAGGGTCCAGCTAATTCTACACAGGGGGAGCACAGCTAGACAAGAACGGAAACCTCAGGACTGCACCAGGGAACTACAGGAGAAGCCAGGATGGGGAGCTGGGCCAGTGAGGTCACAGATGTCAAGTGACAGGGCTTCTTAAGAAGGAGCATTAGTCAGCTGCATCGGTACCGGCTAGGACGTAAATAAGCTGAGGATAGAAACGGCACTGAGTTGGCAGGCTGGGTCCAGGAGTGGGCGGGATAAACGGAGCAGGCCAAAGCCATGGGGCGTGCAGAAGTGGGGGCTCAGGTGACAGATGGCGCTTTGGAGATCTTTCACTGTGACGGCGAGCAGAGTGACAGGGTATTAGTGTAGGTGGAGATGGGCGTCAAGGAAAAGTCTGCTCACACGTAAGACAAGTTGGGACCAGCAGGTGGAGTAGTGGTCAAGGCGCTGGACTCTGACATGACCGACTGCAGTTTGAGGCCCAGACCTGGTGACTTGAAAACCACTCTGGAGCGTGTGCGAGTGTGCCCAAAATCCTGAGAGGAGAATGGAGGAGGGACTGGCGCGTGGCAGTGATTTCTCACTTTCCCTCTCTGTGTCTCAGTCTCTCTCTGGTGAGCATATGCACCCTATGGTTAAAAAAAAAAAAAAAAAAAAAAATCTTAAAAAAAAAACCCAGAGGCCTGTTGCGTGCTCAGGGCGATTCCATGGTAGAGAAGGACGCGCTGCTGGAAGAGTGGAGAGGGGACTGCAACCAGAGGAACCCCGGACGGCGTGGCACGACGGGCCTGCTGCACACGAGGAATGCGGAGGCTGAGGATGGCAGGGAGGGAGGAGGCTGAGGGACCTGCCCTCCGCCACCGAGGGGAGAGCAGGGAGAGCAGGTGGCTGGGGACCGGGCGCCAGGACAGTTCCCTCGGTTTCTCTACTTCCTGTGCGCAGAGGAGGGTGTCGGGTGGAGGTGGGGTTCAGTTTCAAGCGGGGAAGGTGGGCCCGAGGGCGGCGTGGGGGGCCTCTGCTTGTAAAGGAAGGGGAAGTAAAGACACAGGAGTGGGCACTTCGGACGCCGACTCTGAGAAGGGCAGTCACGGGCCTGGCAAGGGGATGCCCCGGGGGACTAGCGAGGCATCCCCAGAGGTGGGGAGGTCGAGAAGACAAGACCAGACCAGGCCAGAGACCATGCTGCCAGGCCTGGCGGTGTGACCGGAGAGCAGGGCTCCAGGGCTGGTGTCTGTGGCTACTCGGAGCAGCAGGGAGAGGCTGAGAGGACCCCGACCTGCAGGAAGGCAGCATTTGGGGAGTCCGAGTAAGGAGGGAGAACTCGGAAGCAGCAGCAGGTAGCAGGAGGAAACCAGCAGAAGTGGGAAAATCCCTCCCTCCTCTCGGCGGGGACGGGGTCCTAGGAGTCCCATGTCTCCATGTCTCCACGGGCTTTTTTTTTTTTTTTTTTTTTTTTTTTTTTGGCTACATGGCGCGTGCACTCCCCAGAAAGACAGAGAGAGATGGAGAGACAGAAAGTGAGGAATCACCCCCCAGGGGGGATAGCCACGCCGCAATCCCTTCTCCTCCATTCTCCTCTCGGGGTCTTGGGCACGCTCGCACACAGGCCCAGCGTGAATTTAAGCCAATAGGTCCGGGACTCGAACCACAGTCAACTACATGACAGTCCAGCGACATAGCCATTACGTTAACTGCTGGTCCATTCCACGAGCTTTTTAATCAAGTGGGAAACACCTGCTATGAAGTAAGCGAAGGCCAGGCAGAATCCTCGCGGTGCCACCTCACAGACAGCGCTCACGCCCTTGGTTGCACACGCACGCTAAGCTGGGAGCCCACACCCACGCGCTCCACCTGGGAGCCCGAGGCAACACACTCGGTCTGGCTCCATGGCAAAAGCAGAAATGGGCTCAGCCTGCCAGCCCCAGCTCAGCTTGGATGCCCTGTCTCTGGGATTCCCTCCGGGGCTGGCTCATCCCCCTTCATCTTGGCATCTCACTCATCCCAGGGCAGACATCTGAGACCAGAGTGAGAGTGGCAGGAGACAGCGGGAAATAAGCCTCACCATCTCGGCGCACCTCCGGCCACGGACTGGGAGACTTCTTGTCTCTTCGCCCTGAACAATAAGCTCCCTTAAGGGACGACAGAGTGCACTAAGAATCTGTCACTATTTGTTGATTATGCCCCAAGTTTAAATACTGAGAAATATCAGAGAGTGGTTTGCCTCGCTGTGAATGTGTCTGTGAATTTTTTAATGAAGCCCCATCCTTCTTTATTTCCAATGACTGAGTGTTAATTTAGACAGTGATTACAAGGGGCCTTCCTGGGTCTCATATTCACAGAATAATTGACAAGTTTTGACTGTGTTTCAAGTACGCTACTAAGTATTGATGAAGCAGGTAGAGACTGGTCCCGACTCAGTGGGCCTGGAACACTCAGTGGGCCTGGAGCACGGCGCGGTGCAAGGCGGACTCAGCGGGAGGGTCCACGTTCGCATCAGAGAACTCCTGGGTACGCTGGGCACATGCCCGTGGTCTGTGCTGGGTGAGGCTGGGGAGAAAGCATGGCACGGGGACCCTGTGGGAGTGCTGTCTCCTCTTTCTCGCTCTCTCTCTCTTTTTCTCATGGAAGAAGTAAATAATAAATAAACTTTATTGTTTTTTAAAAAAAAGGCTTTAAAAAAAATCTCGAGCGGACCACTGACACACGAGGAAAGCTATCTGGCAGGCCTGGCACGTTCCCCAGATCACAAGGTGGTTGTGCTGAAGCAGAGGAGTGCATTCGTTCATTCACTCATTTCTTCATCCACTTAGTGACTTATTTATTGTCTCAGAAAGAACTTCAAGCAGCTTGTAGGGATGCATGAAATGCGAGAGTGTGTACTAAACCTGAAGACGGCGTCAAGGTTCCGAGGAAAAGCCGAGCTAGGGGATATGAAGTCGACCAGGGAGATGGCAGCCCGATTCCCTTGCCGTGGAGACGCAGCCACGCCCAGTAAGCTCCTGAGCAAGCAGTAACGGGGGAATGTCCCCAGCCCCAGCACCTCCAGGATCCTAGTGGATCCACTGCTCAGGAGAAATGCGGCTCTTCTTGGTGCAAGACCAGCCTGGACTTCCGCCTCGTGAAAGAGGCTCTGCGAGACGCAGGCATTGCCCGCAGCGGTAGCTCCGGGACACGCGGGAACTGTCTGGTGCTCCTCCTTATGGACTCCTCGCGCCCAGCTGAAGTGCGGGGAGGCCGAGCCCAACAGTTCTGCTGTTGCGAGTCAGTCTAGAAAGGCTTTCTAGACTATCTAAGATTTCTTTTTTTTTTTCTTTTTCTTTACGTTTTTTTTAGAAAGAGATTTTTGCTATTGGGCACATGTAATCACTAGAGAGACAGACAGAAAGTGAGAAATCACTCCCCAGGGGATGGCCACACCACAATCCTATTTCCTTTATTCTCCTCTTGGGACCTTGGACACACCCACATCCACTTTCAGTGTGAGTTTCAAGCTGCTGGGTCCAGGAATTGAACTGCAGTTGTCCATGTGGGAGTCCAGTACCTTAGCCACTATGCCACCTGCTGGCCCCTATCCAGAATATCCTTCAAGAACTGTCACTACATTTTATTTCTGTCAGAGAAGGTTTAGACCAACGCTGAGTGGCAACGACTTTGCACCGCCATGTGGATGTGGACTGAGGACTTACATCTAGGAAACCCTTCCAAAGACTCTAATGCACAGATAAATGGGTGAGCACATCTTCTTATGGCCCGAGTCAGGTGGTTTTCTCCAGAAAAATGGTGACAGGTAAATCCAGACACTCGCTTACAAGGGATAAGGCTACATAGCTCTGGAAGACCGGGTCTGAAGGCAGCTTGTCACTGCCCAGGGTCACCTGCACACTGCATGAAGACACGCTCTGAGTCACTGCAGATGTTCCTGAGGAAAGAGCAGCCCACTGCGCTGTCAGCTACGAATGAGCTCCATGAAAACAGAGGTATTCTATCTGTCAGAAACCACGTGCTGGAGTGGCCTTCGGGTCGACAAGAGCACAATATGGAACGGCTGAGCCTCCACTGAGTGACCGAGTACCGGGTCCCGCAGGGCAGGTGAGTGACCCTTTCCTCTGCAAGGGATTTTCATGGTGGGTTCACGTCATCAGAGTGGGAGATGCTGAAAGGTCTTCCTGTTACAGATTCGGAAGTCTACAGAAAAGGGTTTGGGCCAAGTTTCCTGGGTGACACATTGGATTGCTGACCCAGAGCCTAAGACTTCTTTATGCTGGCCCTCTCTTCAGGAATGTTCTACCTTTAAGTTCATGGGTGGAGTCTCTGCCAAGTGAGTCTGATAAAGATCTTAAAAACTTGCTTTGCAAATTATGACAAAAAAATTTTTAAAAAATTAGTCTATTAGTTTTAAATATTTTAATTTATTTTAGAGTTTTACTTGAGGGTGCTTGCTTGCTGAAGAGAGACAGAGAGAATGGAAGTGAGAAATCAGCCCTGGAGGATGGTCACTCCACAGTCTCTTCTCCGTTCTCTTCTCAGCATTTTGGGCACCCACACGTATCTACTCAGCGTGTTTTTTTTTTTTTTTTTTTTTTTTTTGGAGAGGTTTTTCGCTATAGGGCGCGTGCGCTCGCCAGACAGACAGAGAGAGACATAGAGACAGAAAGCGAGAAATCACCCCCCAGGGGGGATGGTCACACCGCAATCCCTTCTCCTCCATTCTCCTCTCGGGATCTTGGGCACGCACGCACACGCGCCCGGCGTGAGTTGTAAGCCACCGGGTCCGAGACGCGAACTGCGGTCGACTACATGGAAGTCCAGCGACATAGCCATTACGCTAACTGCTGGTTTCCCACCCAGCGTGTTTTTCAAGCTGCTAGGTCTAGGACTCTAACTATGGTTATCCATGTGGTAATTCAGCAACCTAACCACCAGGCCACCTTCTGGCCCCATTGTTTTTATTTTTTTAAGTGTATTCACTTTATTTCTTAAGTTTATTTTATGTATTTATTTAATTTTACTTATTTCTCTTTTAAAGTGTGTTTTTAGTGTATACTTTATTCCACAGGATAGAGGGCAAGGCAGCTTCCCCAACAGGGTCTTCCCACTGTGATCCACCCCAGCTCAGCCAGCCCGTGGTAGAGAGGTGCACTCCTGGCGTGTACAGGGAGACCTCGAGAGGTGAACCTGGGACCGTCACACATGGCTCAGCACTGCAGTGTCTCCCCCTAGTGCTGCATCGCCGTGCCTGGCCCCAAACCGTATCTTTTGTAAGTGACCTATATCTGTAATGTTTGTTTCTACCCCCCCCCCCCCACACACACACACCCCTAATTCATACCTATAGAAAATTTGGAAAATAAAAATGTAAAAGAGCAATCACAATTTGCTTCATTTTCCTCCAGAATTTCTCCTGTGGGGAACGATGTCTCTTGCTTGTTTTACTATGCTGTGAACATACTGCAAATATGATTTTTTTGTCTCCTGCTAATTTCACTTAACATCACAGCATAAGCATTTTCTAAGTCTTCTAAATTCTTCATGGAAATTATTTTAGTAGGTGAAGTCAACAAACTTAATTCATCCAGTGTTTGTTCCACGATATACTCAATCATCCCCTGCTGTATGTGAAGGGCGTTTAGTAGTTCTCCGTTATACACAATGCCATAACGAACATCTTCGTGAAAACAACTTTTTCCCGTGTGTGTGTGTGTGTGTGTGTGTGTGTGTAGTGAGAACAATTTTGTTCTACCCTCTTAGCAAATTTTAAGTGTAGAGTACAGTATCATCACCCAAAGTCACCAAGCTGTATATTAGATTGGATCGCCAAAGCATATTCATCTTGTTTAAATGAAACTTACAACATACTATGTAAGGTGACAGATGTAGTAATTAACTTGATGTTGGTGGTGATTTTACAGTGTTTTCATATACAAAATCATCAAGTTGTGTATCTTAAAGGTATATGATAAAAAATGCACCCCCCAAAAGTAAAAAGAAGAAAGTAGATTAGCGGTTATTTAAGATGAGGGTAAAGAATTAGTAGCTAAAGGGCACGGGTTTTCTTCTGAAGTGACAAAAACGTAATCAAATTGGTTGTACCGATGGCCACACAGCTCTGTCCGTACACCGAAATCTACAGAACTGCTTTCCCCTCTGGCAACACCAGAACCTGTGACCATCACTGATGTAAAGGGCCCCTTTTCACTTCACCCTCCCCATAGTGATACAAAATACTTCTTGAACTCACTAGAGCACTGCTCCTTATGATGTGTGGTACCCAGCGGCTCCCTGCTGGGTACTCAGTACCGTACTATACCACCCTCCACCCAACCAGAGCCCTTCTCCTCCCACGTCCCTCCCCCAAAGTGTGTGGGATCATGAGACCCAAGGCCGTTGCCGAAGTGAGATCCTACACAAACCCCGTGGATGAGCACCCATGTAGTCTGTAACCATCATTCCCATCTATGTTCCCTGTTCTCCACCAGTGCAGTATTAACACCTCCACGTGACATTCAGACTGCGATTTTGTCATTTGTCTTCCTTCCTAACATATTCTCCATTAAGTCACTATCTCCCTGAAAACAGGAACAGGGAGGGAAAAGGAGGGAAGGTATGTCTGAAGTACTCACAAATTAGGCAGAGAAGTTCTCAGTAAAATTCTAAATATACAGCTTTATTCCACAACAGTCTGGAGACCCTCATCTTAAACTGTTCCATGTATCGGCTCCAAGTGGATTAGGGATTGAGATGGAAGCCCCAGGACTAGAAGACACTTAGAAGGAAATGGGGAAACTTCGTGGTATTGGTTTTGGCAATGATTCCATGGCTATGACACCAAAAGCACAGGCAGTGAAACCCAGATAAACACGTGGGACCACGCCCAACTCCAAGGCTTCTGCGGCGCTC
The DNA here is from genome assembly GCA_026018925.1 of Tupaia tana. NCBI lineage: Eukaryota > Metazoa > Chordata > Mammalia > Scandentia > Tupaiidae > Tupaia > Tupaia tana. The sequence goes on from JAKSZU010000008.1 coordinate 6,171,936, forward strand.
AGGAAGCAGGCAGCGGGCGGGGAGGGAACACGTGGACGTACTTGCAGGCCATGTATCAGATAAGGAGTTCACCTCAGAAATACACGAGTAACTCCGGTAACTCAACGACAAAACATAAATAAAAAATAAAAAATGAGCTAGGGGGGCCAGCAGTGATGTGGGGTTGAAGGCACTGGACTCCCACATGGTGGACCACAATTCGAGTCCTGCACCTGACAGCTTGAAAAATCACACCAAGCATGTGTGCACATGCGCCCGAATCCCAAAAGGAGAAAGAATTGTGGCTCAGCCACCCCCACGGGGGGAGACGATGTCTCACTTTCCCTCTCTGTGTCTCTGTCTTTCTCTCTCCAGCAAGCACACACACCCTATGTCAAAAACCTTAAGGGGAGAGGGAGGTTAAGAACTTGAATCGTCATTCCTCCAAAGAATAAATACAAATGACCAACAGATATATATTTTAAAATACCCAACATCAGTAGTGATGAAGGAAATGCAAATGAAAGCAGGGATGCATCATCTCACACCTGTCAGGGTGGCTGGGATCAAACAAACAAGAGGAACAAGTGCTGGCGAGGATGTGGAGAAAAGTGAACCCTTGTCCACTGAAGGTGGAACTATAAAACAGTAGAGCTATTGTGGAAAACAGTACGGTAGTTTCTCAAGAAATTAAAAATAAACACCTAGGGCCAGGTAGTGACACAGTAGCAACACGAGTGAGCCCACATGGAAGAGGTCCTGGGTTCACATCCTGGGACCTCCCTGAGCGTGGCAAGCACACGTCGTGCCTGTGATGTGGCTGGCTGGGGACTGTGAGTGGATCACAGCCTGAGAACGCTGCCGGGTGCCTAGTCTCCGTGGCTCTCTCTCTCCTCTCTTCCTCCCTCCTGGAGGAAAGAGCAAATAAACGTAAAGGGAGTGCACTTGTATGTTCGTTGCAGAACTACTCACAATAGCTAAGCTATGAAAACAACTGAACGTCACCAATAGATGAATGGAGAGCGGAGATGGGGTGTACGCCTACAGTGAGTACTGCTCAGCCCTGACAGAGAAGGAATCCTGCAACGTGCAAAAACGTGGTGAGCTGAGCACACTCCACACCAGGCAGACAGACAGACACGGCGTTTTGCTTAGGAGAAGGTATCTGAAGTCGTCCAGTCGTTAGAATCAGAGTGGAACGCGGTTAACCGTAGGGAAGGGGAAGCAGGGAGTTACTAATCTACAGGTGTAACCATTTCAGCCAAGCAAGATAAATAAGCTCTATTGATCTACTACACAATATCGCATGTACTCTACGATGATGTATTGGATACTTAAAAATTTGTTACGCATGTAGGTCTCATATTACATGCTCTTAACACAATAATTTAATATTTTTAAAAGACGATATGTTTCAAAAGCAGATTGCAAAAGGTCTGAAAAGAGCCAAGTAAGAAGTGCATGTGACCTTCTGCTACGGCTTCCAGGTCTCTGTTAGACTGGAGAGCTAATCCTTCCTGGGAGCTCCCCAGAACCAGCCTGAGCTGAGGCTGAGCTGGGAATCACGGAGAAGGAAAGGCAGGCTGAAGCCAGTCCATGTGAACATGAAGTCCGTGTGTACAGGAACACGCTGAATCGAAATATAAAATATACAACTCTGGGCAATTTCAAAGTAACAGAAAAAATTCACAAAAGTTGTCATTCGCAGGAGACTTAATGAGAAGCGTGGGGACCCGGCACTCCCCCAGATGCTGCATCTGTACAGCGCGGTGCGAGGGGCATCGCGGGGCATCGCCAGCCGCCCCCATTCCTCACGTCTGCGAGCCAGTGAGTTCAGCCCTCACCTCAGCACTGAGCCTTTGAAGTCTAGACGGAGGTAAGGTTCTGTCGACAGAAGCCCTTTATTTCTTCTAAGAGAATGCTGTTTATAATGTGACACTGGCTACTTGGGCAACTGGGTTCTATTAGAACTAATTTAATTTTACGTAAGTTGGTCTATTTGCATTCCGAGTCCCCAGTTAGATGACTAGGTACTACTTTACAGATTGATCTTGTTTCAAGCTCCAGTGTGTGGACAATGCTTAATCAGTGTGTACATCGGAAAATAAACATAATCATCAAGTACACTAATTAAGCCTAGAAAACGTTGCAACATGCATACAGTGTATGGATTAACAAGGCAATTCATTAAAACCTTAATTGCGAATACTATATTTCTCATACATTTTATTCCACAATGCTTCAGATGAGCTCAGTAGTTCTATAACCCAATGACCCTCCCCTCTTAAGTGAATTTCTTTCAGATCGTGCCCCATCTGTGTCACCGCTACTGAAATAATACTCCATGCCTTAAACCAGATAACTTGGCATCCTTTCTTAAAGAAGCAAAAGAATACGTCAACGGTTAGTAGAAAGGTTGAAAATAATTGAAGTGAAAAGATGGAAATGTATCAAATGCAATTATCACTAAACCATATCCCACTGCTACATACGCATTCTCAAAATGTAATGATTGATATTTAGGGGCTATGCAGAATTCATTTAGAAGAAAATACATTGGAAAGGTAAAGGAAGTTAAAACATAAATACGTGCACATGTACACCTATATATATATATATATATATATATATATATATACACACACACACATGTATGTTAACTACAAGGAATGTATGTCTGTATGTAAAATATTTCTCTGCAAACTATACATTATGTTCACTTGCCCATTTGGATTTAAGAAATCAGTAATTTCTCAAGCAAAATTCTATTAATGAGGATAACAGAGAAGAAGAAAATCACGTGGTGTTTTGATGACAGAATCTTTCTTGTGTCAAACAGCAGAGCACTTTTCCATCATGCATAGTAAGGGGGAAAGGAGGCAGGGGCGATCCCATCTAACCCATCTTCTTCACCGCCTTCACCGCAAATGCGTGAACTGACCCTGCCTCAGGATCACGTGGTTTTACGTTCTGTTGCACATAGTTTTGATGTGTAATAAATCCATTTTAAAGGAACTATCACATAACAAATAACAACCCAATTGTTAAAACTCTCCCAGATCTCTTGTCATGCCTTGAGGTCTGTAAAGAGTAATTTTATATTGGGTCGTCAGGAAAGTCATGATGCATTTTTGCATAGAAAAACAGAGAAAACTATGTCATGACTTTTCCGACAACTCAATAGTTTAATAATTGGTGTCTTTTTCCTCTTTTCCAAAATTTTGACTTCACTAGAAGCTATTTATTTATTTATGAAAAAATGACATTTTCTTGAAGTTCCACATTTTTCGTTGTCCAAGTAAGGGAAGTACACAGGGAATGGTTCGTATTTCTACCTTAAGCCCAGCCACATGCAGAGCCTGGTAGCACTTTAATTCTTTTTTTTTTTTTTTTTTTTTTTTTTTTTTTTGGAGAGGTTTTTGCTATAGGGTGCATGCGCTTGCCAGAAAGACAGAGAGAGACAGACAGAAAGTGAGAAATCACCCCACAAGGGGGATGGCCACACCACAATCCCTTCTCCTCCATTCTCCTCTCAGGATCTTGGGCACACACACACACGCACCCAGTGTGACTTTAAGCCACCGGGTCTGGGACTCAAACCGCGGTCGACTATGTGGGAGTCCAGCAACATAGCCATTATGCTAACTGCTGATCCCCATTCTGATGTCCTTTTACTGAAAATGTTACTGCTCCGGTTGAAATGTGGCAGTGCTGGCAGGCCTGCTTCTGGATGGCACAGAGAAAATCAGAACCCTAGATAGGACGCTTAACTCTATGCGTTTCAAAAATACTCTAATTAGGGATGCATCTGCATTTTTTATTTAGTTTTGTTTTGTGCAAGTGAAAACTTACACTTGGCTATGGAGCTCAGAAGCAGGGAAGCTCCGTGAGTAAATCCACATGAGCCAGCCTTGTGCACAGAAACCACACCCTGCTTTCTCCTATCTCGATGACAACGGACGACGTTGTCTATTATGGCCTTTTACAGAGTAAATTACAGTGCAAAGGAGATGGATGCCTTTTGCTAAAGTTCAGTTCAAGTTTAAATGCATTTGTTTCCATTTTATCAACTTCGACTCCCCTGTCTCTGCATGTGGTGTGCCATATCACAGGCGTTGCCAACTTCAATCCATCATGGCTGACGCGCCAAGCCACGCTCACCTCTTCATTACTGAAATGAAGTGCAGTGCGCGGATGTTTATCTCGGGCAAACCATTGTCCTTCTAACTAAAAGTTGGAGGACTTACAGAAAACATGCTCTGATGTCTAGAACCAAACAGACTTATCTGCACGGTAAGGCTATAAACAGTAAATCGCTTAGTGTTTTTCAGGGGGAGAAAATCACAGACCATTTCGTGAAGTTCCTGAAAGCTGCGAGCTCTGCTCCCGCGCTGTCAGCCCCAGATGTCCTCGCTGTGGGCAGGAGAGAAAGAAGCTGGGAGTCTCCGCGCCAGGAGGTCCCCGCCCGCCAGGTGGCAGGAACCCAGTGAGAAGCAATGCTTGAAGGGTCCATGACTCCAGAAAAACTAACACACACATGTGCGCACACATCCACCACAACCACACAGACACACTACCTACACCTCACACACATGCACACACATCACACACACACACACCACACACAGACTCATCCAGGCGTCCTCTATATACCACACACAGAGACACACACCAAACCACAGACACCTCGCACAGACATACGCACACACCACTCAGACCACAGATATAAACACACATGCACACATCACTCACATGTACACAAAGATGCACACCACACACACCCACACTGTATTCACCGTACGTAGACACACACCACACATGCATGCACCACACATATGCACCATACACTCACACACCACACAGACACACTATACCCACCACACACACAGCAATACATAGCCATGTTCACGCACCTACACACCACACAGAGACACTCACAAACCACACACTATACCTCCTCACACACATAAATACATATGCACACACCCTTCTGAACAAGAGACACAGAAAAGGAAACTATTTCTCTGGTTTTCTGAGAGGTCGGTTCGGCCCCACGTTCCAGAGTCCGAGGGATATCCTTGTCCTGGTGGGAGGCCCACTTTGGCCCAGTCGAGGCTGAGGATGTGGCCTCTGTCCTGCCCCTCCTCCAGGGCCCTCCCAGAGGACACCCCCACGCCATCGCAGCTAGTCCCTCGTCAGCGTCACCAAACCACGTCATCCCGCCATCTCGGGGTGGAGAACAGAGAATTACGTGCCCCGTCATGTTCAGAGCTCTGAGAGTCCCCGACATTCGGGCTGTCCTAGAAGATCAGAAGTCAGAAGCAGAGCAGAGGGCAGATGGCTGGTGCCCAGCAAAGCCTGCAGGGCAGCCTGGGTCTGTCTTGGAGGGAAGCAGAGACCAGCAGGAGACACTTGTCACACTCATTCCAGACCACCGCAAATCCTCCCCTGTTTCAAGTCTCTGGACTCATGGACATTGTAGGTCTTTTGTTTATCATAGAATAAAATAATAACCACAATAGCAGAACGTAGCACTTTATTCCACTGCAGTATTGATTTTAAAGTGGAGGAAGGATTTTTTTCTCTCACGGTGGTCTCAGATGTCAGAAGAAATGTATTGAGCATCATTTCATCTATGTGTGTAGTTTGCAGTTTTGACCGTATTACAGTGCCTCATCCCAAAGAAAATTCAAAATAATAATAAATATGCTTTGAAAGACATACTAAAGGTAAAATGCTATATTGACTTATTAAGGTTACTACTAGTGAGTTGGAACTTCAAGAGCAGAAACAAAATTAGTAGATACTTAATCTCACCATCAGCAATATTTAGAAAATATGAAGTAACCAAAGCAGTTAGGTCCTCTTTAAACTCAAGCATTACTTAAAAGGTCCTATTATGCTTTTTAAAAACGTGTTGCTTGTATGAGATGCACATATTTTCCAATGAAGACAAAGTGATTGTCTGAGACCGTTTTTATTTGTGAGCCTCTATTTATCTATGCTAGCAAAGTAACCAAGTAGAAACGATTAGCAGTTCTGTCGTTGAAACCATATGAAGTAGAGAGTAGGGGCCAGCCCACAGCACGGTGGTTAAGGCAGCCGGATCCCACGATCCCACAGAGCTGACCTGCAGTCCCAGTCCCTAGTCCAGCAGCTTGAGAAATGCCTGGCGCACGTGCATGCACACCTGGACTCCCACAGGCAGGGATGAATTGGAGGAGATGGCTTTGCAGCATGGCCATCCCCACGGGAGGGTGCTTTCTCACTTTCTCTCTATCTGGCAAGTGCGTGTGCACTCTGGCCAAAAAAAAAAAAAAAAAAAAAAAAAGAAAGAAAGAAAAAGAAACGGGAATGGGCAGTTGAAGAGAACATGACACATCACGGAGTTTTGCACAATGTTATATAAACGTACAAAGCGCCATGAAATTGATTTTGTAAGGGTGCAATGATGGGTTTCGGTAGACAGGACGTCCTAGCCCACAGTCACAACTCCACATCTACTCATGACTGTGGTGGCTACAGAGTCTGGCTTGTTTATCTTCAGCTGTGTGCTACAGATGTGAAGCCAAATTTTGACAGCATCCTACTAAGTGAGTCCAGGCCAGGAACGAGAATAATGGCATCCCCAGAACCATAAGTTCTGGGGAGAGTTTCCTCACAGAGGATGCGAAAGCTTTATGTGGATTCCACTTGCTGCCAATACGTAGAGTCAACGGTATAACAAAGGAAGGACGTCGTCCACGTGCAAAACAAAGAATGACACAGAATATCGTAAAACGTAGGCCAAAGGGTTAAATAGCAAGTACACAGCCACATGTGAGCAGGACGGTGTGCTGACAGACACTCCGGGGACCTGCCAGTCACTGGTTCCCCGAGGCTTTGGTTTTAGTTATCCATGTAAAGAGAGTGAGATAGAGCCCAAGGCTACGCAATTTGGAAAGGAGATTTGGAGATACCATCCCTTAGTCCCTGGGAGGCCGGGGCCCCTGGAAAGAAATGCCCACGATGAAAAGAGGATGACAGAGACAAACCGTGCCCATCAAGGGGAGCTGGAGAAGCACTTGCCGGCCTTGGACCTGGCTTCGGGAGGTAGAAAACTGCCTACCTAGATACGCAGAGTGAGAAACCCCCTTCGCGTGATAATGACGGTGACAAGAGCTGGCCCCTCACATGGGTTTGGCACGAGAACACACCTAACTGCTGTTGCCCTCCAAAAGGCCAAGGTAAGGATTCAGTTTTAAAGTGGTCTGGGTTGCCTCCTGCTGGAAGAAAACAAAAATTTTCCTGAAGGAACAGACCTTCAATTGATCTTCAAAAAATCCTCACAGAGAAGATTCCAACATGTATAAAAGTGCCATCTTTTAAAAGGCAGTAATAGGACATATGAGGAAATGGCTTTTCAATTAATTAAACAAAGATAGAGTAAAAGAAGATAAATAGAGGACAACATTATGAGATCCATAAAGACTGAAAATTGCAGGGACCAGCAGTTAGCGTAATGGCTATGTCGCTGGACTCCCATGTAGTCAACCACGGTTCGCGTCCCGGACCCGGTGGCTTAAAACTCACGCCGGGCGCATGTGCGTGCGTGCCCAAGATCCTGAGAGGAGAATGGAGAAGGGATTGCAGCGTGGCCACCCCCCCCGGGGGGTGATTTCTCGCTTTCTGTCTCTCTGTCTCTCTCTGTCTGGCGAGCGCATGCCCCCTATGGCAAAAACCTCTGAGGAAAAAAAAAAAAAAAAAAAAAAAAAAAACTCACGTGGGCGCGTGTGTGTGTGCCCAAGATCCCAAAAATCCCAAAAGGAGAATGGAGAAGGGATTGCGGCGTGATCATCCCCCCTGGGGGGAATTTCTCGCTTTCTATCTCTTTGTCTCTCTGTTTCTGTCTGTCTGGCGAGCGCACACGCCCTATAGCAAAAATCTCTCTCAAAAAAAAAAAAAAAGACTGCAAATTGCAGAAATAATGGTTTAAAAAATTAAGTATACTGGGAACCAGCAGTTAGCGTAATGGCTATGTCGCTGGACTCCCATGTAGTCGACCGCGGTTCGCGTCCCGGACCCGGTGGCTTAAAACTCACGCCGGGCGCGTGTGCGTGCGTGCCCAATATCCCAAGAGGAGAATGGAGAAGGGATTGCAGCGTGGCCACCCCCCCGGGGGGTGATTTCTCACTTTCTGTCTCTAATGTCTCTCTCTGTCTGTCTGGCGAGCGCACGCGCCCTATAGCAAAAATCTCTCTCTCAAAAAAAAAATTAAGTATACTCAGTGCAATTAAAGCAATATATGAATACATCTGATCTATGATTAATAATCAGGAAACCATCAAAAATGACCAGGCAGATTTAATAAAGAATTAATTATAATATTTAGGAATGAAAAATAGACCACACAAAATAAGAGCCTTCACAGGGAGACTAACAGATTGGAAGCATTTGAAGAACCAAAAAACAGATCTGAAGAAATTACTCATACTGCAGCACAAAGAGATAAAGAGATTAAAATATTAAAGCGATTAAAAGGTATGGGGATAAAATGAGAAAGCCTAACTTACATCCCGGATAGAAATATTAGGAAGAACCAGGAAACTGCAACATTCAAAGAGAAATTGATGAAAACTTCCTCACATTTCTGAATCATAATGCATTCTGGTTAGAATAAATAAAACAAAATCTACATCTGCGTATGGGAGACTAAAAATGCAGAATACTTTTTCTATTTTTAAAGAATTATTTATTTAATTTTATTTAATATTATTATTATTATTTTTAAAAAATTATTTTTGTTTAACTTTATTTATTTATTTTAATTTGACCAGAGAGGGACAGAAGATGAGAGAGACAGAGTGAAAAAAGAGAAAGCGAGAAAGCAAGCTGCCAGCTCTGGGACTTGAACTGCAGTTGACCATGTGGGAGTCCAGCACCCTTAACTACCACACTATTTGCTGACCCCTATTGTTATTATTTTAATTTGACCAGAGAGAGACAGAGAAAGAGAGAGGGAAAGTGAGAAAGCAAATCTCCAAAACCGGGACTCAAACTATGATGGGCCATGTGAGAGTCCAGTGCCTTAGCCACCACACCACTTGCCAGTCTCCCCCAGAATCCTTAATAAACGAGAAAATCAACCAGATATTACCTGAGAAGAAAGGTGATAAACAGATAATACCTTCTCTACAACAAATAAGGGAACCAACATTTGGTGAATTAGTGTTTCCATTTTTCTTAAAAATTAAGAGACAATAGCCACCAGCCTAAATCTATAGAATGAGCTATTCTAACTTCAGAAATTTCAGGAAAAGAAAACCATTTTTAGATGAACAAAAACTGAAAAACTTGACTACAAACAGGCCCTCCCAGAAGACGGCTTCTAAAGAGTGTACTTCAGGAAGTACGAAAGCATCCACGTTGGGAGCCCGGGTCCGGCCTGGTGGCACACACGGTGGCACACTTAACTGTCATGCTAAAGCCACATGGCCACCTGCATGGCTGGGTCCCTGGGCTGGCTTGAAACCGTGCCAGGCTTGAGTGTAAGACTCCAGCGACCCGGAGGGCTGGGGCGGGGGGGCAGGTAGTGACCCCACATAGGCTGTCTCTCTCTCTCTCTCTTTCTCTCTCTCTCTCTGGTCCCCCCCCCTTATGCAAAGGCATTGCTCTCTATCATGAATAAAAAATAGAAGCCAAAAGAACTTTAAAAAAATCTGTTATGCAAGAGCAATGGGAAGTAGAGAAAGAATTAAACAACAGAAAAGAAATAGAGATGCCAGCAGGTGTCACGGAAGTAAAGTTGCTGCTCAAGTCCCGGACCTGACAGTTTGAAAATCATACTGGGTGCATGAATGTGTGTGCCCAAAATCCTGAGAGGAGACAGGATTGAGGTATGGCCATTCCCCCGGGGAGTGGTTTCTCATTTTCCCTTTATCTCTTTTTGGCAAGCATACATGCCTTATAACAAAAATAAAAAGAGAAAAAAGAAGGGAAAAAAAAGAAATAGAGAAAAGGTTAGCATGAGGGTTAACAGATTCGATGCTGTAAAGCAGTAAGAACAATGTCTAATTCTGGGAAGAAGTATTAACGCTTGGAAATAGTAAGGGAGCCAGGAGAGGAGGGTTCGAGTTAAAGAAGTCCATAGTTGTGTTTGAGACAATGGTGACAGTACGGATTAATTTTAAACAGATTAAGTAAAACATGTATGTGACAACTTCTCGTATAACCCCTAAAAGAATAGATAAGGTTGACAAAAATATGTTACCAGTTCAAGATCTGATTATAAAAAAGTACAGAAACAAAGAAAAAGCAAAGCAATGTGATGTCATAAGATAGCAAAAATAAATACAAACCTATAAAGACCATCACAGCACGTTTAGGGACTATCTTTCCCTACCTAAGACAAACGCTGCCTGGCTGAGTGTGACACAGGCTCAGCTGCGGTGGCGCCAGCAGGAAAGCACCGCTGTGGAAGACTCTGGCTGCATGAAAGGCTCGAGTGTGGTCCCAGCTCACTAGACAGCCCAGGCATGATGACATCCCTGTAATCCTAGCCACCTGGGAGGCTGGGGCAGGAGGCACAGCATGGTGAGACCCTGTCAAAGATACTTGTCTTGGACTGGGCCCACAGCATGGTGATTCGAAAGAGCCAGGTCCCACATGGCCTATAGCAGTTCAACCCCTGGACCTGGGGGTTGAAAAACATTGTGAACATGTGTGTGTGAGCCTGGTCAAAGTCCCACCAGGATGGGGCCTGGAGGAGAAGACGCCATGTGTGTTAGACTCCAGCCAACCATGACCCTGCAACTCCAGCAGCACGACCACGCCCCATTTGAGGGTGATTTCCTTCCCCACCCAGTTTCTCCGTCTCTCTGTGGCATATACCCTCTAGCAATCAAAAAAAGAACTTACGTCTTCTTTTCTTTCTCTCTCTTTTCTCCTCTGCCCCCCCAAAATACATCTAATTGGAGCTATCTAAATTTTTATCCTCTATTTATCCACACACAAATACATATATGTATACAGGCGCTCCTCAATTAACAATACAGTTATGGCTCAACAAACCTATTGTAAGTTGAAAATCTCATATGTAAAAAATATGTAATACACTTATCCTATCCAGCACTCATAGCTTAGTCCAGGCTAATTTGAACATTAACTTACATTAATCTCCAGTTGGGCAAAAATAATCTAATAGAAATACCTATTTTAAATAAAGTGTTGAATATCTCGTGTGGCCCAGAAAAGATCAAAACATAAATTTTGAAATATGATTTTGGGGCTAGCAGGTGATGTGGTGGTTAGGGCACCCGACTTCCATAAGGCGGACCATGGTTCAAGTCCTGGACCTTGTGGCTTACTTTCTTGTTTTCGCTCTCTCTCACTCTGTGTCTTCATCTGGTAAATGTGCATGCCCTACAGCAAGCTTAAAATAATAATAATAATAATAACAATAAATAAAATATGAATAATTATTTTAAAAGTATGGTTTTTACTGAGTATATATTGATTTTACATCATTGTAAAGTCAAAAAATTGTAAGTTGAACCGTGGTGAGTCGGGAACCACCTATATGTGTTACGTGCTTATATTGGGTATGCTACATGTACATCTATATTTATACATATGCATGACACACATCTAGAGTTTAAAAACAGAAATGAGAAAGTAAAAATTGTAAAATATACTGTCAAGCAAATTTAAACCAAAAGAAACTATGTTAATATGGGACAAAATTGATTCTAAGGCAAAGTCATTATTAAATGACTTTATTATTAATAACCATAATAAATCCTCATATAATGACAAAAATTTTAGTTTATTAGGAACATATTACAATCCTGGATTTATAAGCATCTAATAACACAGTCTCAAAACTTATAAAGCAAAAATGAGGAGCACTATAATAAAAATAGAAAAATCTATCAGAATGTAAAGTTTAAACTAATTCCCTTAGCAACTGATTAATAAATTAGATAAAAGTCAGTAAGGCTGTAGATAATTCAAACACACAGCATATACATACACATACACACACAGACACACACACACACACACACACACAATGTATATATAATATATAATATAGATATATATAACCCAGCACTTACTCAATACATAAAGTGTTATAAAAATGAAATTATTATGTTAAAAAATAAATTTCAAATAATAACATAGAGACCGTGTTTGCTAAGCAAAAAAGAATTAAGTTAGAAATCAGTATCAAAGTTACTTAAAGAAAAACACACATTAGGAAGCTAAAACTTCAAATGCTTCTAAATAACTCAAAGCTGATGGTAATTAGAAAACACAATTACAGGGACCAGCAGTTGGTGTAATGTCTTTGTCACTGGACTCCGACCGCGGTTTGAGTCCCAAACCTGGTGGCTTAAACTCATACTGGGCGCATGTGCGTGCATGCCCAAGATCCCAGAGGAGAATGGAGGAGAAGGGATTGTGGTATGGCCATCCCCTCCGGACTGGGAAGGCAGTAATCTCTTGCTTTCTGTCTCTCTGTCTGTCTTCTCTGTCTTTCTGGCGAGCACATGCGCCCTATAGCAAAAACCTTCCCCCCCAAAAAAGATAACAAAAATATTAAGTACTAAAGATTGTGAGATAAAGAAAATGTTATTTACCGGAAGGTAATGGATAGACTTAAATGTATGAACATTTCACACAAAAAAGAAGAAACTCAGAAAACTAACGCTCCGTTTAGCACGTGGGAGTGTGCTGGGAGGAAGGCAAGTCCCTGAGATGCAGAGCTTCAGGCATCATCTACGACAGTCTCCGTGGACGTTGAAATCACTCAGGAAGTGTCACCCTACATGTTTAAGACAGGGGCTGAGCCTAGAACACAGAGAAATGGACGGAGTGACGGCCAGATGACTGGCCCGCAAGGAGGATGCAGAGCTGAGGCTGCGCAGGGGCAGAAGAGCAGCCGGAGGCAGACAGGCGGCCGTGAAGACGCCTGCCCCACCATGATGGGCTGGCAGGAGAGCAGCCATGACGCTCAGGGCCCACTGTCCTCAGAGGCACAGGGTCCTGTCAGGACAGGAGGGTAAAGATGTTCCAGTGACGGAGCCAGCAGGTGGTGTAGTGGCTAAGGTTGGACTCCCGCATGGCCCACTATGGTCTAAGTCCAGAACCTGGCAGTGTGAAAACCACACCAGACACGTGTGTGTGCTTGCCTAAAATCCTGAGAGGAGAATGGAGGAGAAGGGATGTGGTGTGGCCATTCCCCTCTGGGGCGGGGGGCGGTGGCGATTCGCACTTTCCCTCTCACTGTCTCTGTCTCTCCTCTGGGTGAGCACATGTGCCCTATGGCAAGAAGCTTTAAAAAGGAAGTATTTCACTTACAGAGCTGGTTATGACTGTGGATCCTGACCCAGGAGGTGTATTGGGGACCAGGAATGGAGGAGTAGCAGATGGGCGGGAATGAGACTGTGGCAACCCTGCAGCTTAGAGTGAAGGAAACCGTGTGCCCGCCCCTGCTCAAAACCAACCAACCAACAGACAAAATGTAGCTTTACTCAGGAGTTGGCTCAAGCTCGTTTGGAAGTACTTTTTAGGAAAATTGGTCCCATGGTGCCGGAAGCGTTCTTTTCTCCTATATCCTGCTTCACAATGAAGATGGTGCGTACAGGCGAGAGGGAGGCACTGCCAGCGCTCCCAAGGACAAGTGTCACTAGCGGTCAGAGCCGGTCAGAAACGGGATGCGCCGGCTTCCCTGTGAAAACGCGGGGAGGTGCTGAGCCCGGTGGGGAGGTCTCCGACCACGGGGAGGGCAGTGGGGGCGGCTCCCCTGGTCTCCTTCCTGTTTGTTTCCTTTTGTTTCCTTTACCTTTCTCTTTTTTGTTCTTCCATAAGGGACAGCGAGAGGGGGCCGAGGAAGAGACACCCCAGTAAGGTCTTCATGTCACAATCCCCTTCCCACCGTAGCCAGCCCTGAAGGAAGGGCCTGTGTGTGCCCGTGTGGTCACGGAGTCTCTGGGTGTGACACCTGCCCTTTCGTGGCTCAGCCGGGCAGGACATGGCAGAGCCGCTATGCCACCACCAACTCCCAAAGAGCCTCCCGCCCACGGTTCTCGGGGCGGGGTGGGGGGGATGGGGGGGTGGGAGGGGTGGGGGGGGGGCTCCATTATACAGGAAAATAATTATACAAGGCATTTGCAACTGCCAGGCCGCAGCCGACACTGGGGTCTTGCCGCTTTCTCCTGCCCAGACCGGTGTGCACATGCACTTAGCTACAGGCCAGCGAACGACTCCCGACGACAGCGAGGGCAGAACTTCTAATTCTGTCTAGGAGGGACTTCAGCAAGTTTAGGGAAAAGTAGAATTAACGTACGAGTTTATTTTGGTGCAAAAAAATTAAACCCATGCCTTTTAAAAAATATCTATATGATATACCTTTACCACAAACTTTTTAAAGACTCCTTGTGTACAGTTTCCTCCGTTAGTTGTCTGGGCTGAGATGTCTGTACGGACAGGACTACCTCGAGTGTTCCCGTTCTTTCTCACTCTGTCCCAGCCTCTCCCCCTACGTGACAAGTCGGATGGTCAGGCTGCGGCCACGACCAGAGGGCTGAGAGTTGTGTGATGGAAACGTAAAACGGGTTTCCGAAACCTTGCTCAGCGTGGCTCCCAACGCTTAGGGACACACGAAGCTCTCAAGCTGAGAGAGCGGTAGACCATGACTAGATCAGAAGAGGGGACACGAGTCCCTGAGGGATGCAAAGAGCTTGGTGCAGACGCCAGAGCGTGGAGTCGCGGTCCGCACCCAGTCCCTGCCCTTTTCTCTGCGGGTCGTCATGACTCTTGCCCTGAAAAGCTCTTCTTCCTGGATCACTTTGGCTGTCCCCCTGGGGTTAGGGTGGATTCTCTCTGCCTCCTTTCTTTTTTTAGAGAGATTTTTGCTATAGGGCACATGCACTTGTCAGAGAGACAGAAAGCAAGAAATCAGCCCCCAGGGGGAATAGCCACCCCACAATCCCTTCTCCTCCATTCTCCTCTTGGGATTTGGACATATATGCACACGAGCCCAGTGTGAGTTTCAAGCTGCCCGGCCTAGACTTGAACTGCAGCTGACCACGGGGAGTCCAGTGACATAGCATTCCGCCACCTGCTGGTCCCTCTCTTTGCCTTCCTATGGTTCTTCACTTGTCTTGAGACTGAGAGGCTGAGAGTGTGTGAAGTGTACATTCCTCGCAGAACCACGTGGGCGAGCTCGCGTCTCCTGTGCCCGCTGTGGCCCACTGCAGCGACTGCTCCGCACCGGCAGCTCTGCCTCCCCGCCGCTGCAGTGCGACCACCACTGCGCGCTGCTTGTTCCAGACGTCTTTCCTGCCAGACAGCATTATGTTTTTAACCTTTTCTGTTATTTCCTTGCCAACGTGAGTTTGCTTTGGATTTTCCTTCCTATCAAGTTAGTTTGGCTGCCTAGAAAAATTAATTGAGAACAAATTTACTCCCAATAATTTAGAGAATTGTGTATAAATGAATATTTCTTCATATGAAGCTTAGCTTTAGTAGATTTCCAAACGTCCACACTCAAAAGTAGAGAAGTGTGAGCTCCAGAACGGAAAAACATCTTTAGTACTGAGAACAGTACAAAGCTGGTTTTAATTTTTTTCCTATTTTACATGTGAGAAATAACAGCACTCAAGAGATTAAATTATTTTCCTAAAGTCACATTGTTGTGTTGAAGATAGTAGAGTGGTCTTCAAACCCAGGCGTTGGGCCCAAATGCCATCGCTGTGCTCGGCCGTGCCGCTGCTCGGTCACATTGCTGTCCGACCTACCAGCTCTACCCAAACGCGTAGCGTGCTTATCGTCAGCGTTCTTGTCGCTGCTTCCTCTTCACTGTGATTCCTTCAGTAGCGACTAAGAGGTTTATGCAGAGCGCCGACAGCCAGCCAGGGACCAGGGCATGCTGATGAGCACAGGAGGGTGGCAGCCCCATTCCACACCAGTGATGCGTGTCAAGCGTTTGGGGTTTCCCTCACGTTTGAACCCAGGTACATCGGACTCCAGCATTCACACACACGCCACGAACCCTCAGTCCTTCACGGCAGCGTCTTCTGACCACCAGATAATCAAGTCCATGTTTTCTAAGCACGGCGTTTGGATGGACCAGGTCACCTGGGAACTTGTTAGAAATGCAAAATCCTGGGCTGGTCTGAGCCTGCTGGTTAGGGAGCTAGATCCCACATGGCCAACCACATGGTTCGAGTCCCAGACTCAGCATCTCGAAAAACCCAAAACCTTAAAAGGAGGGAGAAATGGAAGAGGTGGGATTGGGGCATGATCCTTCCCCACGGGGGAGGGGGGTGCTTCTTCTTGCACCATCTCTTGGTCTCTCTCTGACAAGCACATGTACCCTCTGGCAACTGGAAAAAAATAAAAGGAAAAACCAAAAGATATGCAGATTCTTTTTTTCTCTTTAAAGATTATTTCTTTTATGAGAACGAGAGACAGAGAACCATCTCAATGAGGTCTCACACCACAATCTCTTCCCTTCCCAAATTTCCAAGCCACCAGGGTCATGGACAGTGTACCTGGCAGGTCCAGGTAGACACAGGAACTGAACTGGGATGATCCATACAGGTCAGTTTCACTTGAGCAGTGTGTGACCACTGCGCCGCTGAGCTAGTGCAGAAATGCACTTTTTTTTTTTTTTTTTTTTTTTGCCAGAAGATGAATGTGTTCACCAGAGAGAGAGAGAGGACGTATCCTTTCAATGGGGCATGATCACAATACAATCCCTTTTCCTCCATTTCTGCTTCCCTTCCCATCAGTATTTTGGGCACACACACACACACACACACACACACGTGCATACAGGCATCTGGCACACTTTTTAAAGTCTCCAGTCCAGAATTAAAACTGGGGTTTGTCATGTGGGACCCAGTTCCCAAAGCATAGGTCTTAACCACGGCACTAGAGGGTTGATCCCGGAAATGCAAATTCACTGATCTGAAAAATGCTAGGTAAAAGTGTTTTACCCACAATATCCAAGGCTGAAATGTGTTAGTGATTTCTATGAGAAAACTTTTATTTTTTAAAGTCTAGAATTCCAGCAGTTCTTTTAAAAGATTGACACAAAGACATAAACAGGTTTGGGAAACAAAACAAAACAAACACCAAAGAAACAAGAAATTCACAATGATGATTTTCTCCAAATTTCTAGGCATAGATATTGGCTCACTGGGAAAGTCAGGATGCATTTCTGCACAGAAAAAAATATGTTATGTCATGTCTTTCCCAACCACCTAATAGAACCTATCCAAGACACCAGAATTTCTGCAAGTGTTGCTGAACATTGTTTGATCATTACGTTAATACTAAGATTACAGTAAGATTATCTGTACAATATTTCACTGTACTAACTAGTTCTTTATCCTTGAATTTTGTTGTGGTTAAAAGGTGATATGGGGCCAGCAGGTGGTATGGAGTTGAAGGCACTAGATCCCATGTGACTGGGTAGTTTGAGTCCTGGACCTGGTGGCTTGAAAATTTCGCCAGGCACGCGAGTATGTGCACTTTGGAATCCCAAGAGGAGAATGGAGGAGAAAGGGTCGTGGCATGGCCATCCTTGCTAGGGAGTTATTTCTCACTGCCCCATCCTCCTCTGGCGAGCACATGTGTCCTACAGCAAAAACTAAATGATAATGAAAAATAAATAAATAAATAATAAAAAGGTGATGTGCATATGCTCTTTGTCTCAGAGAAGAGGTGGGGGGGGTGGTGAGGAACAGAAGCTTTCAAGTCTTTCTATCTTTTCTACCTTTAAAACAAGAAAATAAATTTACTGAAAAGGTTAGTTCTGTAACGGAATTTTTCAGCACAAACAAATATCAGGAACAAACCTTTGTAGGCCATTCCCCGAAGAGGTAGAAAGAAAAGGAGGTATCATGGTGAGGAAGGGGCAAGGAACGCCAGGGCGAAGGGGCAGGTAACCCCAGCAGGATTCAAATGTTTTTCTACTCATTCAGAAAAATGAGTGTGTGCACTTTGGAATCCCTAGAGGAGAATGGAGGAGAAAGGGTCGTGGCATGGCCATCCTTGCTAAGGAGTTATTTCTTACTCCCCCATCCTTCTCTGGTGAGCGCATGTCCCCTATAGCAAAAATCCCATTACAGAACTAAGCTTTTCAGTAGATTCATCTTCTTGTTTTAAAGGTAGAAAAGATAGAAAGACTTGCAAGTTTCTGTTCCTCACCACCCATGCTCTCACCTAGAGATCCAAAGACATTTTATAAAAAAAAGTTACGTGATCTGCGTTAGGGTCGAGATTTCTACCTGCTTGCCGTAGCTTACACTAACCTTACAGGTGTCGGGACCCAGAGACTGGATTCAAAGCCCTGAGACCCACCAAGTCAACCTCAAGAGCGAGCATGGTCGGCTGAGGCAGAGCAGGCGCCATGACTGCTGCCGTCCGCGGGCAGCAACGCGGAACCTTCTCGTCCTCTCGTCGAAGGGCTCGCAGGCCATGAGCCGTCAGCCACGACTCTGAACCGAAGCGTGTTGCAGAATTGAAGCACTGCAAAAGCCTGTCTGCCCTAACGAATCTTTTGAGGAAATCTACCAGAATGAATAAATAAGTAAACAAAGGCAAAGTAACTGGCCCCGAATCCTGGAGTCGGTAAATGATGGTGCCAGGTTGGAACCCAACCTGGATGCTTGGGGCAGCTCCGAGGTGCGTGGGGCCTGCGTGCGCCTGGAACCAGGGCTTGCTCGGGCCGCCTCGAGTGGAAATAACCTGCAGGGGGCTTCAGACAGCTCAGGAAAGTGTGTCTTATGCAAATACTGTGCATGGACTCCAACTTTTTCATGCCAAAATGAACTCATACTTTAATTCTGTTTTTCCATGAACAAGTGCCCTATTTTCCTGCATCCTTGGTCCTGTGTGGCCTTTCACCCCACCCAGCACCCACTGCGCATCGCAGTCCCTCCCAGGCCCCATCATCGCACTGACAGACGGAGTCTCCCCGAGAGCCGGCCTCTCTCCGGGATGAGCTTCTTTTATTTTTTTGGAGAGGTTTTTGCTATAGGGCGCGTGCGCTCACCAGACAGACAGAGAGAGAGACAGAGAGACAGAAAGAGAGAAATCACCCCCCAGGGGGGATGGCCACGCCGCAATCCCTTCTCCTCCATTCTCCTTTCAGGATCTTGGGCACGCATGCACACGCGCCCGGCGTGAGTTTTAAGCCACCGGGTCCGGGACGTGAACCGCAGTGGACTACATGGGAGTCCAGTGACATAGCCATTACGCTAACTGCTGGTCCCAGCTTCTTTAGCTCTGCAGGGAGTTGGGCATTTGACATGATTTGGAGAACGTCTCATGTCTTGGTGGCTTTTTTCCCGGTGTACATGTTAGTGTTCCCGCAAAGGAAGTGCTACCTGAGATAGACTGCTGTGAGATACTCAGTGAGGCCAGCTGTGACGGTGTAGCAGCAACTCAAGGCACTGCGGTGCTGAAGCCACACGGGAAGGCCCAGGTTCACGTCCCAAGGTCTCTGAGCGCATGCTGGGGGCCTATGCCGATGTCCGTGATCATGGCGGGCACAGGCTGGGGCTGAGATCACTGCAGGGTGATCCCGTGGGGGTGCTTCTCTCTCTCATAGAAGATATAAATAAATAAGCTTAGGGACCAGCAGTTGGTGTAATGGATATGTTGCTGGATCCTATGTGGTTGACCGTGGTTCGAGTCCTGGACCCGGTGGCATAAACTCACACCAGGCACGTGTGTGCACGTGCCCAAGATCCCGAGAGGAGAATGGAAGAGAAGGGACTGTGGTGTGGCCAATCCCCCTGGGGGGGGGTGATTTCTTGCTTTCTGTCTCTCTGTATTTCTGGTGAGCTCACGTGCCCGATAGCAAAAACCTCTCCAAAAAAAGAGAATAAATAAACTTAAAAAAAAAAAAAAAAAAAAAACCACTCAGGGGATGGCCAGGTTGTGGTGCAGCGATCTTTTCACGCTCTGAGCTGACTCACGTGGGAGGGTTCTGGCTTCACCCTGAAAGACTTCCTTGAGCTCACTGGGCATGTGTGTGCCCGTGACCAGATCTGACTAGGGGTGGGGAGGTGGACCTCAGAGTCAAAACCCTGCAGTCTTCTGTCTTTCTGTCTGTCTGTCTCTCCTTTCTCTCTGTCTCCCTCTCTCATGGGAGGAATCAATTTTTTAAAAAATACTTTTTTAAGAAAGATGTTTAGGGAATAAGAACTTCAGATTATAGAATATTTACCTACACATAAATAATACAAGTTTTCAGAGTTATTTTAAAAATATGGATAGAAAAGCAACAAAAGGTCGATAAGTACTCGCTTCATCAGATAGTAAAAGGAGGGAAAGTTAATCCATTGAGGCTCCTAAATATGTTAATTAATGTGTCATTTGGCACCTGTAGATTTCATGTGAAAGACAAGGCTGTTTAATCTGACTCTTGAGCGTGTCTCTTGGGCCAAGCTTGGGTTGTGGAAGAACCTTCTGCACCCTCACCCCTTTTTCCAACAGAAGCCAACTCAAGGAAGGCCTCCAGCCACCCCAGACCAGCACTGCTATCGTCTCCCCACCAACCCAGCTGGACAGAAATCACCAAACACCTGTTGAAGAAAATCCAGCTGTTTGACTGTTTGACAGGCGTCTTCTCCCAGGAGAGAGGTCAGGCCCCTGGCTCTGAACTCTCCCACGGAGCAGCCATGACGGCAGCAGGGTGCCGGCCAGGGTGCGCCCACAGGGGAACTTGGCCAGCACAGGAGCCGCTGAGTGGTGGTGAAGCACTGCTGTGCTCATTGTTTGCCCTGAAAATGCGAAATTAACTCAGCACCACCTTGGGCTTAACCACTCATCAAAAGAATCTTAGAATGTTGGAAATGTAAAATGAAGATGGTCTTGCAGTCTTTCAGTTTTGCAGAATCAATACTGTGACCGTTCTACGTTACATGAGCTGTTCACCCACTTTAAAGGTTTCCAACTTCTCTCTTTTCCAAAATACGTTCGTATGTGCTCATCTTCGGGCTTAGGGTGAACGTCTTACGTACTACATCTCCTTTGAAATTCTAACTCTGTTGTTTTCATCGATAGGGGTCTTCTCTATTCTTTCACAAAGTATATGTGCAATGGGTGAAAATGTATATAAACTTGACTTGCATTTGCTGAAAAGCTTTGATGTAGACACCAACTCCTCTTGGAGAAAAACTACTTAGCTTGTGAAACTTAGAAATTTGCTGGCGCGTCAAGATCAGTGTTGGAAAAACCATGCGTTTGTGCACAGTGCTTCAGGGCTACCTATTTCTAGGCTTTAGTAAAGTTGTGTCACTGTCCTTACACACGGCAGGGCACTGGTGGGAAGGCACAGATGGCGCTATATCACGTGACAGCTCAGACAGACAGAGCCGGTTACATTTTGTGCGTGTGTGTGTCAACGGGAGAAACGTCTGACTAAATACATTCTGTGGGCATGCAGTACCTGCGATGAGACGGGATGACACTAGAAGGTATTATTTCTCACAAGCGCCTGCACCTAGGCCTTACACAGCCTCAGGTGTGTGCCTATCGCGCAGAATCTCCGCGCTCGGACTGTAACATGCTATTAACATAAAACGAATACACGGCTGACACGCTGTTCTGCAGAGACAAATCTTGGCCCAGCAAACCCTTCTGGGATCACTGGGAATACTGAGGGAGGCGTTTAACTCCAGTGTGCGCCTACTGACTTTAATTGTTTTTACTTTTATTCAGATTTACAATCGAGTGTTTTGAAACCTCATTCCACAAGCAAACGCACATAAGCCTGGCTCTGCAACACCAAGACACTGAGGTTCGGAAATGAGGCTGTCACTCAGCTCTGCCTCCTCCCTTTGCATAAAGGATGAAAATCTCAGATCTGGGATGTGTGTAATGAAGTTATTCCGGCCTCTTCGCGACGGATAAATAGGTACATAGAACTCTTCGAATTAAATTTCGTCCTGCGATGGCCTCCGCTCTTTCTGTGCAGGATGGAAGTTAGTGGAGCCTAAGTGTGCTGTGTCTCCCCCGACGGAGAATTCTAAGTGCGGGGATATGTGTGTGTCCACACGGGCCCAGTGAGGCTTTGCTAAGCGTGCGATGCTGCCGAAGCCTCCATTCTGCACCGTTCTGTAGGACACGTTCTAATCCTCCATCTCACTGTCACCGTTCTGTAGAGAGTTACTGAACACAGAGGGGGGTGGTACAAGGCATGAAACTAGGAGGCAGAGGCCCAGAACGGACTCTGCCAGACCCCGCTGCGAGGCACAGAGAGCCCGACTCACCGCACCAACCAGAGCCGGCAAAATGACTGACGTGACACGCACACAGGTACCATGGTGATGGCAACAGGGTGAGGTGACACACCACACAGTGGGTGCCATGGTAACAGAGCCAGGGTGAGGTGACATGCACATGGGCACTATGGTGATAGAGTTAGGGTGAGGTGACATACCACACAGTGACAGAAATAGGGTGACATGACACATCACACAGTGGGCACTGTCATGACAGAGACAGGGTGACCTGACACACCACACAGTGGGCACCATGGTGACAGAACCAGGGTGACGTGACACACCACACAGTGGGCATCGTGGTGACAGAAATAGGGTGAGGTGACACACACACACAGTAGGCACCATGGTGACGGAGCCAGGGTGACGTGACATGCACATGGGCATTGTGGTGACAGAGACAGGATGACCTGACACACACACACAGTGGGCACCATGGTGACAGAGCCAGGGTGAGGTGACACACCACACAGTGGGCACTGTTGTGACAGAGCCAGAGTGACATGACACACCACACAGTGGGCACTGTCGTGAAAGAGCCAGGGTGATGTGATGCACCACACAGTGGGTGCTGTGGTGACAGAGCCAGGGTGAGGTCACACACCACACAGTGGGCACTGTTGTGACAGAGCCAGAGTGACATGACACACCACACAGTGGGCACTGTCGTGAAAGAGCCAGGGTGATGTGATGCACCACACAGTGGGTGCTGTGGTGACAGAGCCAGGGTGAGGTCACACACCACACAGTGGGCACTGTCGTGACAGAGCCAGGGTGAGGTGACACACCACACAGTGGGCACCGTGGTGACAGAGCCAGGGTGGCATGACACACCACACAGTGGGCATCGTGGTGATAGAGCAAGCAAGGGTGAGGTGACACACCACACAGTGGGCACTGTCGTGACAGAGCCAGGGTGACATGACACACCACACAGTGGGTGCTGTGGTAACAGAGCCAGTGTGACGTGACACACACACACAGTGGGTGCTGTGGCGACGGAGCCAGGGTGACCTGACATGCACACAGGCGTTGTGGTGACAGAGCCAGGGTGACGTGACACACATACATAGTGGGCACCATGGTGATGGAGCCAGAGTGGTTGACATGCACACAGCAGATACTGTAGTGACAGAGCCAGGGCGACATGACACACACACAGGGCCAAGATGACTGATCGGGAGGGAAGGGAGAAGCCAGGGTGACAGAGCACGTACAAGGGCCACCAGGGTGACATGGCACGCACACAGGGCAATGTGGTGACAGACCCTGTGGTGACAGAGCCAGGGTGATGAGGCACACTCACCGCAGACGTGTTGGTTGCAGTAACTCAGAGAGCACACATGGGGTGACGCGGGTCCTTCCCTGTGTGCTTAGAGAGGCCGCTGCCCGGAGTTGGCAGGTGAGCGCAGAAGGGGCTCTGCTCCCGTCGGCGGCCATCCCGCCTGGCTTGGCCACCGCTGCTCAGTCAGAGGCCACCCCGCCTGTCCAGCCACCGCTGCTCCGGTCAGCGGCCTCCTCACACGGGCCAGTGGTGTGCCCCTCATTTCTCTCATCTAGAATGTGATTCTTGCTGAATTCTTTACATGGAAAAGAATTCTGTCCCATTCTTGGGGTATTTGCTGCTTTTAGTCTCCCATTTTGTCTGTGAAGTTTGAAATTGGACACTCAGTTCCCTCATCCACATGTGGTGACAGTGGCCTCCCCCGTGGTTCCATGTGGACTGAATCCTGCATTATTTGGACATGTGTGTTTTCTGTGGACCGAGGCACAGCACGTCCAAGTGCACCTGATCCCCCAGGACCGCACTACATGAGCGCTGGCCATCTTACAGTGGGGCCCAAGGCTGTGTCCACCGTTCTTTGTCCTGGAATTGAATCTGAGGCCTAATTGTGGAGAGGGGAAAAGTCATTTCCTTCCAGTTCAGATTCGGTGACACTCCAGGCTGACGTGGGGTTTTGAGCCATGGCCTTGTGCGTTTTCCTTGAGCATTTACACGCGGTGGCCTCCCTCCTGGCCACATGGCTCACGGGCCATGACTTCGAGCGTCCTGGGCCCAGCTCAGCTGCGTAGGTGAATTTGCATCTGTGGGGACAGAGGGTCCTGCTGCGGAGCTTCTGGGGCAGGGGGCCTCTGTAAGGCACAAGGAGAGGACACTTCTGCGTGCCCAAAGTGGGACACTCTTCACACGCACTTGCCGTCAATACCGTGGGAGTACCACCGGCCCGGAATGAAGCCAACCTGAGAGCCTTCATTTGCTTTTGACCCTGAACCAGAAAGGAACTGAAAAATTGACTGGTTGAACTCCTGAAACAAATGATGCTTGAGTGGTTTCATGCATAATAACGGCCTTTGATGTAAATGGGGCCATCAGTCAGCCGCACGACACCGAGGCCGTGTCTAACCTCCATTCCTGCAAGGCCCCTCCGGGACAGAGGCCCCCGGGACCTTGCCGGGTTAGCAGACTCCAGCACTGGGAGCAAGCCTGAGCCCTCATGCCCGGGCACCGACTGCGGGGAAGATCCCAGCGGGCAGGGACCTGGCGGCGTCCCTTCCTAACCATGTTATGGGGGGATAATGTTCAGCTTTGGCAGACTGACACCTGCCGGGACAGAAGCAAGTAAGATGCTGTGTCTAAAAGGCTCTGGGCCAGCTGGCGCCTCTCGGCACTGTGCTCAGAGGTAGACCTACACACGGTCCCGCAGCCCGGGGCCTCCTGTGCTTCTAGTCGGCAGCCAGCGCAAGATGTGTCCCAACACACGCCCTCTCGTGCCGACATCATGCATGTGACGCTCGGCAGGGCCAAGTTCCTACGTGTGGTGAAGGCGAAGTCTCTAGACCCAAGCCACTTGGCAGAGAGGGCGGCGTGGCTGGAGAAGCCTGCGCTCGCTGCCTGCCCCCGGGTCCCCGAGTTGCCACCTGCTGTCGCGCTTCCTTTCTTTTTAAACAAATACGCACTTAGACGCTTGCAGTGTGTATGATGAACTTGGAGTGAAAATAAAGGGAGATGGATAGGAGTCATTTTCAGACAAGATTTACCTCTGAGGAACCCACAAAGCAGCGATTCATTTCACCACCTCCAGCCTGACAAGCCGGTGACATTAAAGCAGAGGCATGTCCTAATCGTCACGCGTGTAACCACTTTTTTCCTTTTTCCACATTTGTATGCTAATCACGAGAAGCAAAAATAGACTTAGATTGGAAATCAAAGATTGGTTGTGTACAGGTAATAGAGTGCTTGAACGCTTTATTTAAAGATAGAAGGCTCTTGAACCAGGCTTTATTATTGAACTAAGACTATCTATCCTTTTTGACACTTTTTAAATTAAGTTCTTCCTCTAATTTATGTTTTTGTCAGCTTTCTTCCCTTACCTGGTTTTAAACTGGCTTTTTCCTCCTCTCTCTAAGTAATAAACTACTCCAGAGCCGAGAAAAAAAAATTTTAATGACCCTCGAAATTCAGATTAACAAAATGGATCATTTGTATATAGCCACCGAATTATGAATCCTCCTGAAATATCTGTGCAGAAATTTTGCCTGATGCAAAATTTCATTTTCTCTCTCTCTGACATATCTCTGACTTTCCCCTTTTAAAAAATGGGATGGTTGTGGTATCTTTTTAGTAAGGTCAAACACTGAAAAAGTCACGGTGCTTGGGGGACCATTTGGCGGCTCAAGCGAAAAGGCTTTTTTTTCCTCCTTTGAATTCAGGGGGGCAGCTCCAACAGTGCGTTAGCACGGCGAGCAGAACCGGTTCACCCGAGCTGGGCTGACGGTTCTGCTCCCAGGATACCCTGGCTCCATCTGCCTTGCAGAGTCCGGGAGCTTAGGACAAACAGCCCAGGGGAGCAGCTGGGCGCGGGGAGCTGCGGCGGCCAGATGATCTGCTCTGATGTCTTGTTGGAAGAGTTCGGGGACAGCATGATTTCCCCAATTTGGTACGATCCCTGCCTGGGCAGTGCAAGTCCAACATAATGCAAATTTTTCTGCCACTTGGCATCGTTTTTGTTTTAACAAACACATGTATAGAAAGTGCGTGTAGGAAATACTAGGGGAAAGCAGGATTTTTAAATTGTTAAAATTTGAGAAAGGAGAATTAAGGAGCAAAACTTTTTTTTTTTCTTTTATGCAAACTCACTCCTCAGGGGTGAGGGCCAGGCTGCAATTCCCTCTCTTCCATTCTTCTCCAGGGATTAGGCACAAAGGCACGCACACACCTGGTGCGTTGTTTAAGCCCCTAGTCTGGGACTCGAAACGTGTAGTCAGCCACGTGGGATCCAGTGCCTTAACCATCATGCTACCAGCTGCTCCAGGGAGCAAGAAATACTTCAAAAGTAATGACGGCTTGGTAACATACAAGGAGTTCTTTGTTCACTGAAAATGTGTATCATTGGGGGAAAAAAATCTATGCATGGATTTCAAATGTTTTTAGCACCAAAATACACTTGTACTTTAATTCCATTTGCCGCAAACTTTTTGAAGTCCCCTCTTATTTTTTTCTCCAAAGTGATTTGATTTCTCAACGGATGTCTTACACCAACGTCAGGCTGATTTCCACAAATTATACGCTTGTCTCGCAGAAGCTGAATCTAGTGCCTGGAGCACTTGCACGCCTTCTATCAGCCTGCCTGGGCTGCACAGGACCCCGACACTAATGGAGTCTATGTCCTCTGCCGGAACGCCCAGTGCCACCCCTCCCCAAACCTGACGCCAGCCAGCAGGCACTCTGTCACTCACAGGGGTGTGGCCTCCCCTAACCAGCTTCCCCATGTGTAAAATGGGATGATAATAATTACTGCCTTACCAATTTGTGTGTGTTAGGGGGCTAGCAGGTGGCCTAGTGGCTGATCACTGATAGAGTTCCAGATCAGGAGGCTTGTATGCCCAAAATCCCAAGGGGAGAACGGAAAATGGATTGTGACATGACTATCCCACCTGAAAGGGTGATTTCTCATTTTATGTCTCTCTGTCTCTCTCTCTCTCTCTCTGGTGACTGCATGTGCCCTATAGCAAAAAACTTCTAAATAATAATAATAAAGACTGGCACATGTTAGACACTGTAATAATATGTGTTAAATAAACTAAGTTCAATCAACATGACCCACTTTAAAAGAATTCAGTAAAACAGTGATTTTTCAAATTACCGTGAGCAACCACAGCACCAGGCACTATAGACAAATATCTCACAGCTTTGGAAAGGTTGCAGGCCTGTACACGAACTGAGACAAGTGTGCAAATAAGTATGAAACAAATAGAATTAATATTAGGAATGTTCTAAGCATGAATTCCAACAGAAAATATCAATAGGGTATAATTAAAATTCAAAGGGAGATGAAGCAGCAATTAGTTGAGGAAGTGCTAAAAGCTTAGTGGAGAATGGCATTTAATATGATTTCTTTGAGAACTGCTAATACTTAATAATGGGATCATAATGCATGAGTCAGAGAGATAAATGGGACAGGACAGATATCCCACGAACAGACTCAAACTCATGCAAAAACTTGATTGTGCAGACACTGGCCTCGGACCTGTGTGATGAGCCCTGCGCAGCGGAGGGCCAGGGCATCGGGTGGGGACTGTGGCACTGACCTCAGCTCCCTTCCCGCATCTCCGCGTGGGGTGCTAAGGACAGCATGATCATGAGATCCTTGCAAAGATGAAATGAACAGGGCATGGAAGACAGTTGACACCCGCTCCAGAGGCACTCAGCAAATGGTCCAATTTTTCTTCTCTTTGCCATATTCTCAATGTTAAGTAAATGATCATCCCAAGCCCCTAAATAAGACCTAGTGAATTCCAGACAAAGCCAAAATTTAACATAGAATTTAAAGCCAGTCCTGAGAAAATATATATTCTGGGAGGGATGTTTCTAAACATAAAATCAATCGAAGGAATTATAAATAACAAGAAACATTAAGTCTGATTTCATAAGATTTCAAAAACTAAAGGCATTTGCAACAAAAACATCATAGATTATAAAAGCTATCAATAAGGTGGGAGATGTTTGTAATACTCATGTACCATATAACCAACTCAGATTTTAAAGATTATATTCTAAGCCAGTCGGCAAAATGGCAAAGGATAGGAAATGCCAAGTCATACATAGAGAATGGTAAACAGGCATGTTTTCTGAATGTCGTTCTGTACGCCCAGACACAGGCAGGAAATTTCAAACTGAGTAAAGGATCTCCCCATGGCTCATGAGGACTGGGTATAGAAATCACCTCAAGCTGGGATTTCCCAGCTGAAGTTAATCGTCGACAATATCAACCCTTTCCATTTTAATTCTCCCGGTGATAGTCCTGTCAGTGCTACCGTCTACGGCCTCATCCTTACTCCCTCTGTCTGCAGGGAAGCTCTCTGCCTCTCTGTCAGCACCCGTGGGAGGTGGTGTAGACCCTGACCCTGCCAACCGACCACAGGCCTCTCAGCCCTGCACTGGCCCCACCTCAGCTGCAGGAGGACCCCAGCGGCATTTTGGGACCTGGCCTGGAAGTGCTGCCCCTCCATCTGCACTTACTTCATGGGCCAGGACACAGCTACTTGCCCCAAGAGAATGTCAGAAAGGCTGAGAAAAGCCATCTGTACAGGCAGGAAGAGGAAATGGGGTGGGTTTCCACCACCTAATGGGGTGGAAATTCATTCAAAGGATGGAAAAGGGATGTTTCCAAAGATATTTGATGTCGTGAGAAAAGTCTCATTTTGTAGTCGTGATTCAAAAAAGTTGGATCATACAATCAACATGAATCTAATTCAGTAAAAAGTATAAATGGAAAAGACTAAAAGTTAAATATACTCAAGAATTTTAATTACCAGATGGGTGTGCACTTGCCAGAGAGAGATGGCATGAGGGAGAAAGCACCTCTGTGAGCGTGGTCAGTCGCAATCCCTTCTCCTCCATTCTCCATCCTAGCAGGGTTCTGGACATGCATGCACAGGTGCCTGGTGTGTTTTTCAACCTACTGGGGCTGGGGTTTGAACTGCAGCTGGCTGTGTGGGATCCAGCATCCTTAATCACTAAGCTATGGAGCTAGCCTTCTATATGACAAACCGATAACTTATACAAAATATTACACATGGATAAATTGGGGCCAGCAGTTAGCGTAATGGCTATGTCGCTGGACTCCCATGTAGTCGACCGTTGTGCGAGTCCCAGACCCGGTGGCTTAAATTCACGCCGGGCACGTGTGTGTACGTGCCCAAGATCCCGAGAGGAGAATGGAGGAGAAGGGATTGCGGCGTGGCCATCCCTCCTGGGGGGTTATTTCTCACTTTCTGTCTCTCTCAGTCTGTCTGGCAAGCACACGCACCCTATAGCAAAAACCTCTCCAAAAAAAAAAAAATATTACACATGGATAAATTATAAATACCTCTCTACTTTTCTCTTTTCCAAACTATGCAGCAAGTAGGCATTATGTTTAAACTTTTTTTTAATGTGAGAAACTTTTCTTCAGAGCTGGAGATTTGAGCCTCATCTTCAATTACCCCTACCAGAGTCTGGCAAACAGAATGGGCATGGCGTCACAAAATGCCGTGACGTCGCACCTGCGTGTGTGCCATTACCTCTCCACAAGTCCCCGTTTCCGCCTCACGCCTCTCACTGGAGTACTGTCTCTCCTGGAAGCAGATCTCCGACGCGTGCCTTGCTCCCTCAGTCTGGAACACTCTCGCTGGCGCTGTTCTCTCACACAGGACAGGCCGCTGTTGCCGCTGGAACCGCGGCTGCCGGTCTGGTTTCTGTGTGCCTGTGAACAACTGCTCTTCTCTCGGGGCTAGTCCCTTTGGCGGTCAGATTTTTTATTACTGTATGTAGATGTCTGCATTTTATTTGGCTCTGGAACTGAGTTTTCTGGATTTTGGCCTTGGTATCTTTCAGCAATTCACTAGCATTCCCAGCCATTGTATGTTGGACTCTTCCCACCTTCCCACTCGTCTATTTTCTCTCTCTAGGATGCTGCAATATACGAGGGAGTCTTCAAAACGTTCATAGGAGTAAAACTGCATAGATTTCAAAAAGTTTTTACACCACATAAACTCATACCTTAATTCCACTTTTTTTTTTTTTTTTTTGGAGAGGTTTTTGCTATGGGGCAGGTGCACTCACCAGAAAGACAGAGAGATAGAGAGACAGAAAGCAAGAAATCACCCCCCAGGGGAGATGGCCACATCGCAATCCCTTCTCCTCCATTCTCCTCTTGGGATCTTGGGCACGCACGCACATGTGCCTAGCGTGAGTTTAAGCCACTGGGTCTGGGACTCGAACCACAGTTGACTACATGGGAGTCCAGTGACATAGTCATTACGCCAACTGCTGGTCCCATCCTTAATTCCACTTTCTGTGAGATATTTTTGAAAACTCCTCACAGAAACTACCTACCCCTCCTCTACGTGTTTCTCAGCCACTTCCCCTCTTAGCCACACTCCCCAGTTCCCACCGCTTTGTTCTCTGGGCTGCATTTCCGTAATGCTGGTTGTCCATCTTCTGTCCACGGATTCAATCCTCTATTTAGTGTTTTCTAATTTACTCTTTATTTGTGATGTTTTTTACTAGTTGTTTCATTTTGTTCTTTTTCCAATCTTCAAAGTCATTTTCTGAAAGATCATACCCCATTCTCGCATGTGCAACCCACTCACGTGTTTCATAAACACGTTCACCTGAGGCCAGCAGGTGATGTGAGAGTTAATGGCACTGAAGTCCCAGATCTGGTGGCCTGAAAATCACAACAGGTGCATGTGCCTATGTACCCAAAATCCCGAGAGGAGAATGGAGGAAAAGGGTTTGAGTCATGGATATCCCCCGGGGGGAGGAGGGGTAATTTCTCACTTTCTCTCTGTCTCTCTCCCTCTCCTGTGAACACACATGCCCTATGGCAAAAATAAATAAATAAATAAATAAATAAACCTAGT
This sequence comes from Tupaia tana, assembly GCA_026018925.1. NCBI lineage: Eukaryota > Metazoa > Chordata > Mammalia > Scandentia > Tupaiidae > Tupaia > Tupaia tana. The sequence continues at coordinate 6,203,108 of JAKSZU010000008.1, forward strand.
TACTTTATATTCTAAATCTGATAATTACACTCTGAAACATGTTCAGGCCAAACTTGACTGTTATTTCTATTATTTCCTTCAGGGGTTTTGAAAGGCCAGTGCTTGTGTCTTACAGAAGGGTCTTCAGGCCCATTTGAAGTGTCTTCCTTTAGAGTGGGTGTTTATTTGCCTTTGCACCAAATATCTGAAAGTAGGACCATTTAAAAGTTTCAGTTTCAGCTTTTCGGCCACATATAAGGGAGATCTTCAAAAAAGTTCATGGAAAATGCATATTATGAAAAAATGAAGAATGAATTTCAAAACTGTTTACACCAAAATGAACTCGGATGTTAACTCCACTTTTCCATGAGCTTTTTTTTTTTTTTTGTTGCTTCCTATAAATATTTATTTATTTATTTATTTATTTTTGAAAATTATTTCTTTATTTAATTCCATTTGTTATTATTATTTTTTTAATTTATTTTCCATCCAAAGTACACTATATATTGTCTCAATCAAGCACATCAACAAACATGTTATTGTCAGTAAATGAGCTTACATTTCTTGTCTTCTGTATGTTTTGCTTTTTTCCCCCATCCTTGATTCTCTATCTCTTACCCTCTGCCATCTCCCACTCTCCTCCCACAGTCTCTGGTATCTATGTTTGCATGCTATACTGTTTTCTCCTCACAATTATTGTATCGCCAAAGACCCTAATCGATCGAAATACCCTCATAGCAAACACAGGTGATACCCACATTTCCATGAACACAAGTCTTACTTTACGCATCCTATAAAGTAGCACCTAGCTGTGGCTACATATCCTACTGCAGTCATTAGGTATATATATATATTTTTTTTTTTTCTGAAACTTTTTTTCTTTTTGTAACTCAATTTACATTCCTTCCCTAAGCTTCATCACAGCATACAAAATGCAATCTCCCATCCAGTACACACTGTATAGTGATACAATCATGCACATTACAAAAAATTTTCCATTACTAGTTCCTAGAATTACTTCCACCCCTCTTTCTGACCTTCTGTCCCTTCCCACCCTCCTCTCACACCACCTCCGGTGTCTACAATTGTCCTTCATTCCCTTCCCACCCACATTGCATTGATCACACAATTTCCTACATAATCTAACTACTTTCAGTGTTGAGTTCACTCATTACTACTAAGAAAACCAGTTTTAACTTAACTCAAAGAAGTGCCAAGGAACTTTGCTTTAAGCCAGGAAACAAGTTAGGATTTTGAAGCACCCTTGTCTGTGGCAGGGACTCAGGCTACCTATGGGTGTCATCACCAACTCTGGGCTATAGATACTCGCAGGAAGGTTGCTCTGTCTCCGCAGCCCAGCTCCAGTCCCGCTGTCTAATTCCCCTCCTTTCCCGAGGGATGCCCGGGGCCTTCCTGTGCTCTGGGAGCCCCGGGGAGTCCCCCTCCTGTGCCTCACACCAGAACAAGCTGCAGACACGGGGAAGGGAACCCTCACAGGACAAAAGCTGCTTTGACACTTTTTGAAACCCTTTGGGCTCCCTGATTTTTAAATGGTCTTCAGCCTTCTGTTGATTCCTTCTGTTTATGTAACTCAGTGATATATTTCAAAACACAATTAATGCAGTCCTTTTCATTTATAAACGACTTCCACCGGGAGGTAGTAACTTAGTCTGTCTGCCGGGCTGCCAAGCACGGACGCTCTTTTATTCGTAATCCCTTACCTATTAAGCTAAGTAATGAGGAGATGGCTATTTGTTCTATTTTATTATACAGATTTTTGTAAAATTGAGCATTTACATAACATAATTTTAAAATGTTAAGTTTAAGAAGATAGAAAAAATGAAGACTAATAAAAGTAGATGGATGAGATAACTAAATTCTTGAAGTGTCAGGTAGTTTGTGGAACAAAGCATTAGAAATTAGAAGGAGATTTATGTGGTTTCTTTTTTATAATTTTGCTCAAATCTATGAAATAAACTAGGGATTGGCAAATTATGAACCACAGGCCAAATCCTATCTTCCACCTGTTTTTTTTCTTTTCTTTTCTTTTTTTTTTTTGTATGACACTCGAGTTAAAATGGCTTTTCCATTTGTGAATAGTTGGGAGGATGGAGAATAATATTGCACGACACGTGACGATATGAAATTCCATTTCAGTGTTCCTAACGAAGCCCTGCTGGAACCAGTCACACTCACTCACTCCATCCTGTCCCTGGCTGTGTCCAAGCTACACCAGACAGACTGCATGGCCCACAAAGCCCATGTGTGTGCCCAGGCCCTCCCAGGTCGGTCTCTGTAGAAGTGCCAGGGAGAGAGATGTGAGGGAGAGAAAGAGAGAACGTAGAGCCACAAACAGTACACCTTTAAAAAAAACGAGGCGAACCACAAATGCAGACGAGATTTTAAACAGTGCAACTATCTTTAAAAATAAGTTTGGAAATATCAATGAAACACTGCTTTTTCCACAAAGATGTCCGTGCCTAAAATGTTACCGGAAAGACACACCATGCAATGTGCTCACAGCGGAGGACGAGGCTGACGTGTTCATGGCCTGCACGCGCTTGCTTCCCTTCAGACCTGTCGTTCCTGCTAACGCGTATACCAGCAGGGCGACCCACGTCCAATGATTCCTACTTGTGTTTAACTCTGAGATGTAAATTGAAAGGGAAAAGATTCAACTTTGTTTCCCAAATGACCATAACCCTGCTATTAAACTGAAAAGATAGCATAACACGATAAAGAATCCCTGAAAAGATCCAGTTGAAGAACGATGTGTATACAAGTCTGTCTTCTCTAAAAGTGTGGTAGTGTTTTAATATCAAGCTATGTGTTAGCCTATCTGGTTATCTCACTGAGTCATAGGTTAAAACAAGTGACCATCTCAATACGGGTCAGAGGTCAGAAATGCATTTGATACAATTTTTTTTCCCTTTTTTTTTTTTTTGGAGAGGTTTTTGCTATAGGGCGTGTGCACTTGCCAGACAGACAGAGAGAGACAGAGAGACAGAAAGCGAGAAATCACCCCCCAGGGGGGATGATCACACCGCAATCCCTTCTCCTCCATTCTCCTCTCGGGATCTTGGGCACGCACGCACACGCGCCCGGCATGAGTTTAAGCCACCGGTTCTGGGACTCGAACCGTGGTCAACTACATGGGAGTACAGCGACATAGCCATTATGCTAACTGCTGGTCCCCAACAATTTGACTTTTTCTTGACAACGACTAAACGAGAATTGCCGTTTAGTCCTCACACTGGATGAGAAAGTCTCTCAAACCAACTGCCAGCGTTCAGATAAAGCTGACATACTGGAAACATTTTCAATTAAGTTCGGAAAAAACATTATCTTCACGGAATCCCACATTCTCCTGAAAGTGCAATTCAATGAAATATTGGGAAGTCAATAGAAAACCCATGATTATTTTCGGATTATTTTGATCCTCTTGGAAAATCTAAGAAAAGCAACTGACAAATGATGACACGTAGGGGCCTCTCTCCTCCTTCCCTTCCTACTCTTCGTCCCTCACTCTCTTCCTTTCTTCTTTCCTTCCTCTGCCCTGTCCTCCCCTCCTTTCCCCTTTACTTCCTCCTTCCCCTCTCCCTGCTTTCCAGTCCGGCTAGATATGGCGCCCCACGGGCTGAGGAAGGTGTTTGAGTGAGGAGGTGGAGTGGCCGCTCCTGGCCAGTAGAAGGTGTCCTGATGCAGCGACTGAAGTCGCCCGGCATGGGGTGTCAGAGCCCTAGCGGGGTGAGGACGGCTCCCACGGGGTGCTGCTGTGGCCCATCAGGGGTCGCCACACCTGGCGAGGGCGTCTACGTGGAGCAGGACAACCTTCCGTCTGAGTTTACGGGGAAGGGGCACCCACGTGGGGTGTGGTCAGGGTGAAAGCGGTGACAGACTGCTTTAGCTCATGGGTGTGAGGACGTTCAGAGCTGCGTGGCCCAGTCAGAGAAGGCCACTGCACTGTGGACAGGGAGAATAAAGTCGCACACCCCGCAGCGCTGCGGGTATAGACTGTGAGCCCTGGTTCTCCATAGCAGTGTAAATAGATATAAAAATACAGATTTCGGCACCCCACGGCAAAGGGCACACGCAGCACCCACATCTTGGCTTCTAAGTGCTGTTCCCCACTGCCAAGGACCTGGCCGCAGGGAGACAGCTGGTTCCTACGCCGGGCCCGGAGCACAGAGCGGAACCAAACGCGCTGCTGTGTCACGGGATCGTCCGGCCTAAAGCACTCCCCTGCTGGGCATGTCTGGGACGCTCTGAGGCTCAGCATAGAATAGTGCAACAACTTACAACTTCTTGAATAACAATCTCTACAAAATATTAAATGCAAAAAATAGGGAGAAAAATAGCCGTTCCTTAGAGCAGAATGCCAGCAAATATGCGTGGGAGGAATGAGGCCACTGGCATTTGGCAATCGCAGGAGTAACAATTGTTTTGTTATGCATTTCTTCCAAGAGAGGAAGACAGGGCTCAGGGGTGTGAGGAGTGTTCCTCCTCACAGCGTCCTCATGCTGCAATCTACCCTGGCCCCAGCCAGGCCGACACACGGACACATGCACAGGGAGGCCTCGGGCGCGAGCTCAGGCCCTCCCATGTCAGTCTAGTGCAGGAGAAGGCTGTGCTACCGCTGGGCCATCATCTGGCCCCTTAGTAGTAATGATTAAGCCAAGGAGCATCAATAGATGCTGAAAATAATGGGTAAAAATGTGACTTTCTTATTTAGTCTCAAAGGAGCCCTCTTCCATCCCCACGAAAGTCTCTTTTTTTATGGTAAAGGGAGAAAAGGTAAGTTTATTGTAGAAAAAACCGACAGATACTATCTTATATTTATTTTCTAAGGCTGCTACAACAGATTATTGCAAACCCGGTGGCTTAAAACGACACAGATTTGGGTCTCGCAGGTGGCATGGTTGTTAAAGCACTGGACTCCCACATGGCCAACTATGGTTTGAGTCCTGGACCTGGCAGCTTTCTTTCTCACTTTCCCTTTCTCTCTCTCTGTCTCTTTCCGGTCAAATCAGGAAAAAGAAAAAGTAACACCAATAAATGAAACTAAATAAATATATTTAAAAAAAAAAAAAAGACACAGATTTAGTCTCTTGCAGCCTCACAGCTCTGGTAGGTGGATGCCCGTAGTCAAGGAGTCTGCAGGGCCGGGTCCTCTGCAGGCTCTAGGGGAGAATCTGTCCTTGCTACTCGCTGGCCTTGGAGGCTGCCAGCCGTCCGGGGCGTCCCTTCACTTGTAGATGCATTACTCTAATCGGCCTCCATCATCACGTGGCCTTCTTTCTTCAGAGTTTGTGTATTAAGCCTCTCTCTCTTTCATTGACGTTTGTGTGCGGGCAAACATGTACAATATGCACAGGGAGGCCTTGGGTGTGAGCCTGGGACCTTCCCACACGGCTACACACTGCAGCGAGCGCCCCGTTACTTCTGCACCCCTGCAGCTGGCCTCTCCTTCTTACGAATACATCAGCCATTGGATTTAGGGCCCCACTAACCCGGCCTATCTTCACTTTAACCTGATTACACCTACACAGACCTTATTTCCAAACAGGGCCACACTCGCAGGGCGTAGAGTTGGGACCTCATCGTATCTTTTTGGGGTACACAGTTCACCCCACAGTGCACCTCATCAAGAGAGCAATGTGAGCAGCAGCAGTGCGACAAGTAGAAGTTCTGCACCCTCCGATCGGACGCCAGGGATGGACGCAACGTCACTGCAGCGACACAGCCGCACGGACTCCTAAGTGAACAGAGCCATGAGAAACCCAGGCCCGGGTGGATGGACAGCCTATTGAATGGACCTCAGTACCACAGTGTCAAGGTCCTGACCGTTAAGACTCAGACACAATTCCAGACTGGGGGACCCAGACAGACATGACACTAAAGCCACGCTTCTCCTGGGTTGAGGGTCTCCTACAGAAGACGTTCTTGACACAGCGAGCAGCTCTTGAGTGGGGGCTGTGGACTGCGAGCTGGAAATGTAACAAGTCAGGTCCCGATCGTCATGGCAATTTACCAGGTGGTGATTACGTCACTGCAGTGTCGGGGTAACAGGGCATCATGTCCGCAACTTCCTCTATGCTAGTTCCAAAAAAAAGATGCTTTTTGTACAATTCATGCATCTTTTCTACAAGTCCGAAATTATTCTAAAGTATTAATTCACTTTAAAATATTAATAGATACTCATTTCAGCATGGGAAAGAAATCAAGGGGAGAATTACTGAGGGGTATATGATAAACTCAGTTAAAGAAAGAAACAAACCATGCTACTAGAGGACTGTAATCTACTAAATATACGCAAAATAAAATCATCAGATAAATTGTAAAATACTGGAAGGATTTGTTTTAGACCAAGTAAACCTGCAAAAAAAGTCCGTGTGTTTGCGCGCACGTGCGTGTATATGAGTGTGGGAACCAGGTGGTGGCACAGGGTAAAATGTGACACTTCACAAGCTGACCCCACGGGAAGGGTCTTGTGTCTGAGACTCCCTGTGTACGCCACGGCACTCAGTCTGGGGCTGACGAGGCCAGGAGAGGACCTGGACACCAAGACCTTGTTGGGGGTGGACAGTAATACCTTGTCGGGGGTGCTGTCTCTCTGCCTCTCTCTCTCCCTCTCTCTCTCCCCTCCTCTTTGTTCTCTTACTCATGGAATAAATGAACACATTTTTTTGGAGAGGTTTTTTGCTATAGGGCACATGCACTCGCCAGGAAGACAGAGACAGAAAGACAGAAAGTGAGAAATCATTCCCCAGGGCAGATGGACACACCGCAATCCCTTCTCCTCCATTCTCCTCTCAGGATATTGGACACACATGCACACATGTCCAGTGTGAGTTTAAGCCACCAGGTTCAGGACTCAAACCACAATTGACTACATAGGAGTCCAGCAACATAGCCATTATGCCATCTGCTGGTCCCATAAATACACTTTAAAAATAATCATTGTGGTAGTATACTCTCACACACGCATATACATCTACACATATAAAGTAAAAAATACTGAGAAGTGGGGCCAGCAGATGATGTAGTGGCTATGTCGCTAGACTCCCATATAGTCGACCGTGGTTCGAGTCCCAGACCCGGTGGCTTAAACTCACACCAGGCACGTGTGCATGCGTGCCTAAGATCTTGAAAGGAGAATGAAGGAGAAGGGATTGCGGCGTGGCCATCCCCTCTGGTGGTAGGGGGTGATTTCTCGCTTTCTGTCTCTCTCTCTCTCTCTGTCTTTCTGGTGAGTGCATGTGCTCTATATCAAAAACCTCTCAAACAAAATTAAAAAATACTGAGAAGCTTAATATCCAAAAATCTGTTAAATGAACTTTTTTCAAATTGCTTGCATCATAAAAACATTAATTCTAGAAATCCTCCTGAAGTAATTTTATATAACTTGAAGACATATACATAAAAATAAGCTCAAATGATGTTTATTATATCAGAACTTATAAACAAGTTACATGAATAGCTACATCCATATTGTTGGAATTAGGATTTTTTTTCTGTTTTGCTTTGTCTTAGTCCATTCAGATTGCTATAGCAAATTACCACAAGCTGGTTGGTTTGCACAACTAAAATGCATGTCTCATGGATCTGGAGGCTGGGAAGTCCCAGACTGAGATGCTGGGTGGGCAGTGTCTGGTGAGGACGCTCCCCTGGGTCACACACAGCTGTCTCACCCATGTACTCTCACATGGAGGAGCCCTTCCATAAGGGCGTGAAGCTCACTGAGGAGGGCTCTGCCCTCATACCTCGACCGTCTCTCTAAGGCCCACACGCGGCCGTGACCTTGGGAGTCAGGCTTCAGTGTGTGGGGGGAACAGTCAGTCTGTCATGTGCTTTATTTGTACTGACTTGTGTTTCCTTAGCGGCTCGACAATACTTAGGTAGCACATGCAATTAAAATCGTAAGAAGTGCTTCATTGTGCTGGAATGCTGAGTGATTTTTTTTTTTTTGAGAGGTTTTTGCTATGGGGCGTGTGTGCTTACCAGAAAGACAGAGAGAGACAGAGAGACAAAAAGAGAGAAATCACCCCTCAGGGGGGATGGTCACGCCGCAATCCCTTCTCCTCTATTCTCTCGGGATCTTGGGCACGCACACACATGGGCCCAGTGTGAGTTTAAGCCACCAGGTCCAGGACTCAAACCACAGTCAACTCTATAGGAATCCAGCAACATAGTCTTTAGGTCAACTGCTGGTCCCAGAGCCACAATCCCTTCTCCTTTATTTTCCTCCCTGGATCTTGGGCACACACGTACACATCCCTGGTGTGAATTTCAAGCCACCAGGTCTGGGACTTGAACCGTGGTTGGCCATGTGGAAGTCCAGCGACGTAGCCACGAGGCCATCTGCTGGCCCCATTTCTTTATAAATAATAACCAGAATGCCGGTAGGAAATGGAGAGGATGGCTCAGAATCCCTAACCCAAACCGTTTCATGAGTAACCCTGAGATCCCGAGGGGAAGCCAGTGGTGAACTCCGTGATTTTAGCAGTAAGAGAAGTTCTGGCATCTTCCCCTTCAGGTGTTCTGTCAAACTCCATGTCAAAAGACAACCCTCGGGCTGGCTCGCCGTGCAGTCGTGCTGGGTTTCTGTGGGGGTCGGAGGGTTCAGTTCCCAGAGGGCCTGGGCATGCTGGGTGTGCGCACTCATGACCCTGGCTGGCCAGGAAGGCAGGGAGGTGACGTGAGACCCCAGAGAGGGTGCTTGTCTCTCTGTCTCTCTCTCAACTTTCATCAAAGAAATCATCTTTAAAATAGCAATACTGGTGATAATAAAATCCTCAGCAAGTAGGGAACTAGGGACCCACTATTGGAGCCCCACACTTGAATTGTTTTCTTTTTCCTCGCCCGTTGCTATCTTTAGTTTTAATAACTGTATTTTTATACATTATTTACAGCAGTAAGTGGACATCTGTAAAAATTGTGAAAAAGTAAGAAAAATCACAGGCCCAGCAGGCGGCATAGTGATTAAGGCATTGGATCCCACACGGCCAACTGTGCAGTTCAAGTCCCAGACCCAGTGGCTTGAAAATCGCACCAGGCACGTCTGCATACCCAAATCCATAGAGGAGAATGAAAGAGAAGGGGTTGAGCCCCAGGGGGTGATTTCTCACCCTCCCTCTCTGTCTCTCTCTGTCCCTGTCCAGTGACTGCACATGCTCTATGGCAAAAACCTAAGTCAGAAAAAAAAAAAAAAAAATAAGAAGAAGAAGAAAAATTACCTGAGATCTCGTCAATCAAGTCATCTCTGCATCTCTGTTAGAATTTTGATACAACCCTCCCATTTTATTTCCTATGTATTTATGTGTGTACATGCGTTCGCGATTCCCAGACACCCAGTTTTACGCACTGCATATACGCTTCTGCATTTTGTTTCAATTACTCCAACAGCATAAGCAGTCCCTGTTGCTCTTTCCAGGAGTCATTTAAAGCTGCATGATTCCTTTTTTCATCTTGGATATACCGATATTTTCTGCAGAAAGAGTGAATCAAGCTTTCGCATGTGTGATGAAGTGAGGAAAACAGACTTGGATGGCACGAATTTCTTCACCTTGCAGTAGGAACATAAAATGTGTTTTCAAAGTCCCCTTGGGAGCCTTTTGTTTTCTCCCTGATTCTTGCCAGTGACATAGGTACCTTGCAGCAGTGTCAAAGGGCACAGGACCTCTGCCGGAGTGACCGGGAGAACGGAGGGGCATGCAGGACTTTCCTCAGTGTGTTTGCCTGTCTTTACAGAGGCCCACCGCAGATGGCTCGCGCACACCGCAGCAGCGATGGCCCCAAAGCCGAGCAGCCAGGTCATCGGACCCACCTGGTGTGAGCAGCCGCACCTGGCCCTGAGCTACCACCACTCAAATGCAAAGCAAAGCAAAGGACGTCATTTGCATTTACACTTTGGAGAATATTTTAAAATGAATGATTTTACTTAATTTCCAAACTAACTCGGTGAGTTTGACAGAACACAATTACACTATTACGTAGTATTTGATAAAAATGGGCTCTGATGCACTAATTTTTTCTTAAGTCTCATACAGCCAGAAGTAAGCAGGATTATGGCTCGAAGACCAGCTTCCTCCCTCCTGCCCCAGTGTTCTCTCCACTGCAGTTTCGGGGAATAGCACGCGGCTGGAGAGTCTCAGCAGAGACACATTTCCCCGCAACCTTTCCGCGGATTTCACTGGCAGGCGCCGCACACGTGCCAGCGCAGCAGGAGCTTCGGCCAGTGTTTCCGAAGGTCCCAGAGAGCAGAGGAGCTACGGGGACCGGTGCCGCCCCCTCCTCCCAGCAGTGAGCTGCAGGGAGAGGGGACAGGTGCCGAGAGGCGACCATGCCAGCCCCCGCTCCCACCTGTCCTGTCCACCTGCCTTGTAGGCGCACAGGGCTCGGGGTTTCTGGCCCGTGGATCTGGTGGCCAAGGCGTCCACTGAGCAACGTAAACTGGGGTAGCGCTGAGGAGGCACCAGTGGCCAGCCACATTTCATTTTGTTATTACCTCATTAAATATTAGCTAAATACCGTCTCTGTAGTGGACTGGGGGATGCCAAAGAGACAAAATAAATCCTCAGTCTTTCTTCCAGTGAGTAATGAAAGGTAGAGACAGAGGGGCTGGATGGCAGTGCAGTGTGAAACGCGATGTCCGCTAGGCCGACGTTCAGGAAGGGCCCAGGTTCGCGTCCCAAGGCTCCCTGAGGACACCGGGCACACGTGAGGCCACGCCCGGGGCTAGCCGCGGTTGGGGATGGCTTGTAGCCACGGGGCCGGTTGGAGGGGCTCTGCTGGTCTACTTCCTCTCCCCGTCTCTCTTGCTCATGAAATAAAAAAGTAAATGACCTTAAAAAATTAAGAATAAAGACATAAATAAAGCTCTAACTAAACGGTTGGAACCAATAGGTTTGATGAAGAAAAATGAAGCAAAGGATACGTCGAGGGAGTGAAGCTGGGGGCAGCAGTGGACTCCGGAATGCGCGGTCACTTATGTGCTCTCCGGATGTGCTCAGTGCTGCCCCCTGGTGGTGCACGCAGACTCTAAAAGGTATTGCGGCCTAGGAGGAGACTAAATTTTGTTTCCTCCGAGCAGTGGATTTACTTAAACGAAAATAACGATAAACAGTTGTGGGGGCTGCAAGTGGCATGGTGGTTAAGGCGCTGGACTTCCACATGACCAATCTGTGGTTCAAGTCCCAGATCTAGCAGCTTGCTTTCTCACTTTCCCTTCCTCTATCTCTGTCTCTCTCTCCTCAGATTAAATAATAATAATTTAAATTCTCTAAAAGAAAACCAGTTGTAAGTGGCACATAGATATAAAACGCTTGAGAAATCTTGAGAAATAGTGCTCAACTGCAGACACCTGGGTTTGGGGCAGGGAAGCCGCAGGGCATCTTCTGTGCTGTCTTCTGACCTGCAAACCTGCAGCCATGGCCCCATGACCTGGCCACCCTCACACCCAGGGCAGAACGGGTTCCTTGGTCAGCAGCTCAGTTCCTTGAAACAAACCACCCAGGACTCAGAAGCATGAGCCTTAGTATAGAACACCGGTGCTGTTAAAGCCATCTTTTCCCACTGACCTGCGTCCCACAGCACGGCAAGGCCCGTGCTGACCTGGGTGAGCCCGAGACGGAAATCAGGAAGTGTCCGTTGTGCGCCGTGAGTTCACAGAGCAATGCCTGGCTTAGTCGTTCCAAATCTCACTGAGAGCCAAACCCCTGCGGATCTTCAGTCCTGCACCATGGCCTGTCCACACCGCGATGGTGTGAGGCTTCAGGTATGCGCGTGGCAAGGTCTGGCAGTGACGCGGTGTGGTTGCTGCAGATGCCATCAGGGTTAGGAGGACTAAAGGATCCTGCCACGCCCATGTGTGGTGCTAAAGCGCCACAGTTCAGCCACAGTTCTGCAGCTCAGCCTTGTACCCTGTGCACGTGTTAGAAACCCAGTTGACGCTGTGTAACCGGGACGTGTTTCGCTCTCCCTTACTGAAAGTGGCTTGGAATTGTCTCTACACACCCTGTTTCTGGGACTTGGATTTGATTTTGTCTTGAACTGGAACTGTATCTAAATTACAAGCAGGCAAGGTGGACGGGGGTTGGTTGGACACCAAAACAAACACAGTTTTACTTCATTTTCCCCACATGTTGCAGCTCCCTTGTATTTCAGTTACTGGATTGGCTTTGGGAATGACAGGAAGGTAGGAAACTTCTAGGTCGTCCCCAGAGCAGAGCCGTGACTGGGGGAGACTGGGAAGGGTAGATGGGAGAGGCCGGTTTGCTCTGCTGGACTTGCTGCCCAGCAGAGAGGAAGGGGTGGCCCTGGGCACCGTGAACGTCCCCCCTCATCCCTCTTGGGCCAGCAGTTGGCATAATGGCTACGTTGCTGGACTCCCACATAGTCGACCGCGGTTCGAGTCCCGGACCCGGTGGCTTAAACTCACGCCGGGTGCGTGTGCGTGCATGCCCAAGATCCTGAGAGGAGAATGGAGGAGAAGGGATTGTGGTGTGGCCGTCTCCCCTGGGGGGTGATTTCTTGCTTTCTGTCTCTCTGTCTCTGTCTGTCTGTCTGGCGAGCACACGCGCTCTATAGCAAAAACCTCTCCAAAAGAAAGAAAAGGAAAAAGAAAGCCTTTCTGATTTATGTTTTTTTGTTTCTCTTCTTTTTTTCTCATTGACACCTAATAGTTGCATACATTTGTGGGACACAATGTGATATTTCTGTGGAAGATCACAACATGCAGTGATTAATCAGGGTAATTAGCATGTCCTTCATCTCAGCCATGTGTCCTCACTTGGTGTCAGGGATGTTCGAAACCCTCCCTCCCGGTTACTGTGAGATGCACAGAAGTCGGTAACGACGCTCCCACTGCGTCCTCTTCTCCAGCTGACCTTGGTCCCCATTCCTCCCCACTGCAACCCCGCCTGTATTTCCTTCTTCACCCTCCGCCTCTGCCCTCCACCTCCCCCCACCTCTGCCCTCCACCTCTGCTGTCCCCCTGCTCCCCCTAGGCCTCCCCCCTCCACCTCCGCCCTCCCCCTCCCCCTCCGCCCTCCCCCTCCCCCCCCCCTCCGCCCCCTCTCCCCCCACCTCCTTCCCCCCCACCTCCCCCTCCGCCCTCCCCCTCCGCCGCCCACCTCCCCCTCTGTTGTAGCTCCACGAGGCTTCTTTTAGTCAGTCACTGCACACAAGGCAGACTCGAGGTATTTCCCTCCCATGCCTGCTTGCTTCGCTCAGTGCCATGTCGTCCAGACCCACTCTACCCCGGGCAGTAGACGTCCGTCCCTCGTCACGCCGGGGAGAACCCACTGCTGTGTGTGCAGACAGCACGCCCTCTGCACCGTTCCTCTGCTGCTGGACACCCAGGCTGCTCCCTGACCGGGCTGTCACAGGAGGGCTGCGGTCACCCCTGGGTGCAGGTGCCTTTGGGAGACGCTAGCTTCCTTTGTTCTGGGTGGGGAGCCCCTGGCGGTGGGATTGCTGGGTCACATGGCAGCGCTGTGTTTTGTTTTTCGAGGTGCCTTCACTCATTCTGCTTTCCTGTCAATGTGACCTGAGCCCTGAGCCATTGCCACTGGTGCTCCGGACACCTCCCAGGATGCTGCGGGGAGTCACAGGGTACTGCCTTCTCCCTTCCCACCTGGGTGACCTGAGCCGGGACATGCCTCCACATTGGCTCCACATCTGTCCAAAGCAATCAGGATGGTCTCGGCCCCACAGCGTCTGGCCACCGAGTGGGCGAGTGCATTCTCTCCCCAGTCAGAAAAGGGTCAGAAACACGGACACACAGTAGTGCTCGCTTCCCGGCGCCCGGCCGTGCGCCCGGTGACCAGAAAGGCAGCTGGCCTTGGGGCAGCCCAGAGCAGGCGGCGGACATGGCCCTCCACTGTCCAGGCTGTGCTGCTTCAGCCCTGGAGCTGCTGACAGTGAGGGGTTGGAGGCTCCAGGTGGGAAAAACACACCACGTGTGGGGTCATGTCTCCCCTAACAGGACACGCAACCCAGCCTCTGGTTTCTGGGGCAAGGTATCTACAGCAGAGAACTTTACACGCGTCCAAAACAGCTCCCAGGCCTGCTCTGTGGCCTAGTGGTTAAGGCAGCTAAATTCCACATGGCTAAACACGTGGTTCGAATCCCAGACCCAGTGGCTTGAGAAACTCACAGGTGCATGTGCATGCATGCCTTGAATCCTGGAAGGAGGGAGAGATGGAGAAGGGAATGCAGCATGACCGTCTCCCATGGAGGGTGCTTTTCCTCTCCCTCTGCCCCCTCTCATCTCTCTGTCTCTCTTTGTGGAGCACACATGCCCTCTAGCACAAAACAAACACAACAAAACCTGCCACGAACCCTAGCGCTCTGGGAGAGGGCCCCCTTACCGAGAGTCACTGAGCACCGTGAGTCCTAAACTGCCTGTCCTGAATGGGTCATTGAGGACTGAGCCAAGGACACAGGGGAGCTGTGTGAGCCAGCAGCCCAGGCCATGTCACCCAAGTCCTCCAGGCCCCTACTCTGCCTGCACCTGGACCATGTGGAGCCCAGAAAGAGGACTCCAGCCCATGGAAGGAAATGTGTTCTGATAAGATGAGGAAGGATGTTTTTGTAACTAGGATGGAAAGGAACATGAGGAGTCTTCAAAAAACATCTGTAAGAATAAAATTAAACTGTGCCTATCCTGTTTTGTAAAGATAAAGTTTAACCTTTGCCTTTTTCGCTTCTGTACTAAAGCTGATGCTGCCCTCATGATAAACTGCTGAAGTTGTGGAAGCCCGAGGCAATTTGCCTGCTCCCTGTAGAAAGCCCCTTATCTTACTTCCTCATTCTTTCCTCCCCTCACCCCACGGACTTGTGTCTATATAACCTGAATGCCCCTTTGTTCGGGGCTTCACTCACTATCGTGTCTTGTACGACTGGGAGTGGAGTCCTAGCGCACTAGAAATAAAGCCTCTTGTACTTTACATCAAGAACCGACTTTTGTGGTTGATTGGGGTCGCCGTAGTACTCCCTGGACAAGGAGGATCGGCCGGTTATCAGCTGGAACCTTTCACATCCCATATGGGGCCAGCAGGTGGCGTGGTCTTTGGGGTGCTGGACTCCCACATGGCCGACGTGGTTAGGGTCCTGGACCTGGAAGCTTGCTTTCTTGCCTTCCCTCTCTCTTGCATGCGCTCTGTCTGTCTCTGGTTAAATTAAAATAAATAAATAAAGTTAAATAAAATAATTCTTAAAAATAAAAAAAGAATTATGCAAAATGTGCATTACAAAAACTATGCCTGGATTTATTTATTTATTTATTTACTGTGCTGGGACCAGCAGGCAGTGCGGTGGTTAGGTGCTGGACTCCCACATGGCCAAGTGTGTTCAAGTCCCAAACATGGCAGCTTGCTTCCTCACTTTCCCTTTCCTTCTCTCTCTCCTTGTCTCTCTCTGGTTAGTGCACATGTCCTATAGCAAAAATTTTAAAAAGTAATAATAAATAACATTAAAATAATTTTTAAAAAATTATTTTGCACCAAAATAAGCTCATACCGTAATTCCATTTTTCCACGTGCTTTTTGCAGTCTGCTTGTCTAAGCAGTGCCTCCTGGCACTCCCCTGGCCAGGTGTGGCTACAGAGGGACAAGGACACTACCACAGCCCGGTCTGAGCACAGCGTGTCCTGACAGGCACAAGGACTGCTCCGCTGTCCCTTGAGGACAGAGCATCCTGTCAGTCACAGGGGTGCATTAGCTGACAGCCACTGTGACCACCTTTGGAACGCTAAGGTCCTCCTCCACTCTCAGGCCAAGGCCAGCCTCTTCCTTGGCAGCTGTAGCTAACCCAGTATGACGGGGTCCTGGGACAGCCATTCCTGCTGATGGCTTCATGACCAGTCATCGGTGCTCCAAGCTCCTACAGGGTGGGCTGAGGCTCTCCGCCGTGTCCTGCTGGCTGGCCATTTCATCTATCACTGCCCTCAACCCTGGTGGCCTCTGGTACCCCTAACAGAGCACCTGTTCCCAAAGGTAGCCCTGGCACAATGTCTGCCTCCGGACCAGGGCACAGCACTGCACATGGTGAGCACACGGGGACACAGGCGTGGAGGATAGGACGGGCCCAGTCCTTGGGATGTATGAAGCATTTTCTGCCCCATTCTATGGCAGGTAACATGGAGGTGTCCGCTGCCTCAGCGCCCTGAGGAAGTGCTGTACCCACTGCTGCTGGGGCAGTCTGCAACACCAGCCCCGGCTCGGATCAGCTCTGGCTCCCTCCAGAGCACATGAGATGGATGGTGGGTCCCGTCTCAGGTCCTGGGTCTGTAAATCCACGTGTCACCCAGCTTCTCTTACCCCTTTACCCTGGGGCCCTTTACCCAGTGTGCTGAAAACACCTGAGACTGCATTACAAGCAGCCATAGCCCGCCCGGCCGCATCGCTGTCCTGGCCCACCTCCCCCTAAAGTTGTCTGCAGTAGCTGGAGCCCCTGCCCTGCTTCGCCCTCCCTGTTCCCAGGGGCACCTCTCCTTCCCCCTGGGGGAGTGCCTGCCTGTGCCCTCCCTCTGGATCCCTGGGCAGCAGGAACAGCACGCCCCAGAGAGACCTGCCGGCCAGTCAATTCCTGGTGCTAAGTTGGTGCTGGGGTTCTTTCTGAGCAATGCAGCCCACACTTTCTGTGCAGTGGAGCTGGACAGGGGGAAAGCAGGGAGACAGTATGGCTGAAAGGATTCCAGAAAACCCAACGCTGACAGCATGCTGGGCTCTGGAGACGGCTCCGCTTTCCTCTCCCAGGGCTGGATGGCCAACACTCTGACTCTTCCCTGCTCATCTAAGGGCAAAGTAAACTCATATAGTTGCTGCAGCTTTGATTTAATTATGTCGCATTTCCACCCTTATGTGGGAAAAAAAAACGGATGCTGTTCAGTGAGGGATTCAGCAAGGCGTTGCCATATTCCCATGGCGATCCTCTGCTCTGACCTGGCTTTCATGGAGGAGACCATTCAGCAAGAAGCTGCCTTTGAAAGACAGTGTGTTTTACTTTTATTTATTTATTTATTTATTTATTTATTTATTTAAGAGGTTTTTGCTATAGGGCTCATGTGCTCACTGGAAAGACAGAGAGAGACAGAGAGACAGAAAGCGAGAAATCACCCCCCGGGGGGGATGGCCACGCCACAATCCCTTCTCCTCCATTCTCCTCTCGGGATCTTGGGCACGCACACACACGTGCCTGACGTGAGTTTAAGCCACCCGGTCCAGGATTTAAACCCTGGTTGACTACGTGGGAGTCCAGCGACATAACCATTACCCTAACTGTTGGTCCCAAGACAGTGTGTTTTAGATGACGCACGTACCTGGCGCTTGCCGACCCGCTGCCCCAGGGAGTGAGCCACAGTGCCAACACCGCTGACATACGCAGGGCCACTCCTTCACTTTTCACATATTAGCTCAGACGTCGACCCTTCAAGGAAGCCAAGTACAGTTATGTGGAAAAGTGCGCCCCAGGACCAGCAGGTTAGGGCCCTGGACTCACGCATGATCCACCACGGTTCAAGTACTAGACCAGAGGCTTGAGAATCGCGTTGGCGATGTGTGCACGCGTGCCCAAACTCCCAAGAGGAGGAAGGACTGTGGTGTGGTCTTTTCCCCAGGGTGTGGTTTCTCACTTCCCCTCTCTCTGTCTCTCTTCAGCTTGAGCATGCACTCTGTGGCAAAATCCAAAAAATTTTTTAAAAAAAGAAAAGTGCACCCCTCCCATCCCCGCACACACACCTTAACCTGTTGTTGGTCTATAGTCCTCATCTCCAGTATTCTATTTCCTTATATTGTTGTACAAGGGGGATTTCAAAATGTTCACGGAAATGCGCATTGTAAAACTCCATCCGTGGATTTAAATTTATTTTAATCAAAATCAATTTATACCTTTATCTGTTTTTCCACGAAGTTTTTGATGTCCCCTCATATTGTCAGCCTTCTTCCACAAAAATGGAAGGTCTATTAGCAGAGGAAGCTTCTAAGCTTTTACATATTTTGTCCCTGATACTAAATACGTAAAAGAGCACCCAGGTTAGCGCTAATAAATGTTTGTTGAAGAAAGCATATTTTGTTGAAGAAAGCATATGTTATAGGTAACAGCAGCTTAGCTGTATTCATGTCAAGCAAACTTAAATTTGAAACTTTTTACTTAAAAAAGTCTTTCCAATGTTTTTTTGGTGATATATACCGCCATGATTTGCTTTTTTTTTTTTTTTTTTGAACTGCCAGAGACAGAGAGAGAATGAGAGGACTCCAATGGGGATGGTCATGCTGCAATCCCTTCTGGTCCAGTTCTCCATCCTGTTGGGATTTGGGGCACATGGACACACACCCGGAACATTCTTCGAGTTGGTGGGGCTAAGAATCAAACCAAGGTTGGCCATACGGGATCCAGTTCCCTGGACCACCATGCTGCAGGACCCTGTTCTTTATGACCTTTTAATTATGAGGTCAAACAAAAATAGGATCTCCTTATAGAAATTATTATAGGTAATACCGAAGTTTTCCTGCACCCCGAAACATAAGCACTACAAGAAGTCTGCTGTGCAGTCTTCTGGAATCTTCTCCATATATTTACACATACACACGAGGACCTGATAAAGACAACTGTAGGCTTTGCGTTTTTAGGTGACTAGTACCATGCTGTGCGGATACTACAACTTACATGCTTTACTGAAACGGGTCGGATCATATAGGTCCACTTTCCATTGCTCGTTGGAATTCACTTACAAGTGTATTTATTCCGTGACAGTGAGAGAGAGAACCCAGCAGGGTCTTCATGCCACAGTTCACCCTTCTCAGCTAGCTCGGACAGTGGGTGCACATGTGTGCTCGGCGTGATCAAGCAGTTCTGGGGTACAAACCAGGACCTTTCCCTTTTGGGTCCAGTGTGTTGCCCTTGTGTCACCTCTGGCCCCACTGTTTGTAATCGTGGAGACATACCAACAGTTACGCAGTCATTCCCTTAATGGTGGCCATTGAGGACGACTGAACATTATTGAATGTGCTTCTTTTTGTCCATTTGGAAGTATTTATTAAGAGTAAATACTAGTTAGCAGAATTTCCAGAAAATAGAATAACATACTAATTTTATTTTTTCAATTCGCAGAGATTGCCTGTGCTCACCAGAGACACAGAGAGAGAGAGAGAGAGTGAGAAAGCTCCCCCGGTGGCATGGCCATGCCCCAATCCCTTCTCCATTCTCCTCTCTGGATTCCGGGCACGTACGTGTGCCCAGAATGTTTTTCAAGCTGCCGGATCCAGGCCTTGAACGGCACAGTTGGCCATGTGGGATCCAGCTACCTTCACCACCAAGCCACCAGTTGGCCCAGCACATATTTACATTTTTACTTTTTTAGATTTTTGCAAATCTGCCTCCTGGAGAAAGACAGAGAGAGGGACCATGAGAAATTGCCCTCCAGGGGGAATGGCCGTGCCTCAGTCCCTCCCCCTGCATTCTCCTACAATTTCGGGCGCACATGCCTAGCGTGACCATCAAGTGCCAGGTCCAGGACTCAGACCACAGCAGCCACGTGGGAGTCCAGTGCCTTGACCACCCTGCCACCTGCTGGCTTCCACATTTATGTCTTTAATATTACCACCAAAGTGTCCTCCAGGTGCCTGGGCTGCTGTGGGCTCCCCACAGCAGCCGGGAAAGTGCAGTGATGGATCCCCACCCCCCTTGACATTAGCAAACTTTGTGATGTTTACAGAACTTTTCAGAGTTTGTGTGGGATTGACGGTTTCACAATACTGAGCCTTCTCATGAACATGATGTAAGTCCACATTCACTGAAGTCTTAGGTTACAGCTTCATTGTCTTCTACAGCCACCTCCGTCAAGACCAAGGTATTCGGCCACGTGTTATTGCCGTCACTTTATGCTTATCACTGCTGTTTGGAATGTCATCTTTTTTCCCATGGCATTTCCTAAGGGGCTCCCACCTATATCTAGAAAACACGTCACTTTTCTGGCTAATGACTTCTTCCCATTCATCGTGTATGTTTCTCGGCTTGCTAGCTTGGCGGCCACCTTGGAGCAGCACAGCACAGTGCTCCTCACCGTGCTGTGTCATACGGGAATGGCAGGACATATTTTTCTGTTTTTCTGTGCAAAAGTGTGTCATGCTTTTCCTGAAGACCCAATAAAACGACTTATCAACTGTGTTAGCGAGGGTCTCCAGAACCATGCACAGGTCGTGGTGAGTGTGAACAATCTTGGCTTGAACGGGATTTCTCTAAAGAGTCGCCGTAATCGGAAATGCAGGAAGATGCCCTCATGTGAAGGACTTCTCTTCGGAGCTGCTGGAGAACGTTTAGCCTGAGTGAACATCAATTGTCTTAAATGCTTGTTACTATTCTCTTTAATCTGAACTTCAATTAATCTCTTCATTTAGTATTTTTGGTTCATATTTTGGGTTTTTCAAAACCATCTTTTGAGTTTGTTGCTTATACTGGGTTGTACCAGTGCCCCCCCCGCCCCAGCCCCTAAACCTATAAATGGGACCTTTCTTGGCAAAAGGGTCTCGGCAGATGTAATTAATAGAAAACCCTTGAGAAAGAGTCATCCTGAGATGGAACTGCCAGGTGGGCCCTAAATCCAACGTCAAGAGCCGTGACACAGACGGAAGGGAAGCCAGACACGCACACAGAGGGACAGCCATGGCAAGTGGAGGCAAAGACGGAGTGAAGCTGCCGAAGTCCAGGGTCACCCAGAGCCACCAGAAGCTGAAAGAAACCAGTATGGACTGTCCCAGAGCCTTTGGGGGAGTGTGGCTCTGCTAGTCCCTGGATTTCAGTTTGCAGAACTGTGAAAGGATACCTTTCTGTCATGTTCTGTCATGGCCACCCAGCTTGTGGCAGTGTGTCACCAACAAATTAGTCCTCGGGAACTGACATTGCTCAGCCCCACTCCTTCTCCCTAGACTGGGGATCCTCGGCTCCTTGGGTGCTCTGGAGTGGTGTGGGTCTGGTGGCCCCAGCGTGGGTGGGCAGTGGGCGAGTGAGCACAGCTTATGTGTCTCTGCAGCCACTCTCACGGCTCACACTGCCACCTGGCCCACGTCTTGTCACATCAGTGGAGGTACTGGATTCCCTTGGAGGTGTGACCCCTGCCCTTGTGTGGTTATTTCACTGCATATTGTAATGTTGTGCTTGTAGAAATGGGGTACAGGTGGATGGGGTGCACTTGGGTTGTCCCAGGGTACAAGGAAGGTTGGGGACCTCTGCCCTATATTATAATTTCATTTTTTTAATTGCTAAAGAGCTTGTACACTCTGCAGAGAGAGAGAAAGAGGAGAGTGAATGCAACCCCAGTGAGGCAGACCCATGTGGAGATCGTTTTATCCACTCCATCCTATCGGGATTTGGGACACACACACTCCCAGCATGTTTTCAATCCTCCATGGCCAGGATTTGAACTCTGGTCACCCATGTGGAATCTGGCTCCCTACACATAGGCCTTAACCACTGTGCTATGGGCCCAACCCATCTGGAGGAGTCTGACCCGGTAGGGCCCCAGGATCTGTTTTGAGCTTTTGACCTTTAAGTACCACTTAGGTCGGGTCAGCGTGTTGGCAAGGCCACTGCTGTGTGCCCCCCCCCAACCTAGGAATAAAACTTAGGTCGAATTAGCATGTTGGCAAGGCCGCTTGCTATTTGCTCCGGAAACTGTGGTAGCCTTGCTGGAAGCAACCCCCCTCTGACTCCCTAATATACTACTACAAAAGAATTAAATAGCTCTCTTATACATCCTGAGTATATGATAAGAATTTCCAGGAAGTCCCCCGACAGCTCCCCTTTGCTCTGACCACCTACTGTTAATTACAATGCTTCACTCCAGCGGTCACAATAGAGGGTGTGCTGAAGTCACATCTAGGCAGAAATCTTCTTGACCTTTGGAAGGCCCTTCAAGATACATTTAACATAAGCTTGAAAATAATCTTTTAGGCCAAAACGGGCCCAGGGCACTCCCACCCCACTATGGCTAATGTTCTAGCAAGATACATAACAGTGGCACCACAGGCACAATAGAACGTTTTAAGTATGCCACAAATTCACCTTAAAGTTCTTCATTAACTTGTTAGTCACTTTACTGCCAGTTGAAAAAGCTGTCCCCGCCCTTACTTAGTGAACAGTAGTTTTACCCCTTTAAGATATATTAGGATTCCTTGAATTAAGTTTTAGATCCCTATAAAATTATATAAGTTCCATTCTTTATTGAGATCCATAAGAACTAATACCTATACTTGAGATTTTTTTTCTCAGTATTGTGTTTGGTAATCATAAGATGGCTGTCGCGCTGCATCAGCTGATAATTATCTCTGTTTGCTGGAGTTGCTTTCCCGAAACTGCATTCCATGAAGACACCTACATCAAACGAACAATTGTGGAACTGCACTAGACCCACCCTTAATCCAACCCTGAATGGAACCCATGCTCCCTATTGTTAAAATTTTATGAGCTGATAATTAGAACACGTAGCCCCTCACCCATTTACTTGCATGTATCACATTTTCAATAAAAAGGCACGATGATTCCTAGCTGTTGTCACTCTTCAGAGAGCGACCTCTGAGGGGTGTCCGACTCAGGACGTGCATGAAAAGGCACCAAGGCCTTAGTCTCTTCCTTTCCTGCGCCACCTCTAACAAGTCAACCCGGCACCCATCATTTCAACTTTATCTACTATTTCTTCTACTTTCTATGGAATTATCTAGCTGTTTCATTTCTAAAGTAAAAGTTCTTAAAATGATATATTTTTTTTTTGGTCTAATAAATTAAAGACGATAAATTTCCCCTTTTGCATCCTAATTTGGTGATATTCTACAAGATGAAATATATGAAGCTTTCATTTTTTCTAATTTAAGTAGTTTGCCATCTTTATCTGATGGTCAAATTTACTTAGAAATATTACGTGGAAATTGTGACCACATTGTTATTGTAGATTGCTAACTTCATGTTAATTGTTGGTGAAAGTGGTCTGCATGTATTGTTTTTAATATGTGAAGACTTTTATTTAAATTGAATATGATTATTTTTGTTAATGTGTCAAGTGTGTTTGGGAAAATATGTATTTGCTTTTATTTGACACACAGCATTTGTATCAAAACATTTCTGTGTATATGTACTAGTTAAACATGTCACTCAAGTCCTCTGAATCTTTATAGGGTTTTCTACCAGATCTGCTTTATTTGAGAAATATCTATTATCTTCTATTATGATTCAAAAATTCATTGATTTCTTCTTGTAGTTTTCTTCATTTCTTTTTTGTATATTCCAAATCTACATTTTTGATGTATAAATATGCAGCCAACATGTTTTTCTTTCTTTTTTCATTTATTATAGCTTTCTTTACAGTTTTTAAAAACTTATCATAAATCCTATTTTGAATTATAGTAATCATTCTGGTTACCAGAGCTATATTAACAAATTACCTACCCCAAAGTTTAGTATTATAAAATAATCAGTGTTTTATTTGACTCATAATTTTGTGGGTCAAGAATTCAGAAAGGGCTCAGCTGGGAGGTTCTTAGTGGGGCCTCTCATGTGGGTCAGGAATTCAGGAAGGGCTCAGCTGGGAGGTTCTTAGTGAGGCCTCTCATGTGGGTCAGGAATTCAGGAAGGGCTCAGTTGGGAGGTTCTTAGTGGGGCCTCTCCTGTGGGTCAGGAATTCAGGAAGGACTCAGCTGGGAGGTTCTTAGTGGGGCCTCTCATGTGGGTCAGGAATTCAGGAAGGGCTCAGCTGGGAGGTTCTTAGTGGGGCCTCTCATGTGGGTAAAGAATTCAGAAAGGGCTCAGCTGGGAGGTTCTTAGTGGGGCCTCTCATGTGGGTCAGGAATTCGGGAAGGGCTCAGCTGGGAGGTTCTTAGTGGGGCCTCTCATGTGGGTCAGGAATTCGGGAAGGGCTCAGCTGGGAGGTTCTTAGTGGGGCCTCTCATGTGGGTCAGGAATTCAGGAAGGGATAGGTCAGCAATTCGGGAAGGGGCTCAGCTCAGTGGCTCTTAGTGGGGCTTCTCATGTAGCTCTGGCCAAATGCTGGCTGGAGATGGCCCCCCTCTGAAGGTCTGACCGGCTTGACTCACTTGGCTGGTAGTCCCTGAGGGTTTTTGGCACCACACTCACGTACACACCTCTCCCACACTATCTTCTCTCAGGGTAGGCAGACTTTTTCAATGGCTACTGGCTTCCCCAGAGAGTGAGTATTCCAAGAGAGCTGGGTGGAAGCTGCAGAGTATTTACTAAATACGCTTTAATAGTCACTTTGCATAACTTGAGCCGTGCTTTACCAGTTGAAACAAACAGAAGGCTCCAAGATTCAAGGAGAAGGAACATAGACCTTTCTTCCCTCACTGAGAGGAGTGATAAAAAAATAAAAATTGAGGAGGGGGCAGATGGTGGTGCAGCAGTAAGGCAACTGAACCCATATGGGAAATGTCCTGGGTTCGAGACCTAGGACCCCACCCTTAACATGCACACGTACCCGTGATCCAGGCCAGCTGAACCTGGGGGTAAACCAAGATGTGAAGACCCTCTTGGGAATGCCCATCTCTATCTCTTTCTTTTGAAAAAAAATAAATGAAAGCATTTTTTTTCCCAAAAGAAAAGAAAATCTGGGGAACCAGCAGTTAGCGTAATGGCTATGTCGCTGGACTCCCACGTAGTCGACCGCGGTTCGCATCTCGGACCCGGTGGCTTACAACTCACGCCGGGCGCGTGTGCGTGCGTGCCCAAGATCCCGAGAGGAGAATGGAGGAGAAGGGATTGCGGCGTGACCATCCCCCCGGGGGGTGATTTCTCGCTTTCTGTCTCTATGTCTCTCTCTCTGTCTGTCTGGCGAGTGCACGCGCCCTATAGCGAAAAACCTCTCCAAAAAAAAAAAAGAAAAGAAAAGAAAATCTGGCTCCATAGTTTAGAACTACCACATACATAATGCAAATATTTTCCTTAAAGCTGTAGTATTGAGTGGAAATAGAAAGTACAAACACTTGTGTTGTTTGTTATATCTTATGTAAACAAGAGTTCCCTACATATACATGAATGTGTGTTTGCATATACTGGCGTGGAAAAAATATTTTAGGATATTCAGAAAACCGATCAGACAGAGAGCCTCACTGGGAGAATCCATAGGACTGGAGGACTGAGACAGGAAGAAAAGTCCATGATTTTTTTGTGCTATTGAATTTTCACCACAATGAAATGGAATTTACTTTAAAAATAAAAAATTAAGCTGCCTACTTGGAGACGATAGATGTAAAACATAATTCACTAAAAAAAAATATTTTTCAGAGTTTATTAAAGATTCATGCAAATTAATAAACAATCAAAAGCCTAGTTTTGAAAATGGTAAGCCAAGGATATTAGCAGTCCGTTCACTAAGGAAGATGCTCAAATGCTTGAAACCTAAGACACTTGATTTCACTAATAATCAGAGACCATGAGCTATGTCAGATTGGCGGGCATTAAAAAGAACAACGTACCAAATCCTGGGGAGCGCCAGCACACAGAAGAGCAGACTCTGGGGAGCCAGAGTTAAAGATACATGCGCCTGTGACCCAGCGGTCAGCCCTGGAGAAACCAGGCAGCATCAGAGCCTCCGCAAAACCGCACTTGCTACGCTGTCCCTGTAAGTGGACGCCAGGCGCAGCGATATGGAGGAAGTGGGGCAGACTCATGGGGAAGAGTTAAAACACGGGCCTGACTTACCTTGAGACATCAGGTTTCAGAGTGTTCGGGTTTAGTGGACATATGCGGAGTGGAAACATTTCAAGGTTGCAGAAGAATCCTTTCCATAAGCCACAAACTCCAGTCATGCAAAAGCAACAGCAGATACTGTTTACATCTGTTCATGTGGGGAGACTCGTGCATTTCAAGGGAAGGGTTACATTCGGAGGGAGGCCAGGAGCTGGCAGCAGGGCAGAGGCTGGAACTGAGTATGACCATTTCATTCCTCAACAAAACAAAGATCTAAAACAATTGGGCCAGATGATAACATTGTTTATATCCAGGTAGTGCATATAAAATACTAGCTGTTGTTTTATCTACGCTTTTCCGTCAGAGTGAAATATTTTCAGGTGTATTTATTTCTTCCACCAGAGAGAAAGAGGCAGAGAAAGAGACAGCAGCCTGGACCCCATGCTGCGATCTGCCCCAGCCTCGGCCAGCCCAGGTCGCCGGCATGCATGGAAACGCCCAGCGTGTACAATGCAGTCCCGAGTCGCAATCCAGCGAACTTCTCATATTGGCCCGGTGGTGTCACTGCCCCCCACTACCGAGAGCCAAGGTGAAATATTTTGATGATAACAAGAAAGAAATTGATAAAACTGGCTACTATGAAAATAACCGTCTAAACAGCCGGCCTTAAGCGCAGGCCCCTGGCGCAGCGTCTTGTTTGCTTTGCCGGTTGTCCCGCAGCGGGCGACTGAGAACGGCTGGCCCCACCCAGCCCGCAGTCGCAGGGGCAGGGCTGTCCCCTCTCCCTGCAGCAGCGAGCGTGGCGCAGAGAGACGTGCGGAGTCCAGCCAGGGCACCGCGAGCTCCGCCGTGGTCATCAGACACAGCCGCAACAGAAACAAAATCACACTGAAGTTTTCAATAACGAAGTCAACAAAATCTGTTTACAAATTTAAAATATTTCCAAAATCCCTTATGGTGCCTTACAGTGAACGTACGCCTTCATCACGACGTCGATACTCATGTCATCAGAACTGCCATTCCGTAAACAGGCTTCACCACGGCGGGACGTCTCTGCCACCCAGCCAGCCAGGAGGCGGCCATGTTTCCAGTTAGGACAGCAGACGCAGCACTCTGCGGGCACCCTGCCTCCTCGGGTCCATGTGGTTCCCGGCCCAGCCGCTCTGGGCAGTGGTCGGGCCTTTCCAGGTACAGTGGACTAGATCGCACTGAGGGACAAGGTTGGGCCACTTAGGGGTCTTCTCTGGAAGTCCTGGAAAAGGTATCTCATAATGAGAAAGGAGCAGGAGGCTGGGGACGGGGGAGGGGACAGGGAGTCT
Source organism: Tupaia tana (assembly GCA_026018925.1). Lineage (NCBI taxonomy): Eukaryota > Metazoa > Chordata > Mammalia > Scandentia > Tupaiidae > Tupaia > Tupaia tana. The sequence goes on from JAKSZU010000008.1 coordinate 6,230,098, forward strand.
GTGAGCCGGAGTTTCCTTCTCCAGCTCTTCCTACAATCTTCCTTGTCCTGTCTGAGGCTTTGCTGCCTGGTGAGATACTCAGGTACTCGTTTTTAAGTGTATGTCTCTCTTCTATGAGAGAGACAGAGACAGAGTAGAGACAGGAACCCCCAACGGGATCCCACAACCCAATTTCTCATCACATCAGCCAGCCCGGACCACGGCATGCACAGGCCTGGCGCGCTCAGACAGGGCTCTGGACACTCACGGCTGCCCCCCGTACACTACTCCAGCGAGTTTAGACCGCGTGTTCCTAACCCGCACAGGGCAGCTTTCACCAACACGTGCTGGCTGCCATTTATTGTATGTACATTTCAAAAAATGATAAAAGTCATGACACTGATACCCAGCCAGTTGTTTTTACATGTCAACAGTGCTTATCAAATAACAACTACACTTATATAATAAAAAAAATCATGCAGTTGTTTCCCAACACACTCTTTTTGATAAACTGTCACCCAAACCACCGTCCCTCCTAGGGTTAAGTCTGTGTCCTGCAGGTCCAGAGAGACAGAGGCCAGTGTGGCTGCACCTTGTGTCCCAGGCTTCCCAGGACACTAATCAGATGAAGTACTCACTGCATTCCTATGCAGCACCAGGTCATATCCTCAGGCAAAAGAATTACCACATCACGCACTTACTTTTTTTTTTTTTTAGTGATTTTTGCTATAAGGTGCCTGCACTCACCAGAGAGATGGAGAGAGAGACAGAAAGCGAGAAATAATCCCCCAAGGGAGATAACCACATCATAAGCCTTTCTCCTCCATTCTCCTCTTGGGATTTTGGGTATGCACACACATGCCCCTGGTGTGAGTTTCAAGCTGCTGAGTCCGGGACTCGAACCACAGTGGGCCATGTGGGAGTCCAGAGCCTTAACCACTACACAACCTGCCGGCCCCTTAAACATTTACTTTAAAACAGTAACAACTGATATTTGTAGTGTATGGTTTGGTGAATGGCTAAATATTTTGAAAAGCTTGTGTCAACTATCGCTAGCGAAGGACTTGGTAGCTTCTCTGCTCAGCCTATCCGTGCCTTCCTGGAGCACTGATCACTCACAGGGCAGCACACGAGGGCCGGGAACAGCGACAGCCAGCAGATCCCCCAGAGCCTGGTCCTTGACGGGCCGTAGGCTGAGCAGTTAGCTCACATTCTGCAAAATGCTGTGTCCAGCCCACAGACACGAAGGGAAGAGCTAGGTTCCAGACGCCCAGCAATGTGCCTACAATTGCGAATTTCCAGAGTCACTGGGGCCAGGAGAGCCCAGAGGAAGGCCTGCCAGCCCTGCAATGGCAAAATAGTAGAACAACCTTCTCAGTGGTCAGGTACAGACTGGCAAGTCAGCGACAAGCCGGGCGGAGGAGGGGTGGGTGGCCAGGACGACTGCCTGTGGTCCCAAATGTGCTGACCACGAGTACGCGCTCCATGGACAGAAGGGCCCGATGGCACCAACTTCGCAGGTGTGGGCCAGCGCTAGACGGGCACTTGGAAGAGAGATGGTACAAGAAGGCAAAGGCTTTCTAGGTAGAAGGAGCTGTGCAGAACACAGCAAGATGGGACCAGAGGCCAGGAATGACAGTGACAGCCATGATGGTGTCCCTATGTGCTTCCTCTACGCCAGGCATATACCACACGCTGTACCAAGAAAAAAAATCACTTCAGTGAAGCCTTACAGGAATTTGATAAGGCCTATTCTACCAATGCCATTTAAGAAAAAAAAAATTAATCAATACTTTTTAGTGGTTATGCTAAGAACAGAAAAAAGGGCCAGATTTGCATTATCTCTGTTAATCCAGTAACAGCCTATGAAAGAAGCCCAATTTTCTTAGGGCGCTTCCTATAGAGATTATATAGCTTGTCCTACACACAGAATTGATGTTGGAGAAAGCCGGACTTAAAGCCCTGACATGGGTGATTGAAAAGATCAATTGAGACCTCTCTTTGTCCTTTTTTCTAAGAGAGAATTTTGCTATCTCATGCGCTCACCAGAGAGACAGAAAGCAAGAAATCACCCCCTCCCTCCCAGAGGGATGGCCACAATCCCTCCACCTCCATTCTCCTCTGTGGATTTTGGGCACACATGCACCCACCCATAAATGTTAAGTCACCCAGGCTGGGACTTGAATCGTGGTTGACTACGTGGGAGTCCGGTGACATAACATTACACCATCTGTTGGTCCCAACTGTGACCTCTTTTGTGAAAGCACTGAAGAATAAGTTTTGAAAATTAAGTTGAACTTTTTTTGAAGTTATGAATGCCAGTCTAAGAAAAGAGGAATTATTTTTTAAGCAACTGAAAGGCAAAAGCGGTTTTAAAGAGGGTAGTTGCAAGACCAGACGTGACTTTGTGAAGCTGAGTGCAACGTTCAGAGCAGATTGTAAGTCAAAGGACGGTGGGGGGGGGGGGGGACCCGCGAGAGTCACCCCTCTCCTGCCTATGGCAGCAGCACAGGTTCCCGTGAGAATGCTGGAGTGAGAACTGAAAACGGAGCTACATGGATAGCAAAAAGAAACCCCTGAGCACTTCACGACTACTTCGAAGTGGGTCCGACTGTGGGTGTAATGGGTAGATGATGGCACCGTCAATAAAGGAAGGCAGCTCTGAGGACGTCATCTGAAAGGGAATGGAGTGTTTCCTACCAACTAATTTATAAGTGTATGATTCCGCGTTGTTTAACGTAGAGCACAAACTGACGTCTGCACTGTATCTAATCACAGAATGGCTATTTTCCTGTATTACCATATCTCTTTTTTTATCATCAAATAGCTTTTCATTTTTTAGATTATTATTACTATTAATTATTCTCATTATATTTTTTAAACATTCAATCACTATACATCGTTTGGCTTATAAAGAGAATTTACCTAACATGAAATACTTCCAACTGAGAATACTGTACATGTTATCATCAACGAGTAATAAACCATTTCTGTAAAACCTTACTTAGAACGAGGTGTCTGTATGGTTGTGATTTTCACACCACATCAATAAATTAATATCAATGTATTTTTTTAAAAAAAATGGATCAGTAAAAAGAAGACAGGGAATAATTCCTGTGTGTTTAGGTTAAGAGTGGCTTTTCTGGTCTCCAGTATCATTTTTCTGAAATCCAAATACAAGGCCTTATTTTTTATGTTCCTACTCCCAGGTACTCTGAGATGGGTCTGCCCACTCTGTCCAGGCAGGACTCTGCCCCGCTGTTTTTCTGCTCACCCATCCCCATTTTCGAACTAAGGGCCCAAAGGGGAAGACCACACAGACCACTCAGCTTCCCAGATGAAAATAATTTGTCACATAACACTTTGTTAAAAGTCCCAATAAACCCTAAATTCCTCCACGAGTTTTTTCTGAATCCCACATGGTGGATCATGTGGTTCAAGTCCTGGAACCAGCAGTTTGAGAAACATGCTAGGCAGGAGTGCACACCCCAAATCCCAGCAGGACAGAGACATGGGGGAGGAAGATGGTAGCGTGGCCACAGCCCACAGGGATTTCTCTCTCCAATACTTCCACTTTTCACAGCCATAGGCTGCTCCTTGCCCTCGCTCTCTGTCTCAGGTAAGTGAATGCACCCTCCAGTGAAAACTAAAACTAAAACTAAAACAACAGTGCACAGAGATGTAAATTCTAAAGCGAACAAGAGATAATCACGGAGAATTTATCAGAGGGATATATGAAAGGCAGCTGAAAGGCCCAGAAACCATGGGGAAACAAAGAAAGAAAAGAAAAAGAAAGAGAGGAGAGAGAAAAGCAAAAGAAAGAAAGACAAAGAAAAGAAAGGAAGAGAGAGGAACAAGGAAGAAAACGGGAAAGAAAGGAAAAGAAAGGAAAGGCGTGTGTGGCAGCGCCCACGCTGTCACGTTTAGGTGCCTGCCCCGCAGGTGTAGAGATACAGAGCACAGACGACGTTCAGCAGCCCCGCGCCTCTCCCGAAGCTGTGACATATTTCCCACCGTCAGATCTCTGACAGCGCAGAGAAGGTTCCCACAGCAAGGCGAGTATGTGATTGGCAAGCCTTACTCCTGCTGCCGAGTTCCAGGTCCACGGTGGGGCTGGGTGGATGCTGCCCACAGCAGCAGGGAAGAGGACAAAGAGCTCGTAAGAGGTGGGAGTGCTAGAATTTACTACCGAGGCACAGGATGTTAAAAGCAAGGCTTTTCTGGCAACTTTAGGTGCCACAACGTAGGCCTCTAAATTTATGGGTGTGACCTTTGGTTTAGTGTCCAAAGGTCTGAACAACTGGGGAGAACCACAGGATTCAGAATTGCAGAAAGGAAAGATGGATAGTAATGAGCTCACTCTGCATGAAATGGCCATGAGTGGGCTGGCCGCACAGCCTAGTGGTTAGGGGAGCTGCTCCCACATGGCTCACCTTGGTTCACATCCCAGCCTGGCACCCTGAGAAACAAAGCACGTGTACATCCATGCCCGAAGTCCAGAATGCAGAACTGGAGGAGACGGGACTGCAGCGTGACCACGCCCTCCTCGGGCGCTTTCTCTCTCTCTCTGGTGAGCACGTATGCTCTCTGGCAATTATTTTTAAAAGGAAAGAAAGAGAGGAAGGAAGGAAGGAAGGGGGAAGGAAGGAAAAGAAAAAGAACGAAAGAGAGAGGAAGTGAAAGGCCATTAGCTAACCACAGCGTTAGCCAGGTGAGGCCACAGGCGTGTTCCAGACCAACAGCAGAAGGCAAAGTCAGCGGCCCCTCCCCAGCCCGACAGCAGCGCAGAGCTGTAAATTCTAAAGCGAACAAGTGATAATCATGGAAAATTTATCAGAGGGGTAGCTGAAAGGCAGCTGAAAGGCCCAGAAGCTGTAGGGAGTGCACGATTTCATAAATACTGAAAAAGAGTTATTGCAAATCCCCTACCAAGCCCATTATATGTGTCAGAACTCTGGAAATTTGAGGAAAGTGATTTAATGCCTAAGATGGTGTCTGCCAAGAATGAGCGTGTCACCATTTCTCACAGGAGTGCGGAACTGGCCCAAGGGCTAGCAGCAGCCAATCGACAGCCTACAGGAGTCCACCGACCTAGGCCACCTCCAAGTTGTGCTTCTGAGGAAGCCAGAGAGGCAAGGAAACTGCTCCCTCGCCAAAGCTGCTACTGGGAGGGAGCCTTGCAGCCGGGACGTGACCAGGCCCAGAGATGCTTGGTCTACAGTTGCGTGTAGCTTCCTGAGGCCACACGCCCACAGCAGCAAAGGGCACCAAGGCAGAAATGACCGAAGCTCACTCACCAGGGTATCTACAGCTGTCAGAGCAATTGCATGTTGGTCAAGTCTACCTGGCACTTATTCATTGTTTTCTTTTTTAGAAGTATTTCTATTCTATGGGACCAGCAGTTGGCGTAATGACTATGTTGCTGGACTCCCACATAGTCCACCACGGTTCGAGTCCCAGACCCAGTGGCTTAAACTCATGCCAGGCGCGTATGCATGTGTGCCCAAGATTCTGAGAGGAGAATGGAGGAGAAGGGATCGTGATGTGGCCATCCCCCCTGGGGGAGAGGGTGATTTCTCGCTTTCTGTCTCTCTGTCTCTGTCTTTCTGGTGAGTGCACACGCCCTATAACATAAACCTCTCCAAAAAAAAAAAAAGAGAGAAGTATTTCTATTTTATTATTATTATTTAATTTGCTGTAGGACCTGTCCGCTCACCAGAGAGAGAGCGAGCGAGTAAAAAAACAAGCTGCCAGGTCCAAGACTCGAACTGCAATCAGCCATGTGGGAGTCCAGCACCTTAACCACCATGCCATCTCCTGCCCCCACCGCCACGCCCGCACTTACTCATAAGCCTCCTGAGAACATCTCCCAAATGCAGCCTTCTCTGGGAATCTGCATTCTCCCACCCCCATGGGAAGCCCCGCGTGGGTAGAGGTGAAGTTAAATGCAGTAAGGCACTTTCCTCAGGTCTTCCTGTTTCTTAGACAAATGCACATGGAAAGACTGGTCAGCCCTGCTCATTCTTGAATCCTGTCTACTTTCACCCCCCATGACAGACTGTAGAGCCCACTGGACCTCGTTCTGCCTGCTAGTGGTGGAAAAGATACAATGAAGATCTATTTAAAAAAAAAAAAAAAAAAAAGAAAAAAGAAAAAAGAAACAAAAATGCCATGTTCTCGTGATCTAAAGTAGCACCTCATATTTCCAACATCTCTGCGCTGTGATGTTCTCGGCAACTCGCTCGTTCCACCGAGAGCCCACCACTGTTTGCTGTGTTCCAGGCAGCATTTTTCTCCATATTGTTTTAGACACGGTGCCATTATAATCACTTGCAATTGACCAGTAATTGTTGCAGAAGCAGGCCTCCCTCTGCCAGTGCCACCCAGTTGCTGGACGACGCCCAGCTGAGTGCAGTAAGTTCCAGAATCCAATCAAAGCTAAGCCCCATCAGCATCCAGGTTTCTCATTATGAAGTTGAGCCAATGCTTGCTTCAATGCTACCTCCCTCCTACAGGGCTCACACAAAAGCACTCCACTTTAGCTGCGATTCGGGTCCCTGAGATACCTCGGCCGGAAAACTCAGTGGGAGACTCAGCCTTGATCATGCGTTCATGTCCTGAGATCTTGTGTTTACAAGTGGCTTTATAACCAAGATGGGTATCGATGCCCGTATCCCATCCGGAAAATGGGAACAACAACATTTGCTTTCAGGGCGTAAAGATACTGTTAACTCAAGAGAACGAAGCTCACGTGCCTGCAGCCTTGGCAGGGAAGGTCACTTTCTGAGGGTGCATCTTACTCTGGATCTACGGCAAACCTGAGTCACTAGGGGCCAACACAGGCACAATCCTGTGCCAGTCAAGCCATGAGACTCTTCCTATTTCTAAGCTACCCAGTAACAAAGACCCCAGAGTCATAGGAACGATGAGACCTGTTCAGAGGGTGCTCGTGGCCAAACTACAGAACCTGCCATGTGCAAAACAGTATTAAGAGAACAGAGTCTCGTCCCGTGGTGAGGCTGAGACACAGCAGGCACTAGGGCAGGTGCTCCCTGATGTAGCTCTCCTTCCATCTGTTAGTCATGGAGGCAATGGTAATAACAATGACAGTGGGCACGGATTGACTGTTGTCGAGAAATGTAAGCATACATGTGTACTGTGCGTGGCACTTGCAATTTCTTTTAATTTTTGAATTTATTATTATTATTATTTATACATTCAATTGCCATACATCATTTAGATTGTAAAGAGACTTTACCCAGCATGATACATATCTCAGTCCAGTTGAGAATACTATCTGCATCCTCATCAACAGATAACAAACTATATCTGTGTCCCACAAATACCTTCTCTCTCCATTTTTTCCCTTAATTTTCTTTTCTGCACTCTTCCCCTCCCACACTCTCATTCCACTTTGACTCTCGTATCCATAACATTTTTCAATGCTTTTATGTCCTCCAGTCTTTCAGTCTCTACCACAGAGTGTGGACAGTCTGTGTATGTTAAGTGGAGACATACAATGTCTCTCCTTCATAACCTGACTTGCTTCACTCAGCAGCAAATCTTCGTTCATATTCATTGACTTTCGACCAGCATTTACAATTTAACACAAGGGACTCATCCCTCTGGAATTTACAAAACCCTTAAAGACTTTTTAACTGCAACAGGAGCTCCCTCTGTCACCCACACGTGGGTGTGCAGGAGCTCACACACCTGCTCATTAGCACTGAGACCTCCAGCTACTACATACAGCATTGGCCCAGGCACATGAGATCCACACATCCCTAAGAATGAAGACAATGGCAAATCATGGCAAAGATGCAAGCCTTTAAGAGATAACTTACATGGACCAGCAGGTGGCACGCTGGTATAGGCACTGGACTTCTCCATGGTCAATCACAGTTCGAGTTCTGGTCCTGAGGGCTTGCTCGCTCCTTCCCTCTTTCTCTCTGGTCAAACCGAATAATAATTAAATTAAATTAAATTAAATTAAATTAAATAATTCTAAAAAGAGAGATAACTTACAGTTCACTTTTTCTAATAAAATGAAAAAACTAGCATTTTCCAGCAAGTAGACCGAGTGTGGATCAAAGTGTGCCGGGCCAACTGCTGAGAAAGGGGGAGTTTCAGTCCGCTGGGTGAGGGATGTGCCAGTGCTGCCGGCTGGTGCCGGCACTGCCCGGCTCAGCCATGCACACTGAAGCCTGCGCTGGGCCGGCCTGCAGAGCAGAACCTGCTGGCTCCCACGTCCTTGCTCATCACCTCCCTCTGTGCCTTGCCGGTTACTCACTTCAGCCACCTTCTCACGTGCTCTTAACTTTGCCTGCTCTCTCACCCAGTGCATCCCAAAGCTTAAAACAGAACAGGAGAATCTTTAGGAGAAGCTGTGTGCATGTGTGTTTCTGTCTCTTATATGACTGATGTGTGTTTCTGCATATAAGCGTGTGTTACTGTGTTTGAGTGTTCTGTGTGTGTGCTTCCGTGTGTGTGTGTTTCTGCGTGAGCATGTTCTTGTGTTTTCCCGTGTTTCCGTGTGTGCACGTTCACGTGTTTGTGCACACTGGGAATAGCCGGAGGGCTGCATGGCCCCTCTGGGCCCTGGGTTTCTGGAGTGCAAGCCTCGCAGCCACGCCACACCCCATGGAGCCCTGCCTGCACTCACATCAGCGCTGGGTCTTCTCAGTCACAGGCCTCATTTGCGAAACCAAGAGGGGACAGTCCAAGTCCCGCTCTATCGGTGCTTCCCAGAGGCCTAAAGAGGCTGCGAGTGGTAATTTCCTCCACTCCCCATATCGGACAGGGCTCGCGCGGGGTTGCAGTGACCGTGCGTGCCACGGGGTGCCACGGTCTGCTCCCAGGCTTCGTCCTCGTGTTCCCACGTGTGCTAAGTGACGGCGTGCCATCAAGCGCTGATCTCCATCTTCCATGTTTACATGCTTTGCAGACGACTGAGTGCCATAGCGTTCTGATCATCTAAGGGCTTCCATTGAACCATAGCTGGCAAACATTAAAAATGATCTTCACACATGCATTTGCCCTATAACCCAGAAGGAATTTCACACCATTTTCTTTATGCGTCTAGTAGATTAATATTTCCTTTATGTTAATATGCAAGTTTATTATTCTTGTTATCTCCATTTAATGTCCTAAGGATCCAGGTGAGACAATTTTGCAAGTTTAACGATCACCGGCTTAAAGCACACATGAGGGTCACTCAGGACACGCCAGCCCTTTCAAGGCATTTTGCCAAAAGAGCTTGGAGTTAATTAATTAATACTGAGAAATCCCTTGCCAGTCCCAGCTTTGAGAGACAAAAAAATAATAATAATAAGAGTCTTCTAGGCTGTACGCCAACACACCTCTTCTGTAAAAATTAAAAGCCTAACAGAGCCTGATACTGAATGTCCCTTTTCAGAGACGGGCTAATGTAGAGTGCATATGGGATCAGAGAAAAATGCTGAGGTGGGCCTGCGAACTTCTGGGAAAACGTGTGGTGTCCACATCAGAAGTCAGGTGGCCTGAGGGTGGAGTTCAGCAGAGACGATGCCGCTGGTGGAGGTGCTGTCATAGTCCACACGCCGACCTGCCGTGGCATGGCCTGTGCGCACCTGGCAGGTGACAGCGTGGACAAGGACGCACAGCCTGATTCATTTCCATCTCAGGGCCGTGGGCAGAGGACTGAAGGGGTCACATGGGTCAGGGCTCCTTGAAAGCTTCTAAACTCAGCTGCGTGTGTCTATCTTAGCATGTGTGAACAGAAAAATGACAGAGTGACTTAGAGGCGGCGGAGGGGGGCAGCCACAGGGACAGAGAGACAGGGAGGAGAGAGGCAGGGCCTGGGGCAGGAGGAGGGAGCACTTCCTGGTTAACTGGGTCGCCATCTGATTGGCTGCTGCTGGAGAACAGTTTCCCTGGCTGCAGTTGCTGTGCAACTGCTTCCTGCAATTAGCTGACTTTATTTACTCTTCTGTTCCTCCCCCTCCGTTAACCTCTTGGTTGCCAAGCCACCCGAGGAGCCAAGATCTCGGCTGAAGGAGGCAGTTTTGTACAGAACAGCGTCTCCATCTGCACCCACTTGAAACACATACCACAGATAGATGCACATTTTGTCCTTTAATGCTATACATGAATTCACATATTTCTATATATTCGTATGTTTACACACATACATACACACATATGCATGTGCACATAGATCTACTACATCATCTTAGGGCCCATGTGAATACAATGTGGATTTAAAAGAGGGCATTTCCAGACCACTGTATGTACCTACACACACACACACATGCACTGCACGCACGCACACAACGAAATATTAGCACACCACCTAGCTCTGCAATGAGGAAGAGGGAGGAAGCTCAAGGCTGACAGTCTTAAGAACCAACATTTACATGTATAAAACCTGGTAAAGTGGCTAAGAAAGAAAAAACAATCACAGCTACATAGTAAGCTTAGTGAGTGAACTAATGAATGATGACACACCGGTCGTGTTACTGACGTCTGACCAAATGGCGTCACAGGTTCCTCGTGGGACACCAGTGTGCATCGTGGAGCAGAGTCTCTGGGCAGCAGGACCTGGAGGGCCACAGTCTGGCACAGCGGGCGAGCGCTAGCTTGAGGGAGTTGCCTCGCTTACTCTGCAGTCGCCGTGGGGAGCTCTGTTCTGTTTAGCAAGCCCTTGGTAAACGTTTTGGAGGATGGGTAGAGAAAGAAGTGCTTCCTGGTCTCACATTCCAACATCATCAAAAAAAAATTTGTGAAATAATTCTATGTAAAACAGTATATGCAAGTATACATACGAGTGTGTGTACAGCAAACACATCGGATGAGTTGGAAAGAATCCGTGCCATTGTGAAGTGTGTGAAGTAACTCACCGTTACATACACTGTATATGAAATATGCTAAACAGTAGTCGGACTGATGTGCCGAGTGTGAGAAAGCACGCTGCTCCTGGGGCAGACATGTTTGGTTGGCTGGTCTCAGTGTCGACTGTGACCCCAGCTTGTGCGTCTGGTGTCTTCCTTTCCTCACTTCTGAGAGCTGTGATGGCTAAATGTTGTCTCAGACACTTTTCGAAATCCCTCAAGCTCGCTCAGCATTGCTTCCCACGTTCAAGTCATGAGAAATGCTTCCGGATGACGGCATGTTCACTAGGACCGAGCGTTCATTTATTCCTGTCGCTACTCAAGGTGCGGTAAACATTCCACTTCTGCTTCACCCAGGCACAGGACGCGCATTTTCCAGCTACAATCTGGTGCGCCGTGCCCGTGTGCCCACCTGTCATTCAACACCCGAGAGGCCCTTCTCACTCTTTCCATTCTGCAGGTGAGAAAACTGTTCCAGGCGAGGTTGGGTAACTTTTCTCCAAACAGAACCCTCGAGCTAATTTCCACCCGCTCAGGCCGGAGGAGAGAAGCAGTTCTGCTTTGCGTTACGGGCACTCTGTATTTGAAGATCTGAAGAGGAAACTCTTCCAATGACTTTATCTTAAACGTTTCTTAAGAGAACATTTTCTGCATTTTCTTACATCACTAATCATTTTACCAGAATAAGACTCACATGGCATTTTTTATTAGGAAAAAGAAAGAAGTTTGCATGGAAGAGACAAGTGGCTGAGAGAACACGACTGAGAATTCTGTGGAGAGAGCTTCCAGCTCAGGGGAGCACCTGTATTTAGCCGTGTAGTCAGACACATTGCTTACTGTGGAAGCCACTGGGGCTCAACGAACAGGCTGGGATTTTGGTTGAAAGGAGACAGGAGGAAATGACTTGAAAGGAAAGAAAGAAAAGAACTCTGAGAACAATATGATTCATGACAAGAACGAACGACAGAGAAAGACTATGCCAAGAAAAAAAGTCAGAGATGGAAAATTGTTGGAGGAGGTAGGAGCAGGGGAGAAGAAAATGGAAATCTGAAGACAAGATAGACAAGTTCCAGAAAAGAAAAAAGAGAAACACATTCTCCTAGTTCTCTTTCTATATTTCACAAACTTCTCACTTTCACTAAAAACCATTGTGCGCAATATAAATCTTCCCATCTCAGGAAGTATGCATCTCCTGCTACTGAAACTTGAACACGCCAAATAAAATATATCTTCTGGGGACCAGCAGTTAGCCTAATGGCTATGTCACTGGACTCCCATGGAGTCGACCGCGGTTCGTGTCCCGGACCCGGTGGCTTAAACTCATGCCAGGCGCGTGTGCGTGCATGCCCAAGATCCCGAGAGGAGAATGGAGGAGAAGGGATTGTGGCGTGGCCATCCCCCCTGGGGGGTGATTTCTCGCTTGCTGTCTCTCTGTCTCTCTCTGTCTGGCTGGCTAGCGCATACACCCTAGAGCAAATAAGAAACTTCTTCAAATATATATATATATATTGCTTCTGTATTTATTGATTACTAAGAATTGCATCTACTTATAGTTTTATCAGAATTAACAGACATGTTTCTGCAAGATCACAGAGAGAGCCAAGGGTTTCCACTTCTACAAAAAGGAGATGCTTTTGGAAAGTGGGTCAGGCCCTTCCCAGGAAACCCTGTCAGCTCCAAGGCAGCACCGGGTACCACAGCAGAGGTCTTTTCCTCCCTCAGTTGAGGTGGTAAAAACGTAGTTTGAGGGCCAGACAGTAGTGCCATAGTACAACATGAAGCTCTGTAAAGCAACAAGAAGATTCTGGGTTCAAGTCCAGAGCCCTCCCCGAGTACGTAGCCTGCCCGTGCCTGTGATCCAGGGCCGGCTGCAGGCTCGGAGTGGATGAAGGTATCGAGGCCCTGCGAGAGGTGTTCTCCCACCTGCCAGCTCTCTGTCTCCCTGGCTCACCAAAGATATGACCTTTTTTAAAAATGCAAGTTTGACGGTGCTAATATAAACACCTACTGCACATTTAAAATTTTTTCTTGTATTTTCTGTAAGACACCAGATGCTACAGAATATCTGTTTAGCTGACATCTTTTGAATTTTTCTTCCATATTTTGCTGATCTCCACTTGCTTCCTTCATGCTTTGACTTAATAAACATACAGATAAATAAATAAATTCCCACTACGAAATGTCACGGTTGTCAGACTCCAACCCCTACTTTCTAATTCTCCTTTGTTTCAGTTGATGGCATGGTTTAAAATACGAAAGGAAAATATTATTTTACCCAATTTACATCGTTCTTCAAGTGTGTTTTTGCCTTCTCCTATAAAGGAAGTACACAAATGTACAATTCACTTTGTTTTCCCCCAGTATTTTTTTTTTTTTTTTTTTTTTTTTTTTTTTTTTTTTTTGCCATGGGGCATGTGTGCTTGCCTGAGAGAGACAGAAACAGAGAGAGGGAAAGTGAGAAACCACCCCTGGGGGGATGGCCATGGCTGCAATCCTTTCTCCAGTCTCCTCCCAGGATTTGGGCATGCACACACATATGCCCAGCATGTCTGTCAGGCTGCCTGGTCCAGGACTTGAACCATATAGTCAGTCATGTGGGATCCAGCTGCCTTCACCTCTATGCCACCTGCTTGCAGTATAAAAAAAATTTTAAATTTATATGTATATATATATATACACACACACACACACACATATATATACACACACATACACACACACACACACATATGTATGTATATATGTATGCATTTCCAAGGATTGTGAACTAAGAGGAACTACAGAGATTTTTAAAATCTCTCCACTCAAAATCAAGTTCAATATTATGCTTTCCAAACAGAGCTGTGAAAAACACATTTTCCCTAAGGCCCTCTGTCTTTTCCCTCGGCTGGCTGCTACGGTTTCCGGGTCTGTATCCATCCAGCTCACCTGCCCCATGCTATCCTTTTTCTCAGCAAACCTAACAACTGGAAAGCAGCCTTTGGGCTGCCAGCGCCCCACATCCACATCTTGACCCACAGAGCATATTTCTGTCTCCGCGCGGAGACATTTCAATTATGTAACGTTTTGATTTCTGTTATACCTTCTGAGAGGACACATTGCAAGATGGCAATGCAGGCGGTGGTGGGGCTGCTCAGAAAGTGCTCCGTGGTCCAACGCAGATGTGGGAAGTCGGCATGTGGGTGCACATGCCCAAAATCCCGAGAGAGGACGGAGAAGGTACTGCAGCGTGGCCATTCCCTCTGGGGGTGACTTCTCACTTTTTCTTTGTCTTTCTGTGGTTTCCACCAAACACACATGCCCCATCGCAAAAACCTAAAACTCAATAAATTACTAATTAAATGAAAAGTGTCGACCTTGTGAAAAGAGTGCAGGAGTTATGAGGGTCTGGGAAGGGTGTCTGTGGGGCTGTGGAGACGTGGTTAACAGAGCAACCTGACAGGTAGAGACAGGCACTGGTGTGACACGGGACAGGGGTGACTTTAGCTGGCAATACTTAGTATATATTTCAGAACAGCTAAAACTGGATTTTGAATAGTCCTCACATGAAGTAATGATAAATGGCTGAGATGATGGGTAGGATAATTACCCTGACTTGATCCTTACACATCATGTGCATGCACTAAAAAACCACACTGTACCCTGTAAATATCTACAACCGTCATGAGCCAATCAAAACTTTTTTTTTTGAGAGTTTTTTTTTTTTTTGCTATAGGGCGCGTGCACTCACCAGACAGACAGAGAGAGACATAGAGACAGAAAGCGAGAAATCACGCCCCAGGGGAGATGGCCACGCCGCAATTTCTTCTCCTCCGTTCTCCTCTCAGGATCTTGGGCACACACGCACACATGCGCCTGGCATGAGTTTTAAGCCACCGGGTCCGGGACGCGAACCGTGGTCGACTACATGGGAGTCCAGCGACATAGCCATTATGCTAACTGCTGGTCCCCTCAATCAAAACTTTTTAAGAATTAAAATGATGACACAATTTAGAGAAAAAAATAATAAAATTACAGTATTTGGAAAGAGTATCTTGAGAATTGAATAAGAGATCTTGAATTTTTCTAGTTTTTAGGCTTAACATCATAGAATTCTGGGGGGAAGAGATTTTTGCTATAGGGTGCGTGCGTGTACCCAGAGAGGCAGAGATAGAGAAAGAGACAGAAACCAAGAAACCACCACTTCCCTGGAAGGACGGCCACGCCAGAGCCCACTGTCTTCCATTCTCCTCTCAGGATTTTGGGCACACAGACACATGTGCCCAGTGTGAGTTTCAAGCCACTGGATCTGGGACTTGAACTACAGTCGGCCACATGGGAGTCCAGCACCTTAACCACTATGCCACCTGCTGGCCTCTTGAATGTTATTTTCTAGAAGTCTGCCTTATTCTCTTAATTGGCTTCTTGCTAGCTGATAATATCATCAGCTATCAGAGGCCTCGTGGACGTGCCATGGTTCTCTTAGATGGATCTTAAACATCAGGCACCCCAAAGGGCATGCAAACTCTCTATCTGAAAGAAAGCAAGAAAAGAGAGGTTTTTGTTGTAGGGCACGCTCGCCAGAAAGACAGAGAGAGACAGAGAAACAGAAAGGGAGAAATCACTCTCCGGGGTGATGGCCACACCACAATCCCTTCTCCATTCTCCTCTTGGGATCTTGGGCACGCACGCACACGTGCCCAGTGTGGGTTTAAGCCCACTGTGTTCGGGACTCGAACCACGGTCGACCACATGGGAGTCCAGTGACATAGGCATCACGCCAACTGCTGGTCCCATGAAACAAAGCAAAATTAGAAAAGAAAAGTTCTGGCGCAGTGGCAGGCCCTAACGGGGACTCCGTTTCCCAGGTGCCTGTGTACATGGGCATATGCTGCGGTGGATCTTGGTGTGAAGACCCTGGTGGGGGCTCTGTCTGTCTCTGTGCCCTGCTTTCTCTCTATCAATTTCTGTCTCCATCTTTCATGAAAAAATACCCTAAGAAACATTGAAAATCTTAGAAAGAAAGCCGAGCACACCTGGCTGGATGCAAGCAAAGGCAGGGGTGTTGCCCGGGGAGGGGAGAGTTGGCAAGTCCTCTGCTAGTCTCCTCTGTTCCTGCCTGGGGGGAGCGGCGTGGGCCGGAGGAAGGACCAGGTGGTCTAGTCAAATCTTTCCTCCCGGCTTGTCAATGACATATGTATATTTATCACGAGAGAAAATATATAAATACTAAGATGTGGGGAAGAAACCACACCTTCATTTGTTAATTTAAAACAATTAATTGAGGCCAGTAGATGACATGGTTCTTAAGGCTCTTGGAGTCCCACATAGCTGACTGTGGTTCGAGTCCTGGATCTGGAGCTTGCTTTGTCACCCACCCACCTTTGTCTGGTGAGTACACATGCCCTATACCAAATTATATAATAACAATAGAGAAAAATCATTTTTAAATCAATTAATTAATTTTCAAAAAGTTCTTGCTTTCTCACCTGCAAAGCCCATGTATTTGGTGGGTGTCTGAGTCCCGAGTCACAGGGCAGATCCACTACCACGTCCTGTGCTGTCTCTGACACAACCCTCAGTCATGCAGACAATATTTTTATCTGCTCTGAAGATAACAGACCATCTACCTACATTTCATAGGAGCCTGCACCAAGGTAAGGCCACCAGTTTTTAATAAGTCAATCGATGCTTTCAGAGCAATATAGACTTTTAAAATTTGCTCATTCCATTAAACTATAGGAAGATCAGCTTCAGAAATTCCTTTATTCCAAATCTTTCAAAAACCAAGTAAAGATGTTTGTTTTTCAAAAGGTTGCTTAATGATCGTTCTCTCTGACATTGCACGATGAAAAGTCAACAATGTGACATTTGCCATAGAGAAACAGAACGATGGGGCCGAGCAGCAGTCCCAAGCCTGCCGCCGCCGCCGCCGCCGCCGGGAGTCTGGGAGGCTTTCTCAGAGCAGTTTGTTTCCTTCAGTCTGGCAAAGGCTTTGGCTCCAGTTTCGTGTTCTTTAACGATTATTATGCCCGTCTACTCGTGGAAACTGCAAGTACTCTTTCTGTCTCTCCATCCTGGACGAGCAGGAAGGAGAAACGAGCCCAGACTGCTTACACGCAGGTTTCAAAGCCCACGGTCCAGGATGGACTAGAAAGCCCAGCCCGAGAGAGGTGGTTACCCGCATGTGCACGTCTAGACAGCCCGTCCTGGGGCGTGAAGCCGGTCTCGCTTAGTCTAGACAGTCTCTCGCAGGGGTAGAGCGAAAACCTCTGGGCAGAGTGAGGAGTGGGGCGCACCCCAGAAAGACAGATCCATGGATGCCTTCTCCGAGTTGGCTTGGTGGGGTAAGCCATCAGCCACCCTGGGAGTGGGCAGTTCCCGGGGCCCCACGGTTTCTCTGTCACCACAAACTGCATTTTAAGTGAAGGAGCCTTATTCATTAAGTGTTTGAATCCCACCCGTGTGAGTAAATGCGACTAGCTAGAGCCTAACAGGGCTCTCTGTCGCCCGAGCTGTAAGGCCAGGTTGACATAAAACGATATTCCGTCCCCTTCACATCTGCTGTCGGGGTCTAGGGAAGTAAGAACGCCAAGAGGAACTGAATGCGTCTTTCAAAGGAAATTGCCAGACTTGAGACAAATTTTTAGAAAATGCAGGGAACACGGCCATATCCACTTCAAAGAATCTCTTTTTTCAATGGCTGATCTTCTGTTGACTTCTAAGGTACAATTACATTCATAATTTCTATTTGCTATATCCTATAGTCATAGGACAGTAACACCCAAAAAAGAGGAAATGTAACTGAATTCTACCAATAGAGCCTTTATTATTTATTTATTTATTACTATCTTGAGAAAGAGAGATTTTTACTCTAGGGTGCGTGTACTCACTGGAGACACAGAGGCATATATAGAAAAAAAGAGAAGTCCCCTCCTCTTCCTCCCCACCCCTGGGGACGGCCACGCCATAATCCCTCCTCCTCCATTCTCCTCTCGGGATCTTGGGCACAACGCACGCACACACACATGCCAGTCATGAGTTTCGAGCCGAGTCCGGGACTTCCACTACAGTTGGCCGTGTGGGAGTCAAGGACCTTAACACTACGCCACCTGCTAGCCTCATGAAATTTTATTTTTTTGATAAAATTAGCTCAGAGACTGCATTTGTCTTGTTACTGCGTAGCAAATGATCACACATACAGCAACGTACAATGATGCAGAGTTACCAGCTCATGTTCTTGGGTCAGAAGTTCACACATAAAGTGACTGGGCTCTCCTCTCAGGGACTCCAAGTCTGAAGTCAAGGCATTGGCAGGATCTGGGCTCCGTGGAGCTGAGTGGTCATCCAGACACACAGAGCGGAAGGAGGGAGCCAGCTTCCTGTGCTCTAGAACTCCGTCTCTGCCCTCCTGCTTGCTGCCAGCCTCAGACTGCGTGTCACCTTCATCTTCAGAGTCAACAGCAGAAAGTCTCCCCACACGGAAACCTCCCCCTGCTTTCCGTCTCTGCCATCCTCCACCCCTGACCTCTGGCCTCAGCTATAGGGCTCAAGAGATTAGGTCAGGCCACTGAGGACAAACTGTCCCTTTGAAATGGATTGCATAGGCCAAAAACTGGTGTGGAGGCTAAGGTGCTGGACTCCCACACAGCCAACCATGGTTTGAGTCCCGGCCCTGGTGGCTTGAAAATCATGTTGGGTGTGTGTGTGTGTGTGTGTGTGTGTGTGTGTGTGTGCCCAAAAATTCCAGGAGGGGAGTGGAGGAGAAGGAACTGCAACATGGCCATCCCCCTGAAGGCAGGGGTGCTTTTTCTCTTTCCCTCTCTCTGTTCCTCTCTGTCTCTCTCCTGTGAGCATATGTGCCCTACAGCAAAACAAAACAAAACAAAACAAAACAAACAAACAAAAAAAATGTGGCCACATGATAAGACCTAATCCATCTAGACATGAGGGGACACCCTGACTTCTTCATAGTCCCAAGATCAGGAACGCTGTAGCGTCAGGGAGTGCAGATCTGGGGAGCCACCGCAGAATCCTGCCTCCAGTTCTGAATCCTACTAAGGCACCCCCAAGTCCGCAGGCAGATGGACTGGCCTTTTCCCCTGGTTGCTTAGCAGTGAGCCCCTGGGCTGAGCTCCCTGGCCTGAGGGCTTCCGGGGCTCAGCTGGCTCCTCCCTCACTCTGGCTTCACACTGCAGGCTGGGGCCAGCCCCGAGCCCGCCCAGGGCCTTGGCCCCAGGACCCCACAGAGGCCAGCGCTCAGCACTGTCCTCTCTCCTCCCTGATCACCTCGCAGTTCTATTTTAGTTACTTGGATGTTACTCATTTCTGTGGATCTTTTGACACCTTTAATTGCTCTTCTCTTCCCACGCCTATTAAGTTTTCTCACCCTTTGATATTGGCATTAGGAACATTTTAAATAATTTGCCAAATAATGCTCTACCACTGCTGTTCCTGGGAGTTGCAGTGCCTTGCCTTTAACCCTGTCTGTGTTCGCAGGCAAGTGCCAAGTGGTGCAGCGGGCTGTTTCCCACAGGCTGCAGGGGTCTCCAGGGGGCGAAGGCTTCTTCCTTCTGCCGTCTACTGGCCCGAGGGACAGGCAGGTTCCTATTCCAATCGGCTGGGAATCTCAAAACACAGTTTTTGTTTTGTTTTGTTTTTTCTTTTTTCTTTTTCTTTTGGAGAGGTTTTCGCTACAGGGCACGTGCGCTTGCCAGAAAGACAGAGAGAGAGAGAGAGAGAGAGAGAGAGAAAGTGAGAAATCACCCCCAGGGGGGATGGCTACGCTGCAATCCCTTCTCCATTCTCCTCTTGGGATCTTGGGCACACACGCGCACGCACCCGGCGTGAGTTTAAGACGCCAGGTCTGGGACTCAAACCGCAGTTGACTACGTGGGAGTCCAGCGACAGTCATCACGCTAACTGCTGGTCCCACAAAACCCAGTTTTTAAAGACTACTTTATCTTTTGGCAAACAGGTAGATATGCCTTCTTGTTAGACCCTGGGCACCAACTCCCAGGAGTGAGAATGCTTTTCCTAAATAGAAATTTTTTCAAACTCTCCCTAAAACTAAACATAAAATGTTAAGGAAGTCTTCAAAAAGTGCATGGAAATGCATATTGTGAAGCTATGCCTGGATTTCAACATGTTTTGCACCCAAATAAACTCATGCCTTAATTTCATTTTCCCACAAGCTTTTTGAAGGCCTTTTATACTGCTTCAACATCAGAACGACCACCCGGCAAGCCTTCGGCAGCTCGGGGTTGTTTCTGACCCGTGAGCATGTGAAGACGCCTCGTTTCCCTCTGGTGCTCGGCCGCGAGGACAGCAGGGGTAGACACATGGCGGCGTGCCCGCGTGGGCAGGTGGAGAGGAAGCGTGGGCATGTTCCTAACTCCTCGCACAGTGCTTTCGTCAGGTGTCTGTGGCCTGTGCACTCACTGGTGGGACCTTATTGCTACCTTAGAACAGAGACAGGCCACTCCCCTGATTCTCAGCCCCGCCAGGCAGCCCTGGGCCCCGCTGTGGTACCTGTGCTCTCCCCACCCCACCCCACACAGCTGCCACAGGGCAGGACACGGCGACGGTCCCTTAAGCTCGCTCTAGCAGCTCCACCTCAGCAAGGAGCTGCTGTTCGCTCTCCTTGTCTCCTGGTTGTCACTGAGCTGACCTTAACTGCACAGTGAGAAAGAGGAAAAGGTAGTGTCCTGGGTCGAACCTGCAAAACAAGAAGGGCAGGCCTAAGAAATGCCTCACGATGGACCCAGCAGATGGCATGGTCGTTAAGGTGCTGGACTCCCACGTGGTCTACCATGGTTTGAGTCCTGGACCGGCAGCTTGCTTTCTCACTTTTCCTTTCTCTGTTTCTCTCTCTGGTGAGCACACGTGCCCTATAGCACACTAAAATAATGATGATGATGATAAAATTAATTATTTTTTTAGAATTATTTTTTATTTAACTTTACTTATTTATTTTCACTTGACTGGAGAGGGACAGAATGAGAGAGAGAGAGATTGGGAAAGTGAGAAAGCAAGCCACCAGGTCCGGGACTTGAATTATGGTCAGCCATGTGGGAGTCCAGTGCCCCTAACTACCATGCCACCTGCTGGCCCCTTAAATAATTCAAAAAAGAAAAAGAAAGAAAGAAAGAGAGGAGAGAAGGAGAGAAGGAGAGAAGGAGAGAAAGAGAGAAAGAGAGAGAGAGAAAGAGAGAAAGAAAGAGAGAGAGAAAGGAAGAAAGACCTCATGAAAGAACTTAGAAACAGAGAATTTCTATGCTTTTCAACCCCTGAGCTTAAGCTAGGCACAATGGTGGGACCAGCAAGTATAGTGGTTAAGGTGTTAGAGTCCCATGTGGCTGAATGCAGTTCAAGTCCTGGACCTGGTGGCTTGCTTTCTCATTTTCTCTCTCTCTCTGTATCTCTCTGGTAATCTCATGTTCCCTATGATAAAATTAAAAATGATAATAATAATAACAATAATAATAATAAAGTGAAAGAAAAAATTCTTAAAAAAAAAAAGAAAGAAAAGACATGCACAATGATAAAAAAAATCCCTAAAATCCTGGAGCAAAAAGTATAAAACTAAAAGTGGTCCTTGGAAAGTTCATTAATGGGACAAGCAGATAGCATAATAGTTACGTTGCTGGACTCCCACATAGTCAACTGTGGTTCAAGTCCTGGACTGGGCAGCTTAAAACATTCACGCCAGGTGTGCATGCATGCGTGCCCAAAATCAGAAGAGGAGAATGGAGAAGAAAGGATTGCAGCATGGCCATCCCCTCTGGGGACTGATTTCTCACTTTCTGTCTCTGTCTCTCTCTGTTTCTCCAGTGAGTGCACATGCCCTATAGCAAAAAATCTCACCAAAAGAAAGAAAAGTTGTGGTCAGCAGGTGTCATAGTGGTTAAAGGTGCCAGATTCCCACATGGCCGACTACAGTTTGAGTCCCAGACCTGGCAGCTTGCTCTCTCGCTTTCCCTCTCTCTTTGTCTCTGTCTGGTCAAATCTTAAGAAAACAATAAAGTAACGAATGGAAGTAAATAAATAAATAATTCTATTTTTTAAAATTCGTGGAAAATGCATATTATGCATTTTTATGAGTGATTTTCCAAATTTATTTACACAAACATAAATTAATACTGTAATTCCATTTTCTATGAACTATTTTTTTTTTTTTTTTTTAGATTTCTTTTGCCATAGGGCATGTGCACTCGCTAGGAAGACAGGGAGACGGAAAGTGAGAATTCATCCCCGGGGGGATAGCCATCCTGCCAATCCTTCTTTTCCACTCTTCTCTTGGTATTTTGGACACACACACACACCTGACTTGAGTTTCAAGACTCCAGGTCCAGGACTCGAACCACAGTTAACCATGTGGAAGTCCAATGACATAACCACTATGCCACCTGCTGGTCCTTCTCTGAACTTTTTCTCCTACGGGAGTGGCATAGATTGGTTGAAGGCCAAAAAAGTCTGCTTTCTGGACCAGCAGTTAGCGTAATGGCTATGTCACTGGACTCCCATGTAGTCGACCGTGGTTCAAGTCACGGTTTGGACACCTCTTCTCTTTATTCGTGGTAAGCAGAAGGATGGCCTCCATAACATGTCCACTCCCTAATCCCCGGAAGCTGTGACTGCGTTACGTCGCATGGCAAAGGAAATTAAGAGTGCTCAGCTGGGACATGGCAGTTATGGGGCTGGACTCTCACACGGCCAATCACAGTTTGAGTCCTGGACCTGGTGGCTTGCTTTCTTTCTCCCTCTCTCTTGGGTCAAATTAAATAATAAAACAATAATAGATAAAATAAAATATGTAATTCTTTAAAAAAATAAACTGCTTAGCTGCCCTTCAGAGGCAGAAGTTATCTTGGCCCTGAGGAAGGACCCGATGTAGGCCCAGGGTCCTTGCAAGGGCAGCATAGGAGAGGAGGGCAGCAGAGCCCGGTCTGCGGTCACATGTCACAGCAACCACAGAAGACAAACACAGCCTCTGAGGTCTTCGTGAACCATTTGTGAAAGATAATAACGTCGGGATGGACACATCTTGGCTGTATCGAACTTGCCCCTTCATTATGAATCGAATGGCTTCCAATATTAACCATCAGGTGAACATGGTCAAACCACTGGCTGCATTCGTAACGTGCAAATATGAACATTTCAGTCTTCCCCTCTGGGAGTTCTCCAGGGACCTGGAGAATGGCGGAGTCACTTGTTCTCTGTGCCAACACCTCTGCTGGCGTGGGTGCTAGACAAGGATACAGGATTCTTGTTTCATGTTCCATCCTTCAGAATTCTTTACAGCAGAGGAAACGTGTGTCTTTTTTTTTTCTTAAAAGAGATTTTTGCTAAAGGGTGCATATGCTCACCAGAGAGACAGACAGAGACAGAAAGTGAGAAACCACCCTCAGGGGGGATGGCCACACTGCAGTCCCTTGTCCTCCTTTCTCCTCTCTGCATCTTGGGCATGCATGCACATATGCCCAGTGTGAGTTTAAGCTGCCGGGTCCGGAACTTGAACCACAGTCAACTAAGTGGAAGTCCAGCAATGTATATTTGTATTCTTTTCAACTCATTCAACCATTACATCATCTGCTGGTCCCCCGGCATGAGTTTTAGGCCACGGGGTCTGGGACTCGAATCATGGTCGATTACATAGGAGTCCAGCAACATAACCATTAAGCTATCTGCTGGTCCCGAAACATGGGTCTTCTACTTAAGATTAATCAAAGAACAAAATTCAGTCTAACTCCATATTATCAATCATCCATAAATTTATACAACCCACGTTATAATTTACATAATATTTAGACATTTGCCCATTTTTAAAAATAATTCCATAAAAAAGTTTGTGGTAGAATATTTTTCTTTTGGCTGGAGGACACAGGTGCCCCAGGGAGCCAGGCTGGTGGGGGCTGTGGGAAACACCCAGTGGGGTATGGCCACACTACAACCCCTTCTCCATTTCTCCACCATTGTGACTCGGGACATGACACACACATGCCTGGAGTGTTTTTCAAGCTGCTGGGGTGGAGATTCAAACCACAGTCATCCATGTGGGATGAAGCGCCCTTAACCACCAGGCTATAGGCCGCCCCCTTGGTAGCGTTTTGCTGTAGATAGGATTGAGATGGAGGTGCCCTGAGATTCACTTGGATGGCTTATTGAGGCTCCTCCCACCATTGCTGCAACTCTGCACCCAGGTCCAGGTTTGTGGTCAGCTTCTTGGTGCCAACGCAGCCCCTGAGCTTCTCTGTCTGGCTCGGAGCAGCCCCTGCCCTGCCTACTCCCAGGGCTGCCACTGCTCGGCCCAGTAGAGGGGACCATTGGTGAGGCACCATCCCGATGGGCTGCAAGAATATCCACCCTCGTTTTAGGTAAAGGAACAGCTTTCCAAAGGTTCAGGGGCATGAAAGGACTGGGAAGCTGTTGATCAAAGGACAGAAAACTAGCTAGACAGGAGGAATAAGTTCAAGTGAGGCATCCTCTATCACAGGGACTACAATTAGCAACAATGTATTGTGTATTTGAAAAGCGCTGAGACAGGCCAGTAGGTGATGTGGTGATTAAGACGCTGGACTCCCACATGACTAAGTACCGTTCCAAGTCCCTGGCCTGGAGGCTTGAAAGTCACGCCGGGCACTGTGCATGCATGCCCCAAATCCCAAAAGGAGAACGGGGGAGAAGGGATTGCAATGTGGCCATACTGCCTGGGGTGTGATTTCTCACTTGCCCTCTCACTGTCTCTCTCAGGTGAGCACACATGTCCTATGGCACAAACCTTAAAAAAAAAAAAGTGCTCAGAGAGTAGATACGAAGTGCAAAAAAGCTTTTTGAAATCCATGCCTGATTTTTCTTTTCAATTTTTATTTATTATTGTTATTATTATTCATACATATATTATTCAATTCAATCATTATACATCATTTAGATTGTAAAGAGACTTTACCCAGCATGATACACACCTCAGTCTAGCCCAGTTGAGAATACTATACACACCCTCATCAACAGATAATAAACCATATCTGTGTCCCACAAGTGTCTTACCTCTCTATTTTTCTCCTGAATTCCCTTTCCTATGCTCTTCCCCTCCCACACTCTCTTTCCACTTTGTCTCTAGTATCCATAACAATTTTTAATGCTTTTATGTCCTCCAGTATTTCAGTCTCTACCATAGAGTGCGGACAATGGGTATATGTTAAGTGGAGACACACAATGTCTCTTTTTCATAACCTGACTTGCTTCACTCAGCAACAAACTTTCCATATTTGTCCACTTTCTATCAAATTCCAGGGCCTTGTTGTTTTTTATGGCTGAATAGTATTCCATGGAATATATGTGCCACATATTTTCAATCCATTCATCTGTTTGTAGACAACTGGGTTGGTTCCATGTCTTAGTAATCATGAATAATGCTGCAAAGAATATAGTTGTGCAAGTGCTTTTTCAACTGAGCATTCTCCTGTCCTTTGGGTAGATACCCAGGAGTAGAATTGCTGGATCATATGGTAGTTCTATTTGAAGGTCTTTGAGGTACCTCCGTATTGTTCTCCACAGTGGCTGGACCAATTTACATTCCCACCAATGGTGTAGGCGTGTTCCCCTTTCACCACATCCCCTCCAACACTCATGCCTGATTTTTCTACGTCATTGGACTCCCATGTGGTTGACCATGGCTTGAGTCCTGGACCTGGTGGCTTAAGCTCACGCCGGGCTCATGTGCATGCATGCCCAAGATCCTGAGAAGAGAATGGAGGAGAAGGGATTGTGGCATGGCTACCCCCCTGGGGGGTGATTTTTCACTTTCTGTCTCTCTGTCTCTTTCTTTCTGGCGAGCGCACGTGCCCAATAGCAAAAAGCTCTCAAAAAAAAAAAATGTGCATATATATATATATATATAGACCAGCAACCAGCAGATGGCATAATAGTTACATCACTAGAACTCCCACATAATTGACCACGGTTCAAGTCCCAGACCTGGTGACGTAAACTCACATTGGACACGTGTGTGTGCATACCCAAAATCTTGAGAGAAAGGTGGAGGAGAAGGAATTGTGGTGTGGCCATTCCCCCTGGGGGGGGTGTGATTTATCTCTTTCTGTCTCTGTGTCTCTCTGGCGAGTGCATGCATCCTATCGCAAAAATCTCTCAAATAAATAAATTAGTTGCATTTGGAGCCAAAAAAGAAACAAAAGGAAGCAGTATCAATGGGAAGAATCCAGAAGGGAAGTAAAGCCAGAAGAAAGCCTGTGGGGTCTTACATGGATTTCATATCATTCTGCCCCCAAATAGTACAGGAGACCACCAGCGTCATTAAAGAGTGTTCAGGTCTGGTCTTTCCTCGGTCGGCAAAGAGTGTCGGTGCTGCTCTAGGTCTCTGCGACAAGGATGGGAGTTTTATTTCATCAGAGTCTCCTCATAAGAAACGTTTCTAGGCACCACCATACACCAGCCAGTATTTAGGGGTATTTTCCAAACTGGAGTGTGCACGGGACCTCCCCTCCAATCTCCCTAGCCTTCTACCCCATCACCCCTCCCACCCCTGCAGGCAGACTGGGCCGCAGGGCTGAGGGGCTTGAGGTCTGCAGTTCTGAGGGGCTGCGAGAAGACCCCCTTGCTAGTTCTGGCCCAGGGCGCCTTGTCAGGAGTGGAGCTAGAACCCGGGCCTGACGGTCTGGTCTATCCCCCTCATTTCACTATTGATAAAACCCCGGACTCAATTATTTTTCCACCCCTACTGACAAGCGCCTCACACAAGGCCCGTCTTTTTCGATGCCGACCTTGAGAGTGTCAGGAACAGCGGCAGGTGAGATGAAGGACAGGTGCACCTTCATTTCCGGGCGGGACGACGTCCGGACCAGGCGGGTCTGGAAACACGAGGCCTGCATTCGTCCAGGCCCAGGGCTTCAGGACGCCGCAGCTGCAAGCGCACGGACAAGCAGGTGCGCGTGTCAGCAGGACCGGGACCAGGACCAGGACCGGGACCAGGACCAGGTACCACCAACACCGAGGGGCTGCCTTCGGCCAGGGCGAAGCGAGCGCCCCGCGAGCAGAAATAAAGCAGGCCATTACTAGCTGCGACATAAAGCTTCAGGAGA
This sequence comes from Tupaia tana, assembly GCA_026018925.1. Lineage (NCBI taxonomy): Eukaryota > Metazoa > Chordata > Mammalia > Scandentia > Tupaiidae > Tupaia > Tupaia tana. The sequence continues at coordinate 6,257,021 of JAKSZU010000008.1, forward strand.
GCTGGGTTTTACTACCGTGCACACGGCTCCCAGGTGCGCAGTTCCGCAGCGCCCGCGTCCCCCCTTCGCCTTTATAGGGGCGATCATCCTTTCCTCTCAGGGCTGGGCACGGCGTCCTTGAATGTACCGGCCGCACTTCCATCATTAAAGCCTGCTTGTAAAATCTCCCCGGTGAGCAAACGCGGGGACCGCGCTGGCCTTGTAAAAGTGCCATTAGCCCTCGGAGCAGTCCCGCGGCCTCCGCACACAGTGGGTCCCAGGCTGCCCGGAAGGACAGGCCAGCTGACCTTTCCCACGGAGAGGCGTTTGTAAGTGAATTAAAAGTAGCACCAAAGGAATAAGGGGTAGCCGTGAAAGCAGCCGTTCCGGATTCCCGGGTACCGCGCAGCAAGCTGGGACATACAGACAGTAATCGGACGACCTTTTCATTCAGATCGGCAAAATGCTTCCTTTCAAATGCTGACGCCACATCCCTGAAAAACTCTCAGATGTATTTTAAGTAACCTGCTCTCTTTTTTTCTTGGAAGTGTCTATGTTTTCTGCTATATTAAAGGATGTATATTCTATGGGGAAAGAACTCTCAGCTAACATAAACACACAGTATGGATATGCTAGTAAAGCATTTTCAAGCAGCCAAAAAAAATCGCTATTTTATGCAGATGATAATGTAATGTTTAACTAGTAAAATAATTCCCTCATTTATTATAATAGCTGTAATTATCAAAGCTGTATTACCATTAATAGCTATATAATAGCTGTACAGCAATTAATATGAAGGTACAAAATCAATTTAAATTTAGTCAGAACTTTCGTTATTATCAAAAAGTTATTAACTCTCCTTTTATGTATGATTTTAATGTGCCCCCAAAGCATTTTAAATAGTTGAGTCAATTAATGAAGAGCAAGAAATCATAAAAGAAATTTTATTTTTTTCTCCAAAGGTTGTGTAACAAAGTATTAGAGTCAACTTTTTTTAAGATGTAGAGAAACATTAAAGCAATTTTTTAAAAAGAAGTTCTTTGGAGACTGTCTAACATCTTGGAACAATGTCATATGTAAAATCTGATTAAAATCCCACTTACTGGGACCTGCAGATGGTGCAGGGTTATATCTCTAGACTCCCACGTGGTCCACCTGAGGTTCAAGTCCTGGACCCAGCGGCTTAAACCTCACACCGGGGGTGTGTGCATGCATGCCCCAAATCCTGAGAATGGAGGAGAATGGATTATGGTGTGGTCATGTCCCCAGGGGCTGATTTCTCACTGTCTGTCTTTCTCTGTCTATCTGGTGAGCACACACACACACACACACACAAATCCCATTTAATAACTGCCCCTTCTGAAGAAAGAAGAGTTAAATCAGTAAGATAGCAGACTAGTTTACACACATCACTTGAAAGTATAAAAGTAGTTAATGTATGCATTTACCTATAAAGGCAGAAAGGATTGAACAAACCATTGTAATGCTAATATTCATGCAAGTTTTACCATGTACCAAGCACCATGTCTAAATTCATATTTACTCTACTATTTGATTATAATATATGTATCATTATTATTATTAATCTGTTTATGGATGAGAAGCCCAAGACACTAAGATGTGGCAGCTGCAGGATTTGAACCTAACTTGTTCTGACTCTGATTTCTACATGCTTAGCTAATAAGTTGTGTTTCCTCAACAATTGTGTGTAATTGTGTGTACATAATCTCTGATGCTCAAACAAGAGAACTAAGAAAACTACCACTGATTTTTTTTCTTTTATCTTTCTTAGTTTTTCTATAGGGTATGTGAGCTTGCTAGAGAGAGAGAGAAAGAGAAAAATGAGAGTGAAAAAGAGAAAAAGTGAGAAATCATCCCCTAGAGGATGGGGATGCTGCAGTCCCCACCCCTGCCCCCCCGTCCCGCACGCACGCGCGCACACACACACACATACACACACACACGCCATTCTCCTCTCAGGATTTTGGGCACCTACTGCCCAGGGTGCTTTCGAAGCTGCCGGGTCCAGCACTCACACAGCCTAGTCAGCCATGCGGGATCCAGTACCTTAACCACTACACCACTGGCTGGGTGGCGTATTTTCAAGTATATATATATATATATTTTTAATTAATTAATTAATTTATTTATTTATTTTCCATCCAAAGTACACTATATATTGTCTCAATCAAGCACATCAACAAACATGTTATTGTCAGTAAATGATCTTACATTTCTTGTCTTCTGTATGTTTTGCTTTTTTCCCCCCATCCTAGATTCTCTATCTCTTACCCTCTGCCATCTCCCACTCTCCTCCCACAGTCTATGGTATCTATGTTTGCATTCTATACTGTTTTCTCCTCACATTTATTGTATCACCAAAGACCCTAATCAATCCAAATACCCTCATAGCAAACACAGGTGATACCCACATTTCCATGAACACAAGTCTTACTTTATGCATCCTATAAAGTAGAACCTAGTTGTGGCTACATATCCTACTGCAGTCATTAGGTATATATATATTTTTTTTTTCTGAAACTTTTTTTCTTTTTGTAACTCAATTTACATTCCTTCCCTAAGCTTCATCACAGCATACAAAATGCAGTCTCCCATCCAGTACACACTGTATAGTGATACAATCATGCACATTACAAAAAATTTTCCATTACTAGTTCCTAGAATTACTTCCACCCCTCTTTCTGACCTTCTGTCCCTTCCCACCCTCCTCTCACACCACCTCCGGTGTCTACAATTGTCCTTCATTCCCTTCCCACCCACATTGCATTAATCACACAATTTCCTACATAATCTAACTACTTTCAGTGTTGAGTTCACTCATTACTACTAAGAAAACCAGTTTTAACTTAACTCAAAGAAGTGCCAAGGAACTTTGCTTTAAGCCAGGAAACAAGTTAGGATTCTGTTCAAATGGTAGGTGTATGAACCTATCAGTCTCATGTACTTTTATCTTCTGTTCTGGTTCAATTTTCCTGATTAAATTCTAGGATATAATATTCAACTCCATACTTGTCCCTATGATTAAGTTGGCCACTTTCATAGTTTTTGGACTCTTATTTCCATGTGTCTGTGTTTAATTTTCTTGATACAACACACCCTTGAGAACTTCTTGGAGATCTGGTCTGGTGTTGGTAAATTCTTTCAGGTTTTGTTTATCTGAGAATGTTCTTGTCTTTTCTTCCCACCTGAAAGATAATCTTGCCGGGTACAGTATTCTTGGCTGAAATTGCTTCTCTCGTAACACTTTGAATATATTTTCCCATTCTCTCCTCGCTTGCATTGTTTCCGATGAGAGATCTGCTGTTAGCCTGATGGGATGTCCTTTGTAGGTAACTTGATGTTTCTCTCTTGCTAACCTTAGTATCTTGTCTTTGTCTGCGGTTTTGGTCAACCTGGCTATAATGTGTCTTGGAGAAGATCTTCTTGGGTTGATTCTATTTGGAGTCCTTTGTATTTCCTGGGACTGGATCTTCGAATGCCTCTCTAGGTTTGGAAAGTTTTCTTGCAGGATTTCATGGAATAGATTATCAATGCCCTTATGGGTCTCTTCACCTTCTGGAATGCCAATTATCCAGATATTTGGACGTTTGATGGTATCCAGTACTTCTCGCATATCATTCTCAAATTTTTGAGCCATTTTCTCAGTCTTCGTGGTGGATTTTTCTAAGCCAGCCATTTTGTCTTCTACACCTGAGATTCTATTTTCTGAATGATCTAGTCTGCTTTTAATACTTTCTAGGGAGATTTTGACTTCTTGTATTATAGCCTTCATCTCTAGCATTTCCGTTTGAGTCTTTTGTAAAGTGTGTAATTCCTCTTTTAGATCTTGCAAGAATTTCCTCATCTCCTGGAACTCGGCAACTTCTTTCTCCTTTCTCTTTAGCAGTTCATTATCTCTCTTTTCTTCCATCTCTGTTAGCTTCGACATTACGAATGCTCTAAATTCCTTATCAGACATTTCCATGACTTTCACCGAACTGCTTGTGGATGAAGGAGAGTTACTCTTTTCCCGTGGAGGAGAGGTATTTTCTCGTTTTCCCATATTTCTCGTGATCCGGCGGTGATTTCTTGTCATCTGATGAATGGAGTGTTTCTTTCAAATTCTTGAAGTTAAGCCTCAATGTACAGGAACAAGCAGACAGAGGTGTTCTAGAATCTGTTTGCCGTTCTGTTGTGATCGCACACTAGCTCTGCTTGCTGGAGGCTGAATTATGAGTAGAAAATCTTCATTTCTCCTGTTCCCTGAAAAATCTAGTTCCCAGTAGCCATGAGGAGTCTGCTCAGAGACTCAAGTATATATTTTTAAGAGTAATTTGGATCTCCAAAATTTATTCCTCCCGCCTGACACTACTACTGACCTTGCTATTAAAACGTTAAATGAGTCTTTCAGTGCCAGATGACAAATGAGTCAGCCAGGTTTGCCTCCTCCCCTTCCTGATACCCCACCAACAGGAACATTAACGTGGAAAAGGTGGCCCTCGGCTCGACATGACTGCAGAGGGTGTCACTGTGCGTCACTCCAGCACGTTTCTAGAAGACGGAAGCAGATGGGAGGGAGGGCCCCACGGAGACGTGATCTCCTGGGATCTATTCAGAAGGGACTGCAGAAAGGTGAGGGGTTCTGTCTGACAAACTTCAGAATCTCAGAGGGATGGTACAAAGGAAGCGGGAGAAAGCCTGAGGGCTGAGATGGGTATTTAACACAGGGCCGCAGTACCAGCCACACCCATGACCAGCCGCCTCTTCCCACCATGCCCGAGGACTGCAGCTGAAAGGTGCTTGCAGGCCAGAGCCTAGGGCTCTCTGAAACGGGATTCAGAGCAGGCAGTGGGCTGCAGTGATGCCGCTGGGCCCACGTGGAAAAGGTCCTGCAGCTGAACCCTGTGGCCTCCCTGAGTGTGCCAGGTGTGCCCGTGATCCGGGGCCGGGTCACAACATGAAGACGGAAGTGTCTCCCTCCCTCTCTCTCACTATCTCTTTCATGGAATAAATAAATACACTTTAAATAGCACAATTGGAATAAAGTGTCTAGAGAGTGCCAAGACTTCTCATTCATGCGCTTTTACGTCCAGAAAGCTCCCTCCTCCTGGTGTCTGGCAGGGTCCTCTCCTCAGCCATGTCTCTGCGCTTACTGACTCTTCAGCCAGAATTTCCATTCTACAGAGCAATGCAGACTGCTGAAGTTCCTAAATGCACAATAGTGAGGAAAAGTTACATTTTCTTTATTTCCCACATACAGCATATGTGGGTCATTGGCTACATGTGACAATCATCATGAAAGAGAGACCAAATATATCCATGAAAAAACTGAGCCCAGAGGAAACAGAGCAAACAAATCAAAAGGTGAAAACTCAGTACTGAAGTTAAAGACATTAAGAGGTATATTACAGAAAAAGTTTGTATCCAGAATTTTTAAACAGAAAATTGGATGAATTCCTTAAAAATTAAACATGGAGTTACCAAAATAAATTTATGAAGAGAGAATCTAAAGAACAAAACCAAAAAAAAAAAAAAAAAGACCAGGAATGTGACAGAAAAATGAGACCAGTCTAATAAAGTCAATATTACACTAAAAAGAGCTCTAGAAAAGCAATTGGAAAGTAGAAGGGAAGAGATAACAGAAAAGAATTCCCTGGGCCAGCCTGTGGCGTGCTGGATCCCACGTGGCTGACTGTGCCATTTGAGTCTTGGACCCATGGCTTGAAAAACACACAGATCCACGTGTGTGAGTGCCTAAAATCCTGAGAACGGAGGAGAAAGGGCTGTCACACTGTCACACTGCCCCCCCCCCCTCCCGCCACCCGGCAAAAGAAAAAAAAAAGGAAAAGAATAGAAAGTTTGCTCTGGTGAAAAGAAGTTGCACCACTGGGCTCCAAAGGTCCAATGTGGACCTTGGAAACCCTGAGGCCCACACTCACTGCTATCTAATCTCAGAACACCGAGAGCTCCGGCAGGAGATAGGGACAGCAGTGAAGTGAACATAAGTGAATGTGAGCACGCTGCCTTGCTCTGCTCACCAGCCAGACTGTCAGAAGTTACTAGAATGTAGAGTAACTTCTCACCTAGAATTTTAGCCCTAACCAAAGTTTACTCAAGTGTGAGAGCGGAATAGAGACCTTTTCAGCTAGGTAAGGATTATAGGGATAGATGATGGCAGGGAGGAGGGGATGGAGAAGGGCGAAGCTGAGGGGGAAGGGGGAGCAATGTGTGGGGGGGGGTCCCTCGTGGGGAAGACTAGCCCCCCACACGCGAACGCTCCACAGTGCACATGGGACTGCGATGTGAAGGAGAAGCCGACTCTCCCAGTGCGAAGTCAGCGGATTTGGGAGCTGTCGCACACAGCTGCCCCAGGGGCCTGCAAACAGCAGGGACTGCAAAGGAGGAGGGGTGAGAGGAGGGGCAGAGGTGGAGGCTAGGAAGGAAAGGGCAGGAGAGGGACCAGCAGGTGCTCCACAAACCTAAGCCGTGTCCACCCTGGCCCTTCCTTCAGAGAGACAGTGCCTCCTCCCCCGGGTTCTCGCAGTCCCACGGACAAGCGGGGCCAGTGGGTGTCCCAGAATGAAGGCCACCTTTCTCAGTCATTTGCAACCTCAGAAGTAAGACGGTGAGGTTTCGCAGGGAGCAGTAGATGAAAGAGCTCTAGGCATCTTGGTCCAGGCGGGGGTGTGCGGCCTCTCTGAATCCTTTGCATCTTATTCTCACAGCTGCATGGCCACACTGCAATCCCTTCTCCTCCATCCTCCTTTCAGGACTGTGGGCACGTGCACACTCACGCCTGACGTGAGTTCAAGCCCTCGGGCCTGGCCTCAACCGCAGTTGACTCAGTTGCCTACACGAGAGTCCAGCGATGTAAGCGTTACGCCATCTGCCGGTCCCAGCCAGCCCTCTGGCTTGGACGAGAGAGATAGGCTTCCATCTGGAAGATGCACCGAGACCTTCGCTTCTCCCGGCTAAGCCTACCGCTAACCACAGAACGCGCAAATGTGCTCCTCGGGCTTGTTAAAAATGCAGTTCGTGCACAGGGATCCTTCATAGAGTCTGAACCCACCCCACCATGTCACCTAGAAACCTCGCGGCCTCTCAGTGTAGGAGAGTTCTTTTTCTTTAATTAAAATGAAATGATCATCTTTCTTATAACTAGCCATTTAACTGTTTTCTGGGACATATATATAATGAGAATACGAAGTGGAAGCCAACCTGCCTTATAAAAATCAAAGCAAACGAATTTCAGATTTTAGCACAACTGTGTGGCTTAACTCACTAGCCTAGGTTTGCTGTCCCTCATGGTCCTGGTGAGAAACAGATGGCACCCTCCAACCGGGTCATGTCAGCAGTGTTAAGTAGACTGTGAAGGTGTGAGCAGGGCAGGGAGTCAGGTAGGGGTAGAGAAATCCCCCTGAATCCCAGCAGAATAAGGAGGGGAGGACAGGGGAGCAGGGCTGTCAGGGACACCTTGACTGGGCCACTACGTTTATTTTTTAGGTATATTTATTTATTTCTTCAGAGAGAGGAGAGATACCCCAAATAGGGTCCTCACCCTGCCACCCACCACCAGCCTCGCCAGCGCAGATCACAGGAGCACGCGTGTGCGCCCTGTGCGTTCAGGGAGGCCCTGCAGGTGCCCTGGAGACCGTCCCACCTGGGGACTGTCCCCACGGAGCACTGCGTTACCACCACCACAGTCTGGCACACCAGGGGTTACAGCGTTTGACAGAGACGTACTCGTGGGGACACTGCTCCCCCAGGCAGCCCTGCAGGGTGACACAGTGTGGGGTACCCCAATTTCATGCCCCTGCTCCTGTCCAGTCCGCTGCCGGCCTCTTGTTGTAGAGCCACCCAAAGTCCAAGGAAGGAGCGAGAGGGAGACGTGGAGAAGGGGCAGAGGGCAGAGGGACAGCACCCAGCCAGTCCTCCAAGGGTAACCTGGAGGTGCGTGGTAAAAAGCCTTTGTCACTCTCGTAAGGAACAGTAAGCCTTCTGCTGGGCATTCTCATGAGGTGTCTAACGAGGAGGAGGCCTATGGGAGTTACTGCACCAGAGGGTGTTTTCCAAAAAGCCCCAGGGAAAACCAAGCTCTATGATGGGCTTGATCTCGGGACACGCTAGCCTGGTGACCTCCTGGTGAAGCAGGCAGGGCCAGGTGGTCGGCAGCCACTAAGCACTGTGCACTGGGAGCCAGACCCCACGTGGCCACCTGTGGCTCAAGTCCGTGCAGCTCGAACAACACATCAGGTGCTTGTGTGTGTGTGTCCAGGGTCCAGACGACGAGGAGGAAAAGGAGAGACGTTTGCAGCATAAGACATGTCAGTGATGACAGGGAGAAGGGTTTAGGCGACGCCTACGTGGAGGGGTGAGATGAAGCTGCTACCTCTGCCCCTCCCCACCCTTCTCTCATTACACGTAAGTTTGGCTGAATCTATCCTTACATTTAAAGATAAATTTTTTTTCTTTGGAAACATTTTTGCTATAGGGCACATGCGCTCGCCAGAGAGACAGAGAGACAGAAAGCGAGAAATCACGTCCCAGGGGGATGGCCACGCCGCAATCCCTTCTCCTCCACTCTCCTCTCAGGATCTTAGGCACGCACGCATACGCGCCTGGCGTGACTTTAAGCCACTGGGTCTGGGACTCAAAACACGGTCAACTACATGGGAGTCCAGCGACATAGCCATTATGCTAACTGCTGGTCCCTAAAGATGAATTTCCGAGATCTAGAAAGGATTAGGTTTGTTCTTGCTACACTCTCCAAAGGAAAGAGGACGACACTCTCCGTCGGGGTGCTTTATCTCTCTCTCTCATCAGTCACATGTTCTCTGGTGACGACCACAAAAATACACAAGTTCAGAGGTAAGGAGTGGGCACCGCCGCCCCAGACAGCGGGCACTTATAATTATCCCTGCGCTATTGCAGGAAGGAGGTACAGTCATCCTTCATTTTGAGAGCACAGCAAAAACAAACCAACTTCATCATTTTCTAGCACTTGAAAATGTATCTTCAAGTTTAAGGATAGAATACAGCCAAACTTCTGTGTACCCAGAGAAGGGTGGGGAGGGGACAGAGGTAGCAGCCTTCCATCACGTTCCTCCGTGGAAATTTCATCATAATATGTGTCCCTGTCATCACTGATATTTCTTTTTTTGGGGGGAGGGGGATCTTGCGCACACATACACACACACCCGGTGTGAGTTTAAGCCACCAGGTCCGGGACTCGAACTGTGGTTGACCACATGGGAATCCAGCAACATAGCCATTGCGCCAACTGTTGGTCCCCATCACTGCTATTTCTTATCCATTTCCTTTTTGAGTACTGCCCTGGATGAATGTGAATGCCTTGATCACATAAAATGAATCTGTCTTGATACCTCCTAGTACATGCTCAATAAATGTTAAATAAGTGAATATCAAATACACTCATTTTCTCAGATACTATTTGATAGAAGGCTTATAAAATAGATATGGAATGGATCACTTTAGGATAGCTCATTACCACTTTTGAATCCGTCAGTACTTGATAAGAAACTAAGTCTCATTTCCAGTGATACTTCTTCCAGGAAGCCTTCCGTGATCAAAGTGCTGTCTCTCGTGAATGTCTTGAGTAGACTGAGTTGACTTTCAGATCATGTCAGTAAATGTTCACAAACACCATTTATTCCTTCCTACAGTATTTACAGGTTCCTTGAAGATCAGGACTAATTTCATCCTACCTTGTTCTCACACGGTGTTTTGTTTGCCAGGGAAACACAAGGAATGCTTACTGAGTCAGTGAGGCCGTTACATATTAGAACTCTCAAGACATAAGGGCATTATTTCTACCTCTCTTCTGTAGAATTCTAGAAGCAAGCACATGCCTGGGTGGTTCTGTTAGGTGGGACTCCTGCTGTTTGCACTTCAGTAGGAGAAGGAAACAGACTTTACAGAAGATTCACATGGGCTCTTTAAATATGTACATGTCATGAGTGAAGATTTGGGGCCAACTTCTTTTCTCTTCAAATTAGAATGCCCTTGATCTAGCCTTGATTTATCTCAGGGACAAACCCCACAACTTCTGGGTGGTTCCCAACAAAGAACCATCAATTAGAAATCTAGAGTAAAGGTCCGCTAGACAAAGACAATATTTTTATGCTGTGCAGTCAGTCTGGGAAGAACTGACTCGTTGGTCTAAATGTGTGCTAAATATTGGAGTCAATTTTATAGGAATCCAAAAAACGATGCAAGTAGCTGCGACGAAAATTCAGACGAACAATGGGCATGTGGCTTCGATGAAAACCCAGAGCCGCAGAGCGCCTGGAGCTGGGAACCAGGTGAGTAAGGAGCCAGAAATGCCGAGTGTAGTCGGTCTGGCAGGCTCCGGTGCCAAGCAGAGCACCTGCCCCCACCTCTTTGTGAGCCCATGCACTCTGGCATGGCGGCCGCGCCTGCTAGGAGTGACTCTCGAGGAGCGAGACGTGACGGAGGGACAGTGGAGACAGAGTCGGCCTGGGCTGCTCGTGGCTCCAGCGAGGCGGCGAGCCCCCGCTTTCTCTGGGCATCGATTCACGCCCACATTGTGTGATGTGCAAGATTTCTTCAATACCCAAGCAGCAGAGTGAGCACAAACACCATCCACATCCTCGAGCGGGTGCTTTGTTTTGTTTGTTTGTTCGTTATTAAAAAAAAAAAAAAAAAAAAAAAAAAAAAAAAAAAAAAAAAAAAGCATAAATGTGGCCCTGAAACCTAGATGGCATTCAGAATTTTTAAAATCTGCAATATTCAGGGCCGACAGGTGGCGTGGTGGTTAAGGGTGCTGGACTCCCACATGGCCGACCACAGTTTCAGGCCTGGACCTGGCAGTTTGCTTTTTCACTTTCTCTCTCTCTTTGTCTCTCTCACTCTGTCCCTCTCTGGTCAAATTTAAATAAATAAATAAATAAATAAAGTTAAATAAAATAATTCTTTAAAAATTATTTAAAATAAATCCACAATATTCATTCTTCCCAAAACAGAAGCAAGGTCTTCCAAACATTTATGGAAAATGAGTATCATGAAAAACTAGGCATGGGTCTCAAACATTTTTGTAGCAGAATGAACTTGTACTTTAATGCCATTTTCCATGAACTTTCTGCAGGCCTCTCGGATGTGCATATCACCTCCGTATACACTTGTGACTCTAACAAAAACAGCAGAGGCAGCTGGAGAAACCCTTTGGACAATCTAGAACCGTGTTCCAGGAGAAGCTGGACATACGGGGTGTAGGAGGGCTGGGTCGGCCTGAACCCGGGGGCACCCTTACGGGGCAGGCACCGTGTTGGCACTGGCAGTGCAGAGGAGTCCATGGGCCCCAGGGGGCTGAATAAATAAGCCTGGGGTGGGTCTTGTTTCATGTACTGAGACGGGAAAAAATCGTCAGACCCGGGAAGAAATCACAGAGAACCCTTGGAGAAGACCCACCCACTGCTGAGTGACCCACTTAGTGACAGGCACGTGTTCATTTGAAACAGCTCGCTTCCTGCTCACAGGTGTTCTTGGACTGAGGCAAACAGCACTCATTTTACAGACGGGTCCAAAGGAAGCTCGGCGAGGGGGGAAACAACCAAGGTGCCACCTCGCAGCTGTGACAGTGAACCAGGGCCTGCCTGGCTCACTCCCACTGACCTCACGCTCCTTCCCCTCATGCTCTTCCTGTGCAGAGCATAGGGGGAGCTGTTATATGAGAAGTCTGCAAAAAGTTCACGGAAAACGCAAGTTATGAAAAACTTAGCCATGGATTTCAAATATTTTTGCACCAAAATCAATTTGTTCTTTTCAATTCTACCATTCAACAAATATTCTGAAGTTCCCACATATACTAAAAGGAGTAAGATATAAACATAAGCGACAATATCGTATGACAGAATGACATGCTAGGGCCTGTCAGTGGCATGGTGGTTAAGGCGGCTGGATCCCACATGGCCAACTACACGGTTCAATTCCAAGGCATGACAGCTTAAAAAACCTCTACGTGTGTGCCTGAGTGCCCCAAATCCCCAAATGAGAAAGAAATAGGGGAGAAAGGACTGTCAGGTGACCATCTCTACGGGGGTGATTTCTTACTTTCTCTCTCTCTCTGTCTCTCTCCAGCAAGTATGTGTGCCCTAGGACACATTTTTTTTTTGGGGGGGGGAGAAGTTTTTGCTATAGGGCGCATGCGCTAACCAGAAAGACAGAGAGAGACAGAGAGACAGAAAGCTAGAAATCACCCCCCCCCCCAAAGTGGATGGCCACACTGCAATCCCTTCTTCTCCATTCTCCTCTCGGGATCTTGGGCACGCACACACATGCGCCCGGCATGAGTTTAAGCCACCAGGTCGGGGACTCGAATTGTGGTAGACTAGATGGGAATACAGCAACATAACCATTACACCAACTGCTGGTCCCTCCCTTAGATTGTTTTTTAAAATTACACACTAAAAGACAAATAGAATATACGACTGTAGTAGTGTTTTCAGATAAAATAATAATAATGTCACTTATTGAACATTTACTATTGTACATAGTACTGTACTAAGTACTTTATATATTTTTGTCTAAATTTCTAAATCTGTAAAGTAACCTTTCTTAAATGGCTTATTGTAAATAAATTGCTTTATAACTACTATAAATAATTTAGTGCCCTATGGCAAATAGTATTTTTAAATTACTATAAATAATGTTTATAGAAAGTCCATTGGATGCAACAAATAATGACACTAGATCCTGAGAGCAGACAAAGCAGAAATAGAAGACGCTGGGCTGGCCCCATAGCCTAGCAGTTCAGGGAGATGGATCCCACCTGGCCAACTGTAGTTTGACTCCCGGGCCCTGGCAACTTGAAAAACACCGTAGGTGTGTGTGCTCATGTCCCAGGTCCCAACAGGGTGGGGAAATGAGGAGGGGATCCCAGCATGACCTCACCCAGCTGAGGGGTGCTTTATTCCTCATTGTCTCTTTCTCTCTTGTTGATGAGCACATGCACCCTTAGCAATTAAAAAAGAAGAAAAAAGAAATGGAAGATAGAGCTTTTGCTGCCAGAAAGTTTTGTGTATAAATATAAACACACTTTCATAGACACACACCAAAAAATGTCTGAGCCACTTGGAATTAACACGGAGAAACTATTTACATAAATATTAATGGGAGAGAAAATGAATGTATTTTGATGGAAATAAGAGTTTTGATCAGGTGTTTTAAAGCATTTGTCAGAGAAGAATTGAAAGATAATTATAGGTAGGGGAAATGGATTAAAACTGTAAACAAGTAAGAGAAGAAAGATTGAATATAATAAGATAATTACTACAACTCACCCAGCACGTGCCCAACCAGAAGGAAATGCTCGGGGAGTGTCACTAATGTCAATTTCTGCCCCTTCCTTCACCCCTGCTTAGTTAAGACTTTGTTTCAAGGGATAGAAAATACAACTTCATCTGCTTTACGCCCGCAGGGTTACGTATTAGCTCAGGCTGCAGCTGCAGAGTCCAGGGACGCCCTTCCATCTCCCAGCCCTTTCCTCAGGTTTTCCTCTCAGGCCAGCCTGGTCCACCTGAAGAGCAGCTCCCTCCAAATCCAGGGTTTCACTCTCAGGGCCCAAAGTCAAGCACTAAAGAGAACTTCCCTTTCCAAAAGTCTGAGTCACTGCCATAGAATTGGTTACTGCAGGCCAGAAATGGGCTATGTCATGTATTCACTTCTTGACCCTCTGCAAGGGCTTTAGTTTTTACTCGAAATGTAGGAAAACGAGGAGCCACTGCAGCCTTTCGAGGACAGAGGCTTGATCTGACTTTAGGTTTGCAAGAACCACGCTAACTATCGCAGGCAGGGGGAGACCTGGAAGTCTAGCTGGAAGGGCTCAGTGATAAAGCGAGTCATAACAGCATCCTCCGCCAGGTGAGGCAGTAGGAGCCATGAGGAGGGGCGAGATCCAGGAGGCCAGACCAGGCCCGGATAACTCCCGGCATGTGTTGTACACCAGAGGAGAGGGGTCCGGTCAGGATTTTAAGTCTGAGTAAGCGTCAGAATGGCTTGTCCTGAATTGGGATGGAGCAGGTCTACTAGAGAAAGCCGTCATGTCTGTGAGAGTCCGACGAAACACGGTGAACAGGATACACCAAGGGGCCTCAGTTCATGGAAACGGGTTTATAAAAACAGTGTTAAGGGACCAGCAGGTGGCGTGGTGGTTAAGGCACTGGACACTCCCACATGGTCAACCACGGTTCAACCCTCCCTCCTGGACCTGGTGGCTTGCTTTCTCACTTTCCCTCTGTCGCTTTCTCTCTGTGTCTCTCTCTGGTCAAATTAAAATGAATGAATGAATAAATAAAATTAAATAAATAATTCTTAAAAAAAAAAAACAGCGTTAACAAAAAGCCATGCCTGGAATTCAGTTTGTTTTTCATCAATAAACTCATACTTTAGCTCTGTTTTCCATGAATATAGAATAGTGTTTGCATTCACAAGAGAAGTTTGAGCCAGGTTGTAATAATGCGAGGTATAGATAGAAAAGAGATGGGACCAAGGATTGAGCCTGGAGCCCTCCAGTGACGTTTGGTGAGATAGAAAAGGAGGAATAACAAAGAAACATGAGAAAAGTTCCCGGTGATATGGAAGAAAACTCGAGTGTGTGGTATCCTGATGCCTAATGAGAAAGTACTTTAAGAAAAAGAAAGAGATCTGGGGACCAGCAGGTAGTGTAATGGTTACGTCGCTGGACTCCCACGTAGTTGACTGCAGTTCGAGTTCTGGACCCAGTTAGGTGCGTGCCCAAAATCCCAAGAGGAGAATGGAGGAGAAGGGATTGAGGCATGGCCATCCTGATTGCGGGGTGATTTCCCACTTTCTGTCTCTGTCTCTCTCTGTCTATCTGATGAATGTACACTCCGTATAGCAAAAATCTCTTGAAAAAGAAAAGGATCAATAGTCTCAGACTTGAGACAGGCCAAGACAGACACCACCACGCAGACCACCTCTGGGGTTACTGGCGCTTGGAGCAAGAGCACAACACAAGCTCTTCATGTGTCTAAGTTTATGAAAGTTATAAATCAGTTCAAAAGCTGTTAAATAAAAACATGCTTCCTTCTCCTGCATGGAGAACTATACCTTTCTGAGAACCTAGAAAGCCGTGTTCAAATTGAGACTTTTCAGGATTCCACGGTGAACTGAACAGCACAGGGAGAGTTGAGTGTCGTCACCACGGCTCCCTCCCACACTGTGGGGAGTTTGAATGCACGAGTGTGAACACCCACCTGTAGACGTGGCTTCCCTCTCCCTCCTGCATCAGGAAGTGCACAGTGACCAGGTACACGAGGACCTGGAGTCAAGTCCTCCTCTCTAGCCATGCTCTGGTGACTGGGCCCACAGAGTTTCCTATCTAACAGCTCTGAACCTGCCTCCAGGGCTGTGTGGGTCTCCTCCCAGTTCCTTCTTTCTTTTTGGAGAGAATTTTGCTACAGGGCACATGTGCTCACTGGAGAGACAGAGAGAGACAGAAAGCGAGAAATCACCTCCAGGGGGGATGGCCATGCTGCAATCCCTTCTCTGCTATTCTCGGGATTTTGGGCATGCATGCACATGCACCAGGCATGAGTTTCAAGACTCTGAGTCAGAGACTTGAACCACAGTCGGCCATGTGGGAGTCCAGTGATGTAACCATTGTACCATTTGCTGGTTCCATCCTCCCAGTTCTATCATCCCACAGGATGTCCCCAGTCACCAGAGTAGACAAAAAACAACTGCTTGCAGGCAGGCAGACAGAATGAAGACACACGGATTGGAATGTCCACATATATAGATGATGGGAATTAATACTATTTTTAAAAAAGGGAAAAAAGAGGAACTATAAAGCTAGACTGAAAATTAACTTCAGAATTCTATCCATCTTTAATAATAAAGTACAAGCTGGTAGAAACTGTCAGAACTGGGGCCAGCAGTGGCATGGTTGTTAATGTGCTGGACTCTCACATGGCTGACTGAGGTTCAAGTCCTGGACTTCAAGGCTTGCTTTCTCACTTTCCCTCCTCTCTCTGGTCAAAATTGAAAAAAAATATATAGTAAGTAAAATTAAATAAATAATTATTTTAAAAAATCCTGTCAGACCCAACTAAAAAAGTTTTGGAATCTATTCAAGAACTTATAATAACCTGGGACCAGCAGTTAGCGTTATGGCTATGTTGCTGGACTCCCATGTAGTTGACCGCGGTTCGAGTCCCGGACCTGGTGGCTTAAACTCACACCGGGTGCGTGTGCATGCGTGCCCAAGATCCCGAGAGGAGAATGGAGGAGAAGGGATTGCGGCATGGCCACCCTTCTGGGGGGTAATTTCTCGCTTTTTGTCTCTCTGTCTCTCTCAGTCTTTCTGGCGAGTGCACGTGCCCTATAGCAAAAACCTCTCCAAATAAAAAAAGAAATAAAAAAAGAACTTATAACAACCTGAGAATCACAAATGTTCTTTTTTTGGGGAGAGGTTTTTGCTACAGGGAGTGTGCTCTCGCCAGACAGACAGAGAGAGACAGAGAGACAGAAAGCGAGAAATCACCCCCCAGGGGGGATGGCCACGCCGCAATCCCTTCTCCTTCATTCTCCTCTTGGGATCTTGGGCATGCACGCACATGCACCCGACATGAGTTTAAGCCACCGGGTCCGGGACTCGAACCGCGGTTGGCTACGTGGGAGTCCAGCAACATAGCCATTACGCTAACTGCTGGCCCCCACAAATGTTCTTAAATGGCATCTAGAATGGTGAATTCTCTCTAGAAGGTTTTAAATGGATTTTTCTAAGATCTGTTAAAGGAACCCTATCCGTAACAGCTACAGTATTATGAAACGTATGTTTTAAATAATAAGACTTGTCCATCAAAATTACTCCTTAATCCATGGGCTGCAGAATGAATGCGTTAGCATTCATTAATGAATTCATTAATTTCATTAATTCATTAATTTCATTAATGAAAACATTAAACTACTGGGGCTGGTAGGTGGCATGGTGGCTAGGAATGCTGGACTCTGACGTGGCTGGCCACAGTTTGAGTCCTGGACCTGGGGGCTTGCTTTCTCACTTTCTCTCTCTCTCACTCTGTCCCTCTCTGGTAAAATAAAAATAAATACATAAAGTTAAATACAATAATTTAAAAGAACATTAAACTACTTGCACATGTCCATCAGAGCTCTTGGGTGACCATGCTCACTGTAGAAGAGCAGCACTATTTTGAGAGGAATCTTTTCTATTGAGCATAGGTCTGAATAGTGGGTTTAAAATATTCAGTAAACCATGGTAAACTTTCTTGTTTCGTGTATAGAACAAAAGTATAAAACATTGAGCATAATTCTTAAGGACTCTAGCATTTTCAGAATGGTAAATGAGCATAGGCTTCAACTTAAAGTCACCAGAAGCACTAGCCCCTAAAAGAGTTGATCTGTCTTTTGAAGCTTTGATGATAGGCATTGACTTCTCTCTAGCTATAAAATTCCTACACGGCATTTCATCCAATGAAAGACTTGCTCACTGGCTGGAAGTCTGGGAGAGAATTGTGGTCACGAGACTCTGTAGAGGGTTCTCAAAATTACAAGTGCATTAAAATCTGTTGTTTAGGGCAACTGCCTTCATCAGGCCCCTTAAGCTAGATCTCTGGATAACTTGTTGCAACTTCCTTTTTTTTTTTGGAGAGGTTTTTCCCTATAGGGTGTGTGCGCTCACCAGCCAGACACAGAGAGACAGAGAGACAGAAATCACCCCCCAGGGGGGATGGCCACGCTGCAATCCCTTCTCCTCCATTCTCCTCTCGGGATCTAGGGCACGCACGCACACGCCCTGGTGTGAGTTTAAGCCACTGGGTCCGGGACGCGAACCAAGGTCGACTACGTGGGAGTCCAGCAACATACCATTACGCTAACTGCTGGTCCCACTTGTTGCAACTTCTACATCAGGACTTGCTGCCCTGCCTTGTTCTTTATGATAGGAGATGGCTTCTTTCCTTATGAACCAAGCTCTGCAAACTTCAGACTTTGCTTTAGCGGCTTCCTCGTTTCTCTCAGCTTTCACAGAAGTGAAAGGTTAGGCCTTCCTCTATATTTGGCTTTGGCTTAAGGAAATGTTTTGGCTGATTTGATCTATCCAGACCACAAAACGTTCTCCACATCAGTAACAAGGCTGTTTTGCTTTCTTATTATGCATGTGTTCACTCAAGGAGCACTTCGCGTTTCCTTTGAGAACTTCTCCTGGATATCTGGCACAAGAGGCCTAGGTGTTGGCACCATCTAAGCGCTCAACATGCACTCCTCACAAAGCTTAGTCATCTCTAGCTTTTGATCTAGAGTAAGAAATGTGTGACTCTTCCTTCACTTTAATACTTAGAGGCCATTGTAGGGTTATTCATTGATCTACCTACTTTTGATGTTTTGCTGTCTCAGAAAATAGAGAAACCTGAGAAGAGGAAGGAAGTTTGGGAAGTGGCCAGGAAGCAGAAGAGTTAGAACACACGCAACATTTAGTAAGTTTGCCATTTTATGTAGGCATGGTTCATGGCGCTCCAAAATAACAATAGTAACATCAAAGACCACTGGTCACAGGGAACCAAACATATAATAAGAATGAAAACAAATTTAAATACTGTGAAAATTACTGAAATATGACACAGAGACATAAGTGAACACAGGCTATTGGAAAAAAACGGCTCAGACAGACCTGATGCAAGGCGGCCACAAACCTTTGACCTGTTCACAAATACATGTGAAGTGCAACGAAGCAAATCACAATAAAATGAGGTACGCCTGTATATTGTTGACACTAAGTTCCTACTAATTCACACCTTTTATAAAGTTAAGATGTTAATTGGAATCTCTAGTGTAATTGTTAAGAAGATAATTTAAAAATACACCCAAGAAATACACCAAACAAGAAATGAGAAGGAATTCAAAAGGTATCTTCAAAAAAATTAATCACAAAAGAGTGCATTAATGGCAAGATTGAGAAACGAATGTTTGAGGTTTGTTGAAAAGAAGTATTGTAATGAAAAAATGAAGTCCTTTCTTATCAGTAATTACTTTAAATATAAATGAATTAAATTCCTCAATTAAAATTCAGAAATCAGAACAACAAATATGAAAAGATATGATAGAACTATATACTGTTTGTAGGAGATTTAATTTAGATTCAGAGACACAAATAGGTTGAACATGAAAGGATGGAAAAATATATCCCAAGCAAATAATAATCAAAAAAAGCAGATTTCATTATACTAATATCAAAAAAAAATAGACTACAAGACAAACATTCTTACAAAAGACAACAAAATGATGTCATAGACCAATGAAAGGGTCAGTCCATCAGGAAAATATAACATTTGTAAACATATTCAGACATAAATTATCCCCTCAAAATATATGAAAGAAAAAAGTGACAGATTTGAAGAGAAAAATGGTTCCACAGTAACAGTTGGAGAATTCAGTTCCCCACTGGCAATAGTGAGTAGAACTAGACAGAAGATCCATAAGGAAATAGAGGACGTGAACAACACTACAGCCAACTGAGCCTAGGAGACATACAGAGAGCACTTGACCTTGTAGAAGTAGAATACACACACTTTTGAAGTTCCTTTTTCTTTCTTTCTCTTTTCCTTTTTGCTTTTTTCCCTTCTCTCTCTCTCTCTCTCTCTCTCTCTCTCTCTCTCTGTGTGTGTGTGTGTGTGTGTGTGTCTTTCTCTCTTTCTTTCATGAATGATAAACCCATAACCTACCAAAATCTAAAGGATTCAATGAAAACAATGATCAAGGGAAATTCATAGCTATAAATGTCAACATCAAAAAAATCCCAAATCAATAACCTAACTTTACTTATTAAGTACTTAGAAAAACAACATCTAATGAAACCCAAAGCTAGGGGGAAAAAAGAGAGAGAGAGAACCTAATTTTAAAAAGAGTGAAGTGAAATGAAATCGGGAATAGGAAAAATATATAATCAATAAATCAAAAGTGGGTTCTTTAAAAAGACTGAAAAACTTGACAAAACTTTAGCTAGATTGACAAGAGAGAGAAAGAGAGAGAGAGAGAGAGAGAGAAGGCTCAGATTACTAAAGCCACAAAATGAGGACATACTTTAGTAACTTCAGAGAAACACAGAGAATGGTTTCAACAATTACATAGCAATAAATTGAGTAACCTAAATAAAATCTATGAATTTCTAGAAGTACATAAACTACTAAAACTCAAGAATAAATAGAAAATCTGAATAGATCTTTAGAAAGTAAAGTTATTAAATAAGTAAACCTCCCTCCACCCCACCACTACCAAAAAAATATATATAATAATAATAATAATCCCAGCGACTTCACTGGTGAATTCTACCAAATAATTTAAGAAGAGCTAGCACCATATTCTCCTCAAACTCCTCAAATAAAAAGAAAATGAAGAGGTGCATTCTAACTTATCCTATGAGACTCATAGCAAAGTCAAACAAAGACATCACAAGGAAAGAACACTCTCTATCAATATCCTTATGAATGCACATGCAAAATGCTCAAAATACTATCAAAACCAAATCTAGCACATATGAAGAGTATTATACTCATGACCAAGTGGGATTTATCCCAGGAATGCAAGGGTGGTTCAATGTATAAACAATCCATTGATTATATTGATATGACATTAATAGAATAGAAAAATAGCTACATAATCATCTCAATTGATGCAGATAAAGCATTTGACAAAAATCAAATACCATTTTTGTGACAAAAACACTCCACCAACTAAGAATAGAAGGGAACTTCCTCCCCATAGTGAAGGGCATTACAATGAGAAAGTTACTAGTTGTATATCACTGAGTGCCATGAAATTTTACACTTTAAAATGGCTAATTCTATGCTGTATAAATTTTATATGAATTAATTTTAAAAACAGAAGGATGATAAAGAGGTACAGAAGGGAGGGGAACCAGCAGTTAGCGTAATGACTATGTCGCTGGACTCCCACGTAGTCGACCGCGGTTCGCGTCTCGGACCTGGTGGCTTACAACTCACGCCGGGCGCGTGTGCGTGCGTGCCCAAGATCCCGAGAGGAGAATGGAGGAGAAGGGATTGTGGCATGACCATCCCCCCTGGGGGGTGATTTCTCGCTTTCTGTCTCTATGTCTCTCTCTGTCTGTCTGGCGAGCGCGCGCCCTATAGCAAAAACCTCTCCAAAAAAAAAAAAAAAAAAGAGGTACAGAAGGGAGCAGCCACAGTCACGCTAAACAAGATTGATGGTTTTCCTGCTCTTTCTGGGTTTAAGTTCTCACTTGGTAGAACACACAGGGAGCAAAGATACTCAGATGTGTTGAAGATTTACTAAGTACGGGAACCAGCTGTTAGCGTAATGGCTATGTCGCTGGACTCCCACGTAGTCGACCGCGGTTCGCGTCTCGGATCCGGTGGCTTACAACTCACGCCGGGCGCGTGTGCGTGCGTGCCCAAGATCCCGAGAGGAGAATGGAGGAGAAGGGATTGCGGCGTGACCATCCCCCCTGGGGGGTGATTTCTCGCTTTCTGTCTCTATGTCTCTCTCTGTCTGTCTGGCGAGCGCACGCGCCCTATAGAGAAAAACCTCTCAAAAAAAAAAAAAAAAAAAAAAGATTTACTAAGTACCAGGCACCATTCTAAGTACTCTGAGTACAAAGTCATGAAACTCACAGAACTGTCCAATGAAATAGGTTATCTTTTCTTTTTCTATTGTAATAGAGATATTAGGAAAGGAAATTGAGGCAAAAACAACCTGATCCAAATTAAGTTATCATTAAGTAGCAGAGCCAGGATTTTAAGCCAAAGAGTCTAACTTTAAAGATTTTGTTCATAACTATAATAATATCTAATGTAGCAGCTTGGGGAGGGGGTTGTTAAAGCAGAGTATAGAGAGAACACTATTACATTTTGATTGCTATAAGTAAATTTGGCAGCTACATGTGAAGACTCATAGAAGTACTCAGTAAGTAGAAGGGTTTTAAGAGAACATGGAGTTGTCAGTTGGGCTTGCATCCACTTCAGAAAATAGACCTAGCAGCAAATAGAGACCAAAATCTGGTTGAAATTCATCATTAACCATACAATCACAAGTTATTTTTAAATTTCTTGCTGTAATAACAGACTTAAGTAAAATAAGTATGAGAAATAAATTTGAAAATTATCAGGTCTAACTATAGCCTTCTTTAGTTAAGGAAAAGATTTCAGAGAGCTAAATAACTTGCTACTTTGTGCCAGAGTATAAGCTCCAACTCCCTAAATCTTTTATATATATATATATATATATATATAGTTCACACTTAATCACTTACATCTTTATAGTGTACAACATGTTTTTTTCTCAGCACAAATAGAGTGCATATCAGTCAAGACAAAGGCTTTACCATGTACATTAACACTAGCAAATAACTTTTCATTTTTGTTAATTAAATGTATTGTTTGTTTGTTTTTGCCCTGTTCCCCTCCTCCATTACTCATCCCATACCTCACGCCTTTCTATCGCTGGTATCTGCAGTTGCCCTCCCTGCTACTATACCTTCCAATCTTTCAGTGTCTGCTATAGAGCACAGACATTCAGTCTATGTTGAGTGGGGACATACAAAGCCTGTCTTTGATCCTCTGGCTTGCTTTGCTTAGCATTAAGTCTTCCGTATTTGTCCACATGGTATCAAATATCAGAGTCTCATTGTTTAATTATGGCTGAATAGTATTCCATAGAGTACATATGCCACATTTTTTCAATCCACTCATCTCTTCTTAGAAATTTGGGGTGATTCCAGGTCTTAGCAATGGTAAATGCTGCTGCAATAAAAATGGATGTGCAAGTGTTTTTCTGACTGAGGATTTCCCGAACTTCTGGGTAGATATCTAAAAGCAGAATTACTAGGTCATATGGCAGTTCTATTTGTAGGTTTCTTAGGACCCTCCATGTTGCTCTCCACAGTGCCAATCCTCTAAATCTTAACTTGTCAGTTTTTATAGTATGATACATTTTACCCATGGCTACCCAGATTCACCTAGCAGATTTTAGAGATTTGGTATGCAAATTTAAAATGCATTTTATATGAATACTTTGGTTGAACTTTTCTATACGATATATATACGTGTGTGTGTGTGTGTGTGTGTGTGTGTGTGTATCACATAAATATGTATATTTAAAACAGTTATATTCATATTTCATTGAGGCTATATAATTAAATATAAATAGATCATGGTACATCTTTTTACATTTCAGCTTTTACATCTCAACACAATATTGCAATATTTGGATTTCAAGTGCTGCAAAAAGAAAGTATTATATCTAAACATTTCCACTAAATATAAAAAGAGACGGTGGTGAGGAAACAGAAACAAGAGCTGAGAAATCCTATAGCATCCTGGAAACACCAAGTGAACGCAAGCACATTTTTGGCACTATGAAGTTTTGTTAAACCCCAAACAGGTGTTGCTAAGTATTTTTCTATTTATTTTATATGCACGTGTTAGAAGGAAAATGTCACCCATATGTGTTTAATTCAGTTTTACTGAAGCTGAGAATAATATAATTGTTGAGGAGTTATTTAATGTCCGGTAACTTTTCTGAGTTTACAAAGCCTTCACCCCCCCCTCTGGATGAGCAAGTGGTGTTTGCCAGCACAGAACAGAACTTGAACGGGGGGCAGATTGAGTTTGGTTCTAAACTTAGAGCACACAAAGTTGAGTAGCTGCCAGCTCTGCTAAGAGATGTTTTCTCCAAGCTTCCTAAACTGCATGAGAATTTCAAAGGAAAAACTGGAAAGCCTTTCATCACGCGTTTTCTCTTACCATTCAATACTTCCTTAATTGAAAACCACCTATTGTATATAAGATTATGAAATATTTCATCAGGACCTGGTCTCAGTATATTTCACTTCAGTATATTTTCAAAATAAAAAATAGTTACTTGCAATATATTTCAGCCTATGTAGTTTCCTTTATTTAGATAGAGAATTGATTATTCCCAACCAATACAGTCTTGAAATTAATCGATCTTTAATCATCAAAGGAGAAGCAGGACACGAATAAGGAAATATTTATATTAAAAGACAGGATATAATTAATAAGTCTTGTGATTTCTGATCATACCGAAGAGTCTCAGATGATTCACTGGAGTCCTGAGGGGGATGGGAAAGTATTAGCGAAGTCGGCAGATTGATGGGGACATATGGAAGCATGGAGAGATGCCTGAGAGTGGGAGAAGGGAAAGAAAGGACACTCAAAACAAGGGGCCATGTCGCTCGGTTCACTCCCTGCCAACAAGCTGAAAAACATGTCATGGGGAATGTACCATTTAAATGGGATGACATTTAAATAATTCCTTTTGTTCATGTTTTTGAGATTTCTCTATAATTTATAAGGCAGCCTGAGTTATTGAGCATATTCCTATTCCTTTCAACAACTTTTTTACCTCATTTCAAATCCTCATTTTTTTGAATCGCAGCTCAACGATGCTAAGAAATACCAAGATGTGCAAAGAGGAAGAAAGAGTTAATATTGTCAAGAACACATCCTTTAATTATAGGTGGAAAAGCTGGTATTGGGGATCATGCTGAGAGGTGGGATTTTATTTCTAGATTTCATTTATCAGTGATCATTTCAACTGATTAAGGATCAGATCTTTATGTTCATTTCTGCAATGCCAAGCATTTGTGACTTTCACACTTCAAGGTTTTTTTTTTTTTTCTTTCAGGATAAAACCCAATATGTCTGAAAATAATGTTTCTATAGTTTTACTTTAGTCTTGGTTTTATTATGGATGTACCAATATCTTGACACTTCTAAACAACATCTTAATTCAGGAATTTAAAAACACTACCTAGCTTGTAATTTCTCAAAAGGGGAAGTTATAAAATCAGCTTTGATTTCCTGTCTTTTGATTGCACGTGGACTTGGAGCGTTTCCCCATCCGCCCGAGCTAGCCAGCACTGTGTGGATGGTCACTCTTGCAAACATACGATAGCATGTCTCAGACATTGAACTACGACTTCCTGTATTGGTGTGGAAGGCATACTGGATAAATATAAATAATGTAAGCTATCATGTGTTTAAAGGTAGATAAAATTTAGCTCATTGCATAATTTTTTTTTTAAGAAATCAGATAAAACCAAGAAACACGTCATTTGTGTCCAGCAGTCCTAGGCAGCACAGTTAGGCAGGCGGCCACCAGGCCGAATGTTTCATCAATTTGTGACATTAGGCAGATATATATTCCATTTGTCTGCATCTTTCATCTATAACATTAGGTATCAGGGACTAGAAGGTGGTACTGTGATATTGCAGCGCTATGTGAGGACCGCCCAGATGGGAGAGCGCTGGGTTCAGGTCTGAAGACCTCTGCATATGCACTGGGCACTGTGCCCATGGTCTGGGACTGACTGAGGCTGAGGCTGGGGGTGGACTGCACTGTGGAAACCCTAATGGGAATGTGTGTGTGTGTGTGTGTGTGTGTGTGTGTGTGTGTCTGTTTTGTCTTTACTTATGGAAGAAATAAATAATCTTTAAAAATTCAGGCAATCAATAAGGTCTATTATCTGTTGACGAGGATGTGTGTAACTGGGCTGGACTGAGGTGTATATCATGCTGGATAAAGTCTCTTCACAACCTAAATGATGTAAAGCGATGTAATGTATTAATAATAATAATAAATAAAAAAAATTAGGCAGTCATATTACAACTTCAATCTACAAACATAGAATTGTTTTACGAATTAAACGAGGGGATCAGAAGATGGTGTAATGGACCGTGGTTGAGTCCTGACCGGGTGCTTAAAGCTCATGCCAGGCGCATATGTGAGCATGCCCAAGAGCCCAAGAGGAGAATGAGGAGAAGGGATTATGGGGGAACCAGCAGTTAGCGTAATGGCTATGTCACTGGACTCCCACATAGTCGACCGCGGTTCACGTCCTGGACCCAGTGACTTAAACTCACGTCGGGCGCGTGTGCGTGCGTGCCCAAGATCCCGAGAGGAGAATGGAGGAGAAGGGATTGGGGCGTGGCCATCCCCCCTGGGGGGTGATTTCTCACTTTCTGTCTCTATGTCTCTGTCTGTCTGGCGAGCGCATGCGCCCTATAGCGAAAACCTCTCCAAAAAAAAAAAAGAAAGAAAGAAAGAAAGAAAGAAAGAAAGAAAGAAAGAAGAGAAAAAAAAAGAGAGAGAAGGGATTACGGTGTGGCCATCCCCCCTGGGGGGGGGGTGATTACTCACATTCCGTCTCTCTCTAGGGCAACCACCCTATAGCAAAAATCTTTAAAAAAAAAAAAAGAATTAAATGAGTTAATATTAATACTTAGAACAATGCCTGATACAAATACTACAAGTCCCATTTTTTAATTGTCAGAGAGCATGTACATTCACGAGAGAGAGACAGAGAGACAGAGAGAAAGAAGAAGATAAAAAAGCACCCCCAAATGGGGTATGGTCATTCTATGTTTTTATCCTTCTATTTTGGGGGGGCCATGCACACATATGTGCCCAGCATGTTTTTAAGCCAACACGCTCAGGACACACAGTGTGCTCGGCCATGTGGGATCCAGTTCCCCTAACCACGAGGCAACTAATGGGGATGGACCCAGAGCCCATTCCTGTTAGACATTATGACATAACAAGTTTTCTCTACGAAATTCTGAAAACATACTTCTCAGTGCCCTTCCCGATGTGCTGCTGGGGACATGGCATTTCTTAGCACGGCGACTGAGACGTTAGTTATTCTAACGTGAATATCTGGTGGAGTTTTCCAGATGACGGTGTCTAGAACTTGGAGCCTGCAGAGTCATCTCACCCTCGGTGTCAGTTCCCGAGGTGCACATCCTCCAACCTCAGTCACGGGGACTTCCTGCTGGACCCCCCTTAAGTACAAGCCCTAGCTGTTACTGAAGAGCGGTGTTCAAATCTCCCATGATGACTGGATTTGCCTGCTTCACTCATGTGCTCTGCCAATTTTTCTTTCATATATTTAAAGAGGGTCGACATTCAGAATTTTTGCTTCCCCAGAAAGGGTGAATTAGCCCATTTGGGTGACTTAAAGGTATCTTCCCAGCTGTTTCCTTTCGGCCTTTTACGTATCTCTATTTCACGCCCAGCCTGTTAATTAATAACAAAACAATTATATGAGATCGGTTACTAGCCTGGGCTCTGTTTGTATTATTCACATAAAAGAGGGCTCTATGCATCATAGTTCTAAGTAGGCAATTATTTTTCTGGATAGTTAAGTTGGCTAAGCGTTGGGTCTTTATCATAATATTGGAACTGGCTTTATCACACTGTGATGAACAATGCCCTTTCATTCGTGCCTTCAGCAGATATTAAGCATATTCAATACTAGGCCTCAGTGTGATGAGACACAAATAAGGAATTCCCCTGGCCCTCAGTCTAGCTGCAAACTGGGAATGCAGAAGAATTCACGTGTTTCTGCCCCCTGGCATTATATCATTATTCACTGTAATTACTGTGGTGGAGATAATCTTCGTGTGCATATAGTTTCTCTGATAACCTCAGGACTTCCAATAACAATCATGATACAGTGTCATCAAAGTAAGGCCAGTCCTCCCATCCAGCCATGGGAGCAGGATGCTGCATGGCTAACCGTGGTTCGAACCCCCTGCGAACTTGAAAAATATACCAGGTGTGTGCTCGTGCATGCAGGCCCCAAAGCCTGACAGGATGAAGAAACTGAGGAAGAGGGACTGTAGCCTGACTGTACCTCATGGGGAGGTGCTTTCTCCCTGTCTCTCTCTGGCGATTAAAAAAAATAAATAGTAAAGCCAGTCCTGATTTCAGAACTTGAACCATGTCTCTGAAAAGATTGCTTCATGAAGTAAAGAAAGATAGGAATTTCTGGGGGAAGCCTCACGGCTGAGAACAGTGGAGGCTCTGACACTTTTCTCTACGATCCCCACAACTTGAAAGCCGGCTGACAACAAACAGCACGTAGCCCCTCCATCTTGGTTTCACAATTCTGGGCACAGAAAAGACACTGCAATGAAGAAATCGAAGAAGATGGGGGTGAAGCAGTGGAACACAATGTTTCGAGAGGCCAGTCCCACATTGGAAGGCTGCCAGTTCAAGTCCACAGACCTCCTCGAATAAGCCAGGCACATGGGGCCTGTGATTCACGGTTGGCTGAGGCTGGGGTGGATCGCAACACGAAGACCCTGTCTGCCTGTCTCGTCTCTATCTCGGACATGGAAGAAGCACATGAATAAACTTGCAGAGAGAAGAAGATTGCACGTGGCCAGCTCTGGCAGGAAAGACACTCTGGTTCTTGGGTAAGCTGGGGACAAGCCTGAAGCCTGACATGCCTTTCTCTGCATTTCACAACCTTTGAGACCTCCCCTGCCTTGGCCCGCCTGCCTGCAGGTGAGTGAGCACAACGCATACACACCTGCAGGACGAGACCCGGAAATCCAGTTTTGTGTAGACACACTTCAGACTCTATTTGAAAGAAATGTGATTTCTGTGGAGAAAATTAAGGCATGTTAAGTGTCCCGTTAACCATTACGACCGAAGCTACTGACACCAACACGTATTTTTCACTAGACTGAGAGGCATCCGCAGACACAGATGGCTGCTAAGTGAGTTTCTTTCTTTCTCAGGATGTTGGTGGCTGCAGTGGCGGTGAGGGTGACTGTTGGAAAAGTGTGAGCAGCTAATGTCACCCCCATCCATGGGGACTGCAGTGGTAGGCATCTTCGGATGTATTGCACTCCCTTAGAAAGTTCCTGTGGACATTTTTCACATATACATACAAAGTCACAAGGACAGGAAAACACGCAAACTGGTAAAACCCCGTATTTACAAATGCTGCATGACGTGCCTGGCTCTGACTTCCTGTAATGGCATGCTGTCATATTATTGTGCAGACGGAGATTCTGAGTCTCATGGAAGCTCAGGGACTCGCTCTGGCTACAGCAAGAACCTGGGTTCTCTGGCGAGTCGTCCACTCCATTCTGGTAAGCCAGTCCAACACGAAGGGTGCACTTTAAATTTTCTTCAGCCGAGAATTGTTTTAAGAGTCCGGAGTCTATGCTAAACAGAAGTGAAAGAAATGAATGGTGTTCCTGACTAAAGCACTTTCTGAAAAAAAAAATTATATGACTGAAAGTGTTCTACACGCAGCGTAAGTATTGTCTTTCTTCATGGCAAATGACTCTTTTTATTTACATATATTTATGTATTTCTTCCCTGAGAGAAAGAGAGAAAGACACAGACACCTTCAACAGGGTGTCCGCACCACAGTTCACCGCCTGCCTCAGCCAGCTGGGGCCAGGGACGGTGCAAGCCCAGCATGCTCAGGTGTCTGTGGGATGCAAACCCAGGACCTTCCCACGTGGCCTCGCCGTCACAGAGCCTCACACCACCCTGCGGCTGGCCAGCAAACGATTCTTTCATAGGCAGAACTAGATGCTTTAGAAATTCCTTACATTGTTTATTCTTATAACACATCAATCTAGACAACAGATCGCCAATAATTAATACTTGTTAAGTGCCAAGTCCAATTTTAAGTATATCTCATGGATTATCTCATTAGACATCACAACAGTCTTTGAAGGAATTACCGTCATGGGTCACACTTGACAGACGAGGTAAATAAGACCCAGTGAAGGTACACACCTGTCCAGAATCATTCTGTTACCAAGAGGTTGAGGGGGGCCTTGAACCTGGGGACCCTGCCTCCAGAATCTCAATTACAATCAGTTCTTCTCCTAGGACAGTAGCTTCTAGTCACCTCGTCTTGCTGCCTCGCAGGTTCCTCTCTTCCCCCACTTTCTCTGAGTGGACCCCTCTCTGGCCGGAGTCACTGTAATATTCTCCCGACAGGGTCCCTTTTTATTTTTGGAGAGGTTTTTGCTGTAGGGCGCGTGCGCTCGCCAGACAGACAGAGAGAGACTTAGAGACAGAAAGTGAGAAATCACCCCCCAGGGGGGATGGCCACACTGCAATCCCTTCTCCTCCATTCTCCTCTCGGGATCTTGGGCACGCACGCACACGCGCCCGGCGTGAGTTTTAAGCCACCGGGTCTGGGACGCAAACCGCGGTTGACTACGTGGGAGTCCAGCAACACAGCCATTATGCTAACTGCTAGTTCCCAGGTTCCCTATTTCAGTGTTGCTCCTCACAGAAATACTACCCCCAACACCCAGCAGAGCAATTTTTTAAATTTTTTTTAGGTTTTTGCCATAGCACGCATGTGCTTGCAGAGAGAGGCAGTGAGAGGAAAGGTGACAAATCGCCCCCCAGGGAGATGGCTATGCCTCAATCCCTTCTCCTCCACTCTCCTGCAGGAATTTTGGGCATGCATACACAAGCACCCAGCATGATTTCCAAGCCACCAGGTCTGGGACTTGAACCACAGTCAGGCATGTGGGAGTCTGGCATCTTAACCACCAAGTCACCTGCTGGCCCTGGAGTGATCTTTTTTTGGTAGAGATTTTTTTTTTCTATAGGGCATGTGCATTCACTGGAGAGACAGAGAAACAAAAATTGAGAAATCACTCCCTGGGGGATGGCCACACTGCAATC
The DNA here is from genome assembly GCA_026018925.1 of Tupaia tana. Lineage (NCBI taxonomy): Eukaryota > Metazoa > Chordata > Mammalia > Scandentia > Tupaiidae > Tupaia > Tupaia tana. The sequence continues at coordinate 6,287,528 of JAKSZU010000008.1, forward strand.
CCTTCTCCTCCATCCTCCTCTCAGGATTTTGGGCATGCATATGTACATGCCCAGAGTGAGTTTCAAGCCTCTGGGTCTGGGACTCAAATGGCTGGCCATCTGGGAGTCTGGCAAAATAACCATTATGCCATCGGCTGGTCCCCAGAGCAACCATTTAAAACATAAACACGATCTTGTTTCCCTGCTCTCCTCAGAAGTCATCAGTGGCTTCTCATGGTCTTCAAATGACACTTGCAGGCTCCTGTGGGCCCAGAAGGCCTGACAAGATCTGGCCCCCATCTCTATGACTCCTGTTCCTGTTCTAACCCCTCCCCAAGCTTCCTGCTAGTCCTTAAATAAGCCTTTGCACTTGCCACTTCCCCTGCCTGGAATATCTGTCCAGTAAGATTCTCAGGAATTGACCCTCTTCCTGTGCATGACTGCTTAGATCAGCTCCTCACGGAGACCTTTGCCATGTGCTCGAGGCACTGTGAAGTCTACCCTCAGCCAGCTTCACCACTCTTTCCTTATCCTGTTCTTTCCACCATTAAATTTGATATTATCTGATATCTTAGTCCACGATTGTGTTACTAACAAAAATACCATGACTATGTGATTAATAAAAATGTCGAGGTTTGGGACTAGCAGTTATCATAATGGCTATGTTGCTGGACTCCCACGTAGTCGACCACAGTTTGAGTCCTGTACCCAGTGGCTTAAACTCACACCGGGCATGTGTGCATGTGTGCCCAAGATCCCAAGAGAAAAATGGAGAAGGGATCACGGTGTGGCCATCCCCTCTGGGGGGTGATTTCTTGCTTTCTATCTCTCTTTCTCTCTCTGTCTTTCTGGTGAGTGTGCGTGCCCTATAGCAAAAACCTCTCCAAAAAAAAAAGAAAAAAAATGTAGAGGTTTATTTGACTCACAATTCTGGTTGCTATAAAGTTCAGAAACAGAAGCTGGGGGACCAGCAGTTAGTGTAATGGCTATGTCGCTGGACTCCCACGTAGTCAACCGCGGTTTGCGTCCCAGACCCGGTGGCTTAAAACTCACGCCAGGCGCGTGTGCGTGTGTGCCCAAGATCCCGAGAGGAGAATGGAGGAGAAGGGATTGCGGCATGGCCATCCCCCTGGGGGGGTGATTTCTCGCTTTCTGTCTCTCTGTCTCTCTCTGTCTGTCTGGTGAGTGCACACACCCTATGGCAAAAACCTCTCCAAAAAATAAAAAGAAACAGGAGCTGGCATCAGGCTGGCCTACAGCACACACAGCTGACAGAAGCAGAACAGATGACAAGTGTGTGCAGAGAGAGACCTGGGAGCAGTTATCATCCTTTCATAGCAAGCCACTCTCATGAGAGGTTTTTGCTATAGGGCACGTGCGCTCGCAAGACAGACAGAGAGACAGAGAGACAGAAAGCGAGAAATCACCCCCCGGGGGGGATGGCCACGCCACAATCCCTTCTCCTCCATTCTCCTCTCGGGATCTTGGGCATGCACGCACACACGCACAGCGTGAGTTTAAGCCACCTGGTCCAGGACGCGAACCGCGGCCGACTACGTGGGAGTCCAGCGACATAGCCATTACACTAACTACTGGTCCCAACGAGAACCAAACTCTTATAACAAGAGCTGGAACCCACTGTATCTCACAAGACAGCATTAACCCATTAGTGATAACAATGCCCACATGACCCATCAACACCCACCGCCAACTTGGAGATCTCACACCTCCCAGTGCCAATACACTGGAGACCAGATTCCTAAACACAGGGTATAAACCATCATCCAGACCATAGCATCATCTTATTGTTTGTATTTATTTGTTGGTTAAATCATGTTACAACTGAAAAGGAAACCCCTTGAGTTCTATACGACATGCCCTAGACCCACAAAAGTGCCTGGAAAGTAGCAGGCTACAATAATTATGGGCTAAATAAACTAGTTAGAAAGTAGAAATATCCTTAGGTTGGATATTAAGAAATTGTTATCACTACCAAATTAAAGGGTATAAATATATAAAGGTCAATGATACGTGTTACAATTTTCTTTCCAGGAAACATGTGTGGTAAACATAACATAAAAACTTAATTGCCAAAACATTCATGAATTGAACCAAGGAGACTACCCTAAAAGAGGGCAACAACCTACAACCCACAGAGCAGTTAGTGTTGGGCCTCGTCTCCTGGATTCTATTTCTCAGCATGACGAATGGCTGAGATAAATTAACAAGTTAAACTGGAAGCCTTAGGGAATGGAGGAAATGCACGTTCAAATATGGTGCTTTGGGACCAGCAGATGGCGTAGCAGTTACATCACTGGACTCCTACATGACCCACCATATTTCAAGTCCCGGACCCAGTGGCTTCAAATTCATGCCAGGCACATGTGCATGTGTGCCTAAGATCCCAGCAGGAGAATGGAGGAGAAGGAGCCGCAGTATGGCCATCCCCTCTGGGGGGGGGGGGGGGGGGGTAATTTTTTTGACTTCTGTATCTCTGTCTCTCTCTGGCAAGCGCACATGCCCTAGAGCAAAAATCTCTCTAATAGTAATAATAATATGGTGCTTAGTCTTTCAGCCAATGATATCTTCCATTTCTTAGTCAATGATTCTAAACTCAACTGAAAACTCTGGCATGGAGGAAGGGAGCACATGACTGGCATGTTTTCTTGACATTGGAGATATTTTGACTGACTTTGTAAAAATTAGTAGCCTCGTTAAAGCTGACTGACAAGATATCTGTGCTTGTGTTCTTGGAGAATTATAACATCACTTTTACTTGGAACATTAATGTTAAAATAGGGTCTTCTATGCTTCTTTACCTTACAAGGCCTTGGATTTCTCAGAGGCATAGCATTGGTTTTCTTAGAATTAATTCTAATGCCAATCTCTGGTGGGAAATATGCTAGCAAGTGTTATATGGAATTCCTCTCTCAGTGCACACTTAGTTTTTCTTTTCCCATTAAGCATCCCCAACACCCAAAAATAGAAAGGGAAAAAAAAAAAAAAAAAAAACTATTTATCATCAGAAAAACCAGTGTCAGAAAAACTGCTGTTCAATTTCTAAAAGATGGAAAATAGTCTTAAATGTTTTGACAGAGAACAAAATTCACAAACAAATGGAGAATTCGTGAATAACAACAAAATTTGGAGAAATGTTACAACCCAAAAATGTTCACCAGCTGCTTAGAAATCAAAATTCTGGTCTTTCTTCTGGATCATTTAGTTCTACCACACAATGATTGTAAGAATCAATAGCAAATTGGGACCTTGAAAGAAATAGTAGCTAGGGTAGGCTAAAGTTACCGTAGCAAAGACCCCAAGTGTCTTGTATTCAAATACAGCAGACACTTGGGTTTTGCTTATGTGTCAAGCCCAAGAAGGGCTGCGGTCAGTGGGGAACTCACTGCCAAGTGGTGATTCAGGGCTCCAGCCCCTTTCATGCTGTGGTCCCAACCGTCCCGCTGAGCCTGGAGCCTCATCACCTTCCATGGGCATAAAAGGACCTAGAGGGGTCACTCCTACTCTCAGGACGCAGCCTGGGCACCCACTTATCTTCCTCTTACAGTCCCTCCCACTACTGAAAAAAGTCCCTTGACCATACCCAAGGGCAAGTAAATGCAAGCTAGTGACCGCTATTCACTAAGGGAAACACAGATTCTAGTCATCAGAAGCCATCTTTGCCAAAGATATCAAAAGATATGCACTATTTAATAATTCCCATCAGAATCTGAATGAAAATTATATTTCTGTGACATGGCAGAGACAGCTTATTATCTGCCAAATTAATTCTCCCACTTCTTTCTTTTTCTGAAGTTAATTTATGTATTTCTTCAATGAGTGAGAGAAAAGAAAGAGAGAGGAGAAAAAACAGCATCCCCCACAGGGTATTGACACCACAGTCCAGTCCTAGCTGGTCCTGGATCATGGGACAGGTATGTCCGGCTTGCTCAGGGAGGTCTCAGGATGCAAACTCAGAACCTTCCCATGTGGCCAGCCTTGCAGAGTACCACGTTTTAATGTCATGCCATTGTTTGGTCCCAATCCTCCCTCTCTTTCCATCGTATTAGGATCCCTAAATTTTAACCAGACACATGGTCTCCCAGACTAAAGACCCATTTCCCAGTCTCCCTTGTAATTAGTTATAACCCATCACTAGTTCTGGCTGAAGGCAAGAACATGGAAGTGGAAGGTACTATTTCTGAGCCATGCCCTTCAAAGAAGGGGGAATACTGGCTCCTCACTTCCTGTCCTTCCTGCTGACTAGAACATCGATGACGTGGGGAGCCATCTGGGACTGTTGGTGGGGGCCAAGCCCTTGGAAAACGTGAGCAAAGAGATTCAGGGGGCCCAGATCCTGACAAAACACCAGCCTCCTTATGCCCAGACAGTTAAATGAGAGAGAAATACACTTTTATCTTGTTTAAGCCACTGTTTTTTATAAATCTTCATTACAGATGCCAAACCTATAACTAATACATATGGCAAACAATATGGAATTCTGCTTATCCCCGACTCAACATTTAAAATGTCACAAAAAGGGAAGGGGAAAGGAAGGAACTTGGCCAGAGATAGAAAATATAAATGTATTGATTCTAGTTATACAACATGAATCGAACTAGATATTAATGGTCTTTTTCATTAAATGTGTGACTATCGTAGGCGAGATAATAATAAAAATAATCACCTTCTCTACTCAAGGGCTAAATTTATCCTTATGATATTCATGAAAACTTCTCCCTGGTTTATTTAGACAATTGCCTGAGAATGCTCTGGAGCATTTCCCCGTGTCTCCCTAAAATATTATGTGGCGGTGTTTGCTAAAAGAAGAATATTTGTCTAGTTGGACCCATGCAATTTCAGATATCATTTACAGTGTGTCACATCCACCCTTCCCAAGCAGACAACAAGGGCATGACTCGAACCCCGGCTCTATGTGACCTACAGCAGAAGTCACTCTCCCAACCGCAGCAGGGCACGATTCGACTTTTCTTGAACTTGGGATTGCTGTGGGAAGTGACGAGGACCGTTGCTATCTGGTTGGGGCAAGGCATTTAGTAACAGCTAAGGGGACTCTGAGTGACGACTAAGACCATGTAAAATGAAGGGCCACGCAGGCTAAGCTAGGAACTTACCTCAGATCTTTAGTATGGATATTTATCAAGTGTGCATGTGAGCACATGTGCACACACTTTAGTCCGTCCATCCTTCCTTCCTTCCTTCCTTCTTTCTTTTACTATCTTTCTTTCTTTTTTAGGAGAGATTTTTGCTATAGGGTGCATGTGCTCATCAGAGAGACAGACAGACAGAAAGTGAGAAATCACCCCCAAGGGGGTTGACCACATTGTAATTATTTTTCCTTCATTCTCCTCTTGGAAGTTTGGGCATGCATGCACATGCGTCTGGTGTGAATTTTAAGCTGCTAGACTTGGTACTCGAACCATAGTCAACTATGTGAGTGTCCAACAATGTAACCATTATGCCATCTGCTGGTCCCAACACACTTTGTTTCAACACCTAAGAACTCGGTCTGCTTAGAGGGGGAAACCAACATCACCACTGTCCCAGGCCTATGACTTACTCAGTGGCATGCTTCCCGTGGTCTTGGAGCCACACCCACACGCGTTTTGGCTTTTCTGAATCTTCCTTAGACAAAGCTGTAGTAGAGGCACATGGATTATGAAGTTAAAATTCAGCAAATTAAAATAATTGTACTCTTAGGAGCAACCAGACCTCCTCATGATGGCCTCCATGTCTGAGGAGGACAGCTCGTCTCCAACCCCTGCCTGTACAGGGATAACCATCTTGGTATCGTCAACCTCTTGCTCCTAGAGGCTCTAACCCATCCTCTGCTCCTCCCTTCTGGGATTGCCAAGAGACTGCTGGCGATCAGAACCCCAGCTTTCTGTCCACACAGGTCCCCAACCAATTTCATTTTTAATTTGGGTATACTAAGCAAATTGATCCAGTCACATCTAAAAAGAAAAATGTATTTATATGTCTAACTTTACAAAATATAGTGAATTTTCTATGAGGGTCATCCCTGGGTTCTCAAGTCAGATAAAAGTGGATTAAAATCCTGCTACAGGGACTAGCAGGTGGCGTGGTGGTTAAGATGCTAGAGTCCCACATGGCCGACCATGGTTTGAATCCCAGACCTGGTAGCTTGTTCTCCCTCTCTTTTTGTCTCTTTCTAGTAAACCCATGTACCCTATAGCAAATTTTAAAAATAGTAATAATAATAAATAAAATTAAATAAATAATTCTTTAAAAAAATAAAATCCAACTACAAGAATTGTAACATAAGGGGTCAACATTTGGGTGTCCACTATTATCTCTCTCTCCATATATAAACATATGGGTCATATATTTATACACACACCATATATTTATATACACACCATATATACATAACACCATATATATATATACACACACCCCATATATTTATATACACAATTTATATACACACACACACATACATACGCACATACACACACATACATGTGTGTGTGTGTGTGTGTGTGTGTGTGTGTATATATATATATATATATATATATATATACACACACACACATTCAATCCTCAAAACAATTCCATGGCCATTCATTCCTCAAAAACACCTAGGTACTTAGGTAGGCATTACTATATACACATACACGGACACACATATACACACATGTCTATACACACACATATGAAGGCCTCAGAACAATCCATGCAGGTTCTGTGGTTCATCCCACCATCTAGGCTGGATGGCCATGTTCTTCTTGGCTGCATCTGGCCAGCCACTGAGCAACACTGCCCCCCAACTCCATGACCTACGAGCTACGTGGCTCTGAACTCATGGCTTCCTAGGGAAGGGTAAATGTGAGCATCTAGCTACCCCATAATACTATTGAAAGAATTTAATGAGCTAATCTTTATAAAAGTTCTGAAGCAGCTCTTGGTATATAAAAAGCAGCCAGTAAATGTCAGCTCAAAATGTATGAGTTTAGGCAAACCAATCAATTTGGTTATTACTGGACAACAATTTGTTGAATATTCACTGGTGCCATATAGGCTTCCACATAAAACAATCGCGCTCTGAAGCTGTGTCAGACCATGTGCATGGTCTGTGATTGAAAAGACATCAAGATATTAGACGCCACTAAGGAATTATTCTTGATTTTAGGAGTGCTAATAGCACTATCCAAAAAAAGTTCACTTCTTGAAATGTATACCGAAGGATGCTGAGTAAAATGACAGACCTCTCCAGCATCCAACCAAAATAAACGCAATAGAAAAATATATATGGCAACATGTTTATGGTTATGACATGGGGTAAGGGGTGCATAGGAGTTTATCATACAGTACATATTTGAATTTTTTCAAAATAAAAATATTAAATAATTCAATAGGCACCATGAAAAGCTTCATAGAGCTGATTCTTAAAAGTCCTTGGGTAGGGTTGGCCCTGGAGCACAGGGGTTGGTCCTCGTGACATGCAAAGGAGGTCAGATTCCACATGGCCAACCCAGTCCTGGTCCATGTGGCTTCATCCTGGGTGTGTGCACATGTGCCCAGAATCCTGACGAGATGGAGAACTGAAGGAAAAAGAATTGGGGTGTGACCTGGCCCTGCTGGGAGGTACTTTCTCTCTGTCCCGCCCTCTCTTCCCATCTCTTTCTCTTTCATGTACAGGCATGTTAGATTCAGCTCTCTGCTGACCGTCGATCAGAACTGCTCCACTTTGACCTCTTGTTCATGATGGAAAGTCACATAAGCATTTGTTCAATGGGAAAGGGGACAAGAAATCACAGAGCTCATTTACCCTGGGAGGTTCGTGAACCCTCTTCCCTCTCAAAGCCCACCATGGAGTCCAGTGATACCGAATTACATCACACCTTCTTCCAGTAACCCCTGTCACTGTGACCTCACGGCCTGGGTTAAGTTTGGTAACTCTAATCCAAAGGCAGACGCTGCCCTCTCCCTGACCTCTCCGTTTCTCCCCAGGGTCTTGTTCCTTGCCCTTCTTCATGTGCTCCCTCCAAGACCCGAAGGCAGCAGGCTCCCCACAGGCCAGAGCACTGCCTGCTCTCACCTGCCCCGTGCCCACCCCATCAGGCATCGACCTTTTCCAGTGATCTCCATGTCATCCATGTCTGTTCTCCTCTCTTCCTCACTCAAGCTCCAGGGCCAGTTATTTATTATTTTTTAAAATTATTTTATTTATTTATTATTATTCTTCAACTTGACCAAAGAGAGACAGAGAGAGAGAGAGTGAGAAGGCAAGCTGCCAGGTCTAGGACTTGAACCATGGTCGGCCACGTGGGAGTCCAGCATCTTAACCAACACAGCACCTGCCGGCCCTCAGGGTGAGTTATTGTAACACACCCCTGTGTCGTGCCCCCAGCTCTGTTGCTTTTACCTCGCTCTGTTGTACTTGTTTGGCAAAAACCACCCAAGCTATGTCCAACGCCAGCCCTGTGCCCACGCAGCTGAGCAAGGCTGGAGAAGACACACACAGCCATGAAACCAGCCAAGTCTCCCGGGGCCTCCAGGTGGCAGGTACTGCATCCTACTAGCACGTACAAGCCCCACACTCCTAGGTGGCCAGTTCTAGTCTCCATCCCACCCTCCGTCCTCTAACACCTCCTCACCTCCTCCCTCTCAGATAACAGCCTGGCTTTCCAACTCACAGAGCTAATTCAAGTAATCCAGAGAGAACCTCCAGAGACTTTGTACAGATTTAAGGGTGCCCCACCACCACCAAAAAAAATGCATGTCTACCAAGAACCTATGAATGTGGCCTTGTTTGGAGAAAGGATCTTTGTGATATAATCAAGTTAAACAAAGTCTTGTTGTATGATGGTAAGTCTTAAATCTGGATCAACCGGTGTCCTTGTAAGAGAAAAGGTGTTACAGAGACCAAGAGGAGACACTCAAAGAAGAGATGGAGGCAAAGGCCAAAGCGATATATTCATAGCCAAGGGACACCGAGGGTTCCTGACAGCCACCGTGAGCTGGTAGAGGCCTGGAGAGAAGGCTCCCTCAGGGCCCTCCAGAAGGAGCTGATCCTGCTGACACCCTCATCAGACTTCTGGCCTCCTGAACAATGAGAGAATAAGTCCTTGTTTTAAGCCACCCATTTGTGACATCTTGTTATAGCAGCCACAGGGATCTCACACACACCACGCACTCACGAGCCCACAAGCATCTGGGCCCAGAGAGCGCTGGCTCCCATCTGTGAGTGAACGCTCCAGACTCCCGGTCATGGCCATCACCTTTCCCCGTTGACTTGACCCTGTCTCCTCTCACCCACTCGAGAACATCTCTTCTCTCTCCCTCATTATCCCTATTTTTTTAAAGTTTATTTACTTATTTCTCCCATTAGTGAGAGAAACAGAGACAGCAGCCCCAGTAGGGTCTTGACACCATGATCTGTCCCAGCCCCGCCCCCCCCCCCGGGTGGTGCATTCAGTGTATACAAGGAGGTCTCTGAAGCAAACCCCAACCTTCCAACAAAAACTAAACAAAATCTTTTTTCAACCCCACTTTATCTGTAAGCCACCACCCCTTTCATTTGTTTCCCTTTGCGGGGAGACTCCTCAAAATGCCTCCCATTTCACCTCCCTCTCTCCTGTTCTCACCCAAAGCTATTCCCATCACGTAGGTTCCTGCTGCTCATTAAAGTGCCCCAGCCTGGGCCAACGATGACCTTGACTTGCATGATGCGGCGACCTGTTCTCAGGCCGATCTCACTGGCAGGCTTAGCAGCATCTCACAAGGCTGGTTCCCCTCCTAACGCTGCCCACGGAGCTTCCAGGACAGTGCACTCACTGGGTTTCCTGCCTTGTCACTGATGGCTTCTCCTCCGTTCCCTTCACAGGTGCCTCCTGCTTCCCCCGTCCCTGACTGTGGGGAGTCCCAGCGAACGCCCACAGGCCTCTTCGCTCTCTACCTGCAAGTCCCTGGTGACAGCGCAGATGTACATATTATCTGTACACCGACAACGTCCAGATGCACCCCTGCGGCTGAGACCTGCCTCCTGCACTGCAGGCTCACACCGAGTATTCGATGTTCCCACCACGGTGTGGGACACAGAGTAATGCAATATGCCCAGACCAGGGTCTTCCCTTTCCCCAAACCCGCTGCAGCTGCGGCCTTTCCAGAATGAAGAGGGCAACTCCCTCCATCCAGTTGCTCACGTGAGAAGTGAGTGAGCCCTGCAGACGATGCTTCCCTCACATTCCACCTCAGCTCTTCAGGGAGCTAGTGGCTCCACCTGTGGTGCATACCCAGTGGTATGTCTGAAGCACCACGGCGATGCACTGGGCTAGCTCTGCCACCACCTCCACTAAAAGACCAGTACAGGGACCAGCAGTTAGCGTAATGGCTATGTCGCTGGACTCCCACATAGTCAACCGCGGTTCGCATCCCGGACCCAGTGGCTTAAAACTCACGCCAGGCGCGTGGGCGTGCGTTCCCAAGATCCCGAGAGGAGAAAGGAGGAGAAGGGATTGTGGCGTGGCCATGCCCCCTGGGGGGTGATTTCTCTATGTCTCTCTCTCTGTCTTTCTGGCAAGCACACGCGACCTGTAGCAAAAACCTCTCCAAAAAAAGACCAGTGGGACACTTCTAGGAGGCCCTGAAAGCACGTGCATAAAGAGGGGGCAAAGGCTGCAGGGTGGGGTATCACAGTGGAGGGGGTCATGGACAGATTAATACATACTTCCAAAAACACTAGCAGAGCTCTTAGCAAGTGTGCACAACATAGCGGAATGGCGAACGTTGAAGATCAGCATGTTCGTATCCTTGACTTGCTACACTCCACGCACACTTTAAACCTCAAAGATACACATCAATTATACGTTAACCAGAAACCATAATTTTTAAAAACTTACTATTTTCCACCATGGTACAGCACTGATGTGAGGAGAGGTGAGAAAATAAATTAAATTTTAAAAATAGTTATATATAGGGAACAACTGGACTTCCACATGACTGTCCATGGTTCGAGCCCCAGGCCTAAAGACTTGAAAATCACAGTGGGCATGTATGTGTGTGTGCCCAAAATCCCAGGAGGAGAATGGAGGAGAAGGGACTGTGGTGTGGCCATCCCCCAGGAGGTGATTTCTTACTTTTCTTCTCTCTGTTTCTCTCTGGCAAGCACATGCACGCTATGATAAAAACTTAAAAAAAAAAAATAAATAAAATAACCCAAACAAAAAGACCTATGTGTATATAAAAACACATGTAATATGTGTAATGTAATAATATATTTGTATAGAGAGATATGCTATTTATATATTTTATAATAAATATATTTTATAATTGTATATAATATCTACACATGTAACATATACAATAATATACAATGTATATTATATCTTATGTATGTTACCTTTGCAGTGTAAGTTTGCAGACGTTGTGAAGGTGAGCCTCTGCCTCTGACGGTGTCCCTTCGTGTCATAACTCATCTGGTTAACCACTGTATCTGAACCCTTCTAGACTATACTGTAGCCTGGGCACTTGGAGAACAACAGCGCTGTCCTCCCAGTAACCGCGCAGTGGGATGATGTTACTCAAACGCGGAGCACAAAGAAAGTACGCAGTGTCTCATGCTCTCCTCGTGCTCTTCCGAGCTACATGGAAATACCGTGAGGGGAGAGACCTCAGTTTTACCACCCAGGACATATCAAGTATTTCATCACAACTTAAAAATATTTACCTCCTGGTTGGCTTCTACCAAAACAGCCGCACAGAACCTGTGTTCACACATCCTCTTCCCAATCTAAACTGCCCCGCGTCTGCACCACCTCCCGCTGCAAAGATTCTTGGATCCGTCTCGGAACTACACACGTCAACTCCTCAGGCTGGTAATTAGCGCTCTGTGCCGGGCAGATTGTACCAGAGCCTGGAATGCGCTCAATTAGTACTGAGCGAGCACGGAGCGGGACGGGATGTGTTCTCGCCGCTCGGCACTGGAGTGCTCCCACCTGAGGCCGACCGGGCATCGCCTCCACGCTTTCTCTGACCACCTTGCAAACTGTAAACGCTCTGTGTGAAGCACCACGGCGATGCAGAACTGGCTGAGTCCGAAAGGGCTCGTTCATCGTTTTCTGTTTCTGTTTATGAACAAAGTCCATAAAACTTAAAAGGCAACACTAATAACATACACTAGGTAAGCTTCGAGACCTACCTGCTGCGCTGTTTAAACTGAAGTTTTCCAGAGGCATCTCTATAGAAACTCTTGTCTGGGGAAACGTAGGCCGTTTCCTTGGGCACTATGATTTAACAGTAGTTAGGGATTCGGACTTGGGTGCGTTTGTTGTTTCTTCCTTTCAAAGCCCCAAACCTTCTGGCACCCAAGCCTGGCAGAGCTGCCTCCCCACTGGAAGCCTCTGTCAGGTTACCAGGACCGACGATGGCTGCCAGAGAGCCGTGGAGCACGTCCGGCAGTGTCATCCGTGCAAAGCCCTCATCGGTACATAGGACTAGCGGCGGCTTGGGTGGCAGAGGGCACCTCCGCGCCTTCTCGCGGAAAGGTGCCCTGCTTTACTACAGATATGGCTTACTGGCAGAAACAAAGCAAGATGCACAAACGGAAAACGCCGTTCTCATTAGGCTAAGTGGGAGATGCTCAGATCTCAGACAGGAAGCAGCAGCTCACGGAGACGTGTCTAGCTTCATCTTGAAGGCAAGTGGTTTGCTCTGTAGTGGTTCAAGGCATTTTCTTTTCTTTTTTTTTTTTTCATTTTTATTATTATTTTTTGTACAGCAGAACAGCTTGTTTGCTTGGAATCTGAGACCCAAAACATCTTGTCTAAAAAACATCAAGAAAAGGAAAAACAGAGATAAAAGGAAAGAAAAGCAGAGGGAGAGTTTCACATGGAGAGGTAGCATTCTGGTGAGGCAAGGGAAGGAAACCTCCTTCAAGGAAGTTTATTTTTTTCTTCCTTTCTTTTTCTTCCTTTCCTTCCCTCTCTCCTTCCCCTTCTCTCTCTCTCTCTCTCATAGAGATATAGGGCAGCAATGTGCCACCCAAAAGAGAAATGTACACATTTTGGAAGGATTGTGCGGTGGAGAGCGGGGCTCTTGGGGACACACACGCGCTGGGGACATGGGTGTTGGGTGACTGGGGAAACAGGCACAGAGGGCAGGTCTGTCCCGGGCTCACAGGGCACACCACGTACTGCTTCCCAGTGAGCGCACCGCACACAGCCGGGTTCCTGTCGTCCGCCACCATCCAGAAACCCACTTAACCCCTGATGTGAAACTCGGGGGACCCATTGCAGGGTCCAGCCTCCCAGTCACCGTCCTGTTAGAGACAGCCAGGCAGGCCAGGTCTCCGCGTGCCTGCCCACCAGTCATTTAAAGAAAGAGCACGTTCCACCCCGTCTGCAGCTGTCTTCCTTCCTCTTCTCTGGGAGCATTTTGTTTATTTAAAAACTTAATCCTGGGGGCCAGCAGATGGCACAGTAGTTAAGGCACTGGGCTCCCACACGGCCCACCGCATTCTAGCCCTAAACATGATGGTCTGAAACTCAGGCCAGGCCAGGCGCATGTGTATGCATGCCCAAAATCCCAAGAGGAGATCGGAGGAGGAGGGATTGGCACACGGCCATTTCCTCTGGGGGTGATTTCTCGCTTTCTCTCTCTCTGTCTCTCTGGTGAGTGCACACGTTCTATAGCAAAAATCTATCTAAAAAATAAATAAATAGCACTGAGTTCTGATAAGGGTGGAATCAGCAAATAAAAAGGTCTGGAAACACGTCCCTGGCAGCCCTCACGTGGGCCTTTTTACCTTTTAAATACTCATTACAGCGGAAACGCGCCTCTGCCCGACGGGGCTGCGGAATCCCTCCTTCCCTGAGATCTGCTGAGGGAGAAGTCGCAGTGGGGCCGGGACACCTGAGAAGGCAGGGGCTCAGCTGGGCGGTCACGGTGTCCCGGCTGCCACGCTGTATCTCGGCAACTGTGCGGGAGGCACCGGCCAGCAGTCCCTGACCGTGCTGGGTGTGGCCGCCAGGGAGGGGTCCGGGAACCCAGGAGCTGCTGCAGACTCTCCCACCTCCACCCCTCCCCTGTCCCCGCTCCACTCGTCCCGGGGCACACACGCACAGTCTCTCACACGCCCATTTTCACACATGAACTCGTGCTCAAACACACATGTCACATACAGATACACCCACAAGACACAGCGTCTCACACACGCACACCCGTCAGCAAGGTGCTCCCCGACCCAGCCATGCTCCCCCGCAGCCATGTATCAGAACTTCACTTGGGTCTTCCCGCAACCCGGCAGGCCGGCCCTCCTCGGTCCTAACTGGCTGAAAGCTGCACACCCTTCATGGCAAAGTTGAACATTCCTTCTCTAGTGGGGGTGTTTCCAAGCTGCCTTCCCTCAACTGTAGTTACTTTTTAAAGGTTGCTGAGTTATTTCTTCCATGAACATGAGAGGCAGCACCAGTGGTGTGCCTGGTGTACCGGGAGGCTTCCCGGTGGGGCGTGGGTGGGCTCAGTGTCTGTCCCACTGCAGGGCCATGGCTTGTCTTCCCGGCCTCCCAAGTTTAATTACTCAATTTATTTTTGTACATTCATACTCCTCTCGCAACACGGCTGTTTCCACCATTCACCCTGGTTCTGTCTGTGCTTTCAGAGCCCTAAAAAAATGCGTATCATGCCACATGCCACTTTGGACACCTTCAGAGCCAGGAGCGTAGTGTGACATCAGAAAATAGGCGGGTTGGGGTCAGCAGGTGGCGTGGTGGGTAAAGCGATGGATTCCCACATAGCTGACTGCAGTTCCAGTCCCGGGCCTGGTGGCTTGCTTTCTCAATTTCTCTCTCTCTCTCTCTCTCTCTCTCTCTCTCTCTCTCTCTCATGAGTGCATGTGCCCTAAAGCAAAATAAAATATAATAGTATTAATAAATAAAGTAAGCAATTCTTTAAAAAATAAAACCTGCCGAGTGTTGCTGGAGACCACCAAGGAAATCGTGCTGACATGGGTGGCGTGGTGGAGGGGTCTGGATCGCACACGGTCAACCATGCGGTTCGTGTCACTCGGTGCCTTGAATGACACGCCAGGCATGTGTGCACGCGTGCCCAAAACCCCAGAAGGAGGGAGAAATCGGTAAGAAGGGAGGATCGCAGCGTCACCATTCCTCACGGCGGGGAGGGCCGCTTTCTCACTTTCCTCTCTCTCTGGTGAGTGCACGTGTACTCTGGCAAATCAAAAACTACAAATAAATAAATAAGTAAAAGAAACTGCACTTACAGTTGGTTAACTCACTTCAAGAGGAATGGCAGGCTACTCCATGGCATGAAGGCCCCATCTGGGGTACTTTCTCCCTCCTCTGTCTGTCTGTCTCCCTCCCATGGAAGAAATAAGTGAATGAACTTGAAAACAGTCCACCTGGAGTCCCTGGGCCCTCGTCACCTGCTGCCCATTCTGCTGCGCTGCCTCAGCCTACGAACCCTCCCACCTAACTGCCAGAGACGGAAGAAAGGCGCCCCCGTCTCGCCCAGGCCATGAAGCCGGCGTGTAACCCCCATTCCTACACAGCTCGGTAAGGACGAGAAAGCAAAGGGGCAGGCCAGGAGCTGGAGGAACTCCAGTAGAGACCAAGGGACCTTGGCAAGGGGCAGCTCTCGGGTTCAAGAGTAACAAGCCAATCATTCCTCTATCCACGCCTGGGAACAGTCCCCACAAGGCCAGCAGCTGTGGCTCGGAGCCTACTTCTTCATCACACGTCATCACACCCCACCCTGCACGTCCGTGCCTGGAACTTCTCGATGATGGAGACGCCAATTCGAAATGTAAATACAGATGCACTGACCCTCTCCTTCCCACAGAAGAGCTACTGTACTGCAAAGGCCCATCCAGCGATAGGACTTGGTCAAACAGAATAAAACAAGGTATAATCCACTCATTGAAAACTATTTATACAAAGCATACCCAACCTCACCATAAAATATGTTTTATACAAAGTGAGTTGAAAAAATAAAAAGGTAAGAAAAGATGTGTTCAACTATGTCAAAATCTAAGCATGTAGGAAGATTGCAGTGCAATGCCAGCAGGGCGGCCAGACGGTGCAGGGGCAAGCACTGGACGCTCTGTGATGCCCTGGGGCGGCACTGGGCGAGGTTCTGGTCACGTCTGCTGACCTCCCCGCATGCACTGGGCATGCACGTGCCCTGATCTCGTCTCTCCCTTTCCAGTTCTCTCACTTGTGGAAGAAATAGTAAATAAAATTTATATATATATATATATATATATATATATATATATATATAAAATAAAATAAATGCCAGAATGTGAACACATTCTGTGTGTTTATTTCTACACAATTTTCTACTCTATCAGTGAGTTCATACCACGCTCACAGTTTATAAAATATAATACTGTTTTGGAAAGTGGAGGATGAAAGAGACGGAGGAGTATTATTAAGGAAGAGGGATTTTAGTCCTTTGTGAAAACACTTATCTTAAAACGTGATGACTAGTTTTGTAAAGCAATGTTACTCAGTGCTTGTGTGGCCTGATTCAGTTCTCTTTAAATGCTATGAATATATACTTTTGTCTATTTAAAAATTACCTTTCTTCCTATTGTCAAAGTGGAGAATTCTCCCTATAAACCTTTAAGCTGCAAGGCTGTCGAACACTCCGACACTTGTGTCAGGGCCACCTCACACAAGCCAAAGCAACCGTCCTGCCCTCCGGCCAGAGTAAAGGTCAGGAAACAATGGCAGCACCCCGCATGGCGCTGTGCTCTCTCACCATCCTCAAACACACACACACACACACACACACACACACACACACACACACACATGTACACATGCATGTACATATGTGCACATGCATAAATATACACATGCACAATACAACATACATACACATGCATACACACATACATACTTATACACTTATACACACATACACACACACACATCAGAGATAACTGCTTCAGTCCTCCAACTAGTATAATTAAAATAATACCTGCTAAATAGAAGCACTTTGGGAAAGAGATCTAGCCTTTTTTGTTGTTGCCTTAGAGAGAGATTTTTGCTATAGTGTGCGTGTGCTCGCCAGAGAGAGACAGAAAGCAAGAAGTCATTCCCTGGGGGATGGCCGCACTGCAATCCCTTCTCCTCTGTTCTCTGCTTGGGATTCTGAGCATGTACACACACACACCTGATCTGAGTTTCAAGACACCGGGTCCAGGACTCAAACTATGGTCGACTACATGGGAGTCCAGTAACATAAACACTATGCTATCTGCTGGTCCCAAGATCCAAATATTTAAAAAAATAAAAGGGAAAAAGAAAGTCTGTTACCACCATTGTGTGAAAAATCGTATTAGTTAACAGGTTATTTCTCTCCTTCCTTCCTTCCTTCCTTCCTTCCTTCCTTCCTTCCTTCCTTCCCTCCTGCCCCCTCACTTTCTCTCTCTTTATCTTTTCTTTCTCCATCTGTCCCTCCTTCCCTCCCTTTTTGTTTCTTGCTTTCTATCTTGAAGCTGAGAAAAGTCCAGAATGTCTGAAACCGTCAATCGTGTGGCTCGAGTTCTGGACCTGGCAGCCTGAGAAACACGCCAGGCACAGTGAGGGTGTCGAATTCTAAAGGGAGGAAGAGATGGAGGAGAAGGGATCGTGGTGGAACCACACCAGTGAGGGGCTGCTTTCTCGTTTCTCTCTCTCACTAACTCTGTCTCTGTCTCTCTGTGTGAATGCATGCACCATCTGGAAAGAAATTTTAAAAAAACCATCTCTGAAATGCAAGGCAAAGCAGTGCCACGCTTCTCTTAGGTTCTTTGTCCTCTCTGCATTGCTTTGGATTTCTTTTCCTGAAAGACTGCTGTTTGGAGAAGACTGCATCTTTATAAAGTAGGAATTGGGGAATGGACAGTGGCACAGCAGTAAACTGTAAGGCTCTGCAGAGCAGGCCCTGGGGGAAGGCTCCCGGTTCAAGCCCAGACACCGCCCTGAGTGAGCTGGCACGTGTGTGCCCCCGACCCAAGAGAGGCTGAGGCGGGGCTCGTGGTATCGAGACCCTGTCGGGGGTGCTGTCTCTCTCCCTCTCTCTCACCCATAGAAGACATACATAAACTTTTTTAAGTGAAAATTTGGGAACCAGCAGATGGCATAATGGTTATATCGCTGGACTCCATGTAGTCTACTGCAGTTTGAGTCCTGGGCCTGGAAGCTTAAAAAAACTCACGCCGGGCACACGTGCGTGCCCAAGATCCTGAGAGGAGAATGGAGGAGAAGGGATTGAGGCGTGCCCACCCCCTGGGGGGTGATTTCTCACTTTCTGTCTCTTTGTCTTTCTGGTGAGCTCACACACCCTATGGCAAAAATCTCTCCTAAAAAAATAAAAGAAAAATTTCATTTTCATTATATGCCTGATTCCTCCACCTTTTAGGGATCTATGAAATGCTGAGTTTCTTCCCCCAGGGCTAGTGCTGTAAAAGGCATTTAAAGTGGATGTTCTTAGCGTTACCATGATACAAGGAGAGAAATAATTATACTGACTTGTCTGCCAGGAATGTTTGGATAGATGCTTTGACAGCCTAAGATAATTTGCATAATGTTTTTAAAAAAGAAAAAAATCTGGCTTGTATGAATACAGGTACCTTCTGAAGTTTGGAGTAATAGCGACTTAATAAGTAACTAAAAATAACTCGGCATGCCCAGTGAGCTCAGCAGACACTGACAGACCCCCACTCGCTGCTAGCCTGGCACCGGTCACTGCCCGCCGGCGCCGGGCACTGCTCTGGACACACACATGTAGCCGTGACGGCCAGCACAGCCTGCTGTCCAGGAGGGCGTGCCCATGCAGGAGGGACCGCAGATCCCATTGCCGTAGGTACACTTCCGTTATAGCGCTTGATGGGAAACGGGAGTCAGTCCCGAAGCTACTGATACACCATGGAGCAATTTGAGCAAAAGGAGCAGAAGGCAAATTTGTTTTGCTTAAATGCAATATCATCTATGAGGTCCGTTAGGGGCCCAGAGAGTGTGCCCAGCTGAGCCAGCAGAGGAAGGAGAGGGCGCAGACCGGAGCCATCTCGAACACACCAGCTCTCTTCCCCGACTCTGACTTCACTCCACTCCTCCTAATTCTTCCTTTCTCTCTTTCTTCCTTTCTTTCTTTTTTTAAATTTATTTATTTTTTTGAGGCTTTTACCATAAGGCGTGTGTGCTCACCAGAAAGACAGAGAAAGAGAGAGAGAGACAGTGAGACTGAAAGTGAGAAATCACTTCCCGGGAGGACGGCCATGCCTCAATCCCTTCTCCTCCATTCTCCTCTTGGGATTTGGGGCACGCGTGCACACGCACCTGGTGTGAATTTCAGGCCTTCAGGTCCAGGACAGAAACTGCGAACAGCCACGTGGGAATCCAGTGCCTTTCCTACCGTGCCATCTGCGGGCCCCATTCCTTCTATTTCAAAATACCCCTTTGGGCTGGGCTCTTAGCCCAGTGCCTGAGCCCTGTGGACAAGGAGCCAGTTCCCACAAGGACATTGATGGGATTTAAGTCCCACCCT
Organism: Tupaia tana; assembly: GCA_026018925.1. Taxonomy (NCBI): domain Eukaryota; kingdom Metazoa; phylum Chordata; class Mammalia; order Scandentia; family Tupaiidae; genus Tupaia; species Tupaia tana. The sequence continues at coordinate 6,307,040 of JAKSZU010000008.1, forward strand.
GGTGGCTGGAACACACCCAGGGGAGCGTGCATGTGTGCCCAGAACTCAGACAGGACGGGGAAATGGAGGGAGAGGATTGTGGCACGACCTGCCTGCTGGGGGGAAGTCGCTCTCTGTCTCTCTCTCTCTCTGATAAATGTACACACTGTTTAGCAGAAGAGAAAAAAGAAAACAGAAAAACATGTGTATTATAAAAAAGCTATGCATGAATTTAAAAATGTTTGCACTAAAATAAACTCATACTAAATTGCATTTTTTCATAAACTTTTTGAGGTTACCTATTATAAAAGGGTGGCAGAAGTTTTAGTGTTTCTGTCATGTTTAAAAACATGTCATGGAAGAAGTTCTGAGGACTGTACCCTGACCCCTCCGTCCCCACGAGCCCTGCGGTGTCCACGGGTGATTTTCACAGCGTGGTTCAGCGTAACAGGCCTTGGTAGTGAGTATTAGGGAGGAAGGGCAGAAGGGGCAAGATGCCAAAGGAGAAAGGAGCCTGTTTCTGTGGTGAGGATGGGGCAGGCCTTTCTCGAAAGGGGACTCTGCTGTGAAAACCAGGGGACAAGAAGGGAGAGGCCATCCTTGGTGTCAGGGAGGGCAGGGGCACTCCAGGCCACAGGAAGAGCATGCCCAGCAGGCCCGGATGAAGACCAGTGACCCAGACATTGCAGAGGAAGGGAGGGGAGCTGCAGTGGAGCTGGCGACGCCAGCCAGGCCAGCCAGCAGCCACAGGAGGACAGAGGCCCGGAAGGACTCTAAACTGCGACCCGGAGCGTAGAGCTTCCGGCTGGAAACACCCCGGCGGGTGTGGGAGAACACGTGGGAAGACACGAGTAGGATCCGGAGGGATCCAGATGGGTTTGTAAGGAAGCTGTCTGTTCCCTGGACAGGGACTGATGCCCCGGGCCCTTCGGAAAGTTCATGGAAAATGTGCATTGTGAAAAAGCTGTGCACGGATTTCAATGTTTTCTCACAACAGAGTAAACTTGTACTTTAGTGCCATTTCTTCAGGACCTCCTCAGAGTGCCCTTGGTTCCAGAGCTGGCCTGGGCAAGGACTTCTGGACGCTGCGTGTGCTGGTGCCGCAGGAGTGGTCAGAGAGCCGGGAGCACAGCCCGGCCGGCTCTGCTATGTCCGCGCACGCTGGCGCAGCATCGGCCCACCATGGCTGTGCACGGGCCGTGTGCTTTCACACAGTGTGGGGCTGCAGCAGCTGGCGAGGCCGAGCGTCTGGGACATGCAGGGCAAGAACGCAGCTGTCCCCAACTCTGCCAGGGCACATGCACACGGGGAGCAGGCCGTTAGGAAAAGCTGCCACCGCTGGCCCCCCGTGGGCCTTCCTGTGCCATGGGTGTCCCGCTGGTCACCAGAAGCCGCACCCTGAGGAGCCTTGGTGCCCCCCCCCACCCTGTTAGGAAGCGGCCTAACCTCATCCACCTGGTCCGCCCGCTCCCCTGCCAGCCCGGGAGTCTCAGGGCAGGGGAGGGGCCTCAGGCATGGCTGTGTCCTGTGCGAGCACGGGCTCCGCAGAGAGTGGGGCGGAGAGGCGGGTGGTGTGCATTAGACCCCAAGGTCACTCCTGCAGCTGACGCAGCTTCGCCTGGCTCCATCTCCTCCCCTACATGGTGCACACGCACCCTGTCCTGGCCTAGAACCTGGTTTTGTCCACGTTAGGGGAAGGAGGCCTCCGGGGAAGTCCCTGAGAAAGTCCCGGAGCACACCAGCCACCAGCGCTCTGGCTCCCAAGACAGAACGCGAGCTCCCCACCGCCCGCACGTCAGTGCACGAGGTGTGGAAGGAACAGCGTCAGCAGGAAGCGGCTTTCTTAACACAGTCACTGTAGACAGAGAGCCTGAAAAGCTGAAACGTGTCTGGCGCTGGCATCTGAGGTGAATGTCACAGCCCCACCGACCGGCCTGTCCGTGGGCACTGCCCTCTGAGGGACAGTGACCTGGCGAGAAAGAGGGGCACGGGCAGTACGTGGGCCCGGCTGGGGACAGCAGGACTCCAAGGGCAGCAGCCGGACACAGAGGCAGACGCAGCCTTCCCGGCACACGTGCCCACTGGGCCTGTGCCACAGCCACGGTGGCAGGGAGTGTGGAAGCAAAGAGCCCACTAAATGGTACACACACGGCCGGCCATCTGTCGTAAACACTGGGTCCAAAGGCCACAGGTGCAGGCGGCACTAAAAAGTAAAAATGACACTCGGGCAGAGGCCACTCGGTAGAACAGGAAGAAGCAAAACCTAGGCCTGGTCTCCAATCAATAAATGGACAACAGTCTATTCAGCCTCGGCACCTGTTGTGTCTTCCTCTCTCTGGTTCGCCGAGAATAAAACTGTTGTATTTATAAAAGATGTTGTGTGTACACAGGACCAGCCTTCGCCCATTGTGAGCGAGGCAAAGTTTGTCTTTGTGTCTCTGCAGCCAGCTGGCCGGGCTGCGTCCTTTCTCCCCTACCAGGTGTTGGGCCTCTGCGGCTCGCTCACCCCTCTCGTGGCCCGAACCCAGACTCGGGGCCTCCTCTCATTCTCCTGGGTAAGCACTATTTGATTTCACAACCATTTCTTTAACACCTAGTAAAGATGGCACACCACGAAACAAAGGAGAGAGGTCGAAGAACAGAAAACTCAGCCACTGCCCAGATGGGGAGACCACGGTGAGGACGCAGGCAGAAAACTCAGCCACTGCCCAGATGGAGAGACCACGGTGAGGTCACGGGCAGAAAACTCAGCCACTGCCCAGATGGAGAGACCACACTGAGGGCACGGACAGAAAACTCAGCCACTGCCCAGATGGAGAGACCACGGTGAGGACGCAGGCAGAAAACTCAGCCACTGCCCAGATGGAGAGACCACGGTGAGGGCACGGGCAGAAAACTCAGCCACTGCCCAGATGGGGAGACCACACTGAGGGCACGGACAGAAAACTCAGCCACTGCCCAGATGGAGAGACCACGGTGAGGTCACGGGCAGAAAACTCAGCCACTGCCCAGATGGGGAGACCACGGTGAGGGCACGGGCAGAAAACTCAGCCACTGCCCAGATGGGGAGACCACGGTGAGGGCACGGGCAGAAAACTCAGCCACTGCCCAGATGGGGAGACCACACTGAGGGCACGGACAGAAAACTCAGCCACTGCCCAGATGGAGAGACCACGGTGAGGGCACGGGCAGAAAACTCAGCCACTGCCCAGATGGAGAGACCACGGTGAGGTCACGGGCAGAAAACTCAGCCACTGCCCAGATGGGGAGACCACGGTGAGGTCACGGGCAGAAAACTCAGCCACTGCCCAGATGGGGAGACCACGGTGAGGACGCGGGCAGAAAACTCAGCCACTGCCCAGATGGGGAGACCACGGTGAGGGCACGGGCAGAAAACTCAGCCACTGCCCAGATGGGGAGACCACACTGAGGGCACGGACAGAAAACTCAGCCACTGCCCAGATGGGGAGACCACGGTGAGGTCACGGGCAGAAAACTCAGCCACTGCCCACATGGGGAGACCACGGTGAGGACGCAGGCAGAAAACTCAGCCACTGCCAAGATGGAGAGACCACGGTGAGGATGCGGGCAGAAAACTCAGCCACTGCCCAGATGGGGAGACCACGGTGAGGGCACGGACAGAAAACTCAGCCACTGCTCAGATGGAGAGACCACGGTGAGGTCACGGGCAGAAAACTCAGCCACTGCCCAGATGGGGAGACCACACTGAGGGCACGGACAGAAAACTCAGCCACTGCCCAGATGGAGAGACCACGGTGAGGTCACGGGCAGAAAACTCAGCCACTGCCCAGATGGGGAGACCACGGTGAGGTCACGGGCAGAAAACTCAGCCACTGCCCAGATGGGGAGACCACGGTGAGGGCACGGACAGAAAACTCAGCCACTGCTCAGATGGAGAGACCACGGTGAGGGCACGGACAGAAAACTCAGCCACTGCCCAGATGGAGAGACCACACTGAGGGCACGGACAGAAAACTCAGCCACTGCCCAGATGGAGAGACCACGGTGAGGGCAAGGACAGAAAACTCAGCCACTGCCCAGATGGAGAGACCACAGTGAGGGCAAGGACAGAAAACTCAGCCACTGCCCAGATGGAGAGACCACGGTGAGGACAAGGACAGAAAACTCAGCCACTGCCCAGATGGGGAGACCACGGTGAGGGCACGGACAGAAAACTCAGCCACTGCCCAGATGGAGAGACCACAGAGAGGGCGCACACCTACACACAGGTGTGCAGACACCACCGCCACCTAACGGGAGTGCATACAAGGACACATGGAAGCATGGAGGAAACGGAATCAATTCCAAATGGGAAAATTTGACCCAAGAGACCTGAGGGAGGGGGTAGAGGTGAACGGCATGAAGAATGGCAAGAACAGAAAGGGCTCTGGCTGGCAGGAAGAGGAGGAAGGACACTGCGAGTGGCTGGGAGAGGAGAGCAAAGGGTGGCGTTGGGAGGCTCAGGTGCAGAGGGACAGAATGGTCTACCTGGTGTTTGGAATTCTGGGCCCACCAATGAGTAACCCCAGAACATTCTTTAGCCTCTCTAAGCTCTGATTTTTCTCATCTATAAAATGAGAATGCATTCGATCAACACACTCATGGAGCATCTCGTGTGTGCTAAGATCCATGCTTGGAGTCGTGGGAACAATGGAACTGAGAGTATCTATTTCCCAGGGCATATGCTAGGACCCCAGGACGCACACAGGAAGACCTAGCAGGCTCCCGGCATGAAGCAGTTGATAAATGGCAGCTGATGCTGTGGTGGTGAGGGTGGTGGCAGTGAGGACAGTGATATGGCGTTGATGACCCTGATGGTAAAGGTGGTGGTGGTGGTGATGACATGAGTGGTGAGAGTGACCATGAAGGTGCTGGTGGGGATGAGGGGTTCACTATGCTGGGAGAGTAGAGTTTGAGTCTCAGGATAGCAAGAGAGATGGCTGCCCAACTTAGAGATATAAGGCATGACCTTCATGTGGCAGACACGGTACTGATGCAGCATTATGGCAGATACTAGTAGAGCAGGTAAGATCTGGTGTGGAACTGCCCTGGGGTGTGCAAAGTTCTAGGCTGACATTAGGCCCACCTGCGGGCCCAAAAATCCCACTGCCTGCCCACTCCCAAGGCCAGCTCTGTGCAACTCATACCCATTGTAATTGATCAATCAACTCGGCATGGAAGAATTTTGAGAGCAATGTATTTGCTGTTCTTGGAAAACATGGTGCGTGCTGCCTAGACTTGTGGCATAAACCTCTTGGAGTCCGCAGTGGGGGCAGGATGTGGAGGGGGCCACACGTGTGTAGGACAGAGATTCAGTCCCCAACAAGTTGCCCTAAATGCTTTTTGACCTGTACATCCTGTTTTCTGTTGTTTTATTTCATAAACGTAGAGACACGTGCCTCTCGAAAAAAACGATTAGCTGCAAGACAAAATAAAATTTTACCCAGGAGGACACCAATTTTGCATATTTAAGGAAAAATGTTTATAAAACCACTAATACTACCCTTTATGGCGTCACGCACACCTCCACGTACATGTCCACGTGTGGTTCTGTCTCTCCACTCCAAACAGAGACCCTGCTCACGAATCCTCAGCAGCGCTCCTAGCCACCTGCCATGTCGGCACATCCTGAAGCCACTGTTCCTCCCCAGGCCCAGTGAAGGGCATCCCAATCTCTTAGAAACAGGACTTCTAGAAGCATTGAAAATGGTTACGGACACTGGAAATAATGTGGGAAGAGGGTGGAGGAAGGGGGAGAGTGTAAGGGAAGAAATGAAGAAGGAAAACAGAGAAATAAGACATTGTGGGACACAGAAATGGACTGTCCACTGATGATAATGTGTTTTGTATCCTCAACTGGACTGGTGTGAAGTATGTTCATGCTGGGTAAATTCAATTCACATGTTAAGTGATATATAGCAATTAAGTGTATAAAATAAGATTTAAAAATTTTAAAAAAGTGAAGACAGAAAGGAATGTCACCCATATGGCATGGCAAAACAGTTACTCATAAATCTAGTTGTCTTTTCCTGTCATCAGTACTACAATCGCTTTTCAAAAGTAAAATAATAATAATAAATTTAAAAATAAATAAAAGACACTATTATTTACACACACACACAAAGAAACAAGGAAGCCATCCTAAGTTGTCATCTATTATTCATCCCGGCAGCTTTTCTCTCCACAATTCCTACCAGTTCTACCTGACAAGTTGCTCTCATGAGTTTGGTCTTGCTGTAGATTGACCTTCCCTACTTCAGTCATTCTCACAACCAAAGAAGTAAATGGCCTTAGAATTTCACAATGTAGATTGTGAAAGATTTGTGCTCTTGGGAGAAGTAGTGGGGTAGTCTGTGATCCTTAAAACATACAGAAATCGTGTCTTCCAAATCCTCTCCAGGGGCCGACTGATGTCACGGTTGTTAAGGCAGCTGGATCCCACATAGTCGACTGTATGGTTCAAGTCCTGGACCTGGCAGCTTGAGAAACACACTGGGTGCACATGTGTGTGTGTGTGCCCAAGTCCCAGGAGAATGGCAGAGACAGGGCTGCAGTTTGGCCATCAGCCCTGGTGGGAGATGCTCTCTCTTTCTCTCTCTCTCTGGCCACATAGAAAAAGAAAGAAAGGAAGAAAAAGAAGAAAGAGAGAAAGAGAGAAAGAGAAAGAAAGAAACAAAGAAAGAAAGAAAGAAAGAAAGAAAGAAAGAAAGAAAGAAAGAAAGAAAGAAAGAAAGAAAGAAAGAAAAAGAAAGAAAGAAAGAAAGAAAAAGAGGGGGGGGGGGGAGGGAGGGAGGGAGGGAGGAAGGAAGGAAGGAAGGAAGGAAGGAAGGAAGGAAGGAAGGAAGGAAGGAAGAGAGAAAGAGAGAAAGGGAAATTAAATCCTCTTTACTCCTGTTTCTTCCCAAATTTCTTATTTCACCCAGACTGCTCAAACCTCCCTGGCCAATCTTTGTTTACATTGTTGGACTCCCACATGGCTGACCATGGTTCAAGTCCTGTACCCAGTGGCTTCGAACTCACTCTGGGCATTTGTGCATGTGTGCCCAACATCCCAGGAGGAGACAGAGGAGAAGGGATTGCAGCCCTCTAGACCCCATGCAGGGGAAAAAGAGGATGGTTTCTCACTTTTTGTATCTCTCTCTCTCTCTGGTGAGTACACATGCCCTACAGCAAACAAATCTCTCCAAAGAAGGAAGAAAGAAATCCTAGCCTGAGCTGGCTATCTTTTCAGAGAACTAGTCCCTTCTTTGACCTCCCTTTCAGTTTATTTTTGAGAATCTTTTTATATTCTATGGATGCTTATGTACATCCAGCTCGGTCTTTCTTTCTTTTCTTTCTTTCTTTCTTTCTTTCTTTCTTTCTTTCTTTCTTTCTTTCTTTCTTTCTTTCTTTCTTTTCTTTCTTTCTTTCTTTCTTTTGATGTTTTTTGCTATAGGGCACATGCGCTCACCAGAGAGACAGAAAGCGAGAAATCACCCCCCGGGGGGATGGCCACGCCACAGTCCCTTCTCCTCCATTCTCCTCTCTGGATCTTGGGCACGCATGCACACGTGCCCAACGTGAGTTTAAGCCACTGGGTCCGGGACGCGAACTGCAGTCGACTGTATGGGAGTCCAGTGACATAGCCATCACACTAACTGCTGGTCCTTGTCTCTCTGTCTTTTTGGTAAGCACACACACCCTATAGCAAAAACCTTTCAAAAAATAATAAAAGAAAATACTGTACTCCTGTTACAAAGGATAACGGGCAGCCCAGCTCTTCGTGCCCTGTGTGCCCTTCACTGCGCCTCACCCACACACCTCTTCCTCTTCAACTGGAGTACAGATCCCTTAAGAAAGCACCCAGGACACTTGCTAAATGGGAAATTTTACCATTTGCAAAACCTGTCTTTTGAGCTCGGTGTAAACTGTTGGCTTTTGAAAACGAACATGCTGATCAACTGTAGGGAAGGGCAACTACAGAAACGCAGTGGAGGAAGTGACTCAGGACAGCAGGGCTGAGAAGGAGAACGTTTCCTGGGCCATATGGCAAGGAGGCCGGAGAGTCTGTGACGTGAGTCACCAAGGAAGTTCCTCGTTGGGGAAATTTTATCAGAGCAAGTTTGTAAATATGGATGTCACAGAGTGTCCCGGCCGGATCAGAGCAGGGCGCAAACTTCTCTTAACACACAAGGGACCTCTCCCACCATCTGCCCTGGACTTTCAGGCCATGGTGACTTCCTGAGCACCTACTATGTGCTGGGACTGGGCCAGCCCCATAGGATAGGAGTTAAGTCTTGGGCATAGGGAGCCAGACTCCACGAGGCCCACCACAGTCCAAATTCCAACCTAAAAGCTAGAAACACACCGAGCGCACAAGTGTGCATGCCCCAAATCCTGACAGATGGAGAAACAGAGGAAAAAGGATTGCAGGGTGACCGGGCACCCCGAGGATGCTCTCACCCTCCCTCTCACCCCTCTCTTTTTAGCATGAATACCCTCTAGTAAAAATAAAGAAAGAAAGAAGGGAAAAAGGAAGGAATGAAGAAAGGCTGGGGCAGAGCGGGGAGCAGAAGAAACACGATCCCTTGCTTCCTTTACTGAGCAAATAAACAAACGGAAGGATCAAAATGTACAATTATATTAAAGAATAAGTGTTTTCGGGAAGCAGTGAAACTGGAGAGACGGGAGGCCTGGGGTGGGGCTTGCTGGTGTAGCGATGGTCCTGGAAGATGCTGTTGAGAAGCTAACTTCAGTCGGGACGCGAGGGTGTCAGGAGATGGCCAGGGAAGAGTCTGAGAACCTCCCAGGGACACCCGGATGACGACTCAGGCACACCCGACCATACCTGGGGGACAGAAAGGGTCCACAGCAGACAGAACAACACGGGTGACATGTTCACAGAAATGGAAAGTATGGAAACACACGATCTCCACGCCCATGAAACGGAAACATACAGGAAATGGGCACAGACGAAGATAAAATGATAAACAAACTTTCTAACTCTTTTCAGAAAGTAAGTTACCGTGTGCATCTGAGGTGTACAGCACTGTATTATGGGACACTTCTGAACAGTACAGTGGCTGCTGCAGGGAAGCGGGTGAACATGCCTGTTCGCTCGGTTGCTCTCACTGAGACGGAAGCAGATACGATCCACTGGCCTCACCGTGTTCTTGGTGCCGTCCTCACCTCGTGCATTGGCTCTCGTCCGGGATGCTGCTGCCCTGGAACCTGCGGCCACCCTCTCCCCAGTCCATGCCCCACCCACCCCGTCCTGGCAACCACTATGTGCTCTCTCCATAGATCTCCTCAACCTGTGGTGGCGTTGAGTCCCATAAACCCGTCATAAGTTGAGTATGTTGTAAGCCAAACGTGCCTTCAATGCCCTGAACCCACTGAACGTAATAGCTTAGCTTAGCCTTCCTTAGCACATGCTCACATCTGGCAATATCCCCTCGCACCAAGTCCATTTTAGAATCAAGAGTTGACTATCTCATGGAATTTACTAACTACTACACCGAAAGTGAAAAATGAAACGGCAGTCTGGGTACTCAAAGTATAGTGTCTACTGAGTGGTATTATTTTCACACCACAAGAAAGTTGAAAAATGGCATAATGAAGCATTGTAAGTTGAGGACCAGATACATGTGATATTTATTTTTCAGTGCACATTTAAAGTGACATCATGCAATGGTTTTTTTTGTCAGTCTGACTTTTTCCATTCAGCATAAGGTCTTCCCGGTCCATCTGCGCAGTGGCAAATGGCAGAATTGCTTTCCCTTTCAAGACAATAATATCCCATTGCGGATACGACATTTTCTTATCTATCCACGTGTCAATGGGCATTCAAGTTGTTTCCATAGCTTGGCTGTTTTGAATAATAGTACCATGAAATGGGAGTGCAGCTATCTTTATGAGGTGGTGACTTCACTTCCCTGGGGTGTCACCAGAAGAGGTATTGCATGGTAGTTCTATTTTTGATTTATTTAGGAACTTCGGTGTTGTTTTCCATAAAGGCTGTACCGTTCACATTGACACCAACAGCACACTGGGCTTCCCTTTTCTCCACGTGCTTTGCCAACACTCACTGTCTCTGGTCTTTAGGATACTAGCCGTCCAGACCAATATGAGATGACATCTCCCTGTGGATTTAATTTGCATTTCCCTGATGATTAGTGATATTAAGCATCTTATCTGTTGGCCATTTTCATGTCTTCTTCAAATAAATGTCTGTTTAGGTCTTTTGGCCATTTTCCCCCATGGTAGTGTGAAAAGAGAGCATGCTAAAGAAAGAAAGGGATTTTGTAGTTGTTTGATTTTTCGTTTTTGCTTTAGGGCACATGTGCCCTCCAGAGACAGACATAGAAAGAGAGAGAGAGTGGAAAATCACCCTCCCAGAAGGGATGGCCATGTTGTAATCCCATCTTCTCTTGGAATTTTGGACACACATGTACATGTACTCAGGGTAATTTTCAAGTCATCGGGACTTGAATTGTGGTCAACCACAAGGGAGAAAAGTTCTTCAACATGATAAAGACTGCTATTCCACCTTCATCTCTATGCTACCTGCTGGCCTAAAACACAGGGTCTCGTGATGTTGCAGTCCCTCTGCCCCAGTCTTCCAGGTAGCTAGGACCACACATGTGTACCACTGTACCCACCCAGATTTAGGCTGGGCGGGGGACGAAGACCAGGCCTTCTGTGTGATCTCAGCCATTGGCGGGAATGCCCTTCTCTTTGTGTACTGCAAGTTGGCCCTTTGTCCATTTTTAAATCATGTTGCTTTTCTCCCATCAGGTTGAAAAAGTTTTCTATGAATTTTAGATGTGAACCCTTTATCAGACATGTAGTTTCCAAATACTTTTTTTTTTACTCTGTAGTTTGCTTCTTTATTTTGCCGACTGTTTTCTCTGCTGCTCAGAAGATTTAAATTGTGATGTATTACCATTTATTTATTCTTGCTTTTGTAATCTGAGCTTTCGGTGTGATAGCCAAAAAATCATGGCCAAGACCAACGTCAAGGAGTTCTTTCCTTGTGTTCTCTTCTAGGAGAGATGCCGGGCATGTGTGCGTGCGTGCCCAAGATCCCAAGAGGAGAATGGAGGAGAAGGGATTGCAGTGTGGCCATCCCCCCTGGGGGGGTGATTTCTCGCTTTCTGTCTGTCTCTCTGGCGAGCGCACGGGCCCTATAGCAAAAACCTCTCAAAAAAAAAAAAAAAAAGAAAGAAAGAAAAAGGAGGAGAAAAAAAGAAATATAATAATTGGCATCAGCAGGTGGTGTGGTGGTTAAGGCGCTGGACACTTCCACATGGGTGAATGCGGTTCGAGTCTCAGACCTGGTGGCTTGCTTTCTCACTTTCTGTGTGTGTGTGTGTGTGTGTGTGTGTGTGTGTGTGTGAGTCTGGTCAAATGAAAATAAATAACGAATAAATAAAATTAAATTAAATAATTTAGGGAAAAAAAGAAGTATCATAGTAATTATTCTTTGGATGTTTTAAAGAATTCAGTCATGAATTCTATAGACCCACCTGGTCTAGGTTTTTTATAATATCACTAGAAGATTTTTAATAACTTCTAGAATATCTTTATTTGGTATTGGTCTGTTCAAGTTTTCTACTTCTTCCTGATTCAATCCTACAGGGTTTTATTTTTTACTAGGAATTTATCCATTTGTCTAGGTTATCCAATTTGTTGTCTTGTAACTGTTCATAATAGTTTCTTCCAATCCTCTTTATTTCTGAGTTTTCTGCTGTAATGTCTTCCCTTTCTTCCTTATTTACTAGAGTCCTTTTTCTCTGTGTTTGCCTTAGTCTAGGTAGGGGTTTGTCATTTTGTTTAGTTTTCTAAGAATTGTCTCATCTCACTGACGAGACAATGGTTTCCATTAGTATTTGTCTTAGAGTATTTTAAATTTTTTATTTCTTCTTTGACCCATTGGTTGCTAGAAAACATGTTTTTGTTTGTTTTCTTTTGTTTTTTGTTTTTTGGTTTTTTTTGAGAGGTTTTTGCTATAGGGCACGTGCACTAGCCAGAAAGACAAAGAGAGAGACAGAGAGACAGAAAGCGAGAAATCACCCCCCAGGGGGGATGGCTACGCCACAATCCCTTCTCCTCCTTTCTCCTCTCAGGATCTTGGGCACGCATGCACACACGCCCAGTGTGAATTTTAAGCCACCATGTCCGGGACTCGAACCGCGGTCGACTACATGGGAGTCCAGCAACATAGCCATTACACCAACTGCTGGTCCTGGAAACATGTTGTGCAATGTCCATATATTTGTGAATTTTCCAGAATTCCTCTTGTTACTGATTTCTAGTTTCATACTGTGGTCAGAAATAACACCAGAAATATTTTAGACCTCCTTGAATTTATTTAAGATGTTTTCGGTAGGACCTAATATGTGGTCTGTACAGAACAATGTTCCATGCACACTGGAGAGGAAAGCATATTCCAATGCTGTTAGATGGAAAGTTCCACGTATGTTTAAGTCCGTTTTCATCTAAAGTGCAGTTTAAGTTTTATTTTTTGTCTGACCATTACTGAAAGTGGGATAGTTAAGTTCCCCAGTATTACTGTATTGCTATGTGTCTTTCTTCATGTCTATTAATATTTGTTTTATATATATATATATATATATATATATATATATATATATATATATATATTTGCAACTGTTATGTCCACTTGATGAACTGACTCTTTATGATTAAATAATGAGCTCCTTGTCTCTGGTAGCCATTTTTGACTTGGAGTACTGGCTGATAGACTTTACGTTTTACCTGGTGAGAGTGCCCCCTTTTTGTTACTCTTTGCATTGAATATATTCTTCCATCCATTCGCTTCTAGCCTGTGTGTGTCCTTAAACCTGGAATGGGTCTTTTGTAGGCACCATGTAACTGGACCTTGCTTTTTCATCTATTCAGTCACTCTATGTCTTTTCATGGAAAGCTTCAATCAATTTATATTTACGATTATTATTAGCAAGTAAGGACTTACTCCGGTCTTTTCATCCATTGTTTCTGGCTGTTTTGTAGATCCTTAGCGTCTTTCTTCTTTCCTTGCCATCTCTTTGTGATTTGGTGTTTTTCATAGTGCTTTGATTTTTTTTCCTCTTTCTCATTTGTGTATCTGCTATAGTTTGTTTTGTTTTGTACCTGCAGTATGGGCTTCCATAAAGCAATCATAGTTATAATAGACTATTTTAAGTTAATGACAACTTAACCAGTCATAGAGTCCGTTCAACTTTTACCCTCCCTCCCCACACTTTCTATTTTTGCTATCTTAGTCTACATCTGTTTCTATTGTGTATTTTCTTTCTTTCTTTCTTTCTTTTTTTTTTTTTTTTTTTTTGAGAGGTTATTGCAACAGGGCACGTGCGCTCGCCAGGGACACAGAAAGAGACAGAGAGACAGAAAGCAAGAAATCACCCCCGAGGGGAGGATGGCCACGCCACAATCCCTTCTCCTCTCGGGATCTTGGGCACACACGCACATGCACCCCACGTGAGTTTAAGCCACCGGTTCTGGGACTCGAACCGTGGTCCACTACATGGGAGTCCAGCAACATAGCCATTATGCTAACTGATGGTTCCATCTATTGAGTACTCTTTAACAACTTATTGCAGCTCTAGCTATTCAGACAGTTTGACTTTTATCCTTCATCCTGGAAAGTCCAGAGGTCTATACACCACCCCTGTAGTAATGACGTATTCTGAATCTGACCACGAGTTTCCCTCTACCCGTGAGCTTTATCCTTTCCTATGTTCTCATTCCAGTGTGACCACCCTTTGAAGCACTTCTGGAGGTAGGTCCGGCTGTGATGAGTTCCCTCATCTTGTGCTCATCTGAGAACATTTCTCCTTCATACCTAAAGGGGTGCAGTGTTCTTGGGTGGTGCGGACGCTTTTATTTTTTTCTGATTTGGTTCTTGTTTTATATTTCTTTCTGGAATTTCTTACTCAGATCATAAATTGCTTTCCTGATTTCATTAAAGTGTCTGTATTCTCTTGTATTTTGCTGAGTTTCCTAAAGATCATTATTCTGAATTTCTTTTCAGGAAATTCATAAATTTGTATTTTGGGGGTCAGATAACATAGAATTATTGTATTCCTTTAATGGTATATTTCCTTATTTTCATTTCTCATGTCCCTTGGTTGACGTCGGGGCGTCTGGTGGACTAGTCGTCTCTCCTGTGGTACACAGAGCACCCTTCCTAAGGAGAGACTTCACCTGAAGATAGAGCCCGAGGTTTCAGTTGGGCCAGAGGACCTGGCTCTGGTTCCGGGGGGTGCAGTCTCTGTGATCAACATCAACAATGACCATGAGCACTGCATGGCCGAGGCACAGGAGTCTTCCCATGGTGGTGCAAAGTAGGATTTATTTAGGTGTTGCAGTAGCAAGGCCTTTAAAGGTCTTCCTGTCTGTATTTTTCCCACGGTGGGGGACTTGGCTGAGGGGAAGACCCTTGGTGTCAGATCTGACACAGGCTGTAGGTAGCCACTGCAGTGCTGGCTTCCGGGACACAGGTGCTCAAAGTAGCTGTGGAGCTGGGGCCCCGGGGCCGGTGTCTTGCCACGTTCCTGTGGCACCTATGACGTGGGCACAGACTCATTCCCTGAGGCATGAGAGATGCCAAGAACCGTGAGGTTGAGCCCCCCGGCAGCTCAGCTCAGATCGCAGGGACAACGCTGGTGACTGGCCCTGGAGGTCAGGGTGCAGAACCACCTTGGCTCTGGAGAGGAAGGGGTGCTCCAGAGGCTCAGGTCCTAGAGGTCAGGGCACGGCTGCACTTTGGGCCCCAGAGACAACAGGGTAAGGGCAACTCGGGCATGGAGAGGGTACCACATGTGGAAACTCTGGACCCTGCAGGGACGGGACACACCCATGGTCCATACTCTGTAATGCTCGGTGCTGGGCTGACAAGGACCCAGGAGTGGGACACAGCTGTGACTTGTGCTCCCAGGGCAAACACCTGTGCAGCAATAGCTCCACTCCACTGAGGAAGGGGTGCCTCCCAGCTCAGATTTGGGGGGGGCTGGTCCAGATCCAGGGAGGTAGGGTGCTGAGGCTGTTCAGCCCATTTGGTGGGGTGGCCCAGCTTGTCCACGGCCTCCTGGGGGGAAAGGTGCACAGTGTGTGTCGCTTCTGCTGAACTGGGCTCCTGGTACCAGGAGACAGAATGCCGTGTGGGGTGGAAGGCAGGTCACAGCTGCTCCCCTAGGTTGAAGCTCCAATTCCCCAGGGGTAGGGGGGTGCCCTGGGCTGACTCGGGCACTAGGAGGTGCAGCCGCCCTGCTGGGCCCAGGCTCCGAGTAGCCGAGGACAGAGAACAGCAGTAATGCAGATGGGAAAGACAGAGGTCTCTAGGGAGCGTGTTCTCAGTGAGCAGGCGGCCGCAGCACCTCGGCTGGGAATCGGTGCATAGCCCCGTGAGCGTGGGGTAGTGAGGCACAGCTTGTGAGTAGAGGGACACGGGGCCTACTGCCCCCAGAGCAGACCGCAGGCTAGCATGGCTGGTTTCAAGACGGTAGAGCACAGCGGTAGCCCAGGGCATGGGGCAGGGTGTAGTATGGGCTCCTTCCTGGGAGCTGAGCCCAAGCCCGAGCTCCAGGCAGCTCCCCCGGCTGGGCTCAGGACCTACATAGACCTAGGAATCCACAGGAGCAAATCCTGCAGCGTCCACACTGGCCATGTGGGGGTAGGGTGGGGGTCACCTGCTGACGGCCCTCCCTGCAGGGAGAAGGCCCTGCTGGTTCTGAGCTGATCCTGGAGGGAGGATGGGAGAGAGAAGGGGCTGTTTCTGCGTGGAGGCCTCTGTGCGGAGGGTGTCTGCGCCCTCTAGTTGCACTTTCTTTCAGTCACTATGACCCAGATATCACTTTCTTTTGGCCTTTTTCTTTTTGCTTCTTTTATTACTATTATTATTATTTTAATTTATTTTATATATTCAATCACTATACATCACTACTGCTTGTAAAATGCATTTACCCCCCATGAACACACTTCCCACCAGTCCAGTTCAAGGTACCACACACATTATTACCACAGACGCCTCCATTTGTGTCCCAAATGTCTTTCCTCCCTATCTTTCTCCTTGATTCCTTTCCTCTCAGTCTCCCCCACCTTTCCATGCTGTCTCCAGTGTCTGTCACTGATTTCCATGCTTCTATATCCTCTAATCTTTCTGTTTCCACCACAGAGTGTGCACAGTTGGTATGTATTAAGTGGCAGATACAAACTCGACATACAAAAATCTATAGCATTTCTATATATGAACAAGAAGCAGAAAGAGGTAGAACTGAAGAAAGTAATCCCATTGGCCATAATCACAAAAAGTATAAGATATCTACATATAAATCTAACCAAGGAAGTCAAAGACCTCTACAAGGAACACTATAAAAATCTTTTTATATTTTAATTATTTATTTATTTGGAGAGGTTTTTGCTATAGGGCATGTGCGCTCGCCAGAAAGACAGAGAGAGTCAGAGAGACAGAAAGTGAGAAATCACCCCCCCCATGGGGGGGGTATGATGGCCATCCCTTCTACTCCATTCTCCTCTTGGGATCTTGGGCACATACACACATGCACCCGGCATGAGTTTAAGCCACCAGGTCCAGGACTTGAACCACAATCAATTATATGGGAGTCCAGTGACATAACCATTATGCCATCTGCTGTTCTCATCTATAAAAATCTTTCTTTTTTTTGGGACCAGCAGTTAGTGTAATGGCTATGTCGCTGGACTCCCACGTAGTCGACCGCAGTTCAAGTCCCGGACCCGGCGGCTTAAATTCACGCCGGGCGCGTGTGCGTGCGTGCCCAAGATCCCGAGAGGAGAATGGAGGAGAAGGGATTGCGGTGTGGCCATCCCCCCTGGGGGGTGATTTCCTGCTTTCTATCTCTCTGTCTCTCTCTGTCTGTCTGGCGAGCGCACGCGCCCTATAGCAAAAACCTCTCCAAAAAAAAGAAAGAAAAAAAAAAAATCTTTCTTTTTCTTTTTTTTTTTTTTTTTTTTTTTTTTTTGCTATAGTGCCCGTGTGCTCGCCAGAGAGACAGAGAGAGACAGGGAGACAGAAAGCGAGAAATCACCCCCCCAGGGGGGATGGCCACGCCGCAATCCCTTCTCCTCTGTTCTCCTCTTGGGATTTTGGGCACACATGCACACGCGCCCAGTATGAGTTTAAGCCACCTAGTCCAGGACTCGAACCGCGATCGACTACGTGGGAGTCCAGCGACATAGCCATTACGCTAACTGCTGGTCCCTAAAAATCTTTTTAAAAGAAATTTATAGTGACACAAAAAAGTGAAAGGACGTTCTGTGTCCCTGGATTGGAAGAATTAATATAATCAAAATGGCAATTCTATCCAGGTTAATCTATATATTTAACATCATCCTGATCAAATTACCAGAGACATTCTTCACAGATCAAGAAAAGACAATTGTAGAATTTGTCTGGAATCAAAAAAGACCCCACATTGCTAATACAATCCTGCACAAGAAGAGTGGAGTAGAAGGCATGTCACTCTCTGATCCCAAAATATATTACAAAGCTATGATACTCAAAACAGCATGGTATTGGCACAAAAACAGATATGCAGACCAATAGAACAGAATAGAAGCCCCATAAATAAACCCCAAAGCATATAGACAACTGATTTTTGAGAAAGGGCACCAGTTAATACAATGGAAAAAAGAAAACCTCGTTAGCAAATGGAGCAGGAAAAAACTGGATATCCGCCTGCAGAAAGATGAATCTGGACCCCATCACTCACCATTAACAAAAATCAACTCAAAGTGGAACAAAGATCTAAGCCTAAGACCTTAAACTATAAAACTAGTGGTGGAAAACTCTGGGAGACATTGAGTAGACAAAGACTTCCTATGTAAGCCCTGCAAAGCACAGGCAATAATCCCCAAAACAGACAAGTGGAATTACATCAATTGAGAAGTTTCTGCACACCAAAGGATGCGGTAATTAGTGTGCAGCAACAACCCTCAGAATGGAAAAGTATTCTTTTTATTTTTTTAGAGGTTTTTGCGATAGGGCACATTCACTCACCAGAAAGATAGAGAGAGACAGAGGGACAGAAAGCAAGAAATCACCCCCCAGGGGGGATGGCCACGCTGCAATCTCTTCTCCATTCTCCTCTTGGGATCTTGGGCACGCACGCACATGCACCCAGCATGAGTTTAAGCCACCGGGTCCAGGTCTTGAACCGTGGTCGACTACCTGGGAGTCCAGTGACACAGCTATTATGGGGAGACTATTCTTATAAACTATTCCTGCTAGGCAGGAAAAGCTTGGATCCTGGTCACCAGTGTTTCTGTGATCTTTGCTTCACAGTTTGTAACTTACCAAGGGATAATATTTCCTGATTGCCATTATTTAACTTCCTTAAGACCATATTAAGGCTAGGAGGAGTGACGTCAGTCAGAAAGATGCTAAAGAGAAAGGCCTAATGCTCACCCCCCACAGAAAAGGACCAAAATGAGGATGTGCAAGCAGTTTTCTGACTGAGCATCCTCCTGTCCTTTGGGTAGAAACCCAGGCGTGGAATTGCTGGATCATACGGTAGTTTCATTTGTAGGTCTTTAAAAAACTTCCATATTGTCCTCCACAGTGGCTGTACTAATTTACATTCTCACCAACAGTGTAGGAGAGTTCCTTTTTCATGACAGCCTTGCCAGAACTTTCCTTTTTTTTTTTTTTTTTTTTTTTTTTTTTTTTTAAATCTTAGCCATTCTGGCAGTTTAGGTGGTATCTTATTGTGGTTTTGATCTGCATCTCTTATGATAAGGGATACTGAGCATTTTTTTCATATTTTTTTATTGTTTGTATGTCTTCCTTAAGAGTTGCTTGTTCAGCTTATTTCTCTCTTTTTTTTTTTTTTTTTTGGAGAGGTTTTTGTTAAAGGGCGCGTGCGCTTGCCAGAAAGACAGAGAGAGACAGAGAGAAAGAAAGTGAGAAATCACCCCCCAGGGGGCATGGCTACACCGCAATCCCTTCTCCTCCATTCTTCTCTCAGGATCTTGGGCACACACGCACACGTGGCCAGTGTGAGTTTAAGCCACCAGGTCTGGGACTCGAACTGTGGTCAACTACATGGGAGATCAGCCACATAGCCATTACTCTAACTGCTGGTCCCAGCTTATTTTCTCATCTTTTAATTGGTTTGAACATTTTTTTTTTTCAGGTAGGGTGCTTCAAGTTCCCTGTGTATTCTGGTTATCAGTCCCTTATCTGAGGCATAGTTTATAGGAATAGTCTCCCATGTCAAAAAGGGCTTCTAGTCTAACATTTTACTTAAATTTTCTCATGGTTACCATTATATTTTTAAATAGCATAATAGTTTGATATCAGTTTCACTGTAAGGAACTCATACCAATGCATCAGTTCTGACCAAGATCTCTTGTCACCTTAGTATGAATGCTAAAGACATTCTCAACATTTATGACAATCCAATCATGAACTGTGTTCCCAAAAAGAACCTTCTAAGCCATCATTAGTAAAAATAGATTTTATTAGTAACACTAAAGAAAAGACTGAATTCTCTTGCTATTCTATTTCCTCTTCTAGAATTTTCATTTGGTTAGACAGCGTGGGAGGGGTGGGAAGAAGCTGCCTTTTAGGCTTTAGGTATGTGTTGTTGGCAGACTAGGATTCTTCATCTAAAAATCCTAAGTCAGGACCAGCAGGTGGCATGGAGGTTAAGGCACTGGATTCCACATGGCAGACTCTGTAATCTGAGTCTCAGACCTATGGGCTTGAAAAACATGTCAGGCATGTGTGCATGTGTGCCCAAAGTCCCAAGCAAAGAAAGAAGTAGAAGGGATTGTGGCATGGCCATCCCCCCGGGAGGTGATTTTGCATTTTCCTGATCTCTTTCTCTGTCTCTCTCAGACAAGTGCACACACCCTATGACGAAAATCTTAAAAAAGAAAAGCCCTGACTCAGTAGCCTGGTGGCGGAGCAGTGGTAGTGCAATTGGATGCCCATGGGGAAGGCCTGGGGTTGGCTTCCTGGGGCCTTCCCTGAGCACTCCAGGTGTGTGCGTACCCTTTGTCCAAGCTGGCTGAGGGTGGGGAAGGAGAGCAGCAGGTAAATCTGTTTGGGGGCTTCTCTCTTTAAAAATAAAAAAAAAACTTTTTTAAAAATTAAAAATAAATAAAATGAAAGTCCTGAGTCAGCTCCATTCTTAGAGAGACACGAGAGCCTTCCCTAGCTCAGGGGAGCCGGGAAACACACGATTTGCGCCAGGCTCTCGCTCGCTCATTTCGGATTTTCTCCCTGGGGACCACAGAGTGGGAAACAAAGGTGGGGGTAGGGCACGAGGTGGGGACCCGAGCACCCCACAGCAGCAGAGAGGGCCTCCGCCCCGGTCTCCCACTCTTCATCCCCTGGGCCCGCTCCACCTGGCGAACTGTGTCTCGCTTCCTCTTCTCTTTCTCATCCTGCTAAATCTCTATTATTTTCTAAGACTGAGATTCTCTTTGAGTAGTTTCCTTTTTCTGCTTTCCTTTCAATGTTTTGGTGGACTAGGGGAAAAAAACAAAAATGCTGAAGTTCCATTCTTGGGTCGACATTTCTCCTTTGTCATTTAGGTGAGCTTTTAGCCTTCCCTCCAGTCTGGAGGTGTCATCAGATGCTCAGGTTCTCATTGGCTCCCCTCACCATGGTGTAAATGGCGAGGTGGAGTCCTGCCCTCCCCTGGGCTCTACTGTCCAAGTTTAAAACTCGCAGCCCAATGTTCTGTGCTCTTCTCTCTGACTTTTCAAGTTCTTTTTAAGACTTTTTAAACTTCACTCTATTATCTTACTATAGCATCTCCAATATTTTAAAGACTAGTGTTTAAAACTTCCTTCTTAAAAGCGTTACCATTTGTTTCTTGCTATTCAGTCTCCTCGTATGTGAAATGCCCAGAACACTGTCCACCTGACAGCTGCTGTGAGGCCCCGAGCGAGTCCTACCGGGCATCTTCTGCGTTCCTAGACTAATAATGAAAAATGCACGGCACACTTGAGACGAGACTCTACAGACACAGAGCCTGTCTAGGCTAAATGAATCACTCAGTAAAGGAGCTCATAAAAGATAGGTGCCACCGGGGCCAGCAGGTGGCATTGTGGTTGTAGCACTGGACTCTCACTGGCCAGGCACAGCTCAAGTCCCAGACCCAGCACATTGAAAACCACGCTGGGTGCTGCGCATGCATGCCCAAAATCCCAGGAAGGGAATGGAGGAGACAGGATTGAGGCACGGTCACCCTCTCTGGGGGGTGATTTCTCACTTTCCCTTTCACTGTCTCTCTCTCCATTTCTCTTGTAAGCACATGTGCCAGATGGCAAAAACCTTCAAAAAAAAAAAAAAAAAAAAAAGATAGGTATTACCATTTAACAACTAACATATTAATAACGGATTCAGGCAAGAATCATCAGTAGGAGTTAAAACTAGTGAAATAAAAATCAATGAAAAATGATACACATAGATTCTCAAAATATCTCCTCTAAGGTATTAGTACTACAAGGAGCTCACAGACAGCAGCTCAGCAGCTGTACGAGCGAGCAGCAGCGAGTCTGTCTGTGTGCTTTCTGCTCTGCTCTACAGAGAACCTTGGTGGTCTCCCTGCCAAGGCAGATAACCTGAATCAGACCATGAGAAAACACCAGATAACCCCAAGCTGAGGACGGTTTACAAACCAACTGGCTTCCACTTTTCAGCAATGACAGGGTCATGAAAGATATGATTGAGGAAATGTCCTGGATGAAAAGAAGCTGGACACATCTAACAACGAGACCCGGTGTGCTCCCAGGTTGGACTCTGGACCCCAGTTACATTATTTTGTTCTCTTTTGTTTTTACTGTAGTGGACCTGATTAGTATAACGTGTATGGATTCTCTTCCTGAGGACTTAGTGGTTTCGACATGTACGCATTGTAGGACATGTAAGATACATAAAACAACGCCCGTGCATTTAGACAGACACTGAGGTGGACCAGTACAGGGGAATCGTGTCTACAATTCATCACAGATACTTCATGAAAACGCATAATGTTTGTATAGACGGTCATGCGCCACATGGTTTTTTGGGTTTTTTTTCCTTTTTTTGAGAGAGATTTTTGCTATAGGGCTCACGCACACCAGAGTGACAGAAAGTGAGAAATCCCCCCCAGAGGGATGGCCATGCCTCAATCCCTTCTCCTCCATGCTCCTCTTGGGATCTTGGGCATGCATACACATGGTCCTAGCGTGAGTTTTAAGCAGCATGGACTCAAACCATGGTTGACTACACGTGAGTCCAGCAATGTAACCATTATGCCACCCACTGGTCCCCATGTGTCACATATTTTAGTCAATGATACATACACAAGATGTTCCCATAAGATTATAGCTGAGGGACCAGCAGAAGGCCTAGCGGCTATGTTGCGGGACTCCCACGCGGCCGACTGTCGGAGTGGTCCTATCACCCAGCGGTGCATGACCATGGCAGAGTCACAGCACAGCAAAGCACTCATGACTGTGGGGTTCAGATGGAAACAAGCCTGCTGTGTTGCCACTCAGCTAGAGTACACACATATGATCACATACAGTACGCGTGTGTGATAGTAAATGACTACGTTCCTTGTTTGTAGATTTGCTATGCTATAATTTTATTGTTATTTTAGAGTGTACTCCTTCTACCTATTAGAAAATAAAAGTTTACTATGAAACGGTATTCCACATGACAGGCACACGTGCGTGTGTGCCCCAAATCCTAACAGGATGAAAACGAAGGTAAAGGGATTGAGGCGTGACCACGCCCCGTGGGTGGGTACTTTCTCTCTCCTTTTCTGACTCTCTCTGGTGAGCGTGCACACTCTCTGGCAACTAAAAAACATTATAATAAAAGGGGATTTCCAAAAGTTCATGAAAAAAATGGACTTAAGTATGAGTTCATTTTGGTGCAAAAAAAAATTGAAATCCATGCATAATTTTGTATAGCATGCATCTTCCGTGAACTTTTGACAACTCCCCTTCATATCTACACATTTTTTTAAAAAGGGAAACGGCGTATTCCAGATTCTTCCAACTACTCAAAACAACATGCAACCTATAACCCAAAGTTTTCCTGTTCGGATCCAGTTACCATTTCAATCAGCAATATGTTATTGCCTCAGAACCGTAATTATGTTTATGCCTTTTGAACAAGCTGATGAAAAGAAGCATTTGCTGAAGGTTCCCATCAATGAGTGCAGAGCTTAGACTAGTCTTTAGCTTATACAAACGTTATGCTTATTAATTCACAGTATTCATTCGGTTATTGAAACATGATGACAAACTCCACAGTGAAAGGCTGCTTCTCTATTATATTAGCTTTGCACAAAATCCTTTGGCTTGAGGACGACTGTCCGAGCCTCTGGCTTTGGACATGGCTCAGGATTTGGGTCTCTCTAAATTTTTTTAAACTGTGATTTAGGTATCAAAACTAAACAGCAATGAATACAGAGATAGATGATAAATGGTCGAAATCAATCCATTCTGAGGAAGAACTCTCCAGCTGGATTTCAGCTGAAGATTTTCTCAAACTGCCGATGTGCACCCGAGCTTCCGCCAATTGCCACAGCGTCCCTGTTAATTAAAAGCCAGTGGTATGACTCACCACCTGTTCCACTCCTGCTAGCTTCCTATTTTGGTCGGAGTTCTATTTTGAGGATTAAAACTTTTATAAAAACAGAAAATATTTATTTGTACCGCTTACTATTATTTTGCATCCTGAAAACTATGGCTCCTACTGTAAAGTCACACTTATCTGTGTTAATGTTAACAACCTGAGGATGTCGCAGTGATAATTACAGTGGGAGCTGTGCCTGACAGGGAAGGCGGCAGCCGGTGGAGCAGTTATCTATACTTCACATTGCACCTGCTTCCAGATGCACACGGACGAGTCCTTACCCACATTGGTTATAGACCCACGGAAGTCGAGTGTTAGAGCTGCCTACACGTTCTAATGGGATGTCTACTTCCCAGTATGTATAACATATCCAACAGAACAAAATCTAACAAATACAGGAGATGGGAATGGTGAAGGATCGGGGAGAGGGCAAGGGGTGGTCACCGTGCTGTCACGGCGAGGTCCAGACGACACATGGTGAGTTCTGCAGCTAGAGATGGCGGCATGTGGCTGACAGGGAGACTCTGCAGAAGCCCCGTACCAGCGACTGCTCCCACTCGAAGGTCCACTAGTGGGATGGGCAGACTCTCTCTCTGTATATCATATATGTCATATGGCATTATTTGTCAGTCATTTCAGTAGCTTCTCAATCAGGTGTGAGGGAAAGAGCCAAAGTAAAGGAAAGAGGAAGAAAACAATGATGTTCTAACTGCACTATATGCCTTGATGAGAGAGAAATCTTTTATTTGAAACGAAACACAGAATGTAATCGACATTAAGCAGACAGGGCCCGTGTTCCAGTTGCTGCCTTCCTGCGTTCATTGGGAACTCCTTGGGAGGGGATTATGAAGCCTACTCTGGAGGCAGAACAGGGCAAGACTCTGCTGCAGCTTCGCGGTGGGCTATGAGAGAACGTGACCTGAGACGGGGACTCTCAGACGTTGACGTGGGAGACTACGCTGGGTGCCAAGGCGGCCCTTGGCGATGTGGAGGCTGCCACTCCCTGGCGGACCAGTGACCTGCACCCGAGGGAGTATCTGCATGATTAGAGCAGGGTTTGGGGTGCTGTCTCAGGGGTCAGCCCGAGGGACCAGGAGGAAGAACAAAGCAGAACCCAGAACTCAGGCTGTGAGTTGTGCCCTAGTCCCCGGATTCAAAGGCGTGCTAGAGAGAGAGCTGCAGGCAGCCAGCCCAAGTCTAAGCATCCGAGAGGATGCTTCTGCGAAATCCATCCTTCTCTTCACCAAACCACTCCCATGGGCGTCTCATGTGAAGTCTTTGGTGTGTTTTCGTTTTGCTACATTTATTCGTACAAGAAAGGGAAGAGAGCTGAGAGTTCAAGGGCACTTTTGGCTGGGACCAGATGAATTGTCGCAGTTGCCTGGGAAACCTTTGAAGACAAGTCTACTTGATATGTCAAACATCTGAAGTCAATATGAGCCAGAGTCATGTAGAGGTAAACCCAAGAAAGCTAATTGCAAAAGAGGGACCCTCGGATCATAAAAGTGGTTATATGCTCATGCACTTTTGAAATGAAGAAAGATTTTAGCCATTAGCCTACAGAAGGACCCGGAAGGCTA
This sequence comes from Tupaia tana, assembly GCA_026018925.1. NCBI lineage: Eukaryota > Metazoa > Chordata > Mammalia > Scandentia > Tupaiidae > Tupaia > Tupaia tana. The sequence continues at coordinate 6,332,246 of JAKSZU010000008.1, forward strand.
ACTTCCCGAGTACAGGATAAAATTCAGTGCAAAGACATTAGACCCCCTAAACATTTATGCATAGACCATTAAACTAAGGAGTTTTTAAAAAACTATAATCCTAGAACAAAAGATAACATGTTTTCACAAGTTGTCCCTCTAAATCCTTTGGGATTCCGTTCTAGTCTAGCATATTTTTTTCTTTCCAGATTTATAGTGTAAAATACGTCTGATGGTGAGTATTAAATGTTTTATTATAGAACAAAAAGTTTACCGCAGTGATTCTAGGGAGACAAAAATTTAACAAGTAGAACAGTGTGCTACTGTTTTGTATTAAGGAAATATGGATTTAATGGAAAATTTCCTAAATTGTATTTTACTTCATGTACTGTTTGACAAAGATTCTTCCATGAATCTGAGTGGTTATTTTAGTAGTTTCACCAGAAAAATCACTCTGAGAATCTGTATGTATACCAAAAATCTGTGCACACTCCTGGTACTAGAGATTTTATGTAGACTTTTCTAATAAAATAAGTCGAAAGGAAAATCAAAGTGCACACATCTCTAAGGACCTCAGGGAATTCCTGTTTTGTCACTTGTAAGGTAAGGGGCCCATTTAGAGATTGTTAGGGGAGGATACCACCTTCAAGATCTATGGTTTTGGTGAAGGGCACTGTCCCAAATTTTACACAGGTATTTTCTCTGGAGGTTTTTAGACTTCTATTTACAAACTCCTCTGGGAGTTCGTTGCTCTGCACTGCCCTCTCCTGGCCAGTTCCTGTAAGTGGTTTCCGGAAAACAACTCACTTCGTTGCCCTAATTCATCAATGCCTCATTTACGGGGTGCATTTCTTATGCTGTGCAGTAAGAAATACCTCCCCGAAGAGCAGAATTCTAATTAGAAGTGTTTAAAATCATAATTAAAGGTTTTTTAAAATTGAGATCTTTGATTTCACTTTTTCTTCTACGTTAGAAAGATAGCTTTGCCCAGATAATAATTTACAGTCGCAAACTGAAGGTGCTGGCTCACCTAAAAAGTTTGGTTATAAAGTCAGTTAGAGAAACAATAGGTTATTTTGAGTTTGTTTAATCTAGGATTATTTCGCTAGGAACATCATCCTTTTTATCTCAGCTGCGTAAACAGAGCTTACGAGTGAGCCTCCCTTTTTCAGCCCTTACTCTGAGTTGGTCTGAAAGGGCCACTCCAGTTCATTCAACAGCAATTGATCTGAAATAGCCAGAAATAGCAAGGCTCCGGGTTGCACGCGATAAATGTATCCACCAAGTGCTAAAAAATCAGCAGCTCTTCCCTATTTTAACGCCTGCAGGAAGCCTCATTTTCTCTCCTACTCTGGTTATAACTGCTTCACTCTACCCACAATCCTGAGAACCAACGGCCCAATCTCCACGCACACTGAAAAGCAATCTCGTCATCGTGCTAATGTGACATGGATTTAATGCACCAGCAAATAAAAGTGTTCGTGACGCTCTGCTTAAGAAATTCTGTCCAGAACGCCAAGTGCTACATAGTGTCCAACGTCATCTTTGTCCCTCTGAACTCCATGCAAGTACCCGTCAGAAAGTTCAAATGGAGTACGCTTCTAGTGACCAAAATTAGGCCGGCGTGCAGAACAGAAAATTGAATTGCTCCAAAGAAGAACCAGCAAGTATGATGCTTTGGTGCCTGCATTCTAGTAAAGAGATGTAAAGGCTGCATATGTCGCAGCTCTCCTATGGCGACAAACACGCAGCCCGAATGTTCAACATGTCTCCGTAAAGGATGCTTATTATATGTAAGCAACAGATGTACTTCTCATCTGAGCCCTGAAGGAGAGATTTTTAAATCCTAAATAGAAAATGAGTCAGTCCCCGTGCCACACAAATCACAAAGCGATTCCACACTGTACAAGTAACATTGGCAGGACCTGGCATGATACGCCCCGTCGCGTATCGCGACCTGTCAGGTCCCCTCCACCCATGAACACGTCCTCAACTGCTCATCTAAAAAGTCTGGTTGCAGAGTCAGTTAGAAAGGCAAGAGGTCATTCTGAGTTTATTTCACTGACGATCGTGTTGCTAGGAATTTTCTCTCGGCTGCATGAACACGGCTTACAAGAGAGTCACTTCTTTTGCATTTCTGATTCTAAGTTGACCCAAAGGGACCGTTCCAGCTCATTCCACAGCAGTGTGCCGACAGTTAGAAAGGTCACGGCTCTGAGCTGTGTGCCGTAAACGTACCCACAATGGGCATCACGTCCAACTTCAGGTGCCCTCTGCTCGTCACACTGAACACAGGCCTGCCGTGCCCGAGCCCACAGAGGGAGGGGCAACAGGTGGGAGTTCCTAGCTCCCCTCCCCCGTCCTGCATCAGGGCTGTTTTTCTCCCAAAGCTCAGCCCAGCACGACACAGTAAAATAACCTGAACCTACTTTTCAACAATATTTTCTCCTTACCTTTACCTGGTGCCTACAGGTGTGTCAACAGTTATCTTTTCCTGGATATGTTCCAAAATGTTCTTATGCTATTTCTCTTAGGGTTTCTCCACGCTGCCCCATTCAGAAATTTTATTACTGTCTAAAGGAGAAAAAAAATGTGCACGTGAAAATTATCATAAGAAAACCACTGATCTCCAGTCAAATCTAAACAACCTTCAAACTGTTTCCCAATTCTCCCAGACGCTGCCGTGTGAGAGGTGGGAACCCTCCCTGCACAGAGCCCCGCGCTAGAACGCCTCCACCACGCAGTCGTGTCGGTCTCCTTACCTCGAGCATCCCCGCGAGGTCACATTCTGTTAAAAACATCCTGCCCTTCTCCCTACAAAAAGGTCCCAGAGAAGCAGAGTGCAGAAGCGCTGCCACTTGCTAACTTTGCTCTGTGTTATTTACCAACCGCACAAAGAAAATGCTGTCTATTCAGAACTCATTTCAAAACTCTTTTCACTGAGAGCGAGCGAACAAGCGGGCTCATGTCCCGAGTCACAGTCATAACTCCGGAGTCCGGTGATGGCCACGGGGCCGGCGCGGAGTGGCACGGCCGCCCGGTCCGACAAGGGTCTGTTGTGAATAGTGCGAAGAGTCCAGGGGAGGGCTTCTCGTACTTTCTCACCTCAAGGTTCTTGGCTTGGCGGTCCCGACATCTCTGTCAGGAGACTGTCCTCTGTCCCCTGGGTCACGTATCCTGGACATGCACACTGTCACCACAGGGACCAGTGGGAATCCAGTCAGCTGGCCTGGGCCTGAGGCCCACCTTGGGACTGGGTGCTGCCTTTGGCTGAGTTATTTAAACCCCTGGGGCTCTGTCACTTAGGGGTTTTGGTGATGGGAAGTACCTGTCAAAGAGGTGTGGGGGGGAGTGAAACTGCGCACCTGGGAAGTGTGGCTACTGTGCCCCCTTAGCACCCCAGGGAGCCGGACAGCCCCACCACCTCACAAACAGGCAGAGGACATAGGCCAAGACCTGTTCAAGGCCCCTGGGCCCCTCCTTCCCCGGATCAAGTATAGAGGAAAAGATCAGGAGTAGGAAGAGGGCCTGAGAGCCCTCCCCTAGCCTGCGGGTCACGGGGTCTTCTGGGGAGGGGGCTCTGGGCTACAGGAGCCTTTAAGGCATCTTCTTGTCTGGGGAGACAGGAGATGAACCCAGAACCTCAAACAGACCTGGAGGCCGGGTCTGCCCCCAGAATCTGCCTGGACAGCAGAGCAGCTGGCAAACAGGTTTCCAAGAACTCAGACAGGTGTGTGAGGCCGGGACCAGGTGTGAGTCCTGTGGGACCTGCAGCAAACCCCGTCCAACTGGTCCGACAGGGCTCCCTGGAAGGGGAGGAGGCCCTGACAGGAGGAAGCTGGAGCCTGCTGACAAAGGCAGTCCAGGGGTCACAGGGAGGAGGTGCTCCACAGGGACAGGGGCCCTAAGAATCAGGCTTGCTGCCCGCACCCCCTCACAGTGCTGTAGAGAGTCCTCCATGGCGTTGGCTGAAACCCACTGCCAGAGCTGAAAACAGGCTCTCCCAGCAGGTGAGAAGGGCCAGAAGCTCTTAAGGGCCCTTTCCTGCCCACCTACAGTGCGTGGGCCGGCAACCCCAGGGGGCTGTGAGAGGAATCAGGCCCAGAGCAGGGACTGTGCAGCCTCCCCTCCCTGGCAGATAGACAGGCCGTAAGAGGAGACAGGGAGGAGGTCAATTTTGACTCTTGCATGGGACTCGACCTGTAAAGAGCCGGAATGAGATTGTCCCTGTGCTTCAAGTTGAGCAAGAAGGCTTTGGTGTTACCTGAGAATGGACAGCAGGGCCCCGGAGCAGCCACGAAGTTCTTCATGGACAGAACGAGGCTGCCTGTGGTTACCGTCCTGCTTCTCCAACGTGTCTATTCCTCCAGACACACAGGAGAGACTCCCCTGCTAGGCATGAAGCTCCAGGGGGACAGGGACCCTGTGTTTTATGTACCTCGAGGTTTCCCCAGCGTCAGACGTAACGTGTGGGCCCAGGCAGCCAAGCTTTACTCGGTTGTTTTATTTAAAGCCATTCCTGTTCATCGTGGTCTTTCTGGAAAAATCTAGAATATTTTCTCCCAAACTTTTTTTATCACTTCTGAGATATTCTAGATACTAAATGTTTTTTAAATTTATTTCTTTATTTCATGAGGGTGAGCAACAGAGGAAGATAAGCACCCTCAAAAGGGTCTCACACTGATACCCTCACCCCACACCCCCAAACTTCTTAGCCAGCCAGGACCTCGGGTGCCCGTGCCTGGGCCAGCAGGTCCACCAGGAAACCAAACCCATAATCTCCAGCATGGATCCAGCTTTATTTGAACAGCACGCTATTCCTGTGCTACAAAGCTGACCCCCCCCCCCTTTTTTAAGGTTTATGCCATAGGACAAATGTGCACACCAGAGAAAGAGAAAGAAAGAGCAAGACGGAAGCCCTCGGGGGGATGGGCTTCCACAATCCCTTCTCCCCCATTCTTCTCTTAGGATTTTGGACACACGTGACACGTGCCTGGTGTGGTTTCAAGTCACCAGGTTCTGGGACTGAAAATGCGGTAGACCGTGTGGGAGTCCAGCACCTCAGTCACCATGCCACCTGCTGGCCCCCCACCCCCGTGCCTCTCCAGCCCTGTCTCCTACAGACAACTTTATCCACATCAGGCAGTAGATCTGGGAGGCACAGCTGAGACTTTTGCCCATGTTTTGAGTGCCTGTAATCAAAAGAAGACTGATCAAAGAACACCTTAGCTTAGCGTGTCTGAGAAGCTCAAGGAACATCGCAGAGCTCTAGTGGGCTCCTCTGTGTGGATCAACATCCGTCTCTTTTTTGAGAAGGTCCCCATTCGCTTCTTCTCTGTTACGGGTTGCAGACAAGTTCAAGTGTTTTGAATGGCACAGAAGCGATTTCCTTTTGGCCAAAAGAGAAACTCGGGGTAAGAAAACATCAGAGGCAAGCCTCCTCGTGAGCTTCCCAAACTGAGCAAGTTTGGGTGCAGCATATGCAGTCTCAGTTTGGAAACCACAATATGCTGCTCCTCCCTCACTCGAGGACGGGACAGAAATGTTGTCGCTGAACCAGCCGAGGGAAATATGCTCGCTCACTGCTTCCCAGACAGACGCGCGGCCCGACTTCTACTGCTGCCCGCTGTCAGACGGGGATGGCTCCCTACCTACAACGTGGAACTATCTGGTCACTTGCTAAGCGATGACAGACACGAGGGCCATGCGTGGAGAGACGAGGTGGTTACCTGGCGAAGTACGGACCCAAACCAAGAACAGCTGTTGCCTAAGAAAACTGAGAAATGCTAGGCAAAGTCCCTTCCTTGGGGGGAAAACGGACGCGTGCAGAGGAGGAGTGTGTGGTGTCGAGCAGACCTTTGGTGCCTTGATTGGATTCAGACAGTGAAATACAAACTATTCATTCCCTTTGTTATGGAAAGTGGAGCCTTCTCTGGTAGTAACTTTGAGACCCAGGCTAGATACACGTGACAAAGGCAGAGGAACTTGTACTGGAGCTATGTCCAGTGACAGCGCCTCTGAGAGAAACACCAAGGCCTTCCTCCGGAGGACAAGCATGGGCTTCTTCCCGCTTCCATCTCTCTTCATTGAGGAAACTGTTCAAGAGACCCTTCCTCCACCCAGATGCAAATCCCACTGGCTCATCCATCAGCTCTCTTGACTTGGAGCACAGAACAAGTCTTTCTGTCTGTAAGCACCTATTGTTCAGGGCGATGGCCTGGGGAAGTTGACGTTGAATTCGCAGTACTGTCTGCACACAAATAAACGCTCACTCCTCAACCGTAAGCTGTGACTGTGAGCGATGTGGGAGCCTTCTAGCAAGATGGCAGGAGCTAGACAGCGCTTCACAAAATGTGCTGTGAGATTCTGAATTCCTGGCTGCTTCCAAGTATGTGCTACTGAGTAAAAAAATGGCCATTTTTATTAAGTACTCATTTAAAAAAAATCCATAAAACAGTCATATAGCTTGTATTCTGTTCATAAATAATTGCTCTTAAGATTTGCACTTCCCCCCTCTGGAATACTATTCCTTCAGAGAACTGAACAGCCAAGTTCAGCCTACCTTTAACCCCCAAACACTGGCCCGGAGGAGCTGACATGACAAGGTGATAACTTAGTCATTATGGACAAGGACACCATTTTCTATGAAGAACTGCACCCCAGCAAAACGGGGAACGACTCCCATGTTCAGATTCCACGGCTTTAACTCTCAGCTTTCTAAAGATGTCTTTTGGAGCCTGCTGGCAGCACTGGCAAAGACGAAAAAGAAAGGGTTTTACTGACAACCTTCAAAGTACGGCTAGCCCTCCCACCTCCGCCACGCCGCAAAATGCACAGCCCGTCGGTCGGCTGGGTCAGGGCTTCGATGATGGGTGAGAGAAAGCGGCCAGGCCACCGCAGCCACGTGTCTGCAACGCTGTGTGAACCTGGGCCAGGGAGCCCACGTATTCCCGATTCTTTTCCCTTGACGCATGCCAATGTTTTTTAATTCTTTGAGAAACCAGTGGGTGGGCACAGATGGGAAGTGGGAAGCTGCAAAGGGGAAGAAGATGGTATTGGAGTAGAACGCAGAGCCCAGCGCGCCTCCCCAGGCGCGTCCTCGCGGGCCCAGATGGCGCGGCCACTCCGCACGCCCCTCCGCCTGGCACCTTCGCTTCCGCCGCGGCCTATGGGCTGCTCGCTCCCTCTCTCGGCACCCACAGCCCGCTCCCGGGATTCGTCTGCCCGCCACCGGCCACCGCGCGACCTATACCCTGTGCACACAGCAGACACCCAAGCGCAGCCGGTTTTTAGAAAGCAAGCTAGAGCTGCTCTCCAGCGCTGTGAAAGGCCTGCCTCTTCGTTAGGGTTTTAAACTCGCAACTTAACGCCCTTAATTTAAAAACCTTTACTTCCACCTTCACGTGAAACCTGAGCTCTGTTAGGGAAGGGGCTCTGGCTTAGATGTCCGGAAAATGCAAAGCAGTGCTCTCCTGGCATGTCCCAGCAAATGCCATCAGCCTAGGAACACTCCGCCGCCTGCAGTTGGGCGACTCCGAGCTCAGCGCACGTTCGAGCACCGGCAGGGGCCTCTGTGCACAGGACTGCGGGGCGGCTGCTCTGCAAGCTCCGGAGTGGCTGGCCTGTGACGCAACCGCCCCGGGGCTCGGCCTCCGCCACGCTGCCCTACAGGGCCCAGGGGTAGTCTGCGCTCTTTGTCGATGGAAGAGACCAAGTCAGTGAGGAGGAGATTGAAAGACATTGATCAGACTACGCGGCAGCCGGGGTCCGCCCTCCGGGCACCTCGGCCAAGCCCTGGTTGTTGGGGACCCCTCGCAGACTCGGGCTTGCGCCCCTGGGTGTGAGATGGCAGGAAGGCGGTCCCCGTGAGGTGAGTGGGAGGATGGAAGGGGGCAAGGCTGGGCCCGGTGGGCAGCTGCTGCTGCAGCCCTGGCTCCCTCCTCTTCCTCGGCCAGCCAGGTGGGCCCCTCTGCAGCTGCGCACAGCGACTGGAAGAGGAGAACGAGCCTGTGACTCGGCACCTGGGCCGCGGGCATGAAAACCACGTCCCAAAGCTGCCGGCGGAGCGCGGCGGCTCCCTGTACCAGGGCGGCAGGACCTTTCCTCCGTGTTGAACCGTGCTCCCACCCAGACCGAATGTCCGAGGGCGGGTGTTAAGAGGCTGACTTCCGGCTCTGCAGCCCCTACTTACGTGACCATGCGCCTAAGCTGTGCCCCAGTTTCCTCCACGTGATAACAATTCTACTCTCCAGGTGGTGTCCTGGGATTGAACTCATTTGTGCAAAGTGCTTAGGACCGTGCCTGCTCCCACTAAGAGCTGTCTCCACCTAGTCAGTGACCCCGCTGCTGACGCTGAGGCGCTGCAGACCCCACACCCGCACTGACTCCCCTCACCCTGCGGTGGCCCAAGGCAGCATCCAAAGGACCCCCACCTAGAACACCGCACAAAATGCTGATTTGGGATCCCCTGAAACAGCCCAGGAGAATGATAAGTTTCAGGTGTAGAGTTTACAGCGGGTACCTCGGGCCAGTGCGCTCCCACAGCGGCTCCCTTACAGGCCTGGGCCACGGCAGCCTGGTCCGGGAGCTCTGTGGGCATCAAGCGGTCAGCAAGCCCCTATCTGTGGCCCGCGCTGGGGTCCAGGCAGTGGGTAGGGTCCCCAGGCCCCGCTGGCAGAAGGGGCCACCTCCACCCGGGCAGGGCCTGCAGTCTAGCCCTCCAGGTAGAAGGAACAAATAAAACACCGCAGGGGGTGTTGGCAAGGAGGAGGAGTGCTGTGCTGTGGAGCAAGTAGGGAGATTCTCCCCTTCCAGACCCTCAAAGGGCTGCCCTGGAGGAACCTTTTAGTCCGGGGGGGAGGGGGGGGGGAGACGGGGACGGACTGTGCTGACCAGGCCAGAGACCCACAGCATGGCCTGGGGAAGGGCCCCTCAGGAGAAGCTGGGGCCAGCCACTGTGGTGCAGGGGTGAGGACCCCGCTGTGGGTCCCTGGCTGCCGGGAGGCCTGGGGTTGCTTCCTGGCTCAGCCTAAACAGCCAGGTGCTGTGGTCCCAGCTCACTGGGGTCTGGGGCAGAAACGATCCGATAGGACCCTGTCAAAATCCCCTCTCCCTCCCACACGTCTCGTGCTTTCCCTTTCGCTCTGTGTCTCTCTCACTCATAGAAGAAATAAATAAGTGACATTTTTTAAAAGTGGCGGGGAGAAGGGAGAAGCAGGTGGAAACAGGTGAAGGCAACGGGGCAGGGACGGTCCCCAAGGCGGACGGCTGGGCAGAGGGAGGGCCCGGCTCCGGAGCCTGGGCCTGCATGGACCAGCCACAGGCCGGCCTCCTGGGCTCTGCGCCTCAGGGGGCCTCATCCCGAGATCGCAATGTTCCCTTTAAGGACAGGGAAAGGAGCCCATGGACTGTGCCCAGGAAAAGTTACAGACAGCCCTGAGTCAGATGGCACAAGGCCACAGGCTGTACTGCACCCACAGCATGTTAGCAGCCTGCACTCAGCCTCCTCCTGCCTCGGACGCTCTTCAGCAGAACGTGAATTTCTACGTTGTGCTCCCAAGGAAGAGTTCTGCAAAAGTCTATACGTTACACCAATTCATTAAAAACAAGCAAACAAAAAGAAAGCATTTAAGTTTTTCAGAGTTGAGGATTTTTTTAGGGGGGTGGGAAAAGAGGTTTTTGCTACAGGGCACGTGTGCTCACCAGAAAGACAGAGAGAGACAGAGAGACAGAAAGTGAGAAATCACCCCCCGGGGGGGATGGCCATGCCACAATCCCTTCTCCTCCATTCTCCTCTCAGGATCTTGGGCACGCACGCACACATGCCCGGCGTGAGTTTAAGTCACTGGGTCTGGGACTTGAATTGCAGTCGATTACATGGGAGTCCAGCGACATAGCCATTATGCCAACTGCTGGTCTCGATTTTTTATCATTTTAAAAATGTATTTGTTTTATTTATTTTATGTGTGTGAAAGAGAGAGGCACCTTCAACAGGCTCTTGTCACACTGTGTTCCCCACCTGGCCAGCAGCCAGGATTGCGGGCACACATGCTTCATGTCAGCCGGGGGTCTCAGGATCAGAGCCCTGGTCGTCCCCGTGGCCCCCACGTCACAGGGCGGTGTGCTTCCTTCCATTGGCGGCAGTGCAGCTGGGCCATGTTTGTTTTGTAACCTCTCTTGTTAATGAGGATCTTTTAAAAAGACTAATTCAATGATCCTGAGTGATGAACTAGGATTTTCATTCAAAATCTTGAAAATGTAACAAACATGTATAAAGCAAATAAGGTCTTATTTTGAGTCATAGTCAACCTGTAATTAGTCTGAGCTAATAAACCAGCACGATAGGAAAGATTGTAAAAGGGAGCCTCCTGTATTCCTTCACTTAGTCACGGTAAGCGCAACGTATGTGCTTTGCCTTTCAAAGCAGGTATCAGCCTAGATCTCAGATAGAAGTCCCCAGTCCTACACCTGCCATGGCATGTGTGGGGAGAGCCTATTATCAGCTCAGAGACTTCCAGGCCTTGGCCACCAAATAGCTAGGTGACAGTGAGTTGAGTGACATGGATGACTTTAAGAGACCCACTCTCAATTAGAGTTGAAAATCTAAAAACAAAACAAACAGAACCCCTAACAATTAGCCTGGCCTTGGTTCAATGCAAAAGGCACCCGCTGCCCCAGGTCCTGAGGGAAGCTATGCTGCAACCCTTTAAGGAGCGCACCCTCTCTGGAGCAGGACTCTCCTTACTTCTCGGGGGAGTCTCTGGTCTCAGCCCAGCCACGGGGGTGCAGTGGGTAGCGCACTGAACAGTGCCGGAGGCCACGAGGCTGACCGTGGTCCAGATCTGTGGCGCAGGCAGTCTGAACACGCCAGGTGCAAGCCCAAGCTATTGAGGGGCTAGAGGGCCGGGGGAGGGTGATGGCAGTGTGACGGGAGCCCATCCAGGGGCTTCTCTTTCCTTTTCTTTCTCCTCTCTTGCTCACATGTGCACTCTTTTTAAAAGTTTATTTGTGAGAATCTCTGATCTTATGAAAAGAAGAAAAATCACTCACTTTTTCTTACCTTCCCACCTCCACGCCCGCCATCTCCAACACTACAGAGAAGGGCAGGGCTTTACGCAGAAGAGCTGGCAGTGTGTAAGACTTACCTCCCCCTGCCTCGGGGGCTGCACTGAGCTCTGCTCCTGTGCCTGGCTTCATCACAGCTGCAAAGGGAGGTGGGGGTGGGGGAGAGCGAAGGGGGTAGGAGCGGGGTTTGTGGGGCTGCTGGATTCTGGGGCATGCTCTGGAGCTACAGGGAGCTCCGCCCTGGGGCCCATGGGGACGGCAGTGGCTGGCCTGAACGAACCCTCCATGTACAGAAGGCCCGGCGACCGGACACCTGTTTGTGGGTCCCAGGACCTCCCCCAGTGGGAAGGAGTCTGGGTGGGCTACAGTGCAGATGCGACCACGTCCCTCCTGCCAGATTTTTGGAGGAAAAAATCATCCCCAAGGGTGATGGCCATGCCACAATCCCTTCTCCTCCATTCTCCTCTCAAGATTTTGTGCATGCATGCACATGGCCCAGCATGAGTTTCAAGCTGCCGGGTTCAGGACTCAAAACACAGTAAACCGCGTGAGAGTTCAGCACTTAACCACTACACCACCTGCTGGCCCCAGAATGATATGGGATTTTTGGTTGTTTTTTAAGAGAGACTTTTGCTATAGGGCCCATGTGCTTGCCAGAGACAAGAGAGAGACAGAAAGTGAGAAATCACCTCCCAGGGAGGATGGCCATGCAGCAATCCCTTCTCCTCCATTCTCCTCTTGGGATTTTGAGCATGCACGCATGCAGGCCTGGCATGAGTTTCAAGCCACTGTGTCCAGGACTCAAACTGTGGTCAACCATGTGAGAGTCCAGCGCCACAACCAGTGTGCCTGCGGATCCCAAATGATGTGTTTTTAAAGAACTGTTTAACCATAGCTTTGCCATTTCTCTCTGAATCCCAAGCGTACATGCTCCTGAACACTTCAGTGCATTCACAGAAACCCAGGAGCAGACAGAGCCCTGAGGAATGGCAACTGGCATGCTTTTTAAAAACTATTCTTCTCTCCAAAACATAATCTGGAAAACTTGCAGATAATAATACATGTTATTCACTTCCTACACAGAAATTAAGAGAATTAACTAAAATACATGATTTATGGTCATTCCCAAATAGAAAATAAGAGCAGCATTTGCATTTACGAAAGACGGAGCCTTTAAAAATAGAATAAGGCATAGGTATTTATCACTGGAAAAAAACCTTTTGAAACCTAATCATATCAACATAATATTGTACAGTCTTTGAAGAGAAGTTTCACAGCTGATTTATCCTTGTAAACCTATAGAACCTAGCAACATTTTGGGGTGAATATTGCCTCAACAAATGAATTACTTATATGAAAATCTCCACCCACAGGGACTAGCAGTTAGCATAATGGCTATGTCACTGGACTCCCACGTAGTCGACCGCGGTTCACGTCCCGGACCTGGTGGCTTAAAACTCATGCCAGGTGTGTGTGCGTGCGTGCCCAAGATCCCGAGAGGAGAATGGAGGAGAAGGGATTATGGCATGGCCATCCCCCCTGGGGGGTGATTTCTCTCTTTCTGTCTCTCTGTCTCTCTCTGTCTCTTTGGCGAGCACATGCGCCCTATAGCAAAAACCTCTAAAAAAAAATAATAAAATCCCCACCGACAGACATTGGAGGCGAATGAACACTGGAATCAGGAACTGAACAAAGCAGAATTAGATGAACCTTAGGGTATAATTCTTCTCACCCTCCATGTTTCATGGGCATCAAAGTGCCTATGGGTTCCTGCTAAAAATATAGATTTTATGAGGCCAGCAGAGGGTGTAATGGTTACATTGCTGGACTGCCACGTGGCCCACCACGGTTTGATTCCAGTACCTGGTAGCTTGAAAATCATGCCAGGTGCATGTGCTTGTGTGCTCAAATCCCAGGAGGAGAATGGAGGAGAAGGGATTGCAGCATGGCCATTCCCTGGGGAGGTGATTTCTCACTTTCCCTCTCACCATCTCTCTCTCTCTCTCTCCAGAGAGCACACATGCCCTATGGCAAAAAAAACCTCTTAAGATAGATGATTGATAGATAGATAGATATAGATAGATAGATAGATAGATAGAGCTAGATAGCTAGCTAGATATCGGTATAGATATAGATAGATGATCGATTTCCCCTCCTCACTCCCCACTTGCAGGAGATTTTGATTCAGTACATTGGTACTGAGCCCAGGAACCTGCATTTTCATGAGGCCCCAACAGAACACTTCCTACATCTCTGTAATGGACCTATTTGGGTCCTCCCAGCCTTCACATGTGGAACCCCCACTCCATACCCCAGCAGGTGGTAGTAGATAGAGATATGGTCTTAAAGAGGGATTAAGTTAAAATGCAGTCATAGGGCCCTAGTGCAGACTGATAGGTGACTTTAGAAGAGGAAATCTGGACAGACATGTGGAGAGGGAGACCTGCCCAACACGAAGTCCCTCACCCTGTGGGGATCAGCCAGCCACCACGCCCACAGGGCAGTTTCTTAGGATGAATCCAGACAGGCGGGAATGAAGCTCCATCCTCGAGGTGGAGGCGACAGAGATGCTCACACCGACACAGACACAGCCTCCCGCTTGTCTCTCTGGAGAACCAGGTACTGCAGTCTCTGGAAACAGCAGGCATGACGCTGCTCCGATACTTCTCCTTTCAAAAAGCAACGATCCTGGGACCAGCAGTTAGCGTAATGGCTATGTCGCTGGACTCCCATGTAGTCAACAACAGTTCAAGTCTCAGACCTGGTGGCTTAAACTCATGCCGGACATGTGTGCGTGCGTGCCCAAGATCCCGAGAGGAGAATGGAGGAGAAGGGATTGTGACGTGGCCATGCCCCTTGAGGGGTGATTTCTCGCTTTCTGTCTCTCTGTCTCTCTCTGTCTTTCTGGCAAGTGTACATGCCCTACAGTAAAAAAAAAAAAAAAAAAAAAAAAAAAAAAAAAAAAAAAAAAAAAAAAAAGCACCGATCCTGAATGCCTCCGGGAGGACAGAGCCGGGCTCCTTTGACCCACCCACACCAGATCCCAGCCAGGCCCTAACTGCTAATTCTGCACCAGATTTTACAGAGTGTCCCTCAGCCCTCTGAGCAGTGGGGTCTATAGCAGGTGGGTCCTGGGAAGGTGCTGCTATGGTTCTGCTCTTCAAGAGGTTCCTGGGGCCAGCAGGTGGCATAGAGGTTGAGGTGCTGGGTCCCCCATGACCGGCAGCCCTGTTCAAGTCCTGGATCTAGCTGCCACAAAACTGTTCCAGCTGTATGTGCATACATGCCCAAATCCCAAAGGAGAATGGAGGAGAAGGGGTTTCGCTGTGGCCATACTCCCTGGGGGTGATTTCTCACTCTCTCTGTCTCTCTTCGGTCTCTCTCCAGCGGGCACGAATGTCCTATGGCACACAAAAGCGGAAGGGAGGGAGGGAGGGAGAAGGAAGGAAGGAAGCTGTGTGAGCCTGAGCTGGGGGACCAGGCCTTCCGAAAACTGGATCTCACCGTCAGGCCCTCACAGCCACCAAGTCAGACCTCAGGAACGTGGAAGCCACGTGCTGCTTACATCTATGGTTGGCGCTGTCTTTCATGTTGAAAGCGGCAGGGTTATCTGGAACTTGGATTTAGAAGCGATCGAGCTGACACCTCTCTTGGCTGGTTCGGAGAGCTCCTCCAGCCCCTGGAAGCGCCCACCTGGACAGAGCTCCTGGACCTCGGAGTTCGCCTGGCCTGAGCTCGGGAAGATGCCCCGTCTCCAAAGATGAAAACATGTGAATGCTCACATGGCGTGGAAACATTTTGAAATGCCTCTCTAGAGAACTCAGCTGAGATGAAACATCGCAAATGATGACCGAGGCTTATTCATCTAAGGATCCGCATCGGCCCCGTCACCTAGGTACTAGGAGAGGTGTGAGGGAGGGAAGGACGAATGGAAGAGCGAGTGGGGTCTACCTGGGTAAAGGCCACGCCCCACACAGCACTTCTGTTTCCATCCTTTGAAGTCCAGGGAGCTGCAGGATTTTGCAATGTCTACTACAGCAATTAATATGTAAATTGTCCTTTTATGTAATAAAAAACATATATCAGGAGAGATTTATAACAACTTTTTTTCTTTTTTAAGATTTTGCCGCAGGGCACATGCCCTCACTGGAGACGGAGAGAAAGCAGGAAACCACCACATGGGGCGTGTGGCCTGGTCATGATGCAATCTTTTCTCCTCCGTCCCTCCCTCCTTCTGGAATTTTGCACACATGAGCACATGCCCTGCATGTCCTCAAACCTCGCAATCAGCAATGCGGGATCCAGCTGTCTTCACCACCACGCCACCAGCCAGCCCTATAAAAACTTTTCTGAAGTGAACATACTAAATAAACACCTACCTGAAACCATCATAAAAAATTAAACAATGTCCAAATATCTTACTACGGAGTGATGTGAACGCCCAGTGTCAGTGGAGTCACTTTATTTGCTAATAATAAGACTTTCCTGCTGGCAGTATTCACTTCTTTTGGAGGACCCAACTTTTAGTTTTTTTAAATGCATGATGATTTGTATCACTAGAGGGAGACACAGTTTGCCAAAACCTACCATCAGGCAGTACTGAAAACTTGCCAGTTCTTCATAGAGCAATCCGAAGTCGAGTTACTACAGATTTCCCCATGTATTTTATATCATTTTGTGCAATGAACACATTTATATCTAGAATTATTGAACCGGTAGGTTATATTATATTTTTCTTTCTCAAAAACTTTTGACATTGACTAGACAGATAGAAATTGTCAAATTGTAGTAAAACAGGAAAATCCAAATATGATGACATTGAGATACCAGGTTTTTTCAGTTCTTTCAGCACAATAAAAATCAGTATATGGGGACCAACAGGTGGCCTGGTGGTTAAGGCACTGGACACTCCCACATGGCCAACCACAGTTCGTGTCCCGGACCTGGTGGCTTGCTTTCTCACTTTCTCTCTCTCTCTTTGTCTCTCTCTGATCAAATTAGAAATAAGTGAATAAAGTTAAGTAAATAATTTTTTAAAATCAGTATATGAAGAGTGTACCTATCGCACAGCTTTGAGATCTTAGTATCGAACGTGTGTATAGCACACGTGTGTATGCTATAGTACGTGTGACCGTTAAGTGGCTCCGCAGCAAGGCGCCTCGCTCTGTAAGGCAGACCCACGGGGGGAGGTGGCTCACTAAGGTCCAGACACTCCCCTGATGACAGGCCAGAGCACACCCACAAGGCCAGCTGGAGCTGGGCGCAGGTGGGGCAAGATGCTGCCGAGGGCTATGGCTCCCTTTGTCTCTTATCTCTGTCTCAATTGTTCAAAGAATAAATAACTTCTTTTTTCAAAGTCAGATTTCCAGTTTTTAATTAAACAATAAATAACATGCCTTTTTTTTTCAGGAGAGGGGGTCAAATAAGCCTTTTAATCTGTAGTGAATGTGTTTGAGTTTAACCACAGTTCTGTAAAAATAAATAAAATGTGATTGTGTTTTTAGATGTTGAGGTTTCTTATTCTGCCTTTTTCTTCACATACTTTACATATTTACATTGCTCACCCATCTTCTCAGGACAACTGAATTTTTAATGCCTAGTCTAGAAGTTTAGATTCAGAGCCACTCAAGGTAAACAGGTCAGCCTATGAAAGGCAAAGCACTATGAGGAAGTGGGGAGGGTTGGGAGCCCTTAGCCCACCGTGAACGCTGTTGTCTTACTCAGCGGAACAGTCCATTAACGCTCCTCTGACAGGACTCGCTGCCTGGGGTTCCACCCCCGACTCCTGCCCCTGAGTCCCCACCATTTGTGTATCTCTCACTTCCCGAGATTTCTACTGTACTCTTTCCTCAGATCTTTCTTTACTGCCCTGTCTGTATTTTGTGAAAACACCCATGCGTCAAGTCAGGACGGGGATACGTTTTGAGGAATGCATCGTCAGGGGCGTGTGCGAACACGCCACGGTGCACCTGCTCACTCCCGGATGGCGGCGGCCCCTGCGCACCTGGGCCATGAGCTCAGCCTGGGCTCACAGCCTGCACACCGGCGTGGCCCCTTCCCGCCCGAATACTGGAGGCAGCTGGATTGTGGCATGAGCACCTGTGGACCTAAACAGACAAGGTCCAGCCAAATGACCTTATACCAGATAAAAAACGGCACCCTCTTAGGGCACTCACCGCGAATGGGGGCTGCAGGACAGGAAGTTGCCCTGGGTGGGGCCGAGAGTGAGGGGCCAGCGCATGTGAAGGTTCAGGACTCTGCACCGGGTAGACTCTACACACTGCACGCCGAGGTACACAGGTCTATAAAAATACTTTTTCTTTTTCTTCCTGCAATAATAAATTATCCTTAGCTTACCACAATTTTTGTGCCTTATAAATATTTTTATTTCTTAACTTTTGATTCTTTTGTAATAACCCTTAGCTTGAAACACATGACACAGCTGCTATAAAAATATTCTGTTTATATTTTTATTCTATAAGTACTTTTTTTTTTTTTGAGAGGTTTCTGCTACAGGGCACATGCGCTCGCCAGAAAGACAGAGACAGAGAGATAGCAAGCGAGAAATCATCCCCCCGGGTGGATGGCCACGCCACAGTCCCTTCTCCTCCATTCTCCTCTCAGGATCTTGGCCACGCATGCACATGTGCATGGTGTGAGTTTAAGCCACTGGGTCCAGGACTCAAACTGCGGTCGACTACATGGGAATCCAGTGACACAGCCATTACGCTAACTGCTGGTCCCTCTAAAAGTACTTTTTAAATTTATCATTACTTTTTTTTTTTTACCTTCTTTTGTTTAAAACTAAGGCACAGGGAGCCCGAAGGTGGCTTAGTGGTTAAAGTGCTAGACTTCCATAAGGTCAGCTGTAGTTCGAGTTCCGTACCCGGTGGCTTCAAAATCACACCGGGCCTGCAGGCATGCATGCTCAATATCCCAAGAGGAAATGGAGGGAAAGGTACTGCAGCATGGCCGTCCCTCTCTGGGAGTGCTCCTTCACTTGCCCTCTCTCTGCCTCTCTCTCTTTCTGGCAAGCCCTCACGCTCTATAACAAAAACACAAACAACACAAAAAGAAAACTAAGGCACAGCACACACGTTAGCCTAGGCCGGCACCAGGTCAGGATCATCAATGTCCCGTTCCTCCACGTCCACATCTCGTCACATGAACTCACATGCGAGAAAATGATGCGCTCTAGAGATGCAGGAAGCACGAGACGTGTGAGGCCACTGCTGACGCGGGCGGATGTCCTACAGCACCTGTCACTAACCAGCCCCGCTGGTTAAAAGCAGAGCACAGGGGACCAGCTGTTAGCATAATGGCTATGTCGCTGGACTCCCATGTAGTCGACCGCGGTTCAAGTCCTGGACCTGGTGGCTTAGACTCACGCTGGGTGCGTGTGCGTGCGTGCCCAAGATCCCGAGAGAAGAATGGAGGAGAAGGGATTGCAGCGTGACCATCCCCCCTGGGGGGTGATTTCTCGCTTTCTGTCTCTCTGTCTCTCTCTGTCTTTCTGGCAAGCGCACACCTCCTATAGCAAAAAACCTCTCCAAAAAAAAAAATAGCAGAGCACAGCAAACACGTCGGCAGGATCTCAGCTCGCTCTCACCGTCTGGGGTCTTGCCCCGCACGGCAACGCGGTGGTGCCTGCCTTCACACGCCACAGTGCAGTGGGGGTGCACCGGCAGCGCCACAGACACGAGGGGTATGTGCTTCCGCACGTGAGCACGCCGTCATGACTGCCAGGACATCACCAGCAACGGAGAAGCTTCAGCCCCATTGTGGGCTTGGGGAACACCGTCATTGGTGCCCTTATTGTTATGCGACGCATGACAGAGTAATGTCGATTCCCTGATGTCCATTTTAAAATAATATCGATTGGGGAACCAGCAGTTAGCATAATGGCTGTGTCGCTGGACTCCCACGTAGTCGACCGCGGTTCACGTCTCGGACCCGGTGGCTTACAACTCACGCCGGGCGCGTGTGCATGCGTGCCCAAGATCTCGAGAGGAGAATGGAGGAGAAGGGATTGCGGCGTGACCATCCCCCCTGGGGGGTGATTTCTCACTTTCTGTCTCTCTGTCTCTCTCTGTCTGTCTGGCGAGCGCATGCGCCCTATAGCGAAAAACCTCTCCAAAAAAAAAAAAAAAAAAAAAAATCAATTGGACACTTAGTATGCCTAGTCTAAAAATGTCCTTTCCTTTCACATATGGCATGTCAGTTGCTTCTTCTCCCTCGTACAATTCAATGATCTTCCAAAAAGAGCCTTCTACCCCTCCATGCCTCCTCTTCCAAACCCCCCAAATCATGACAGACATCTAACATGCCTGCTGCTAGGGACACTCACCTCTTCCCAGGCCACCTATTCCCAGGGAAATCCCATCAAGGAATACTAGAGCATGAGAAGAGGCTGCATGACAAGTCCACCCAAAGCCATGGGATTCTCCAGAATAAATGTCATGAACACTTTTGGGATCCTGCAGGAAGGAATTCATGATGCAGAGCCCTGCCACCCGGAGGTCAGCCCCGAGGCAGTCACTGGAACACTTGAAGATGAGCCTGGCAAAGGGGGTGAGAGCACAGGTGCCTTGTGACAAGTCCGGTACCGGAAGCAGCCCGGGTGTAGCAAGTGTGTGCAGTGTTGTCGCTGTCACACAGAGCACAGCCCCTGGATATTCCCAACACCTGGCCGAAGGTGACAGGACCACCCAAAGGTCAAAACGGGAGGCTAGGCTGCCTGCACTAAGTGGCTAAAGGCCACACAGTGGGAGCCAGATCCCACATGGCCAACCACAGTTCGAATCTCGGCCCTGGTTGCAGAAAACACCCTGGGTGCACGTGTGTGCAAGCTTAAATTCTGACAGGAAGGGAAAAAGGAAGAGAAGGGGTCACATGATGACCATGCCCCAGTGGGGGTGCTTTCTCCCTTTCTCTCTCTAGCAAGCACATGTGCCCTGTGGCAATTTAAAAAAGAAGAAAAAGAGAAAGAGGGGGGAAAATGAGACAGAAACAAAGACTGCTAATTTTCCCAAGCACTGTCACGAGAAAGTCAAAGCTGAGAAATGTTATTTGTTCAAGGATAAAGGCGTTATATATGTCACTTTCGGTCCACATTAGCTTATGATTACCCTGCATAGAAGGAAGACCGTGGCCTGGTCAAGGCGGCTGAACCCCAAGTTGCCTGCTGCGTGCTGCACACGTGACAGACACCATGGGTCCACAGGCCTGCCCGACGTCCCCAAAGCAGGGCGAGGCAGAGGAGAAACGACTGCTGCATGACCGCTCCCACGGGGCAGAATAAGCTTCTCGCTTTCTCACAGCAACAGGAAGGAGAGCAGAAAGCCCACTCTGAGAAATGGTGCGGGCTGGGTCCCAGCTACGGCCCGTGGAGATGCCTCCACGGGGTTCCTGCACTGACCTCCACTCCGCAGAGATGTTTCATAAGGTTTCATAAGGAAAATGAAATAGATCGATAAATTTAAAAAATTATCAATGCTATGTCAAAAAAATGCAAGGGAGAAGAACATTTTTACCTGAGTATAAAGATTTCAATTTACAAAACCATGGTAGCACTATACTAAAATTATTCGTTTGAAGGTGACGGTATACTTTAGTCAAGGCAAAAGAAGAGGGGA
Source organism: Tupaia tana (assembly GCA_026018925.1). Classification (NCBI taxonomy): domain Eukaryota; kingdom Metazoa; phylum Chordata; class Mammalia; order Scandentia; family Tupaiidae; genus Tupaia; species Tupaia tana. The sequence goes on from JAKSZU010000008.1 coordinate 6,352,924, forward strand.
TGGATGTTCAGGTCTGTCATACGTCTATTTTTCATTATCCTCAGCCTCTTGGCTGAGATCTAGTATAATACAACCACTTTAGAACAGTTCCTTGTCTTCCCTGGGAAGTGTTCCAAATGAGATGTCAGAGGACAGCTGTTTTACTCCAGATGTTTTTGGCGGTCGCCAACACACATTGAGACTGCGAGTCAAGGTACAGACAGGGATTTTTAAAACATCAAATCGCTTTTTTATGATGCATTTAAATTAATTTCTTTTAGCATTTAGAATTGAAGGAAGAACAGATGGTAAAAACTTAGTTTAAAGTGAGAGCTATTAAAATAATCTTATTGGAAAGAGAGTTATCCATACAGGAATTCATGAGCTATTAGGATTTAAGCAAATTTTTTAAATGGCCCGTAGAGTAGGAGAATCCCTATCGTTACGATTATATTCAAACATTAAACTGATGGGTAATAAGTACGTTCAGGACTTCTGTATTATGTTAGAATACTAACATGGTAAAGTGCCACTACAATAGTAGCCAGAAAAATAGATATAACTACATATTATAATCTTCAAAAATATACTCAAATTATGTAATTGTTCACTTTAGATCTTCAATTACTAGTCATTTTTATGTAGCTTGTCTATACCTTCTACTCCTGCATGGAAAAGTAATACATGTATTTTATTTATTTTTCTTTTTAAAAAATTTTATTTTTTGTTGTTATTTTTTAATTTGATGAGAGAGAGAGAAGAAGAGAAAATGAGAAAACAAGCCATCAGGTCCAGGATTTGAACTTTGGTCTGCCATGTGGGAGTTCAATGCATTAACCACCACGTTATCTGCCGATCCCCATACATGTATTTTAAATGTAATAATGTTATTTATGGATTATAGGTTTTCAACTACCTAGTTCCTTTCTTTACACTGCATTTTTTAACAGAAGATAGTAACCAGTTCACACAGTTTCCATTGATAAAGTGATTTCTACTTCCAAGTAGAGCTGAACGATTCCTTGGAAACCCATACAAAATTATCTTTGTGTGCACGTACATAATTTAACATACGTACATTTACATGTTACTTTAATTTGCACACACACGTGCATGCATGCGTGCACACACTGCATTGTAAAGTGTCCTGCTGAATGACATAAACCCTGCAGCTGTCGAGCATCAAATGCTGACTCAGTAATTTTGGGCTAAAAGATTCTGACAGTAGCTATAATCTTATTGATAACTCCCAGCGAGAAAACGATTGTTAGGGGTGGTAATGGAGCCAGAGTTTGATGAAAGGGGCTGAGGTTGGCCCAGTAATGATAGCTGAAGCATAAAGTTTAAGCCCCTTTATTGTGTAGCTGACCCCAATTACATCTCAAGACAAATAACACCCTTTACTCAAACACCTGGTACCAAATGTGGCCACTTCAAATGTCTCCCCCATGGGAGCCTCTAATCATTCCGGACCATTCGAACAATGGGCATTCATTGCCAGTCTTGCATTTGATATGCTGGACCTCTCTGAAGTTGAGTGAATTATTTTTTTAATACTTTGGTTTATTGAGAATGATTTTTCAAAGCACTTCCCTTAACTAAAGCTTTGGGGAGAAAAGTTAATGACGCCCCAAGCCAAAAGGGAGATTAGGCACATGTAGACAGTCCATGGGAAATGCAACCACCCCTAATGACAGTGTCTCAGCCACATCAGAATAGAGTGAGGACTGTTTACTTCAGAAACGACGAAATTACTCAAAATGGGAGAAACTGCCACTTGGCACTAACGCAGAGCATCTGAACCCCGCAAGATTACTTCCAACTCAAGTGCAGAAAACACTGTGGATTCCGGGTTTCCGGAAGGCCAGACCCGGGTCGCATGTCTCAGTTAGGATCTGTTCCGAAAGTAACAAAGATCCGGGACCTGCTCTGGGCTGGCTGGCAGCGGCGGCAGTCAGGTCGCTGTGCGCATTGTTCTCGTCTACGCAGCCGAGCGATATGAGCACTGGTTTCTAACGCGGGAACACGCATAAGCAGCCCACCACTGCATCTGGCCCACAGGAAGCATCAATCCATATTTTCATTATTAGGATTATGGGTAGGAAAAAAAAAAAAAAAGGCTCAGATAATGGTTCAGCATGTCCCAAAGGAAGTCAAAGACATTATTCATCTTCAACAAAGTGCTGGGACAAACGGGGAAAACTGCTGTGTCAATGTCAGAGCCCTAGACACTGAATCACTTATTTACTCGGCAACCCAAAGCCTTCTTTTGGCAGACTCCAGACCAAGCACGTATTTCCGTCCTCCACAGGCTTACAGTCCGATGAGGAGAGACAAGAGGCAGTGATGACAGCACTTGGAAACGTCTTCTGAGAAGGAGGCCACTGAGGTGTCCCGAGCTGGGAGCACACACCCTGGGGCCAGGAGGTGAGAGCTGCTCTCCAACTCCACACTGCCTATCACGACTGCGAACAGAGGCCCTCCCCCAGCTCTTGGCCTATCACGGTTGTGAACAGAGGCCCTCCCCCCAGCTCTTAGCCTATCACGGCTGCGAACAGAGGCCTCCCCCAGCTCTTAGCCTATCACGGTTGTGAACAGAGGCCCTCCCCCAGCTCTTAGCCTATCACGGCTGCGAACAGAGGTTCTCAGCCAGCTCTTAGCCTATCACAGCTGCGAACAGAGGCTCTCAGCCAGCTCTTAGCCTATCACAGCTGCGAACAGAGGCCCTCACCTCCAGCACTTGTTGCCATTCACCTGCTCTGTATTTTCTAGATGGGAGAGGGGCTCACTATGCTGGTCCTCCTCCATCCTCTCCAGATCTTTTGCTGCCATTAAACACCTACTCTGTTTTTTCTCTTCCTTACAATGTGTTGCTTATTTTGATCCTGCCTTGTCTAACCTGAACTGTCCTTAAACTAAAACACACAAGTTTTTACATTTCAACCTAACCTCCCCAATACCCATTTTTTAAAACAAGGAGCCATGTCAAATAGAATAGGATAACGAAAGAAATCTAGATGGGTTTCTTGGTCTTACATTTCATTCCATTCCATTATAGTGTAAAAAAGACATTGTAATGTAATAAATTAATGTAACTAAATAAATGAAATACTGTAATAAAGACATTATAATATAATAAAGACATTGCATTGGGGCAGTGTCAGAAGACCTGGTGCCTTTCAAGGGACTTGCTTCCTGATTGGATAATGCAGTGGATGTCTTAAAAGCTACAGAAGCTTGGGACCAGCATATGGCGAATGGTTATGTTGCTGTACTTCCACATAATGAACCGTGGTTGGAATCCCAGGCCTGGTGGCTTAAAACTCACCCCGGGCATGAGTGTGTGTGCGTGTGTGTGTGTGTGTGCATTTCCAAGATCCATAGGAGAATGGAGGAGGAAGTATTGCGGTGTGGCTATCCCCCTTGGGGGGTAATTTCTCACTTCCTGTCTCTCTCTGTCTCTCTGGTGAGTGCATCTGCCCTATAGCAAAAATCTCACTAAAAAAAAAAAAAATCATAATAAATAAAGCCACAGACGTTTAAGAGGCTAAAGAACCTCTAGGCCATTCAGAAGAGAAGGGAGAATGAACAGTCAGAGGAGGGCACTGGAAGAGCACCCAGGGACAAATGGGAATGCTAGGATGACCAGCTTGGCCCAGTTCGCCCAAGACTTTCCCAGTTTCAGCATTGAAACCTGCATTTCATGGAAACCTTTCTCCACCCCAGAAAAAGCTGGTCACCATAAAACTGCATATATTTACCTGTCTCTTTTCCTGGGACGTTGTTTCCTTCTTCCCATATAGTCACCTGTTCATTAACTAATTCTCCTTAAGGGCTCCAACATCCCAGGCCTCATAGGGGTGGCGGGGAGGAGTGTTGTGGGCACCAGGGTCTGTCACAGAGAGAGCAGGTCCCTGTTTTCACACAGCATCATGCCTCAGGGAGACAGAGATAAAGAGATAATTGGCCCCACCGACAACTGGCAGAGCTGAGAGAGAATGGAAACTGAAAAGAGCTCAGGATCCAGGGAAGAACTTCTGGAAGTGTGTGGGTGGGTGTGGAGCTCAGTCCTGGACTCTAAGGAGCCAGCTTATTGGGCTGCTCCTGGGGCAAGAGGCTGCAGGCCCAGGGGTGAGGGGAAAGCCTGCAGCCAGACAAACTGGTGCCTTTGCAGGTGGGAGGAAGGCTGTGGGGTAGGGCCGTGGGGGGTGGTGGAGGGGTTGACCAGCGAGCTCCAGATGTGCCCTGTGTAGTTGGGAAGGGCCTTGGGTTTCTTGCTAATTAACTTAACTACCTTTGGCATTAAGATAAGTAAATAAATAAAAGTTTTTTTCTCGAGTAAACAGTATTAAGAAAATAGTCTTGGGCTGGCCCCATAAGCCAGTTAGGGGAGCAGGTCCCACTTGACCCATCACCCCTGGAATCCATTGATAATTTGCGTGTACACTGGGCACGTGTGCACGAGTGCCCAGATCTGACAGGATGGAGAAATGGAGATGGGACTGCAGAGTGACCACACCTCGTCACTTCCTCCTCCCTCTCTGTCAGTCTGTTGCTGGTTGGTACATGTGCCCTGCGGCAATTAGAAAAAGAGAGCGTGGGGAGAGAGAAAAAAATGAAAAACAATCTCTTCCCCAGGAGTTTTACATGCTCTTTTTAATATATATACATAGTTTTTAAGCTTGCAATAGGGCACATGCCCAGACAGAGACAGAAAGAGGCAAAGTGCGAGAGCACCCAGCAGGTGGGTGGACAGCCTCAATCCCTTCTTCTCCATTCTCCTCTCCAATTTTGGGCATGCACACATTCACCCCTTAGGCGTGTTTCTTCAAGCCACCGGGTTAGAACTCCACCTGCACCACACAATCGGCCACTGGGATCCAGTCGCCTTAACTGCCACACCACCAACTGGCTCTCCTTTTTAATATCATCTTAACTCTCCCCTTTGAGGCCCGGTCTGCTCTGGTGTTCCATCTTGGTCCGTGTATGGTGACGCCCTTCAGCAGGAGCTGTGACGCATTTCAGATGGTTTAGCTGCTCTCAAACCCTAGAATCCTATGACACTGCCCCAATGGTTCTTCCTAGTAATGCCCTTCACTTTGGAATTAACTAGAAAACGACACGTAATCCCATCTAGATCAACTACAGCCAGGGCTGCTCTGGGTCTTTTCACCTCACCTCAAACGCAAGGGCTGCCTTCGTTCTGTGTCAGGTCCCAACCGGCTTCTCAATGACAACTACAGAACGAGAGATCAACCACTGTCTGTCCCAGTGCTTAGTGTAAAGGCCTGTCTCCAGGGCGTGAGAGCATAATTCTTGTAACGGCAAGTTAGGTAAACAGGCTGACTGGGATGAAACTCGACTCGGATAAGAAATAAAGAACGGGGCCCACAGAGAAGGGTCTGCGGTGGGGGGCCAGGAGGCCTCCATGCTGTCACGTCGGAGTGCTGCTTCATCTTCAGGGCTTCACTTTTGTATTGTGAGTGCATCTCTCTCAACCCTCCCTCGTCACTTCTGCTGCTGGAGTTCAACGACCACAACGTGAACAGAAAGACAGATTCGAAACCCAGAGAAACATACGGCTCTCCTCTTCGCCTGAACAAGGTGACAGCTCACTGTGGCCATTGGTGCTTCTGCATCTGCTCAGGAGGAAGGAGTTGCTTTCATCCAGCTGAAGCAGCACTGGGGACGAGGACTAGAAAACTCTGCTCCAGTGGCCAGACGCAGGCTCTGGCTGGGATGCAGGCGCCGCGGGTCTCGCTCTCTGCTCTCAGTGCCACAAGAAGTCTTCAGAAGCTTGTGGAAAATGTGCATGATGAAAGAATTGTGCACGGGTTTCAAAATACGTTGCATAACTTGTACTTTAGTTACGTTTTCCATGAACTTTTTGCAGTACCTTTCTATTTCCTACAGCACCTTTCCAAAGAGCCTGGAAATGCAAGTGCCAGGGTGTCAGGGGCACCCGGGGTCAGATGGCCAATACACAGTGCTGTCTGTCTCCACATGGCCAGTATGGTGGCCCCGGGGTCAGATGGCCAACACACAGTGCTGTCTGTCTCCACATGGCCAGTATGGTGGCCCCAGCACAAGAAGCCGTTGAACACTTGACTGTGACGCAAATTCAGATGTGCTGTAAGTGCCAAGTACACTGGACTTGAAGATGTGAAGTACGTGGAAATGGTAAAGTATCTGGTGGTGTGGTGGTTAAGGCACTCAACTCCCACACCGCTGACTGTGGTTCTAGCCTTAGACTCGGTGGCTGAAAACCATGCTGAGGACGTGTGCATGCCCAAACTCCCAAGAAGAGGATGCAGGAAAAGGGATTGCAGTGTGGCCATCCCCACTTGGGGAAAGGATTTCGCACTTTCCCTCTCACTGTCCCTCTCCAGCGAGCACATGTGCCTGATGGCAAAAATAAAAAAAAAATAAACAAACACACACAAAACGCTCAGGGCCAACAGGTGCTGTGGTGGCCAAGGTACTGGACTCCCACATGACTGTTCGAGTCCCATAACCGGCCAATTACTTTCTCACTTTCTTCTGTCTCTTCCTGGTGAGCACACTTGCCCTATAGCAAATTTAAATAATAATAATAAATAAAATAAAATAAGTAATTCTTTTAAAATTTTTAAAAATCTCATCAATAATCACTGTATGGATTAGATTTTAAAATATTACTATTTTGGATACATCAAGTTAACATGTCTTTTCTATTTTATCTTTTCCTTCTTTGTGATGTGACTAGCAGAAATTTTTAAGTGACCTGTGTAGCTTATATTTGCAGCTCACGTTACATTTCTATTGTCTGACGCTCATCAAACATTTGTCACAGTGTGCTAAGTAGAGAACGCAGTGAGTGGGCTTATCCAAAAAGACAGGCAAGCTAGATACCCAGTCATCCTTCACCTGAGTCTACGGGATGTCTGATGAAACCAGATGCTCATCTGACTTCAATCTTCTTTTATTCTTACGTAATAAATCAACTTGGTCCAAGCGGAATCCCGGAGGCATGGCCACAGAGTTCAAGAAATGCCCCCTTCCATTTGGGAAGAAAGAGGCCCATTTCTGTGGAAAATAAACAAAAGGCCTCTGGTCCCAGCGGGGTTACCCACAGTTATTTATCTTCACGTGAAGCTTGTCTTCAGAGACCGCAAGTGGACGGCCTGACCAGTAGTGGACTCCCGACTGCCTCTGGTCTGGGCTCCTGAGGCCGGGACCGGGCACGCAGCAGCTCTCAGGCGGGCAGGGACTCACCCGCTCACCAGTGGCTGCGAAGCGAGGGCAACGCTGAGACCCACGTGTTCCACTGTGGTGACGGCTAATATCTAAATCCTTCCTGCACACGGAACAACAGCCAACATCGATCGATACTACTCCTTAAGGATACCATGGCTACTTCGCCATGTCTAGGATAATGATGGTTATTGATTTGGGTTTTTTTTTTTTTTTGAGAGATTTTCGCTATAGGGCGCGTGCGCTCGCCAGACAGACAGAGAGAGACAGAGAGACAGAAAGAGAGAAATCATCCCCCAGGGGGGATGGTCACGCCGCAATCCCTTCTCCTCCATTCTCCTCTCGGGCATGCACGCACACGTGCCTGGCATGAGTTTTAAGCCACCGGGTCCGGGACGCGAACTGCGGTCGACTACGTGGGAGTCCAGCGACATAGCCATTACACTAACTGCTGGTTCCCTGATGGCTATTGATTTTTGAAGCTCAGAAAGTTGTATGTCAATTTTAAACAGCGCTCAAATTCACAAACATGCAAGTGGGAAACAATTGTCAGGAACTCCCTTCTCTTTCCTTTGGCCCATTAATACATCCTGTGCAGAAACTTGGACGTCACCTTCAGAGCAAAGCATTGCAATGTGCTCCAAGAAGCCGGCACGAGGCATGGGCATGTCCTTTCCCACTCTCTCTCCTTCTGTTTCAATTTAGAGAGTAAAAAAATTGATACCAACCGATACTTTTTTATTTGGAATATATAATTCTGTATTAGCTTCCTATCTCTGCTATAATAAATTGCTACCAGTTTAATGGCTTAAAGCAGAAGAATTTATTATTATTATTATTATTATTATTGCCAAAGAACCTGTGCTCTTGCCATAGCGAGAGAGAGAAAGAAAGCACCCTCCAAAGAGACAGGGTCACACCACAGTCCTTCCTCCAGTTCTGCAGCCCATCAGGACTTGGGCCAGGCATGCACCTGTGCCTGGTACATTTTCCAAGCCACCAAGGCAGGGACTCGAACTGCAGTCAATCATAGAGGATCCAGCTCCCTTTGCACGAGGCTTAAGGGCTAAGCTACGGGGCTAGCCAACAGCACAGCTTTATTCCCTTACAGTTCAGGAGGTCAGAACTCCACATTTAGTTTCACTGAGCGAAGTCCGAGGCTCAGTCAGCAGGTTCTTTCTTCCACAGACTCAGGGGAGAATTGCTTCCCTGCCTTTTCAGCCGCTAGTGGCCACCTCTACTCCTCGGCTTGTGGGCCTTTCCTCCACCTTCTAAGCACACCATCCCGTCTCCACTGCCATCTGACTGTGAGGACTCCTGTCGTCCTGTAATAGGGACCTCTGTGATGCCATGAAGCCCACCTGGATACTCCCCCATCTCGGGACCCTTCACGTGGTCACACTCATGAAGTGCCTTTTGCCGTTTAGACTCACATCCATCATCCTGGACAGGGCATGGACATTTTAGGGGGGATCATTATTTGGCCCACGATAAATTCCAAAATGGAATTTTTAAAAGACTATTTAACTTGTTTTTGTGATCATTGAGAGAAGGCACTAAATTTCAACAGCACACCTCCCTGGACCGAGCAATGGTATAATACAAATTGGACAGGCAGACCCCAAGCTCAGCCCATGAAGCTCTCCCCTGCCTTGGCCTCTTCCTGCCTCCCCTCACTCCCGCCCCACACATACGCCTTTATGCCAGCTCTCCGCCCTCTCTTAGGCGCTCATGCTAACGTGCTCCTTACCCCTGCCAGCCCATCGCCCTCACCCTTCAAAGCCCTGCAGTGTATTGTTTATCACTTCTATGACAGGCACATGGTGTTGGAGGAGAAAGGACAACTTCCGATTCTTCTTCAGCTCCTCAGAGTGCTTCACTTGGACTTAGCATGTGTGCCTTGAGAATTGTGGAACGTTTTTCCTAGTTCATCACCTTAATGGGTGAAGTAGATTATCAGACAAAAAGCAACGCCTTCCTCTTCCAGCATGTTCGGTGACAGGGGTCAGACACGCCCGTCCACCTTAATCAAAGCCACCCAAACACAAGGAGCACAGAGGTGCCTGCAGGACAGCCTCTGAGAGGACACGGGCAGGAGGCACTCCCTGAGCCGGGGTAGGACGCTTAGGTGAGAAATGGAGATCCAGCCCAAGACAGCACGTGTGAGATCCACAAGCAGCATCAGGGAAGAGGACGAGGCACAGAGCTCCTCAGATTTGCAGGTTTTCATGAAATTTCTTTCAAATCCTGAACACTGACTCAAGTGTGAGAGGAAAGTACCCTAGACGGGAGAAAAGCAGCCAGAGTGGAGAAGGCTGGACTCGGTTTCCATTAGCCAGAGTAGAAGGACATTTGAAAATCTGAGCACAGTCTTCGGAAGAGGGTTGCCTCAGGAACAGAACTGGATTAGCCCTAGGCCAAAGGCTGTTTTAGGCTCTCCGTAACAATCCTTAAAAGCAAGCCTCAGGGACCAACAGCATAATGGCTATGTCGCTGGACTCCCACGTAGTCGACCGCGGTTCGCGTCCCGGACCCGGTGGCTTAAATTCACACCGGGCGCATGTGGGTGCGTGCCCAAGATCCCGAGAGGAGAATGGAGGAGAAGGGATTGCAGCGTGGCCATCCCCCCTGGGTGGTAATTTCTCGCTTTCTGTCTCTCTGTCTCTGTCTGGCGAGCGCACGCGCCCTATAGCAAAGACCTCTCAAAAAAAAAAAAAAAAAAAAAAAAAGAAGGATAAACTCATTAACAGCAGAGATGCTGGAATTAGCAAAATAACTATTGTATGCATGTTTCTTATGCTCAAGAATCTAGAGGGTAATGTGAGCATAACAGAGTGAGAAAAGGAAGAGATGAAAAAGAATCACGTAGAACTTCCGTAGATAAAAATATACAACCTCTGAGATGAAAATTCACTGGGTGGGTATAACTGATACCACTGTCATCATTCCTCACCTTCTCACTCCAATAATTAAACGTAAGGCATTGGACCGCCTTTGTTTATGAAGACGCAAGCTCTCCGGTGACACACCAAACAGAAAACGCACACTGTTAGTGACGTGTTTAAGCTGGAAGGCCCAGGCCTTCACAGCGCCATGAAACCTACCCGCACCCCAATGACTCGGACGCGATGCGGCGGAGGAGTGAGGCGCATCTGACTGCGTGTCAAAAACCACGGGTTTCATTGAAGTCATGATGCGAACAAAGAGTGTCCATTGAACAAGAAGCATTTGGTCTTGGCAAGTGCTATTCGCCTCAATTTGCTTAATTAGATCATACTTTTAAAACAATTTGTACAGCATAGGATTTAGAAGCCGAATTTCAAAAGATTTAGCAGAAGCCACAATCATGGTTTCAAACAAACCGTCTGCAAGAAATTGTAGGCTGAAAATAGCAATTAGCAGCCCACAGAAAAAGCTTTAATGGAGTCCATTTCTATCAATTGCGTAACCGTGTAGAACGGCATGGCTGAATCGCTGATAACCTAACCTTCGCCAAATTTTTCAGAATGGAAGCAAACTGCCCCCTCTTGTTTATTTCAGAGCTAGACTTCAACTAAAAATTAATCCCAGGTGCAAAAATTACTTTGTGTCACTTTGGTGGGGGGCAGTGAGTGGGGGGAGGGAGAGTGGAGCCACAGCCACAGCGGCAGAGCAAGGCTGAGTGCTGGCCTCCCCCTCCAGCCTCAGCCTCAGACTTTCCGAAAGGGTGGCAGTGCCTGGATGTATGGAATCAGTTCAGTTCGCCACTGGCCAGGAGGGTGTGTGCACTTACCAGTGAGAGACAGAGAAAGAGAGAGGGAGAAAGCATCCTGTAAGGGTCATGGCCATGCCACAATCCGTCTCCTCCATTCTCTATCCTTTGGGGATGTGAGTATATATGCACGTGCACCTGGTGTGTTTCTTTCTTTCTTTTTTGTTTTTCTTTTTTTAAAATGTTTTAATTTTATTTATTATTATTATTATTTTTTGAAATTTGCTCTCTCCAGAGAGAGAGCAAGAGGGAAAGTGAGAAAGTAATCCGCCGGGTCCAGGACTCCATCCATCGACTCTGCAGGAATCCAGCACTCTGACCACGACACCACCTGCTGGCTCCTGAAGTGTTTCTTAAGCCTTGGCCTGGGACTTGACCCATGAAGCCGGTCATATGAGAGCCAAGTCTCTTAACCACCAGGCCATAGGGCTGGCACGGTTTATTTTATTCTTTTTTTTTTTTTTTTTTGAGAGGTTTTTGCTATAAGGTGCATGCACTCACAAGAGAGACAGAGAGACAGAAAGCGAGAAATATCATCCCCCAGGGGGGATGGCCACACCGCAATCCCTTCTCCTCCATTCTCCTCTCAGGATCTTGGGCACACATGCACATGCGCCCGGCGTGAGTTTAAACCACTGGGTCTGGTACTCGAACCGAGGTCGACTACGTGGGAGTTCAGCGACATAGCCATTATGCTATCTTCTGATCCTGGCCCTGTTTATTTAATTTTATACATGATAGTGTGCGTGTACACACAACAAAGAGATAGAGAGGAAACATGTGAGAGAGGCCCTCAACGGGCTTTGTCATGCCTAGCTCTGCTTCCCCTACTGGTCAGGGTCTTGGGCACCTGCGCCCGCACCCAGTGTGTTCCAGGTTGACCAGGCTGGGGGTTGAAGCTCAGGTCACCGTGTGGCTTCCCACACCACAGCTCAGGACTCTGCCGACTGCACCGACAGGCTGGGCCTCGAACTTTCTCTTAGGCCTTCAGAGCTTCACCAACTACCACTGATTTACTCAGGCCCTGAAATTCTTCAGCAGCCTGATGTCTCTTCCAATCCGAGGAGGGACGATGTTAGTCAACCACGAGCACCTCCGTCTGGACCTCTCATGCTGTCTGTGCTGACGGCTCCCCAGCCGTGGGCTCCAGGCGCGGGACACTTCGGAGAGGTTGTGAGAACACGGAAGGGAAGTGCCAGTTCACGATGTCACCCCCCCCCCCCCCCAGGAAACCGTGAAATCTGTGCCGCGTTTTCCATAAGGTGTGTTTTCCATGATCTTTTTGAAGACTCCCTCATGGTGGAATTAGAAATTCCCTTCCTTCCAGGGTAAAATGTAAAGCAGAGTAACTATTAATAAAATGGGGAAACTGCAGTACAAACTGAAACCTCCTCACCTAGCGTCTCCCGAAGAGGAGACCTGGATTCAGACCTCACGGTGACCACCGTTTTCCAAAGTTGTTTGGATTCCTGGTGAAACTTCTTGGTGCCTCCTTCTCCCTCTCCACATGCTGTTGGTTCATTTTCAGATATTTTTTGTCACCCAATATAAACGTCAGAAAAGCTGACTGAGGAGACTGATTCTGTCCATTCCAACAATCTGTGCAAGAGAAGTGTGGGAAGGCCACACAGTGGCACAGTGGTAAAAAAAAAAAAAAAAAAAAAAAAAAAGCGATGTTTTCCCCTGTCTCTCTCTCTGTCTTTCTTGCTCATGGAAGAAATACACAAATAAATGAAAGATAAAGGAGAGAAGAAGGAGCAGGGAGGGGAGAGGAGAGAGGAAAGGAGTTGGAGACCGGAGAGCAGAAGAGGAGAAGGAAGGAGAAGGGAGGGGAGTGCAGGGGAGGGGAGGGGAGGGGAGAAGGAGAGGGAAAAGAAAGAAAACAACATACTTTATAAAGTAAAGGTTTGATTTTAGTTTTGCCATAGGGCATATGCATTTGCCAGAGAGATATAAAGAGACTGAGAGTAGGAAAGCAAGAAACGCCCTCGGGGCGACAATTACCCATACTCCCTCCTTTCCCATCCTCCTCCCAGGATTTTAGGCATGCACACACATGTACCTGACATATTTTTCAAATCACTGGGTCTGGGACTCAAATCGCACAGTTGGCCATGTGGGATCCAGCCACCTTAACCACCATGCCATTTGCTGGCCCCAACAATGGATAAATTTTATCCTTAAAATAAAAGTATAAGTTTTTCAGGACCAGAAGTTAGCATAATGGCTATGTCACTGAACTCCCATGTAGTCAACCATGGTTCAAGTCCTGGACCCAGTGGCTTAAACTCACGCCGGGCGCATGTGCGTGCATGCCCAAGATCCCGAGGGGAGAATGGAGGAGAAGGGATTGTGGCATGGCCATCCCCCCTGGGGGGGGGGTGATTTCTCGCTTTCTGTCTCTATGTCTCTCTGTGTCTTTCTGGGGAGTGCACGCACCCTGTAGCAAAAACCTCTCAAAAGTAAATAAATCAATCAATAAATAAATAAAATAAAAATATAAGTTTTTAAAACTTTTATTTATTTATTCATTTTTCCCTAGCACAAATACACTGCATACTAGTCCAGTCAAAAATATTCTCATACACATTATCATCAGAGTCCATGCTTTTATACCCTCCTGTCTTACCATCTCTGCCATAGACTGCAGACGTCCCGTATGTACTACGTGGGGACAGATAATGCCTCTCTTTCTTTCTCTGGCTTGCTCCGTGTAGCATTAAATCTTTATCTGTCCACTTTCTACCAAATGCCAGGGTTCCATTACTTTTTACAGGTGAAGAGTATTCCATATGTGACCCACTCTTTCAATCATCCAGCTGTTCTTGGACATTTGGGTTGATTCCAAAATCTAGGTTTTAATCTCAGACTAGTGTGTCCCTGTACCTACACTAAATCTTTCTTTCAATCCTAAGTAATATAATATTGTTTCACTGCAACTCATCTTGATCTTGAGAATTGTTGATAATAAAAATGTCTTAGAGAAATTAGTGTTTATTTTAGAGTTGCAAAAATGTGACTAAACCTTTATGCCTACTAGGGTTATGATTTATGATTAAAATAATTTGTATTTACTAGAATTAACAAAAGCCTTATAATGTCCTTACTTAATTTTAGAACAATCTTCACCTTAAATCTGTATGTTTGCTATGTAATTTAGTAGATATTATTTTATTTAGTCCTCAAAACAGCTTCATAAAAAAGATTTAACTCCCTGAAGGAAAAGATAAATTATACCTCATGAATGTAATAATGTATATTTTGTGAACATGCTTCATAAATGTAAAGCATTAAAAGCCATGACACAACCCTGATGCCAAAGCAAAGCTCAGAGGAAAGGAGAATTGTTGAAATAATTAGGATCACCCAAAACTATCAATCTCCTCTCTGCACCAAAAAAACAAACAAACAAACAAACAAAAAAAAAAAAACTTCATTATCATTTTCATTGAGGAGATTTTAGTCCAGCAATTTGAAAATTGCCTTTAGTCTCCATTCAGTTTTGCCAGTAATCTCCTTCCTCTACTGACTATGCCCAATTGACATTTTGAAAGACAGAGTCCATTTTTTCCTTTTTTTGTTTTGTTTTGTTTTGTTTTGTTTTGTTTTGTTTTGTTTTGTTTTATGACAGCACTTACAGAAATATGAATGAGAGAAGTGCCCTTGACGGGGCCTCATCACACCACAATTCCCTCTTCCCAGCTCTCCCAGCTCCTCAGGATCCTGGTGACCATGTGTAAGCCATGCACTGGGGATCCAAACCCTCGCTCATCCATGTGGTTTCTTGCCGTCTAATGCATTCTGGACTATGCCTCCTGGCTGGGCCTCCACTTTCTCAAAAAGAATATTCCACCTTCAGGTCCACTTGTTCCATCGGTTAAAGAAGACAGACAATGGGCCAAAGACCATAAACAGGACTGCAGGGATCTTGAAATACATGCACTTGTTCACCAGGTATGGTGATGTCTCACACTCCAGATACTGGTTTCTTCTTAGCATTGGGCATTGCAAATATCTTCATCCAGTTTATCATCCATTTTATTGATTTTGTCTGTGTTCATTATAGACATTTTAAATTTTGATACAATAAAATCCATCTATTTTTCCACTTAACATTTTTACTTTGGTCTCTTTCTAAAGAAATTACTCCTAATTGAAAGTCACAAAGGTATTTTGCTACGTTCTATTTGATTTATAATTTTGTCTTTCACATTTAGAGTTTTAATGTCAGTGCTCCTCTGTATCCAAAGTTAAATGAGAGTCAACCGACTTCTCCGAATAGTGAACCAACTTTCCAAGCATCAACAAATAAGAGCTGCTTCCCATCCGCTTTGCGTCTGCACTCCCCTCATCAAGCTTCCCAGCCTCAGCTCTTCTCTGCTCAGCTGGATTCTGTTGGCTGTCATGAGAGCCGGGTCTTCCACCATGTAAAATGGGCTGCTGGAACACTGCTCTACATCTATGGAGCCTAATTCTTTTTAAAAATTTTTGAAGGATTATTTATTTTATTTATTATCATCATTATTAATTTTAAATTTGCTGCAGGGTGTGTGAGTTCACCAAAGGGAGACAGAGAGAGAAAGTGAGAAAGCAAGCCACCAGGTCCAGAGCTCAAAACATGGTGGGTCATGTGGGAGCCCAGTGCCTTAACCACCATGCCGCCTGCTGGCCCATGTGGAACCTAATTCTGTCATTTATATTTCAGATTCAGTTTCCAAGTGTCCATAAACATCTGTTAGGGTTTTAATCAAAATTGATCAAATGTATAAATAAATTTGGAAAGATTAACACTTTATTTGTTGTATCCTATACATTTTTTAACAAGTTTTTGCTATAGGGTGCATGCACTCACCAGAGAGAGAGAGACAGAGAGACAGAAAGCAAGAAATCAGCCCCTGGGGGGATGGCCGTGCCGTAATCCCTTCTACATTCTCCTCTCTGGATCTTGGGCACACACACACGCACCTGGCGTGAGTTTAAGCTACTGGGTCCTGGATTCAAACTGCGGTCGACTGCGTGGGAGTCCAGCGACACAGCCATTACGCCATCTGCTGGTCCCTCCCATCCATTTCTTATCCAAAAAGAATAGGAATATCCTGCTGGCTGAGACATACTCCCATCCCTTTCCAACTATCTGACTTGCACATATGGAGCAGCATACCACATCAGATGTGTGCTTTAAAAGGGTGTTGCCGATTGTTACAAACAGGTAGAACAAAACCTGAAGCTGCACCACATAATGTAAGACTGCTTGTTGAAGAGGCTTGTTACAAACAGATGTGTGCAAAAATTGTTACCTAGTAGAACAAAACCTGAAGCTGCACCACATAATGTAAGACTGCTTGTTGAAGAGGCTGAATGTGATAATCCCCTTGATGTAACTGTCACACACTTCATGCACGCTCTAAAAAACTGTAATATACTTCAAAAAGATGTGCAACCATTCAATGTAAATAAGGAAGTATGGAGCCTGGTGGTTAGGGCGGCTGGAACCCACATAGCCGACTGCATGGTTCAAGTCCAGAAACTGGCAGCTTCAGAAACATGTTGGGCATATGTGCGTGCATGCCCGAAATCTGGAAAGGAAAGAAGGATGGAGGAGAAGGGATTGCAGTCTGGCCATTTCCCAAGAGGAGGGTTTCTTTCTCTCCCTCACTCTTTGGTGAGCCTACGTACCTTCTAAAACCAAAAAAAAGAAATTACAAAATTAATAAATGTAAAAAAATAACAACTAACTAAGTTCAATTGTCCTGAAAAGAGTCCCAGTAAAATGCCCTGGAAAAGTACTGAACAAACCTCCTGTGTTGGGCTGGCCCGGTAGCGCAGTAGTTCAGTGCAGTGCACAGGGAGCCAGATCCCACATGACTGACCATGGTTTGGAGCCCAGCCTTAGTGTCTTGAAAAGCTCACCAGTTCCGGGACCAGCAGTTAGCGTAATGGCTATGTCGCTGGACTCCCATGTAGTTGACCACGTTTCAAGTCCCAGACCCGGCGGCTTAAACTCACACCAGGCACGTGTGCATGCGTGCCCAAGATCCCGAGAGGAGAATGGAGAAAGGGATTGCGGCGTGGCCATCCCCCCTGGGGGGTGATTTCTCGCTTTCTGTCTCTCTGTCTCTCTCTGTCTGTCTGGCGAGCGCATGCACCCTATAGCAAAAACCTCTCCAAAAAAAAAAAAAAAAAAAAGCTCACCAGGTGCATGTGTATGTGTGCCCCAAATCCTAATGACATTCAGAAGTGGAGGAAAAAGGTTGTGGAGTGACCATGCCCATTTCTCTCTTTCCCTCTTGCTCTCTCTGGTGAGTACATGTGCCCTCTGGCAATTAAAAAAAAATTAAGATTTTTTTTTAGAAATCCTGTGTAAATTTGATGCTACCAACATAGTCCAAACCACACTCTACTTTTTAAAGTTTAATTCTGTCACAAGAGTGAGAGACAGAGAGATAGAGAGACAAGACAAGCACCCCCAATGGGTCTCAGGCCACGCTGCCTCCAGCCTCCCCAGCTATCCAGGACACTATGGTAGACAGGGGCCCCTTCACACCCCCTTCTCGTGGCTCCAGCATCCCCAGCACGTTACTGCAGCACCAGCGAGCTGGCCCGAGTGGGCTCTGCTGTTTCCCAACCTGTTGGAGCCCTTCTTACCCTGTAAGTGTGGATCCAGCATTTGGCTAACCCCCGAAGAAAGAGGAACCCAACCATCTGGTTTCAATAGCATCTATTTAAAAAGGCGTGTTTCTGTCACAGTCTCTCTCAACTTCCCACTAAAGTAACTATGTAAAAAAAAAAAAAAAAAGAAAAGAAAACAAAAGATAAAATTTCACATTTTCTTTAAAACGTAGCTCCAAAATCTTAGATGACTGTTCACTAAAAAGGCTTTCCACTAAAAGTTTGCTTTCTGTGAAAAGTGTTGTTGATGAAAATGAGTTGAGAACATACACACATGCACATGTACCCACACACACATACACACGCACACACACATGCACACTAGGGCTGATGGAAAGAGAGCCGTCAGACAGTACCCCATGAGATCTGTTCTTGCGAAGCCCACACTACCCTGAGTATCCTGGATTTACGACAAAAAAAGAAATTCTCTACATAGATAATACGGTAAAAACGATTACAGAGAAACATCCACTTTATCTTAAAAGGAGAGAGTTACAACTCCAAATGTTATCAGAGTTGTGTTATTACTTACCTGTGACACTAACAGAGGAAATTTCTAAGAAAGAGCTTAGAACTTAGCCACTCCACTCCTGGATATAGACCCAGGAAAAATGAAGATTACGACCACTCAAACACTTGCATGCAAATGTTCATAGAAGCAATATTCACAATCTAAAAGAAGAAAAAACTGACACGTCTAAGGACAGAGGAATATACAACAAGATGAGTTACATCCTGAAGTGAAATACTACTCAGTCATAAAAAAGACTGAAGTTCTGACCCATGCTATGACATGGATAAACCTTGACAACATAATGCTAAGTGAAAGAACTCGAATATAAAATGTCATATATTGTTTGATTCCACTTACAGGAAATATTCAGGATAAGCAAATACGTGGGGACAGAAAATAGATTCGAGGTTGCCCAGGACTAAGTGGGGGGATGACTACAAGTGGACACAGGTGTCCTTTCAGAGTGTTGGGAATGTTCCAGAATTAGTACTAGATAGAGGTGACAGATACACAAACACTGAGCACACTAAATCCACTGAATTAGACACTTGAGCAGAGTGGATTTTGTGGCCTATGATGTTTGTGGTAGTTATTTTTTTAATGAAGGAGACTTTAGAAAAGAAAATATGACATGTTCTTGAGGGAAAAAAAAAACATTTTGGGGAAAATATGCCAGCCAATTAAAATACAAATGGAAGAATTAAGATTTTATAATATTAAAAACCTGGTTATTGGATTGGGCAATGGTGTAGTGGAAACACAGCTGGATCTAGTGGTGAAGGTCTTGGGTTTGTGCCCGGGCCCTCCTTGGGCAGGCTGTGTGTACAGGTGTCCCAGGCTCACTAGAGTGGAGGTAGGTCATAGCACGGAGACCCTCCTGGGCATAACTTTCTCTCTCTCTCTCTCTGCCTCTTGTGAGAGAAAGAAAGGCATGAAAAAGAGAAGAAAGATAGAGGAAGAAAGGAAAAGGAAGAAAGAAAGAAAAAATTAAGAAAAAGAAACAAAGAAAGGAAGGAAAGAAAGGAAGAAAGAAGAAAGGAAAAGAGAGAAAGGAATGAAGGAAGAAAGAGAAAGAAAAAGAAAGAAAGGTAAAAAAGAAAGAAATGAAAGAAGAGACAGAAAAAGAAAGAAAGGAGAAAGAGAGAACGAAAAGTCTGGTTCTGAAGCAGAGTAACAGAGCAAGTGCTTGGCTGTCCTTTGAAACGGCAGTAAGGGCCGCGCTGCGCAGTAAGACCGCGTCCCTCTCCCACGGTGCCCCCCACGCACCGTGGCATCTGCCTCAGCACGGCGAGGGTGGGCTACGGACAATCAGGTAACGCGGACCTGACACAAACAGTAATGCCTTTGGTACTCCTTTTTCTTTTTCTTTTTTTTTCCTATAGGGTGCATGTGCTCACCTGAGAGAAGCACACAGAGAGAGGGGAAAGTGATTTAAAAATCACCCCCTAGGGAAAATGACCATGCTGTAATCCCTTGTCCTCCATCCTCCTCGCGGGATTCTGAGCATGCGCACACGCGTGCCTGGCTTGTTTTCTAGGCCGCCAGGTCCAGGACTAAACCGCTCAAGACTCAGCCAACCATGTGGATCGAGCACCTGACCCCACACCACCAGCTGGCCTGGGTGCTCCTTTGAAACATGTAAGCCAGAGATCCGATGTCATCACGACGACCAGGACGCAGCAGAGTGGAGGACGAAGGGCGAGGAGCGGGCGACTGCCTGCGGACACGAGCCCACGAGGGGCAGCAGCGCTGGCAGGACCAAGCATGGCCCCGCAGAGCAGCGACCCTCACACGTCCGTGTCCTCTCAGGGTGGAAAGGCAGGGGAAATCAGCAAGGAGACTGAAAATTCATAAAGAGAACCAGATGGAATTCCCCAGAGCTAATTTTACTTCTGAAATTTAAAAAAATTACTAAATATTTGCTGAATGGAAATGACAGAAGAAAAGATCAATTAACTAAAAACAGAGCAAAAGACAGGATCTAATATGAAAAAAGAGAGAGGAACAATGGAAGAAAATTATAGCAGAGCCTCCAAAACCTGCGGGATAATATCTACAATCTACTGCACCGCAACTGCGTGGCACAGCATTTAGAAGGAAAGGAAAGGTCACGGAGCAGAGCATGCTGGGAGACGTAATGGCCACAGATTTTTGAAATTGGGTGAAAGATATGAACTTGTAAGTTCCAGAGGCTCAGCGTAACCCAGGTAGGACAAATACAAACGAAACCATGACTAGGTACATGGTGCCTAACTGGTGAAAACCAGAGACAGGAAGAAAACCTGGCAAGCCGACGGGGAAAACGGCGCATTCCACACGAAGAAATGATCTGATCATCACCGACTTCTCATCAGAAGCCCAGAAAGGCAGAACGACCCGTGGGGCGACAGCTGTAAAGTGAGACAGAGGCTCGGCCCGCACGCGGTGGTCAGTGCTGTGCAGAGCTGAGTCCATGTGGCGGACAGCGGTGCGACTCTCGGCCCTGGCAGCTTGAGAAACACGCCAGGTGAGTGTGCGTGTGAACGCCCCAAATCCTGACTGGGTGGAGAAATAGAGAGAGGATTATGGCAAGACCATGCCCATCGGGGACCTTCCTCTCCCTTCCTCTCTCTCCCTCCTCCTTTCTCTCTCTCTCTCACTCTATCTTCTCTCTCCCTCTCCCTCTCTCTCTGGTGAGCACATGTACCTCCAGCAACTAAAAAAAAAAAAAAAAAAAAAAAAAAAAAAAAAACTGGTTTGGCAGTGAAAAGATCCTCCAAGAATGAATGGCTTTTAAAGCCTTTTTAAAAGAAGACAAATGCTGAGAATGTGTTGACTGAAAACATTTTAGACTGAAGTGAAATGATACTCAAAAGAAACTCAGATTTTCAGGAAGAAATGAAAGGCATTAGAATGGCAGAAATCTAATGAACTATAGGAAGACTATTTTTAATTTTGTTAAAATACATATATGACAAGTCAGGACCAGCAGATGGCATAATGGCTATGTCGCTGGACTCCTCTGTAGTTGACCGCGGTTAGAGTCCTGGACCCAGTGGCTTAAACTCACGCTGGGCACGTGTCGTGCATGCCCAGGATCCCGAGAGGAGAATGGAGGAGAAAAGATTGTGGCATGGCCATCCCTCCTGGGGGGTGATTGCTTGCTTTCTGTCTCTCTGTCTCTCTGTCTCTCCAGCAAGCACATATATCCTATATCAAAAATCTCTTTAAAACATTATATACATATGTATATATATATATATATATATATATATATATATATACACACACACACATATATATATATTAGTTAAAGCAAAACTTAAAACATCACTTAATGCAATTTACAACCTATATAAACGTAACATATACAACAACTATAGCATAAATAATAGCAGAGGAAATGGTAAATCATCCTAATACAGTTACAAGCTTTCAACATTTCATGAAGTATAACATTTTAATTCTGAGTAGATTGTGAAAACTTAAGACATATTCCGGGCCAGCAAGTGGTATGGTGGTTAAGGCACTGTATTCCTATACAGTGGCCACGGTTTGAGTCCCAGACCTGGTGGCTTGAAAATCACGCTGGAATGGTGTGCATGCGTGTCCAGAGGCCCTAGAGGAGAGTCAAGGAGACGGGATTGTGGCATGGCCATCCCCCTTGTGGGGGATGGGGGTGTGATTTCTCTCTCTATCAATCTCTCTCCCTCTGTGTGTGTGTGCGCGCACACACGGGTAAATGGAATGTGTCAGTTCGATTGCGTTAAGAGACACCCAGCTCTCTGGTTAAATGAGCTCTGGGTGTGGTGTGAGGATGTCAGCATCGACCAGGGCTGAGTAAAGAGCACCCTGGCCACTGCGGGCGGGATCATCCGATCAACGGACGGCGCACACAGAGCAAGAAGGTGGAGGGCGGGTGATGTCACCGCTTCGTGGAGCTGGGCACCCGCCCTCTCCTGCAGGCAGAGGTGCCCCGTGTCTCTCTGGACCGGGACTCACACACTGGCTCTCCGCCCCCACCTCCCCATCACCCCACCCAGCTCTCTCTCTCCGCCCCCACCTCCTATCACCCCACCCCCCTCTCCCAGTTTCCTGACATGGATCCTGGTCTGAACGCGTCACAGGTTTGCCTGGGTCTCGCCCTGCAGACGCGCTGTGGGGACCTTTGGTCACCATGGTAGCCTGAGCCGATTTCTGTGTTAAAGCCCCTCTTTAGAGCTATGCACATCTCATTGGTTCTGTTTCTATGGGGACCCCTGACTCAGACAGAAACACACAAGCTATGAAAACAGTAAGCATGTGCAGGCTGGAGTGAGAATATCATGTCAGATAAAACCTTCTTCAAGACAAAAAGTCTTAACAGAGATAAAGAAGGCCACTGCATAGCGATAAACGTTTCACCCACTGGGAATACATAGCAATTGTAAATGTGCGTGTGTCTAGTAGAGTCCGAAATGTGTGAAGCAAAGGAGAAGGAAAAATAGACACTTCCACTATAAATACTTTACTACTCTTCTGCCAATGAGTAGAACAGTTAGGCAAAAGGTGAGTGTACAGGTGATTCAAAGTTTTTTATTGCCACAGAGCATATATATTTGTCACAGAAAGAGAGACAGAGGGGGGAAAGTGGGGGAAGGCACTCCCCAATGGGGCAGGGCCACACTGCAATCCCCTCCCCTCCATTTTTTCACCCCGTCAGGATCTGGGACATGTGCTCATGTGTACCTGGCATGTTTTATAAGTCACAAGGGCTGGAATTTGAATTGTAGTCAACCATGTGAAATCTGGATTCCTTAACCACTAGGCTACCATACCAACTGATGGTCTGAAGATTATCAGCCATCTGGTTGACGTTTCTCTGATTGAAATTTACAGCACATGGCAGAATACATATTTTTCTTTAAAGTGCACAAAGAACATTCAAAATAAACCACGTGTAAACCAAAATAAATAAATAAATAAATGAACCACGTGCAGGTCATAAACCAAGTCTGAATAGATGAAAAAGTTTCCATTAAAGTCACTAAAAAAAGTCTTCTCATCACACACAAACAGAAAAACATTGGGCCAAAAAGCCTCCAACTTTGATTTTTAGAAAACCAGGAATAGGGACCAGCAGTTAGCCTAATGGCTATGTCGCTGGACTCCCATGTACTCGACCGTGGTTCGAGTCCCAGACCCGGTGGCTTAAACTCACACTGGGCGCGTGTGCGTGCATGCCCAAGATCCCGAGAGGAGAATGGAGGAGAAGGGATTGCAGTGTGGTCATCCCCCCTGGGGGGTGATTTCTCGCTTTCTATCTCTCTGTCTCTCTCTGTCTGTCTGGCGAGCGCACGCACCCTATAGCAAAAACCTCTCCAAAAAAAAAAAGAAAAGAGAAAAACAAGAATAGAAGGAAACTTGCTCACTCTAATAAAAGTCACCTGAAAAAAGCCTACAGCTGACACGGTACTTAAGGGTAAGTAGCGTACACTTCCTCCCCCGTATCAGGAGCGAGGGAAGAACGCCCACTCTTACTCTTCTAGTCAGCACATGGAGGTCCTAGCTATTACAAAAAGACAAGAAAAAGTGGAATATAAAAGTATTGCAATAAAGACATAAAATAATTTTTTTGCATGTAAGATGGTTGTGAGTAAAGAAATGTCTAACAATCATTGAACTAGTAAGTGATATTAAAAAGTTGCAGGGTACAGGGCTGATCTATAAGAAAAACGAAGTGCATCTTATACACTAACAGAAAACAAGTGAGAACTAATTTTTTTAAAAATTCAATTGTAATACCCACCAAAAAGTATATAATACCAATTAATACACTAAACAGAAAATGGAAACAAGACCCCAAGTTTTTTTTTTTTTTTGCTTTTTTGTTTTTGTTTTTTTTTGGAGAGGTTTTCGCTAGAGGGTGCGTGCGCTCGCCAGACAGACAGAGAGAGACATAGAGACAGAAAGCGAGAAATCACACCCCAGGGGGGATGGTCACGCCACAATCCCTTCTCCTCCATTCTCCTCTCGGGATCTTGGGCACGCACACACATGTGCCTGGCGTGAATTTTAAGCCACCGGGTCCAGGACGCGAACCTTGGTCGACTACCTGGGAGTCCAGCGACATAGCCTTTACACTAACTGCTGGTTCCCAAGACCCCAAGTTTTAAAATGGGCAGATTTTAAACAGATAATTCAAAAAGATGTAGAAATGACCAATAAGTATGTGGGAAAAAAACAACAACAAATCATTAGACATAGGGGAAAAGTACATTAAAATAAAATGAGACGGCACTGGGTGCTCACTAGGAAGGTTAAAACTAAAAGATCAGTAACCCGACACGCTAGTAAAAGTTCTGAGCACCTGAAACTTGCACACAGCGATGGTGGGAGTGTAAAATGTACCACTACCTTGCACACTGCCTGCAGTTACTAGTAAAACTAGTAACGCACACCTCCTCTATGACCTAACCATTTGCTCAAAGGTATATATGCAAAAGAAATGAAAGCATGCGTGTTAAAAACTTCTGTCTTCACAGTAGCTTAAGTCTGAAAGCAGCCTACATTTCAATAAATAAACCAATCCTGGTAATTCCTTGCACTGGAATATACTCAGTATTTACCAAAAATAAGACAACTGATGCACAAACAACAATTTGAATGAATCTCAAAAACATAGTGCTGAGGGGTATTTTGTTTTGCTTTGCTTTTTAAGGTTTTTGCCATAGGGCGCATGCGCTCTCTGAAAAGAGACAGTGAGAAAGAAAGTGAGAAGTCACCCCCCAAGGGGAGATGGCCACACCACAATTCCTTCTCCTCCATTTCCCCCCTGGGATTTTGGGCAGGCACGCATGCACCCAGTAGGATTTTCAAGTCGCCAGGTCTGGGATTCAAAGCATGGACAACCATGTGGGAGTCCAGAACAGTAACCACTATGCCACCTGCTGGCCACCATGATGCTGAGTTTTAAGAGCCAATACAAAAGAATATAATATTTAATAGTTCCATTTATGTAAATTTCTAGAACAACAAGCATAATCTCTGGTGGGAAAAAGATCACAATGATTGTCTCCATGTGTTAAGGATGGGGATTGACTGGAAAGGTGTAAAGGAACTTTCTGGGGTAAGGATAGTGTTCTCTTTAGATAAACAGGTGTGTACAATTTTCAATAGTCAAACAATGTGCAATTAATACCTGTAAATGTGTGCCCGTTTTACATTAAATTATAATAAAATATTACATCATAATTTAGAATCTACATTTTACTAGGGTGACCCTGCTCAGAAGAGCTTCTTCAATGGGACTAGTTGGTGTGCAGTGCCAAAACACAACCCTCTGTGAGACTGCCCCACATGGCAAGGCTCCAGGGTTGAATCCAGAGACATCTCCGAGATATGCCAAGCACTTGTAGGCCTGTGACCGAGGGCTGGGTGGGCGTCAATCGTGGTGTGGATCCTGTTAGGAGTGTTGTCTCTCCATGTTTCTCTATCTCTCTCTCTCTCTCTCTCTCTCTCTCTCTCGCTCATGGGAAAAATAAATAAACCTTAAAACAAGAACAAAAAGTCTCCCTTGAACCACCTGCACAGAGAGGACCCAGGCTTAGGCAGGCACCCCGGGGGGCCTCACGTTGCAAAGAGAAGTCTTGCTTCACCATCAGTTGATAGGCAAAGCATGCAAATATTTTACTAAAAACAAAATAGGCATTTTCCCCTGCTGCTGCTAAAAAAATGATCCATTTGTTGGAAGATACATCTCTCCAGATTATCGTGTATATAAATGCACGTTTGCCAGATTAGTAGACGCAGTCTTGTTAAATTCCTTTCTAGGACATATGTGATGCTCTAAACATGCACCGAACGAATGACCAGAAACGCGTACGGGATTAACGTTGTGAATACTGTAAGGATGTTGTTGCTATCAGAGTCCAATTTAATTCCAAGCCCTCGTTATGGGAACCCAAGTGACCTTTTCACTGTTTTCAGTATCAGGAAAAGCTTTACTTATCTTGAATGTCTGGTTTGTTTTTACATGGATAGCGTGAATATTACAGCTATCTGCTGCAAGGACACCCAGAGCCACCTTCAAAGGTCACCTCTAAAAGTGACCCTCAGGTAGACATCCTGGAATCACAAAACTCCCCATCCTTTTATTCCATCCCCATATTTTGCATTTGCGTTTTTATTTTAGAGTATGTCTTGTCCTTCATTATTTTTAAAAATTAGTTACTGTTCAACTTGAGTAGCTCCAAGGATAGTTTTGGTCATTAAGGTAATAACTAGAGACCACAATCCATCTCACTTATCGTCAGTGTCCCTCTGTTTACCTGGTAAATGTCTGTGACATTATGTTTTAAAAGCACACAAGTAACTTCGTGCAGCCTTTCTGTGCTGCTAAAACTAATAGAGGGCCGACTTTAAGGAAAGGAGGGAGACCCGGAAGCGGCCACCAAGGGACGCCTACCACTCCTGACCAATCAGGAAAGACCTAAGATCTGAGTAGACTGACACTTGGTGCCGACTTCCGGGAGTCCACCAACTAGGAATTTACTTAGGGGCCCGCGCTCAGCCACCCTGCACCCAGTGTCTTCATAACAAGAAGGAAGAGCAGACCCGCGGCGCACGAGTGAGTGCCAGTGGTCACACGGCATCCCCGTCTCTACCCATCGGCCTCGAGAAAAAAAATAATCACTTCGTACTTTTCTTCTTTTATGAGTAAAAGAAGATATTGTCATAAGCTCTACATGGATTATGGGATAGATATTATGCCATCAGAATCAGGAAATTAATAAATAGAAATCATGAAGAAGATATGTTTATGATACCAAAAACAGCAATCATCACCCCCTCCCCCCAGTAGTATTCAACTTCCCTCACTTAGCAAAAACGCTCTGGTCGCTGCCCTTCAGGCAACATGCATCATTTCAAAATACAAAGAATAAACTTTTCAAAACAAACTGCAATATTTGTCCCACACCATTTTGTAAGTTTAGGTGAACAGCCACCTCCTGAACTCATGAATCACCCGAACACAGGTGTGCAAGGGGGAGTCGGGAGGGCCGGCTGGGTTTCCTGCAGCTCACGCACCAACACTAAAGGGAAGTGGGCAAAGGGTGAGCCTGCAGAGTGCGCGCCCAGGGCCACACGTCACGCCGTGTCCTGGGACTTCTACGGGACTTGCAGCTGCTGTGTTGGTGAGTAACCCCCGAACGGGACTATCAGGGCGGAGTGACTCGTGGGATTTGGAAAATATAACTGTTTTTCAGAAGTTAGTAAGAACAGCAAAACCCCACGTGTGTCCTCTGCCATCTCCCGTCCCCAGTGTGAGTCAGATATTCCAGTGCCAAGGACGTGCTTTCAGGGCCTCCATCCATTTTTGTCTCACTTTAGCCATCTCGTGTAAACAATACCGAAGGTAACGTGTATTAGGTTCCCTTCCAAAGCAAGCACTGACTAGTCAAAAGTAGCAAAGGGGAAGGAAAGAACCCCGAACCAAAGTCATTAATCTCACACTAAAAAGAACGACCATTTTCACACAGGCAATAAAACTGTAAAATGTCCTAATCAATTTGTGTCCAAAAGAAAATGAAAGAGAAGGATTCTTAGCAACGAAACCACGGCTATACGTCCACATGAATTTTAAATTGCAAAGCCAGTATATAATCTCGTTAAGATTGTTTAAAATCTTACTTGTGAAAGCACTTGAAAACTCTGCTCCAGCCCAGGCGTAGGGAAACGTAGTCTGACCGCTTTGACGAACTCACATCTAAAACCTTGACACATCCACAGGACATGAGAAAAGGGGAAAAACTTTCCACAGACTTTGAAGCCACCTGACTCCAACTTTGGGCCTGTAGCCACTTCTCCTTTTCTCTGTTTGTTCATATTCAAAACTCTCATGCTAATGCATACAGATTTATTTAGTAAAACCAGGTGGTTTGCATTCACTTCTCTGTACGAGACCAAATCAAATTCCAGAAATATCTTACAGTGAAAAATCAAACTTCTTTTCTGTGACTGCTTAATTACAGTGTGGGCTGTCATAAAGGCTAAGACTGTTTTCATTGCTCTTTTGATCTCCTTGTCATTGGTTTCATGTAATTCCTCAAGGGGTATCAGGGTTCAAGGGTGTAAATGAGGGAAATCCAAGAGTGGGAAGGCAAGAAAGACTTTAGCACCTGCTGGGAGCAGCTCCAGGGTCAAGTCAAGTCTATCAGAAAACAATACCAAAGGGTCCCTTTCTCATTAGTACGCTCCAGGGGGTGTATTCCACACTTTGCATTACCTTTACTTATTTAACTGGTTTGGTTTTTGGTTTTTGGTTTTAGGTTTTTTGTTTTTTTTTTTTTTTTTTTTGGAAAGGTTTTTGCTGTAGGGCACATGCACTTGCCAAAAGGAGAGACAGAAAGACAGAGACAGAGAGACAGAAAGCAAGAAATCACCCCCCCGGGGGGATGGCCACGCAGCAATCCCTTCTTCTCCATTCTCCTCTCAGGATCTTAAAAACACATACCACATGTATACTACTGACTTTAAATACCTGGGACCCAAATGAACTAGGCAGAATAAATCTTGGGGTTCTTGTATTCATGGAAAAGCGAGAACAGCAAAACAAAAAACAAAACAGACAAAACCCATACCCGAGTGTTGTAATGTCTCTTTCTCAAACTATTTTTAAGCATACCCCACTTGGATCAACATAAAAATACCTTTCCCTATCATCAAAAAGAACCAATATTGTTGTGCTTCAAAGTGAATAATTGAGAGAGAAAAAAATCTTAAATGCCATTTGTTGTATAAAAACTTTAGGTTTATGCCTGCCAAATAATTTTCACTATATAAATAAAGATCATTAGCCACAATCCAAATTGATCAAAATGTTCAAGGAGTTTCATGAAGAAAAACGGTTAAAGATGAATATTCCCTTAGCTTTTATTTTAAAGCACAGAATTTTTGCTTTGAAACTCAGCCCCAATTTTTTAGTGTTCATGATAGCATTAAATGGCAAAGTGTTTTTGTCGTTTTATTTATTTCTGCTATCATCTTTGCCTTTCTTTTCCTTCTACCAGCCCCCAGCACACACACACACACAGGTTTTTGCCTCAGGACACGTGCACTCACTGGAGAGAGAGAAAGACAGAGACAGTGAGAGGAAAAGTGAGAAATCACCCCCCAGGGGGATGCCATGCCACAATCCCTTCTCCTCTGTTATCCTCCCAGGATTTGGGGCAAGCATGCACACACACACAGTGTGAGTTTCAGGCCACTGGGTCCAGGACTTGAACCATAGTCAACCACATGCGTCCAGCGATGTAACCACTGTACCATCTGGTGGTCCCATCCTACTAATTTTAAGTTTGATGTGTGGTTGCTTTTCTAGATCCTTGAGGTGCATTGTGAGGTTGTTTGAAATCTTTCCACTTCTTAGATGTAGGCATTTATTGCCATAAACTTCTTTCACA
Organism: Tupaia tana; assembly: GCA_026018925.1. Taxonomy (NCBI): domain Eukaryota; kingdom Metazoa; phylum Chordata; class Mammalia; order Scandentia; family Tupaiidae; genus Tupaia; species Tupaia tana. The sequence continues at coordinate 6,382,493 of JAKSZU010000008.1, forward strand.
GTGTGGTGTTTGCTCTATCCCATACGTTTCCCTGTGTTGCATTTTTATTTTCATTTGTTTTGAGAACTCTTCCAATTTTTTAATTTCCTACTTCATTCCTTCATGAGCCCAGCGGTTTGGGAGCACATTGTTTAATCCCATGTGTCTGTATAGCTTCCAAAGTCCCTCTTGTTACTAATTTCTATTTTGAACCTTAATGGCAAATATTTTTCAGTATTTGTATTGACATTTATTGGTCATTCATTTAAAAAATAATTGTTTTCAGAGCAGTAACAAGAACTATGTCATTTATTTTTCAAAAATCTTAGAAACTCTGATTTAGATACAACAACAATAACAGGCAAATAATCTGGAGGTATAAAAAGTTAACAAAAAGCATTTAGTCTGTAATCATCACATTAAGTCCCACGCTATTCAAGAATATCCATCAAGATACCAGCAGATGGTGTAATGGTTATGTTGCTGGACTCCCACGCAGTCAACCACGGTTTGAGTCCTGGACGCAGCGGCTTGAAACTCCTGCCAGGCGCGAGTGTGTGTATGCCCAAGATTCTTAGAGAAGCATGGAAGAGAAGGGATTGCAACATGGCCTCCCCCCCGGGGTATGATTTCTCGCCTTTTGTCTTTCTGGTCTTTCTGTCTCTCTGTCTGTCTGGCAAGTACACATGCCATATAGCAAAAAAAAAAAAAAAAGAAAAAAGAAAGAAAGAAAAAGAACGAATAGTCATCAATGCGGAACAAACTTAAAATATGCAATTGCTAGGAAAATGGCAATAGAAAAATGTCCATCACTAATTTTAATCATTGGGTGGGGGTACTTTCATCCCGAGGCAAGATTTGTTTGCCAAAAGTGCAGTGGCACTTGCCCCTCCATTCAGTTACTAAACGCAGTGTTAGTACCGCCCTGTTTATGACGTCTCGGGGACAGCAATCCAAAGCAGTCAGTACATTTAGGGCAGGTGCTCACGGTTAGCCTCAGCAGCCAACAGCGTGGAACTAGTGCTGCGCAGGGCTAAGACCTGTAACCAAATATATTTGAAAAGCAAATAGCCAGCACCCTGCTGCTATAGAAACAAAGGAAACAACAATACAAGGTGGGTCCTCTTTCAGAAGATCTTAGGTTCTTTCTTGAAAATGTGCCTTACTCCAGCTTCAAGCAACAATCAGAACAGAAAAGTGACGGTGGTGTAACATTTCTGAAGCAGGATGAAAGTACCCCCACCCAATGATTGAAATTAGTGATGGACATTTTTCTATTGCCACTTGATTCAACGTTTATAACACTTCTTGGCAAGATTCAAAATAATCTCATAGACTATTACTAGTTCTGAAATGTGGCCTAAAGTTCTGAAGAATATCTGAAATGTCCTTTGAAACATCTATTGGATTAGAATTTTTCAGTGGATAACTTAAATGCTATTTTAGAATCAAGGAGCTGTACTTGAGGGTAGGCTAGACTTTGGGAATTTACTAGAGACACAAGTGCATCAGGAAGACAGGACAGAGAAAAACCAAGACCCCAGACCAGCAGTCCAGTCAGCCAAAGCACCACTCCAGTAGTTTCAAAGCATTCACACGTGCCACTCTGTGTGGGGTTCACTCACAAAGTTGTCCTTCCGGACACAGGGTTTTCATCATAAGCCAGAAAATAAATATTAAGTCCAATAGTTAAAGTGAACTTTCATCATAATTTTTCACTTGGTTCAAGAGAATTCTGGACAATCGCTACTTTGATGGAAACATTTTCAAAGGGTCCAACCTTTAGGTAGGAAAACGGACCTGCTCTGTAGTACCATGGTTAGAGAAGCTGGCTCCCACGTGGCCAACCACAGTTTCAATTCCAGAGGCCTGAAAAACATCAGGTGCATGTGCATATGTGCCCAGAATCCTGGCCGAAGGAGAAATGGTGAAAGAAGGACTGCAGCGTGACCTCACGCCATGAAGGATGCTTTCTTCCTCTCTCTGTCTCCCTCTGATGAGCACACACTCTCTCTGGCAATAAAAGAAAGAAAAATAAAGGAAAAAAATTAACACAATGATACCTAAATAAACTGTTAAAATTAAGTATGAAATAACATGTCTCTAGTATACTGAAGAAGTTTGGTTAACATTTGGTAAAATCGCCACCAACTCACTTAGCTAACAAAGGATAACCAATTTTACATTCTCCCCAAATTGTCAAAATGCTATAGATATAGAGGCCGGTAGGTGGTGTGGTGGTTAAGGGAGCTGGACTCCCACATCACCAACCGTGGTTCGAGTCCCTGACCTGGCAGTTTGCTATCTCACTCTCTCTCTCTCTCTCTCTCTCTCTCTCTCTGTCCCTCTCTGGTCAAATTAAAATTAATTAATTGATTAATTAATTAAAGTTAAATAAAAAATAGCAATAATTTTAACAATGTTATAGACAAAAACAGTGCCACATTTTAAAGGCAGAGCAAGCTTCTAAAAGGAAATCTGGAGAAGGCGCTCGGCTCATCCCTGTAGGGTGTGCGCATGTGTGAGGAGCATTCTGTGTGATTGCATTGAGATGCAGCACAGCTGCTCAGGGCTATGTCAGAATGCAATATGGACTGTTTTCGTTACCTAAAGCCTCCACATTATTAAATCCAGAAGCAATTTTGAGAATAGCACTTTTATTTTTTTTTTTTTTCCTTCTTATAGCGTGTCTTTTGTTATATGGCACTTGAGCTCACTGGAGAGACAGAGGGAGACAGAAAGCAAGGAATCGCCCCCTGGGGGAGTTGGCAATGCTGCAATTCCTTCTCCATGCTCCTCTCAAGATTTTAGGCATGCACGCACATGCACCCGACATGAGTTTTAAGCCACCGGATCCAGGACTCAAACCGTGGCCAACTACATGGGAGTCCAGCGATGTAACCATTACGCCATCCATCAGTCCCTATTTTTCTTTTTAAAGTTTATTCGCTCTTACCATCAGAGAGAACAATAGTGAGAGAGCAAGGGCACCCTCCACAGGGTCTTGGTGCCGTCGCCCCAGCCCCCAGGCTCAGCCAACCCAGATCATGAGCCGTGAGCACACAAGCGTGCAGCGTGCACAGGGATGCCCTGGGGTATAAACTGGGGTCTTCCTGGGTGGGCCCAGCTGCACTTCCACCGTCCACTATCAAACCCCAAGAACAGTTCTCTTAGCATGATTTCAACAGCATAAACTTCAAAAAGCCAACAAATTCTGCCCAATGATGTTCAAAGTAAAGATTATTGCATTCCTTCAGCAAAAGCTGCTGGCTAGGTTAAGTTTTCTTGCAGGACCTGAGCTAAGCTTCCTTCCATGCAGTAGCCAGAGCTCGGAGAGCTCCAGATGCTTACTCCAGATGGAGAAGTGAGATACAGGGGAGGAAGTGGCTCAGTGGACTGCCATCCGGAGGAGGCTGTCAAACCCCAGGGCTTATGGCTTGTCACAGTGAAAGCTCTTGTGCCCGGTATGGTAGAAAGTTGTAGGTTTGGGTATTTTTTCATGTAATGTGTCACTCTCCTTCTATCTCCCCCATTACCTGTCATGGATAATGACACTAGCATGTACCCTGGATAAACCTTCCAGAAGCTTCAGCCCTTCTTTTTCACTTTTACTCAACATTGCATTTGCCATAAAATCCCACAAATTTTATTCATGAAATGACTTTTTCTCAAATTTGCTTCCTCTCTTTCAATTGTTTTGATTCAAGACCTCGTCATGACCTCTGTACATTTCAGTCCTAATGGGCCAGCAGGTGGCATGGTGGTTAAGGGGCTGGACTTCCACATGGCCAACCTCAGTTTTGAGTCCCGGAACTGGCAGCTTGCTTTCTCTTTCTCTCTCTCTCTCTCTCTCTCTCTCTCTCTCTCTCTCTCTCTCTCCAGTGAGCACGTAGGCTCTATAGAATTTTTTTAAATTAATAATAAATAGAATTTTAAAAAATACAGGCTGTTGCTCATCTAATAGTAAAATCCAGGGCAAGGCAGTGGCATGGTGGTTAGGGTGACTGGATCCCATGTAGCCAACAGTGAGGCTGAGTCCCAGACCCGGCAGCTTGAAAAACATACCTGGCACATGTGTGTATGTGCCCAAAATCTGGAGAGGAGAGTGGAGAAGAAGGGTTTGTGGTATGGCCATCCCCCCCATGGGGTGATTTCTTGCTTTTCCTCTCCCTCTCTCTTTCTGTACTTTCTTTAATTTTTAAAATTTCTTTCTTTCTTCCATGAGTAACAGACATAGAAAAACAGCCCCATGGAGCCACATACTGCAACCTCCCGCAGCACGAGGCAGCCCCGGGTCAGCAGCACACACTCACCAGCTTTTCCAGGGATGTCTCCGGGCACTAACCCAGAACCTTCTCTTGGAAGTCAGCCTGGTCAGCACCACACCCCTGCTGGGTCTCAGTTCAGCTCCCAGGACCCCCAGGTTTTAAACCTCTGGTAAACACCCGCATAGTCGGGATCCCGACTGCCTGTCTGTCTAAGCAGGCTCAGCTACACTGCATGTCACGAGCCCCGGCACTTGTGCTCACAACTCACCCTCCCCCCGCACTACCACCTGTCTGTGCTACTTGAGGCCTTCAAGAAGGAAAACTTCGGTTAGTACATGTGCAAGACTTTTTTCTGTTTTAAAATAATGAAGCAAATAAAGTGAAAGTTACCTAAACACAGATGATTTCCAAATAGTTTATAAAATTTAGTCTGTAGAAAGAGGGATAGAATGAGTGAGCTTTAGGAGTTTTCTTTTATTTTGGTACATAAAGTTCTTTGTTTTGTTTTGTTTTGTTTTGTTTTAAGGTTTTTGCCATAGGGTGCATGTATTTCTGGAGAGAGACGTAAAAGAGAAAATGAAATCACTCCCAAGGAGGATGGCCATCCACAACCCCTTTTCCTCCACCCCCTCTCAGGATTTTGGGCTTGCATTCACATGCACCCAGCATGAATTTCAAGCCACCAGTTGTAGACCTGGAACCATGGTTGGCTGTGTGGGTGTCCGGCATCTTAACCACCACACTACCTGCTGGCCCTATAAAGTTCATTTTTATTTGTCTTACATGAATACTTTCAGGAAATCAAAATCAAATGGGCTCCAGTTGCCCAAGACTACAGCGGGGCAGAGGGAGAATGCCCAGCCATTAGCCTGCCTTCACTATTCAACAGTGCAATGAGTCGAGATGTAACAGTAATAACGTACATGAATAAGCCAGACCGGCGATGTGTCCAAACCAGCACACACATTTGCCCAAAAAAACTTAGAATGGAAATTTCTAGGTGGATTTGAAAGACCTCATTGAAAACTACTTTTCTCTGTATTTTTCTTTTTAATTAAATATTCCCTTTTAGAAACTGACAAAACTTACAGAATTTTGGACAAGTTATCAAGTTGTGTCTTTGTCATTTCCATTTGATAAAGAAGTTAGACACCTAGAATCTTTATCTACTGAATCTGGATCTGTTCAAAAGTCATTTTTAAATAAATATTTGTCATCTTATGGCATTATCAACATAAGCTCATTTCCAGAAGAAACTAAGTTGCACTAATAACTTTGAAGTTCTCATTTTTATGGTTTTTTTTATTTAGTTCAGTTTAAATTTAGCGTAAGCTAATTTCGATTTGAAAATGAAAACTACCTTGCCTTTCATTCGACCAGCTTGCCGAAGCTTCCTGTCTTTGATCTGTGGCGTCGCTAAGTCAATGATGACACACACCCTGGATGGCGATGACTAGGCCACACTCAGTCACTTCACGAACTGGCTTCAGGAATTTTAAATTGTATTTTTCCAAGAAGAAGAATTTTAAAATGTGTGATGAAGAGTACGAGCAAATTACTACTTAACATGTTTAACTGTAGTCATATTGGTTTGTAAAGTTGTAGACAGATAAATTGTATATTAAAAAAATAGAAAAATACATCATGACTTTTCCAACAACCTAATAGTATGATTCAAAAAACACATACTTTTTTTAATTGCGGGGGGGGAGGGGCGTGCTCAGCCGAGAGAGACAGACAGACAGACAGAGAGCCAGGCGGAAAACACCTTCCAAAGGCACAGTCACACCGCACTCTCTTCTCTGCTCCATCCTGCTGGGATTGGGGCATGCTTGCACACATGTACCTGGGTGTTTTTCAAGCTGCCAGGGCTGGGATTTGAACCATAGTCAGTCATGTGGGATTTTACTCTCTTAACTACTAGGCTATAGAGCCAGTCCAATACATTGCTTTTTAAATTTTGCCTTAGGATGCCTGCACTCACCAGAGAGAGAGACAGAGACCGGGGAAAAGCACCCCTCATCGGCCATGATCACTCTGCAGTATCTTTTCCTCCATTCGCCCCTCCGTTGGGGACTTTGGTGCATGTGCACACCACGCATGGCATGTTTATCAAGCAATCGAGTCCGGACTCTAACCACACGGTCTGCCGCCTTAACCACCAGGCCACAAGCTGGCCCACATTGTTTGAAGGGTTTTTTAGTTATTCCAGGTTGAACCACACATTAGAAAGTTGACAATGAAATTCTCAACTTACGCTAGCATTTTTCTTTAACATAATAATTTACACTCTGCCCAACCTGAATTCTGTAGGAGGTTTTCCTTTACTCTTCCATTTTAAAGTGGTTATCTTCCTTAGCGTGGTAACGGGGAGGGGAGAGCAGGGTTTCTTGTTTCTCCTGAAACAGTTGAACACTTCCCTAAGTCATTTTCCTAAGAAGCCACTTCAGTGCAACACAAAGGAGAACTTTGGACTGGACAAGTGGCTGCATTTGCTTAGGTAAAGTTCAGTCTGAAGAGTCCGTGGACTTGTACAACCCCATTGTTCAGAGGCGGCTGCCCAGCGTGGTGCAGGTACTCAGGCTGCAGACACCGCTGCCTGGGAAGGGGGCCGCGCCCCGAGAAGGGCCACCGCAGCCCCTCCACCGCCTCTGTGCCCCCCTGCTCTCCCCCGAACAGAGGGAGAACTGACCACATGGACGAGGTCGTGAGAGCACAGGGCATCCCTCCTTCATCATGAAAACTGCCTCACAGGGTCCCTGGCCTGCCACCTCCTCTCCAGCACCCCCTTTCCCACCACAGGCATTGTTTCTCAAGGAGGGGCTTCTGCTACTGGAGCAGCTTTTCATTACTGCAGGCTCGGGGCACCTGGCCACGGCAGCTTCACAGAAAGTGACAAGAGGGCTTCTGACCAGCCGGCTCCCGTCGGCATTCAGGACTGGAACAAAGGGTGAGTTGTGGCACCTGGCGCTGTCCCCGTGCTCACAGACACAGAGCGCCCGCTGTTTGGGGGTGGGGGCCCGACCTGCCGTGCCTGGGCTGCCCAGCTCCCGCTCAGTCCACACGCCGGGTACAGTGACGCCTCGTGTCCAGACACCCCCTCCCCCCACAGCCATGCCTTTATTGCGCTCATTCGCCTGACAGGTGCGTGTTCAGCTGTGGTTCACCATCTCAATAGCAATCACGTCCGTCTAAACCTGCCTCCTCGCTGTGAACCAGCAGTTAGCGTAATGGCTATGTCGCTGGACTCCCACCTAGTCGACCGCGGTTTGCGTCCTAGACCCAGTGGCTTAAAACTCACACCAGGCGCGTGTGCATGCGTGCCCAAGATCCCGAGAGGAGAATGGAGGAGAAGGGATTGTGGCGTGACCATCCCCCCTGGGGGGTGATTTCTCACTTTCTGTCTCTATATCTCTCTCTGTCTGTCTGGCGAGCGCACGCGTCCTATAGCAAAAACCTCTCCAAAAAAAAAAAAAAAAAAAAAAAAAACCCTGCCTCCTCGCAATGACAAAATTATGGTAGCTGATCACTTATTGAGACCTTTTTTAGACTTCAATTTTTTAATGCAGTTTTAGGATTAGAGCAAAATTAAAGTGGAAAGTAGAGATTTCCCACATGCCCCCTGCCCCACCTGCACCACCGTCCCCCGCCATGTGGACGCGTGTTATGGCTGGTGACCTGCACGGGTACCACGATCTCCCCAGGCCCTGGTTTACAGGACGCCCCCTCTTGGTGGCGAACGTTCCACAGTCGGGCGAATGTCCGTGGCACCTGTCCTCCGTCCAGCGTCACTGGAGGAGCTTCGCTGCCCTGAGTCCTCTGTGCTCTGCCTCGCCGTCTCCCCTCCCGGCAGACCTGCCGACCGCTGGTCACTGACTCCAGTTCGGCCTCGCCCAGCACGTGACAGCGGAGGTGCAGCGCAGCCTTTCCGACTGGCGTCTTCGCTTAGTGACACGCACTGATGCTCCCTCCGTGTTTTCTCATGGCTCGACAGCGCCTTTCTTTTTGGTGCTGAGTGATATTCCAGTGTCTAAATGTACGGCGGTGCATTCATCTACTCCTACTGAAGGACATCTGGGGTGTTTCCAAATTGGGACAATCACAAATAAAGTCCCTTTAAACACCCATGTGCAGGTTTTATGCAGATGTAAATGCCCAGCTCCTGGGGGCAGACACCAGGAGTTCAGCTGGACGGCACGGCAACGGTGTGCTTGGCTTCCCAAGGAGCCGCCGCACTGTCTTCCGGACACCATGTCCTTCTGTCTCCCTGCAGGGATGAAGGAGAGCCCCTTGCTCCCATCCAAGCCGGCGCTCGCTACTGCGGGTGTGGACGCTGGCCATGTGAACGGTGAGCAGTAGGGTGCTGTCGCTTAATTTGCCCTTCCCCCATGACGTATGAGAGGAGCCCCTGATGGGCGTGGCTTACCACCTCTCGGGTGGACCTGGAGCGGGCATTGTGAACTCTAATGCACAGACGAGGGAGGAAGGGATGTCCGCTCCAGGTCACCAGGAGCGGCTGCCAGAGCTGAACACTGCTGGGCCGTGCAGAACCGGAGAGAGCAGTGACGCGGGCACCCGCTGGATGGCATCACCTGTCTGTCATCAGACCGGGGCGCACGGTCACTTTCACGGTCCTCGGATTCCACACTAGACATGTCACCCACTCTACCTGCCCCCCTTAGACAAAGCCACAGAATGCAATCCCTTCCCGTCCCCTCTGCCACCAGCCAGGGCCCAGCCCTCATGGATGAGTGCCAGGAGCAGGGCAGCTTGCACCCTTGCATGGTCGCACCGCCACAGGGCACCCTGGCCACAGGATCCACCTGACACCCTCCTGCTCGGGCCGCCCGGCTCCACGTTGCTCCCCTCGGCCTCCAGGAAGCAGTCCCAGTCTCGGCCTGTTCTGAAGGGTCTGACGGTCCGCCCTGCCCAGTCCTCTCTGGCCTCCCCTCTCCTTCCCCAAGTGTGGATCTTGTACAAGTGAACGGTCCCAACCTGAACGGGCCGTGAGAGCCTTTGACACTGCAGCTGACGGTCCAGCGTGCTCGGCCAAGCGCTGTGCCAGCAACCCCGAACCCCGGTGCCCTGACGGCCAAGTGCTGACTACGCCGCTTCTTTCGAAGGCAACTTTTTCTTTTGCTTTCTGATAAGAATTTCTCAGTCACTAGTGGCCAGGCGTGTTTCCATTAGTAAGAATCACCCCACAGGCAGCTAAGAAGTGACGGTGGGTTTGAGGAGCCGTGCTATTTGCTGGGTGCCAGAGAGGCCCCTCTACACGGTGCACACCGAGACCTCTGCCCTGCGGGGCTCGCCTCCTCATCTGCTCTCCATCTGGGGCCTGGGGGCCCACCCTGGGGGCTCTCCAGCTGCCCTGGGCTGGACTTCTCACATTTCTGCCCTCTGAGTCACCATGGCACTGCCAGAAACCCCTTCCTTTGTCTCTGAGTCACAACTCAACCCACATGGGAAGGTCCCGGGTTCACATCCCAGGTCCTCCCTGAATGTGTTGGGCGTGCATATCCATGATTTGGGCTGGTGAGGTGGGACGATTATGGTGTGAAGAGCCTGCTGGAATTCTCTCCCTCTTTCATAGAAGAAATAATTAAATGTAAGGAGTCGGCAAAAAGTTCATGGAAATGCATATTGTTTTTAAAAACTGGGGGACCAGCAGTTAGCATAATGGCTATGTCGCTGGACTCCCATGTAGTTGACCAAGGTTCGTGTCCCGAACCCGGTGGCTTAAAACTCACACCGGGCGGGTGTGCGTACGTGCCCAAGGTCCGGAGAGGAGAATGGAGGAGAAGGGATTGTGGCGTGACCATCCCCCCGGGGGGTGATTTCTCACTTTCTGTCTCTCTGTCCCTCTCTGTCTGCCTGGCAAGCGCACGCGCCCTGTAGCAAAAACCTCTCCAAAAAGAAAAAAAAAAAAGAAAGAAAGAAAAAAATAAAGGGAAAAACTATACATGGATTGAAAAGTATTCACTCTAAAACAAACTTGTACTTGAATTCCATTTTCCACACACTTTTTGAAAGTCCCCTTGTAAGTTGTGAAAGAAAAAAAAATTTAAAAGGATGAAAAATATTTTCCAGACTTAGGAAAGTATAATATACAAATAAAATTTGTATGTTTAAAGATGTACGAAGTTACCATAAACGTTTACATTTGAAATGATTTAGACAATCAAGTTAACATACATAGACATCACCACCCATTGTGTGTGTGTGTGTGTGTGTGTGTGTGTGTGTGTGATTATCTAGTGTTAGCAAATTTCTACTTGACAACGTAGTATTATTTAGTTTTTTAGAGAGATTTGTGCTACAGGGCACATGTGCTCACCGTAGAGACAATTTGTTCTAAACACAGTTTCCGGAGCTCTTGATAAAGGCCCGAGGTGAACCGTGCCCTGAGAGCAGAGTTCCAGTGGAACGCTAGCGTGTCCTCTGCTTTCAAGGGGTTCACCAGCAAACCGAGTCTTCGTGATCGAGAGAGGACACTGTGGGGTCTGTCCTGGCCTGCTGGAGGTGAGAGCCGGCTGCCCAGGGGGCCTCACCACGCCGCCTCAATCCAGCAGCATCTGGGCCCTTGTTAGAAACAAATTCTCAGGCCACTGCCTCCGACTGTCTGGGGGCGGTGGGCCCTGCTACCGTGTTGGGACCGCCAAAATCATGTGTGAGAAGAGCCACCACGTGGAGAGAAGCCACTGCCAGCTAGCCATCAGGACGCGGCCTGAGCAACTGCCCAGGGACAGGCTACACACGGCCCCTGCAGGGGACATCGGGTGATAAGTTCCAAGGACAAGGTGCTAGAAACAGACCCACCCCGGGCCTTTCTGTCCACTGCCCCGTGCTCCGCGTGGTAGTCACCTGCAGAGCACAGCCCCTTCCCACGGTGACGCGGGCCACACTCCGCAGTGGGAGACCTGGCTGGGCGAACGGTTGCTCTTCATGGGCTCGTGTGCAAACCGCGGCCACAGAGATCAATGACGGCTGGTCTGCAAAGACCACCAGAGGGTGGCGTCACGTTTTACAGAGCTGGTTTAGTTTACACTTAGCCTTCCATCTGTCCCAATTAAATCATAAATTTGTTCAGATACCGGAGGAAACAAAAAAGAGTGCGTTCTTTGAAAGTGGTAACAGGCCACCAGGTTTCAAAGCCGTAATGCTTAATAAACTATATGTGCGTGCAATATGTTAGACACACAGAATGATGTCTCCTGATTATAGAGGAGATGTAGTTAGTAATAAAAAATACAAAAATGTGCTCATTGAATTGGAGGAGAGAGGTACATTAATCACGAAACGCTTTATTTCGGGAAGCCACTTGCACTGTTTGCACTACTAATAAGAAGCCATTCAGGTTGAGCCTGTGGCTTCCAACTTCTCCTATTCCAAACGTAGAGGGTATGTCATGGACTATGACTAATCTGCCTGTGAGAATGAAAACAAGCAACCGCTGTACTCCCATGGAAGGACATTTTTATTTGAGTGAGCTGAAGGAATAGGTCTTTTTAAAGTCTCCTCTGATTAATTTACACAGTGATAGACGGTTTGATAAAGTCTCTGGTTGCTTACCTTGTCGTAATGGGAAAAGCGAAGTATTCAAGAATCGCTTCGCAGGTACTGAAGGAGGAAGGAAGCTGTTCCCTAATGCAGAAAGGTACACTCCGTGAGCAAGGACCACAATCTGTTTTGGCTTTTTACTTCACATAAATATTCAGTAAATAGAGTATTGGAGAGAATATGTAGCTCAGAGTTCTGGGAAGAAGCGAAGCGGAATCTGATCGGTAGAGTGAGAAAGAACTGTGTGTTGTGTCCCCTGATATCTGCAATGACATTATCTTGTCCAGAACATTTTTTGTTCCTTTCTTTTTTTAATGAGATACTAGACATTATCCCATATAGTGTTTTTTTTTTTTTTCATTTGTTTTTTGTTTTTGTTTTTGTTTTTTATTTTTTATTTTGGAGAGAAACAGAGAGAGAGGGAAAGTAAGAAAGCATCCCCAGGGGGAAAGACCACTCCACAATCCCTTATCCTCCATTCTCCTCTCAGGATTTTGGGCATGCGCACACACGCACCCAAATTCTAGAACTCGAACTGTGCCATATGGAATCCAATTTCCTTAACCACACACTTCCTGGCTGGACCTATAATATTTGTATTTTTATTTTTCTTTCCTTTTTTTTTTTTTTTTTTTTTTTAGGTTTTTGCCATAGGTCATGTGCACTCACTGGAGAGAGGAAGAGAGAGAGTGAGAGGAAAAGTGAGAAGTTACCCCCGAGAGGATGGCCACACCAGAGTTCCCTCTCCTCCATTCTCCAACTGGGATTTTGGGCTCGCCATACACACCCAGCATGCTTTTCAAGCTGCTAGGTTTGGGACTTAAACTATGACAGGCTATGCGGGATCCAGCCGCCTAAACCACCACGCCGCCTGGCTGGCCCCATAATGTTTTCTTAAAGTATATGCTTTAGTTTACTGATCTTGTATAACAATTCTAACTGACATACACTCAAAACTACAAAGAGCCTCTCCCTGCTGCTAATTAGTAAGGGAAGTGTGCAGAGGGTAGACTTTTGACTGAGTAAAATGAGTATCACTCTCTTGCACTCCTTTTTAGAAATTACGTGTTTGAACTGGCTCCGCGGAGGAACCTGGGTCCTACACGGCAACCGTGGTTTGAGCCCCCAGTCAGCTTGGCCTAAAACACACCAGGCACCTGCACAAGCGCTCAGGATCTGAGAGGCTGAAGAACCGGAGGAAGGGAGTCGTGACCAGATCCCATGGGGTGCTTCTCTGTCTCTCAGTGTCTTACCGTCCCGTGTGTGCACGCTCTACCATAAATAAAGGGGGCACATCAGATGTTAACATTCATTGTTCTACCACTGTGAAAAGCAATTTCACAAGCATCCACCCCACCTAGAACATGCTAGCATATCCATCAGGATAATCCTATAATTAGAATTATGCATTTCTCACAAATAAAATAACATGACGTGGAGCCTGACAGTGGCGCAGTGGTGATGCAATGCTCTGCAAGGCCGACCCACATGGGAAGGTTCCAGGTTCACGTCCTGAGACCTCCTGAACATGCTGGGTGTGTGCATGCCCCTGTCCGGAGCTACCTGAGGCTGGGATTGGCCTGGAGCACCGGGACCCTCAGAAGGTGCCTTTCCCTCCCTCTCCCTTTTCTTTCTCACTGTCTCTCTTTCTCTCTTGGCAGGTAACCAGAGGTTCAGCCTGAGTTGTTCTGAGAACAACACTTGCTGTGTGTACTTTGTACATTCTTTCCATTTTTAGTAAGGCAGAAGGTCGTCTCTGCACACCGCTGAAAGATGAGGGCGCTGGGATGTCTTGGTTTCCCGCCTCACTGCTCCTGTGGCACATTTCTGCAAATGCGGGAGGGTTCTGAGAAAGCTCACTAGGGGGCGATCTTGATGCACTATAAACAAAAGGTAGCTCTGGCTACTGAACTTTTGGTATTTTCCTAGTTTTCTTCTGTGTACTTATACTGACACACAAAATGAATGTTCCATAGATAGCAGATGCAAATGCAAAAATATTCAAATAAGAGTATTAAGTAAGAGAAGCCAGGATGGGAACAGAGGCCAATTTTTAAGAAACCTGAATCACTTATCTAAATTAAGGCAAAAAATAATGTATGCATTTGGAGACATTCCCACATGACTTACTATTTTTCAAAAGAATAACATACTTGGACCTGACTGTAGTGACCAATCTGTCCCCGAGCGCTCCTCGCGGATTCAGCAGTTCACCTGCACACACATCCCCACCATGTGTGCAATGTGTCAGCGCTCTCCATTTCTCCAGTGAGAGTGATTTTTTAGTATGAGTGTTACCCTGGCCCTTACAAATAATATAATATACACACAGATGCCCTCTCCCACCTTTGGAAGATATTTTGAACCTCAGTGTGCGTGTATGTAACACGTGTGCTGCGTGTACGCGTGAGCCCTGTCTGCTGGCCCACTGATACTGTGGGAAGGTATTCTGCAGTGTTGCTTTTTCTTCGGGAATTCGCAATAGACAGTTTCCTGCAAGGGGAGTTTGCATCTAGTCTCTGGAAAGGGATGAGAAGGCAGTAGGGCCCCACAGGAGAGGGAGGGCGGGCGAAGCTGCGTGTTTAACCTTCCCGAGCCCGGAGCCTGACTTCCAGGCCGACGGTGGAGCCAGGCGTCCACCGGCGAGGAGCAGATGGAACAGGCAGTAGTAAGACATTATCGACATTTTTGAAAACGATTCTGCAAAGCCAAGTGGCCTGTGGAGTGGCGAGGGGAGGGGGAGGGGAGCGAGCAGCAACCTGACTTTGGGATTTTTCAGCAGGTGGCAAACGCCACCAAATGACGCCCGTATTAAACCGCGGAGCTGGGGGCGGCCGCCAGAGCGCGGCGAGGAGGAGCAGATGCTCCCTCGCCTGGTCCCGTGCCGGCGTGTCTGGCAGCCATTGTGTGCGCTGCAGCCATCGGTGAGCTCAGGTTCGAGGCCAAGCGCTACAGTGGCGCCGGCCTCGCCGGAGGGGGACGTGGCACGGAAAGGCGCAGGGCTGTGCAGGCGGCGCGGATCAGACCACTGGGCAGGGCGTGGGGTGCCGGGTCGATCCCGCGCTCCTTTCCCCGCGCCCCCCCCTCCGTGCCCATTGTCCCCTTCTCACTTGGTGCCTTCTGTCTCCGCAGGCCCTCCTGCCCGCCTGCCAAAACCCTGCAAGGCAGGCGGAGAGGCCATGCCCTGTGAAGCCCCCCCGGGCCCCTCCCGGCCCTAAGCGCTCTGTTTCTTCTGTCAGGCTTAGGTGCAGGCTCACCTCCGCGTCTGCCAGGACTGTAGGGCAGCTCCTGGCCTCCGCCCTGGAGCGTCTGTGTCCCACGCAGGACCCTCCAGACCCTCCTCCGCTGCCACCCAGCCCTACAGAGCACTGACCGCAGGCCTCACCTCATTCTAACCTGTCTGGGTTGGACCCTCGCTGACACCTGCCAAGTGCAACCTCGCAGTGTTGCTGAGACCACTGCGGCCTCCTTGATCCCATCTGTAGAACTGGGTGATGATGGTCCTGCCTCGTTGAGAGCCGGTGAGGACAAAGGCGTTCTCACCAGGAGGGTGGGGGGCAAGCCCGGGACCTGCGATGTTAGGGTGGGCGTTGTTGCTGGTGGTCTCTGAGAGCGCGGTGCCGGAGGGGCTGGCACAGGTGCAGGCCAGGTCCAGCGTAGGTACACTCCGAAACAGTGTCCCTGACCGCGCCCGATCAGCACACATCATGTTTAATCAGAAGAAAGATCATTTTTTTGCAAGTTTATTGACTCTGTAATAAAGGAATTAAGATAACTGGTTTGGGGGTCAGCAGATGGTGCAATAGTTAAGTCACTTTACTTCCTCATGGCCGGTCATGGTTCGAGTCCCAGACCTGGTGGCTTGAAAACCACATCAGGCGCATGTGTGCGTGCCCAAGATCCCAGGAGGAGAATGGAGGAGACGGGATCGCGGCGTGGCCATCCCCCTGGGGGGTGACTTCTCACTTTCCCTCTCACTGTGTCTGTCTGCCTCTCTCTGGTGAGTGCATGCCCCTAAAGCCAAACCCTCTCAATAAATAAATAACTAGTGTTAAAATGCGTCAAATGGTGGGCAGCCCCTCCGTTTCTGTGGGTCCCTGTAAGTGCCGTCCTGGTGGATAAGGGGATCAGCTTCCACGTGGCCAACCATGGTTTGAGTCCCAGCTCTGGGGACTTGAAAAACAGTCATAGGTGCATGCCCCAAATCTGACAGGATGGAGAAACGGAGGAGAGGATGGCTGTGTGGTCATGTCCCTTAGGGGTGCTGCCTCCCTCTCCCCCGTCTGTCTCTGTCGCATTCTGGCAAGCACATGTGCTCTCTGGCACTTTAGGAGGAGGGCTTTGGTTAGAATATGAGAACATAGGGACCAGCAGTTAGCGTACCGGCTATGTCACTGGACTCCCATATAGTCGACCACTGTTCGCATCCCAGACCCGGTGGCTTAAACTCACGGCAGGCGCGCGTGTGTGCGTGCCCAAGATCCCGAGAGGAGAATGGAGGAGAAGGGATTGCAGCATGGCCCTGCCCCCTGGGGGGTGATTTCTCACTTTCTGTCTCTCTGTCTCTCTCTGTCTGGTGAGTGCACGCACCCTATAGCAAAAACCTCTTCAAAAAAAAAAAAAAAAAAAAAAAAGAATATGAGAACATACAAAGACCTCCATAATTATGAGGTCCACACTGCCCTGCTCAGTGAGAAGACTCGGGTGTCCGTGAGTGAGAGCGCCACCTAGCAGCTGCTAGGCCCCAGCTCCGGCCCAGGCTTGGGTGAGGAGAAAATCCGGGCGTGACGCACCCTCGGAGAGAGCAGAGCGTGGGCCGGAAGAAAACCTTCACGCCGCCTAACCCGAGCGGGGTGGGCTAATCCACGCCGTCGCTAGTAACAGAGGGCACGTGAGTCTGGGGAAGGTCAGGCTCATTCCGCTTGTTAGGAGGCCCAAGGGCCGGGGCCACATCAGGTGAGGGAGGTCTGGCCGCTCCCTCTGGAGGGACAGGGGCTCGCGCAGAGTCGGTGTGCGGGCGGCCACGGGTGTCCGGGCTCCTTCCCTCCCCTGCGAACACACCAGGACTGGGTCTGGGGCCCACCCTCATCAGCCACGCCCCAAGGCCCCACCTTTTAGCACAGGAAGCTCTAAGTCTCCTCCACACCTCGCAAAGCCAAGGTCTAACAGGTGACGTTCCGGGTGCGTGGGGACAGCGAGCCGTGCCGACCTCGCGGTGACAGTCCGGGGTCCCGTGGCCCTGCGTCCTGCTCTCAGAGCCCTGTGTGTCTCCCTGTGACATCGTGCTGTGGTGAAATACGCCATACGGCTCAGTGTGACATCCTTGGGGGAGAGCGTGAGGGCTCTCACAGCCCAGAGACGCAGCTTTCCCGCTCCACCTCGATGGCCTGGGGACGCCTTGAAGGGGCGACGTCCCAGGGTGGCAAGCACGGTCCGCCCTCCTCCCTCGCAGAGTTCTGGGGGAGCTGCGTGGCTGCCACCCACTGCGGCCTGCAGAGGGCACGCCGCCCGGCCACCTGTCCCCGCCGCACTGCCCTCCAACCCTGCGACCCGTGTGTGTCACCCATGGCGGTGGGACTGCGTGAGGGCCAAGCAAAGCAGCCGAGGAATGAACAGCCACCTACACCAGCCATTAGTAGCGTTGATCCGTAGGAAGAGAGGGCCGTGTGCAAAGCCGTTGCCCTGATGCCTCTCTGAGCCCGCAATGGCACACGTGGCCTGGGCCACCTCGGTTTGCTCTATGAGTGGCCCCATGGGAGATGGAAAGCTGAACTTTGCCTTTGCTTGAGTGCACGTGAGAGCTGCTTGTAGGCCAGAAAATGAGTATTGAAAGTACCATTTACAGTACGACGCGTGGCGGGCAGCCTGCTAGCACAGTCACTAAGGGCTGCGCGCAGGGACCCGGTTCCCACGTGGCTGACCATGGTCTGAATCTGGCCCTGGGGGCTGGGGAACCATGCTGGGCACGTGTGTGCGCATGCCCATGGTTCTGACGGCAAGGGGAGGTGGAGGAGAAGGGACTACGGTGTGGCCATGGTGAGGGGCGCTCTCTCTCTCTCTGGCAGGTGCACACCCTCATACCACTGTCCCCAGGGCCAGTCCCATGACAGAGCAATCGAGCGGCGTGGTGCAGCCATGCTGATCCCACACAGCTGCCTGCAGTGTGAGCCCCAGCCTGGGAAACACGCCAGGTGTGCGTGTGTGTGTGCGTGTGTGTGTCAAAGCTCTGATGGGATGCGGAAACGGGAAACTGGACTGCGTGCCCCGCGGGGAAGGGCTCCCTCTCCCAGGTGAGTGTGCTCACCCTCTGGCTATAGAAATACCACATACGGGATATGCCCGGCCACAGCAGCGTGCTCTGGGTGTGGCTGCTGGGCGGGCCGAGGCCGAGTGGCAGGGGCCGAAGGAGCTCGCGGAGACGGTGCTGAGAAAACCTGCCCACGAGGATGGGCTACAGGAGGCCACCTGGCGGGGACGCGAAGCCCGGGAAGGAATAAAAGGCACTGGCAAAGGAGACCGCCACGCCGAACAGGAAAGCGCATGTCCGTGTATTTGGTTTGTAACTCCTCTTTTTATTTTTCTATGACTTAAAAGACACATGCATAAAAAAGAATCTATGTGGCTGGACGTGAAATATGTCATGTATAAGCTGCGACAATAAGAACGTAACGGGAGGGACAGAGACGCGTAGTGTACGTGTAAGCCTCGAAGCTGTCGGTATTCATTCACGAAGGTTGTTTGATGTTTGAGATTTAATTATAATCATCAGGATAACCACAAAAAAAGATTAAAAATACACGGAAAATGAAGGGAGGAGGGAACCTGAGAATGCAGACGCTTAGCGGCAGAAGCAGATGGGTGGTTTCTGGGGCTGGTGGCCGCGGTGTGGGAAGTGACTGCTCCCAGGGCTCCCGTGCGGTGGTGGGAGCTGGGAACTGGATGGCGGCCTGGCCGCGCGGCACTGTGAACACCCTCGACGTCGCTGACCGTGCAGTCACGCTGCTGCAAGGCTACACTGCCGGCGTCTGTGTCCCCCACGGTTTTGTCTTCTGTTTCTGTTTTTAGGTTGCTGCCGTAGGGCACATGCGCTGGCCAGAGAGAAACAGAGAGAGGGGACTGGAGAAATCACCCCCGGGGGGTGGACCGCGCTGCGATCTCTTCCCCTCATTCTCCTCTCAGGACTCTGGGTGCTCACACACACACACACGCATGCGTGCCCAGCATGGTTTTCCAGCTGCCAAGTCTGGACCTTGAACCACAGTCAGCCTCGTGGGAGTCCAGCATCTTCACCTCCATGCCAACAGCTAGGCCCCCTACGGTTTTTGTTGTTTTGTTTTGTTTTTAAGGAAGGGAAAAAAAAAGCCATCACAGGCTTCACTAAAAGAGACCACTGGACCGATGTCACTTCACCCAGACATCCACAGGCCTGGGTGGGAACCCAGAAGCAGGGCCGTGCGGTAGACATCTTCATAAACACTCAGGAACACGCCCACATTCTCCAAGTCTCCCCTAGAAAACTCCCTGTGAGGCTACAAGGTCAGCCATGCCAGACAGCACACAGAATAAGTCAAACAAAATCAATTCTTGGAGCCAGTAGGTGGCGTGGTGGTTAAGGCTCTGGACTCCCACATGCCTGACCATGGTTCTAGTCCCAGACCTGACAACTTGCTTTCTCACTTTCTCTCTCTCCGTTTTTCCTCTGGTGAGTGCACGTGTCCTATAGCAAAATAAAAAAATAATATCTAATAAATTAGTCATTTTTTAAAAGTTAACAAGTATGGTGACTCATGATGGTAAATATTTATCACTAACAATAAAAAGCTCACACCCTCAGTTTCATTTTTTTCTCTTTTTTTTCAAGAGAGATTTGCTACAAGGTGCATGCGATTGCTGGAGACACAGAGACAGAGACAGAGACAGGAAGTGAGAAATGACCCCCTGGGGAAAGGCCACACTCCAGTTCTTTTTCCTCCAGTCTCCGCTCGGGATTTGGGACACACACACACATACACCTGATGTGAGTTTGAAGCCGCTGGGTCCACCGTGTGCGAGTCCAGTGACATAACCATTAGGCCACCTACCGGTCCCCACCCTCAGATTCTTAACTGGCCTGCTGGGAGCCTTCGCACCTTTGGTTTTTTCCTATTTACCACCCACGTCACTCCACGGTTAATCTAGGAGAAAGCTGTTTTCGCAGATGGTGGCCTTCGGGCCTGCTCACCTGTGCTGAGTGACCCTGGCACGCAGCGGGTGCTGAGCCACGTCGCAGTCGACGTGCGGACGGGAAGGTCCATGGCTGCTCAGGGAAGGGCGTCTGGCTCCTAAGGGCGGGAGGGTGACTGCCTCACCGCTGAGGGGCCTGGAGCTTGGATGAAGCCGTCTACTTCTCTGAAACGCCCCGTGTGCAGACAGCTGGGGAAATAGAGAGGTGGTTTACTGGGTGCTTTACTTTTGTTTTGTTTTACTTTCCAGTCTGCGTTACAGGCGCTGACTGCTTCCCCCAAATCTCGGTGAGTACCCTACCTTTTGGTGGGCGTCTAATGTTTACAAATGGGGTGCAGGTATCTGGTTCGAATCTTGAAAAGGAAAAAGCTTCACTGCGTTAGATCGACCAGAGTTCTC
Source organism: Tupaia tana (assembly GCA_026018925.1). Lineage (NCBI taxonomy): Eukaryota > Metazoa > Chordata > Mammalia > Scandentia > Tupaiidae > Tupaia > Tupaia tana. The sequence continues at coordinate 6,402,922 of JAKSZU010000008.1, forward strand.
TGGCAAAAGGAAAACCCAGTGAACACGGGCTGCGGGGGTGTTCCTGCGCCTGGTAATTCACTTAAAATGAAAGTGACTGCTTCGTTTAAAAAAGTGCATAGGGGGACCAGAAGTTGGCGTATTGGCTACATCACTGGACTCCCATGTAGTCAACCGCTGTTCAAGTCCTGGACCTGGTGGCTTAAACTCACGCTGGGTATATGTGCGTGCGTGCCCAAGATCCCGAGAGAATGGAGGAGAAGGGATTGCGGCGTGGCCATCCCCCCTGGGGGGGTGATTTCTCGCTTTCTATCTCTGTCTCTCTGTCTCTGTCTTTCTAGTGAGCGCACACACCCTACAGCAAAAACCTCTCCAAAAAAAAATCATGATTTTTTAAAAAGTGCATAGATACTCTGATATTATATATATATATATATATATATATACATATATATATATGTATATATACATATATATATATATATATATGTATATATATATATAAAGAGAGAGAGAGGAGTATGTGGGGACTTGAAAAAGTTAATGTGAACATGCAATCAAAGTATGATTGTATGTGAGACAAAAAGCTGTAAACCCACGTGTGGTTTGCATTGCACACATTCCCACGAACTTTCGGAAGACCCTTCTCCACATGAATTTAGGGACCCACTGACACTGCCTCAAGTGCCAACAGGGTCACTGCTCCTTGTGCTCCTCCCAGGTCACCTGGCCGACGTCCGGGGCAGGCAAGGAAAGCAGGAGCTCACCCCGGACGACCTCGCCCTGCGGCTACTGGGCCGCCGAGCTTCGGGACTGACACACCCGGACCCGGCCCTGCGCGGGCCCCAGCGCCCCAGGCTCTATGCAGGCCCTAGCAATGCCTTTACACGGATGTCTTCACCCGCAGTGTACGGGATCGGGGGCTTTAGCTGTGTTCGTTAGGACAGGGGTTGGGACCCCGCTGAGGGGAAGCTGAGGTGTGGGTGCAGGACCCGAGGGCTGGAGCGTGGTAGGTTGGAGGTGGGCGGCCTCTTTCACATACAATGAAGTATGGCAGGGGCCGCTCTTAGAAAGGCTTTAGGAAGACCACCACCCTCTGCACACACTGAGGGACTACAGGAGATCGGAGAGCACAGCTTAGTTTCTCAGTCCCGTCGGAGAAAGATTCTTTGGGGCCAGCAGCTGGCATAGTGGTTAAGGAACTGGACTCCCACATGGCTGCCTGTGGTTCGAGTCCCAGACCTGGCAGCTTGCTTTCTGACTGTCCCTTTCTCTCTCTCTCTCTCTCTCTCTCTCTCTCTCTCTCTCTCTCTCTGATGAGCACACATTCCCTATAGCAAATTTAAAATAATAGTAATAAATAAAATTAAATAAATAGTTATTTGAAAAGAAAAACTAAAGACTGTCTTCCTGGCCCCGACCATGCTGACCTCTTGGTATCTGCAGCGATGTGTATTTTCTCCTAGGTTATGTGGTGTGTGTGTTGTGCGATTCAGATATTTCTTTAAGGCATTTTAGTGTCACCAGATGACCTGACATTTTAAAGCTGCCTAAGCTTTGCAGTGAGGCCACAGCTATGCTTTAAAGATCTAGGATGAGGCCAGCAGGTGACCTTGTGGGTGAGGTAACTGAATCCCATAAGGCCTACTGCACAGTTCAAGTCCCAGACTCGCAACTTGGAAAAAAAAAAAATCTCCTAAGTACAACCTTCAAACTGTAAAGAAATAAATTTGTACTGTCTCTTTTCGTCTGCTTCTTGTTTTTTTTTTTTTTTCTTTCATCAACATTTATTTCATGCTGACTTCATTTCCAAGCCATAAGCTTTCGTCCCTCCCGTGTCTCCTGGGACAGTCTGCTGCTTTCAGTGAGGGCCGTCTGGATGTGGTGGGAGCTCTGTGAGTCCATCCGCCCGCGTCTCGGGTGCCTCGCTCACCGGAGCCCCTCGTGGCAGAGGACCTGCGTCTAGCCCCTAACTTCAGCACCACGCTGCCTTTCTAAGCAGGTGCAGCAGGAGCTCGGCACGCGTGGGGGCCACCACCCGTGTGTGCGTCCCCACGGTCTGCACTGGACACATAGACCAGCTCCCACTGTGGTGGCGGAGCACTGCACACGGCTTCTGTAAAGTGGCAGGTACGCGGTGGCTTTTCAGATGTACAAGGCCCGATGGCCTGGGCAGTTTCACAAATGTTCTTACAGTGAACACAAAGATTTCAACCTCTCGGTTTGCATGAGTTTATGGATTTTCTGGGTCAAGTGGATGGGAAGCCATTTTCAAAGATCACTGCAGGCCACTCACATGTGGCAAACTTGTTTTAAGCCACTATGTTTTTAGTCACCTACAATAGCAACTCTAGGAAACTAATATATAATAAACTAAACTGAAAATACTGCGATGAGAGCGTCCACAGCTACCCGGTCAGACCACCGGTTCAGAGTGTTTACGATAACTGGGAACTCACACGGCTGCACTCACACGGCTCAGGTACGAAAGAAAGCCACGGGCATGTTCTCCGAGTGGGAAAGATCCCAAACTTTCTATGAGATCCCAGTTGTAAGAAATCTCTTTACTATTAATAATGCCAGCAAATCTTGATCAGCCAAGCTGGAGGAAAGACGCCCTGATTTTGCTGTGGAAAGTCACGGTATATAAATGCCGTATGGAGAAGGAGTTAAGGCAAGTGAGGACCCGGCAGAAAGAATGGCTAGCAGAGCTTACCGTCCGGCTCTTGCACGGATAAAATATGATGCCGCGGGGCTGCTTCCGGCCGCTGCTGGTCTGCAATGCAAACATTTCCCTGTGCTCTAATGTGCTCATTCTCAATAAGTTACTTATCTAATTTTGTATTTATAATTTTGTAATCTTTCTCCAAAGTGTATCTAAATCGGACTGTCCCTAGAGACCAGGTTGTGTTAAATGCAGCATGAGGCCAGCAGGCAGCTGGATCCCTCACAGTGGACTGCGTGGTTCGAGTCCCACACAGGGGCTGGGAAGTCACGCCGGCTGTGCGTGAGCCCCCACTGGCGGCAGCTGTCACGTCCCGCCCTCTGCGGGGTGTGGGGTCAGGCAGGATGGAGGCCTCTGTGCCGCCAGCAGGCCCTTCCCCCCTTCTTCGCTGTTTGGAATTCTGGACTGGAACCAGCGGCCGCGGTGTGTCCTCGTGACTGGTTGGGAGGCCGAGTACAGAGAAGGCCCTTCGGTAACGCTGCGGGAGCCGGAGCTGTGCACACCTGGGAACCCTGCCTTATAGAGGGTGCTGTCCGTATAGCCATGGCATGTCTTAGCCGATCGCTTATCGTGGGGTCAAGAAAGCTGTGTTTGCAGGGAGCGAGGCCGCCATATTAACTGAGTCGATTATCCACCAGCGTGGAGACCACCAACACACTTCAGGTGGTGTGCTTCGTGATGAGGCTCGTAGCTCCATCCGGGACGAACGGGGACGCTGCCGGTGCCTGGAGAGGCAGTGCTCAAGGAACCACGGCCATCAGCTCACCCTCCGAGCCAGGCGTGCGGGCCTCGTGTCAGCCGTGGATGAGGGACCACCGCGTCTACAATGCCCACGACACAACCACCCCCAGACACAGGCCCAGGTGGCATATACTTGTCCAGGAGCCGTTTTGTAAGGCAGTTATTCTCTGTCCAAAGATGAGTAGCAGCGACCTATTACCTGTTTAAATGCGAGGGGTAAGGTGCTGGACTCCCACGTAGTCAACCATTGTTCGAGTCCTGGATTGGCAGCGTGAAACACACCAGGCGCATGTGCGTGCATGCCCAAAATCCAGAGAAGAGAATGGAGGCAAAGGGATTGCAGCGTGGCCATCCCCCCCGGGGGGTGATTTCTTTCTGTCTGTCTCTGTCTCTCTCTGTCTTTCCAGCAAGTGCATATCCCCTATAGCAAAAATCTCTCTCTAAAAAACTAAATAAATACCTTCTGGAATTTCAGGTGGTCTATATCTACAACGTGGTATGTACACTTCTTAAAAGTCCATTTTAAAGGAAATTTCCATTAATAAGCTCATAATAAAGTTGCTACTGTAGGGAAAAAAAATGCCACGTGGACGGTCCAGCCTGGCCTTCCACCATCCACAACTTCATCTAGACGCATGGGACGAGCTGGCATCCCCAGGTTACTCGGTTTCGCAGAGTTCGGGTGTGAACCAGGGGCGGAGCCAGCCTGCAGTCGCAGCGCTGAGGGTGGCCGCAGCCTCAGATCCGCCGGGAGGTTGTTGGACCTCCCGAATCAGAACCTCTGGGCGCAGCCCCGCAATGCCTGGTCTCACAAGCTCTCCAGGCGGTAAAGCCAAGGTCACAGCAACCTGCTGCTGGGTGACACCCCTCTGTCCTTGAAACAGGTCCAGAGTCCCCTGGTATTGGAGCAGAACCTGGAGGCACTCAGAGGACACTGTCGCACCTTGCGGATCCTTTGTGGAGCTCTGCCTGCTGTTTGCTCGCTGAGGATAAAAACTTACAGCGAGGAGCAACCGACTGGTAGACGCTGGGGACTAAGGTTCTGCTCCCAACCCGAGCTAGGACAGTGCAGGACACAGCCAGCTTGGAGGCTGCCGGGTCCAGAATTCCTCCAGCCTGTCCTAGAGCAACTCTGGCAGCAGTGCGCCATCTTGTGGGCAAATATGGGCACTGCATGGAAATACTAGGAGTGTTGCGGACAAGGTGGATTGGTTTGGGTTTTCGCTTCACTTTCCGTCTAATCTGTCAAAGACTGAAATTACTTTTGTAAAAGATAATGATATTTTTGAAAAATAAAATTAAGCTAGGTGGTAACGCAGTGGTAACACAACCAGACCCACAAGAGAAAGGACCCAGACCTGAGTCACCTCCCTGAGACAGTGGAGGGACATGCTGCGACCCTGGCTGGCTGACACAGACAGTGCCTGTCTCTCTGTCTCCCGCTGTCTCTTTTTCTCTCTGTCATGGAAGAAATGAACGAAAAAATTTTTTTAAAATATGAAAACACATACAAAATGTATAAAACATACCAAATTTCTTAGATATGAATTCTATTAAAGTCTTTATCTTGGGCCAGTAATGGGGTACAGATCAGCTGGGGTCCACAGTGAACACCTCTGCACGGCTTAACTGTTTATAATAGAATTGTTATTTCCATAGGGTGCGTGCGCTTGCCAGAGAGACAGAGAGAAACAGAGGTGAAAAGTGGAGAATCAGCCCCCGCGGGGTGGCCACATGTCAGTCCTTTGTCCTCCATCCTGCTCTGGGGACTCTGGGCATGCATGCACCCGTGCGGTGTGATTTCAAGCCTCCAGATCTGGAAGTGGAGCCGCAGGCAGCCATGTGGGGGTCCGGCGCCTTACCTTCATGCCTTTTCCTCGTCCCCAAACACAGTTTTTACAGGAAGGGTTCTTAGGCTGCAGAAGGAGCAGACGAGCATGTGGGACTGTAAGCGGGCTCTGCGCTGGTTCTGGACCGACCTGTCAAGTCTAAGAGATGCTCTTGGATCATCACGCGGTAAGATTTCCGGTACTTGGTTAAACTGTATTTGCTGTTCGTATTTTGTCTTGTTTCATTTTCTTCTCTAGAAAAAGCTTGTACGTCTAAAATGGTCTGTCGCTGCAAGTCGGCCTGAGGATACCAAGACACTGCAAATCTCTCTGGCCTGTGCTGCGTCCTCGTCACATGTGTGTCATGTCTGACATTTCAGTACCGCTGGCCCCGCGTCCACACGGTTAAGTAATGATGAGTGGAAAACTCAGCACAGGGCCTAAAATAAAAGTAGATGTTTGGGGCTTTATTTTTTAAAAAAATCTAGTTGGCCAATCAGCTGCTGGTTAGGAATAAAGCAGCTAGAAAGTGGTAATTCAGGCAAAAGCAGTGGGTCGTCAGAAAAGTCACGCCGTATGTTTTTCCATGCCAAAATGCAGCATGACTCTCCCAGTGATCCAGTACTTAGGGTAGCCTAAACATCACACCGCATCACTAAATGTTAGTGTCCCGGGAATGAAAAATTAAAACGCGAAGTCAAATTCAGCCATGAGTCTAAAGCTGTATTTGAAAAAGTGAACGGGAGCAAATGCTAAGTGATCACAGGCAGTGCTTGTGCAAGCAGAACATTCCCTACCACTCCATTAGACGTTGTTTTTAAAGGAAAAGTCTCCCCCTCTCGAAAGCACATTTTATAACTTTCGAAGTTAGCATCTTCGAAGACCATTGCAAGCTCCCAAGCCGCTCATTCATGAGTTCATTATACAAATAATCACCATGTTGCTTGAACAAACCGGCTTTTTAAAATTATTCTCTCATTTGCGGATTTAACAAATTAAAGGCCTTAACCGTCACACCATTTGCTAGCCCCGAGAACCACTAATCCTGCAATTGTTAACTGTTCGTAAATTTTAAAGAATATATGTCTTATTCCCTTAACTTCTGTGGAAAGCACTTATTTCTGGCTGCTGCAAACCGTTACGTGTTAAAGAATGACACGTGTGAAGCTCAGCACGGCAGGCTTTCCTCAGCACCAGCTCCGTGGGTGTAGACCACGGCTATGGGATCTGGCAGTCGGGGAGCTGAGCTCAACCCGAGAGCCTAGGCCAGGGGGCACTCACAGCCACGGAGAAGGAGGGAGAAGGACGGAGAGGGAACATCGGGGTGAGGGGGATTCTGAGCAGCCGACCACCAGGTCCCTGGGGGAGCGCAGGAGGAACCGGATCAGACGTGAGTGATCAGACACGCGGGGTGGAGCATCTGGCTACACCGGCCTCACTGGACTACAGCTGGATTTTACAAGGACATGCACAGACGGGCTAGGAGAAGGGTCAGGAGTCCAGCTAACGTTTGGTCCAAAAAAGGATCTTTGTCGTTCTTTCCGTGAGAAAGAACCACTTCCCCTTGCTTTGGCCGTCTCTGTTCAGTAAGAGCTGCTGATCATGCGTTGGGGACTGGCAGCAGAAGCTCTCTGCTGGATGGGGTAGCACTCAGGCATCTAGTGAGGGGAAAGAGAACGCTCAAAGGTCACTAGCTGTAAACCCCGCTTTGAGTCCAGAGGGCAGCCCGTTGGGCTTCCTAGACTCGAGCCGGAAGCACCTTCAGATGGTGGGCTGGGAGGCCATGGACGCACGCCCTGGTGTGCAGGACCGCGGCAGTGTGCTGGGATCGCGGGGTGAGCCCGCAGCGCAGGCAGGGCGGGATCTGGGTGTGAGCCGCTGCGCTGCCTCCGACGTTTGTCCCTCAGCTTGCAGGGCCTTGGGAAAGGGCAGCTCCAGTGTGTGGCGATGCCATTTCCGGAAGGTGGGAGGAGGTCTGAATGCTCGCTTAGAGCGTCCTAGCCTGGTACTGGAGGAAGCCAGAATTGCGCAGGATCCAGTCCAGTTTACAGCTACAAACTTCAGAGACAGGGGCCAGCAGGTGGCGTGGTGGTTAAGGCACTGAACTCCCACATGGCCGACTGTGGTTCGCGTCCCAGACCCAGTGGTTTGAAACTCATGCTGGGTGTGCATGCATGTGTGCCAGAATCCCAGGAAGATAGAGCAGGGACTGTGGCATGGCCGTCCCCCAGGGTGTGATTTCTTGCTTTCCTTCTCGCCGTCTCTGTCTCTCTGCTGAGCACACATGCCCTGTGGCAAAACCTTAAAACAGCTACAACAAAAAAACTTCCAAGACAGCAAACGGATAAATGTAACAGCCCAGACTGTGCTGTGGTTTCACATTGGAACAATTTTTCTCTCCGCTGTCACCCTTGTTATATCAAAGTAAGACTTTTGTTTTCCAAATAAGTCTGGTCTCAGTAACTGTGGCCTGGTTATTGGCACAGGTGCAGCAAGAATGGCTTTTGCTTAGTTTGTTTTGCTGGAACTTTTCATAAAAATCTCATATTAGATTGTTTTAAAGTCCCTTAAGACTAGGAGGTCAAACCCAAGGCTCCGGGAGCAGGCCTCACCTCCGGTAGCTATGAATACGGAGGCGTTCTCTTCTCAGGGCCCCTACCACGTTCTCGGGCCCTGGGCCTGCCAGGAAGTGACTTTTCTTACTCGAAAGGCAGGGACGCTGGAAGTGGGTACTGTCTCCCAAAGGGCTTGGTAGGCCTTGGCTCCACGAATCACCCGTAGCTCTTTAGAACTGTGGGCCTATCTGATTTTACGCCCGTCGCCCTCAAACATGACGTTCCGATCAGAGTCTTGTTACATAATCAAACTTAGTCGTGTTTTATTAAGAAAGAATGAATTCTTATTTAAGTTATGCAACTAACGATTGTCATGAAAATAGCAATATTCAAAAAGACTTTCCAAACTTTGCAGGGCTCAGGCAATTAGAAAAAATAGATGTTTCCTTTTTATTTATAAAAGTATACTTTCCCCACAACTATAAATTATAAGTAGCTTAAGAAAATAGAAAAAACAGGACCGTTTAAATCTGGAAAATAAAACACTAAAGAACAAGCAATGTTCCAGAAGAAAAACCATAATCATTCTTTATCAGGTCACTCATTTGCATGTAGTTCATTCTTGTTCTGCTTGATCTGGGTTAGCAGTCTCTTCCTGTCTCGCTCTTTTTTTTAATTGCCAGAGGGCACTGCACTTGCCAGAGGGACAAGGGGACAGGGAAGGAGGGGTGGGAAGAGGGAGAAAGCATGTCCCACAGGGCGGTCACATAAAGACTCCTCCTCCTCCCTTTCTCCATCCTGTCAACATCTGGGGTACACACATGACACGCACCAAGCTTGTTTTTCAAGCTGCCGGTGCTGGGATTCAAACCATGGTCGGCCATAGGAGGCTATGTTTTTTGTTTTTTTTTTCTTTTTTAGAGAGAATTTTTGCTATAGGGCACATGTGTTTACAGAGAGACAGAGAGACAGAAAGCAAGAAATCACCCCCCGGTGGGGATGGCCACACAACTCCTTCTCCTCCATTCGCCTCTCAGAATCTTGGGCACCCAGGCATGAGTTTTAAGTCTCCAGGTCTGGGACTCAAACCACGGTCGACCACTCGGGAGTCCAGCAACGTAACCATTACGCCATCTGCTGGTCCCTCAATGGTATAATCTTAATGTTATCAGAAACCTGTACCTGTCAGCATTCCCCACGAATGTCCTCAATGATGACATGCTTTAGGATAACAGCTGCTTGGAAAGTGAAACGGTTACTGTCTGTGACTGACAAAAGGCTTCGAAGGGCCCGGGCTGGCAGGTGGCGTGGTGGTTGATGATGGTGATGGTGCCGGACTCATGGCTGACAGCAGTTCAAGTCCCAGACCTGGCGACTTGGTTTCTCACTTTCTCTCTCTTGTTCTCACTCTGTCCCTCTCTGGTCAAATTAAAATAAATAAATAAAGGAAGTTAAAAATTTAAAATATTATGAGAGTTCATTTAATAAGGAAATTTGGTTATTTTTGAAGCATATAAAAATTTTGCATTTAATCATGACTCATTTTTATAGCATACAATGTGGGTTCTGAAGGTGTAAAAGCATTGCCTGTCAAGCAAGCCAAGGACATTACCATACAGTGACTTTCCATTCTCGGGTCTGCCACATTTCTTTTCCTGAGTCTTTCCCACCCACCGCCAAGTACCCACCCACCCCCGTACTGATATCTACACTTGCTGTCCCTGCTATTATATTTTCTTTCTTTTTTTTTTTTTTTGGAGAGGTTTTTGCTGTAGGGTGTGTGCGCTCGCCAGACAGAGAGAGACAGAAAGCAGGAAATCACCCCCCAGGGGGGATGGTCACGCCGCAATCCCTTCTCCTCTATTCTCCTCTCAGGATCCACGCACGCACATGCACCTGGCGTGAGTTTAAGCCACCGGGTCTGGGACTCGAACCGCAGTCGACCACATGGGAGTCCAGCGACATAGCCATTACGCTAACTGCTGGTCCCTACTATATTTTCTAATACTTCAGTTTCTGCCCAAAAGTAGACCTTTGGTATATACTGAGCAGGGACATACAAGATCTGTCTTTCATAGCCTGGCTTGCTTTGCTCAGCATTAAATCTTCTATACCCATCCACTTTGTATCAGGTGACAGGGTCCCATTGTTTTTTATGGCTGAGTAGGTATTCCATAGTGCATATGTGCCACCTTTTATCAATCCAGTCATCTGTTCTTGGACATCTGGATTAATTGCATGTCTCAGCAATTGTGAATAATGCTGCAATAAACATGAGTGTGCAAGTGTCTTTCCAACTGGGTGTATTCCTGTCCTGTGGGTAAATACCCAGGAGTGAAATTACTGGGTTGTATGGTAGTTCTCTCTGTAGGTCTTTGAGGAACCTCCGTATTGTTCTCCACAGTGGCTGCACTAGTTTACATTCCCACCAGCAGTGTAGGAGGGTTCCTCTTTCAGCACAGCCTCTCTAGCACTTCTTCTTTATTTTTTTGATCATAGCCATTCTGACTGGGGTTAAATGATAGCTCGTGGTGGTTTGGATTTGCATTTCCCTTATGGTAAGAGATGCTGAACATTTTTTCATATGCCTTTTGGCCATTTGTAAGCCTTCCTGGAAAGTTGTCTGTCCAGCTTGTTTGCCACTTTTAATCGTATTTGTTTTTGTGGGTTAGCTGCCTGAGTTCCCTTTGTATTCTGATTATCAGTCCCTTATTGGAAATATAGTTTACAAACATATTCTCCCACTCTGTGGGTTGTCTCCTCACTCTGGTTATTGTTTTCTTTGTCTGTGTAGAAGCGTCTCAGTGTAATATAGTCCCACTTGTCTATTTTGGGGGACTAGCACCTGTGCTTTAGGAGTCTTATTTAAGAAATCTTTGCCTACCTCAATGTCTTCAAGTGTTTGCCCTGTTTTCTACCAGTAGTTTTATAGTTTGAGTCTTTGTATTTAGATCTTTGAGTCACTTGAGTTGATGTTGTGAATAGTCCAGTGAGCAGCCCAGTTTCTTTTTTCTGCTAGTGGATATCCAATTCTGAGGACCAACACCATTTGCTGAGGACTTTCTTTTCTCCACTGGATTGTCTTGTGTCCTTTGTCAAAGATCAGCTGGCTGTATGAGTTAGAGTTTACCTCTGGGTCTTCTGTTCAGCTCCATTGTCCTACATACCTGCATATAACATTTTAACATGATTGCGCCTCAATCCCTTCTTCTCCTTTCTCCTCTCGGGATCTTGGGCACACACACACACACGCACCCGGCATGAGTTTAAGCCACTGGGTCCAGGACTCGAACCACAGTCGACTGTGTGGGAGTCCAGTGACGTAGCCATTACACCAACTGCTGGTCCCAAGTATGCTTAATTGACAAAAAAATGAAAAGCTATTTGCTGATAAATTATAGAGTAATATCTTTGGCTTGACTGACGTGCATTGTATTTGTGTTGGAAAAAGAAATGTTGTACACTGTAAAGATGTGATTAAATGTAAATAAATAAATTTTTAAAAAAGAAAAAGAAAGAAAAGAGAGTAGTTGTTGCAGGGTCTTGGGAGGTGGCGGGAGGAAGGTGTGAAGAATGCGGAGTTATGTAACAGGTGCAGTTTTGTCAGGTGGGATAGGGAATGGATAGTGGTGATGGTGAATGTGCAAATTTGAGTGTGCTCAAGGCCACCAAACTGTGCACTTAATAATGACTAACACAGGGCCATTGGGTGGCAAGGAGGGTAAGCCACTGGATCCCACAAGACTAACTGCAATTCAAGTCCCAGACCCCATGACTTGAGAATGATGCCTGGTGTGTGTGCACATGCATTAGCAAAATCCTGAGAAGATACTGGAAGAGGATTGTGTCATGGCCATCTCCCCTGGGAGGTGATTTCCCACTTTCCTCTCTCTGCCTTTTTCTCTCTCATGCCTGTGTTAGAAATGGCCGTTGCCCACCGTCAGACCCTTAGCTTACCTTTAACACTCCTGCAGACGCTGCGTGTGTTGGCAGCCCTGTCCACGCAAACCCATCCACGTGAGCAAGGGATAGGCTCACTATGTTACAATGCAGGCGGAGACTCTCAAATGAGTGGATTTTACAAGAACTCATTATCTGGCTGCCCCAGAGGCTGCAAAGCGATGGCAGAAAGTTCTCGGTATCTGCCACCATTCGTCACTAAGATTGTCAGAAAGCATTTGCTCACTCGAATGAGGGTCCCTCTGGAGATATATTTTTAACAAATGTAAAGATTATTTTAGTGGGTTAGGAGCTGGATCCCACAGGGCTGACTGCAGTTTAAATCCCATCCCAGCAGCTTGAAAAGCATGCCAGGCACATGTCCATGCATGTCCTGAATCCCAACAGGATGGAGACATGGAGGAGAAGGGACTGCAGTACCACTACGCCCCACTGCGGGGGTGCATTCTCCCTCTCCCTCTGTCTCTCTGGCAAAATTTTTAAAAAGACGGCACACCCCGCTACTCCCCTAGGCCTGTTCCTCCTCACTCTCCTCACCACTTTCTCCCTGGAACCAGGCCTCCCAGTGTGGTGGCTTCATCCTCAGGGGACAGCCATGTGCTCAGTGGATAGGATGACATCGTGGGACAAGGCTGAGCCCACCCCTGGCTTGAGCTCCAGTGTAGGAGGCAACCAGGCCCTCCAGGGCACAGAGCTGTGGCCACCCCCACATCCTCGGCCAGGTGCGGGCATCTGGTTTGGCTGCTGGGAGGGTTGGCTACTCGCAGCTCACGGACACACCCAAGGGCCCTCAGCCCTTTCCGGAATCACTCTGGGGGTTGCACACTCCCCGAGGCTCAAAGTCCATGACCAGGCCCTCTGTGGGAATGAAAGGCTGGCCCTCTGCCTCAGACGGGTCACGGTCCACAGCCCCACTCCACCCCCCAAGCCTCTAACCTCCTCAGCCGCACTCCCCCGCCCCTCACCTCCGTCAGGCTGAGGCCAGGTCCCGGCGGGACCATGCCTTGACCTTAATTCTCCCCCTCCTTCTTGTCTTTCCTCAGTCCAGTACAGACTTCCCCGAGCCCTCCCGAAAGGAGCTCCTACCCAGACACCCCGCAGACTAGGCCTGCCTCTCAGAAACACACCCACGCACACTGCCGGCCTGTTCAAGGCCTCGCGGGCTGTTGGACAACGTGCCTCACTTATGTAGTACTGGCTTTGTGTGACTTAAAGCTGGAGGAAATCCGAACCAGTACTCCAAGTGCAATGAGGCTGCAGGGGCCCTGGAAGACCAGAGACACCCAGTGCACCAAGGGCCAAGCAAGATCTGGCGGGTCCTGCCATCTCAGTGTCCTCACAGTGCTCACCTGCAAAGCTGCCCTGACCTCGGCCACCGCCTCTTCTGGGTTTCTGTTTTTTTTGAGGCTTGGGGAGTTGTTTGTTGCTCTTATTTTTATCAGGGCAAAATATGTGTAGTGGACTATTTACCGTTTGAAACATGCTTTGTTTCATTTTTTTAAGTTTTTACCACAAGGCACATGCATTTGCCAGAGATAGATGAGAAAGAGACATAGAGGGACCAGCAGTTAGCATAATGGCTATGTCGCTGGACTCCCATGTAGTCGACCTCAGTTCAAGTCCCAGACCCTGTGGCTTAAACTCACGCCGGGCACGTGTGCGTGATCCCGAGATCCCGAGAGGAAAATGGAGGAGAAGGAATTGCGGCGTGGCCATCCCCCCTAGGGGGCGATTTCTCACTTTCTGTCTCTCTGTCTGTCTGGTGAGCACACGTGCCCTATAGCAAAAACCTCTCCAAAAAAAAAAAAAGAGAGAGAGACATAGAGAGAAAATGAGAAATCACCCCCAGGGGGATGGCCAGGTTGCAATCCCTTCTCTTCCATTCTCCTCTCGGGATCTTGGGTACGCATACACACGTGCCTGGCATGAGTTTTAGGCCGCTGGCTCTGGAACTCTAACTGCGGTCTGCGGGCCCTCTGTTCTGTTTTTAAGTGTGTACCGGCTTTCATGTTGTGCAGCGCCATTTCCACCCTGTTTCCAGATGCTTTTGTGTCATCCCAAACTGAAGCTCTGCGCTCGCTGCACACGACCCTCCCCTGCTCGCAGCCCTGCAGCCCCATTCTCTGCTCTGTCCCTATGGCAGGGCCCCTGTAGATGGCTCTGTGCCTGGCTGACATCACCCTCTGGTTGCTAGGACTGACCCTCCTCGGCTCCGCGCCATAGTTGGTGGTATGTGCTCATCCCTGCTCCCTCTGAGGAGCCCTCGTATCAGGGGAGCGCCTTGCGCTCCGAGTCCGGTGTTTTCTGGCCTGGAAACCAGAACTCTCAGGTGTGTGCACTTGGCTGTGTTGAACATGGCTGGCAAGGCTGATTGGGACGGGGACAGATGAGGAGCGAGGCTCGATGCAGGACATCCCTTCACTGCTTGGTAACAACAATGGTGTCTGCTTTGGAGTGGCCGCAGGAGCTGGGGCTGCCACGGGCCAGTTGCTAGAAGGCAGCGTGCCCGGGGCCAGGGCAAACAGATGCTGGTCCTGGGCAGAAGAGCATATGGCCCCCCCAGGCTCCTGCTGTGGCCCTAACCCAGTTCTTCACACGTGACTGTTCGGGGAGGGTCTTTGCCAAGGTGAGGAGGCCGTTGGAGTGGGCCCTGATCTAATCGCCCGGCGTCCTTACCTGACAGGAAATTTAGACCCAAAACGAAGAGACACAGAGGGTGCATGTGCACCGGGGGGCAGGCCTGCGAGGACAGCAGGGAGAGGGGGCACCTGCAAATCAAGGAGAGAGGTTGGGAAGACACCTGCCTCCACCCTCAACACACACCTGGACCTGGGACTGCGCAGCTCCAGAACTGCAAGAAAATACATTTCTGTTCCGTAAGCCCTTAGTCCATGGTGCTGGGACCCAGCAGGCCTAGGACACTGACACAGGCAGCAGTGGGGCGATGCTCCTACCCAGGGCGGCAATTCTGCAGCTTGGTTCTCTGGCTCCTGGAGACTTATCCTAACGCTGCCTAATGGCTCAGCAGTCCATCTAAAAGTCTCTATATATATTTCTATTCCTTTTCAGCTTTCACTAGCCAGAGAGGATGTGCTTGTGTCTATAACCAAGAACCCATATACACATGTAAAAATTATTAAATCACAAGTGATGAAATACTGAGATGATCTACTTAGTCATACATCAGTGGGCAAGAAGTACACTTGTAAACGAAATTAAAAGACCATAAATTAATTGATGTCATGGAAAGGATATTTATTAAACAAATGCACTTAAATGCCTATCACATAGCAAGCAGTTTTTGAGTAGTTCTGTCTTTATTTTTTTCCCTTTTTAAATTAATTTCATTTATTTTATACATCGAATCACTATACATCACTTAGCTTGTAAAGTGAATTTACCAAACATGAATACACCTCAGACCAGTTGAATTGAGGTACTATGTATGTTACCATCAACAAGCAACAATCTACTTCTGTGTCCCACAAATGTCTTGTGTCTCTATTTCTCTCCTTAATTTGTTTTCTCACATTCTCCCCCTTCTCCAACCCCTTCCCACACTGTCTCCACTATCTACAACCATTTTCCATGATTCTGTATCCTCTAATCTTTCCATTTCTGCCATAGAGTGCAGACGGTATATATCAAGTAAAGACATACAATGTCTCTCTTTCATAGCCTGGCTTGCTTTACTCAGCAGTAAATCTTCCATATTCATCCACTTTCTATCAAATGCCAGGATCTTGTTGTTTTTTATTGGCTGAGTAGTATTCCATAGAGTATATGCGCCATGCTTTTTCAATCCATTCATCAGTTTGTGGGCATTTGGGTTGGTTCCATGTCTTAGCAATTGTGAATAAAGCTGCAATAAACATAGATGTGTAGACACTTTTCCGGC
Organism: Tupaia tana; assembly: GCA_026018925.1. Lineage (NCBI taxonomy): Eukaryota > Metazoa > Chordata > Mammalia > Scandentia > Tupaiidae > Tupaia > Tupaia tana. The sequence goes on from JAKSZU010000008.1 coordinate 6,418,609, forward strand.
TGAGCATTATTTTGTCCTTTGCGTAGAAACCCAGGACTGAAACTGTTGGATCATATGGTAGTTCTATTTGTAGATCTTTGAGGAACCTGAACGTTGATCTCCACAGTGGCCAAACCAGTTTACATTCCCACCAACAGTGTGGGAGAGTTCCCCTTTCACCACAGCCTCACCAACACTTGTCATTTTTTTGGTTTTTGTTTTTAGCTATTCTGACAGGGGTTAGGTGGTATCTCATTGTGGTTTTGATCTGCATCGCCCTTATGATGAGGGATGCTGAGCATTTTTTTCATATGCTTTTTGGCTGTTTGTATGTCTTCCTTAGAGAGTTGTTTGTTCAACTCATTTTCCAGTCTTTTAATTGGTTGATCATTTTTTGCTGGGTAAGCCACTTGAGTTCCCTGTATGTTCTGATTATCAGTCCCTTACCTGAGGCATAGTTTACAAAAATACTGTCCCATTCCGGAGATTGTAGATTCACACTAATTACTGTGTCCTTTGCTATGCAGAAACTTCTTAATCTGATGTAATCCCACTTGTCTATTTTTGAGATTATTGCCTGTGCTTTGGGGGTCTAATTTAAGAAGTATTTGTCTACCCCAATGTCTCCCAAAGTTTCCCCAGTGTTTTCCAATAGTAGTTTTATAGTTTGAGGTCTTAGGTTCAGATATTTGATTGACTTTGAGTTGATTTTTGTTAATGGTGAGAGAGTTGGGGTCCAGATTCATCTTTCTGCAGGTGGATACCCAGTTTTTCCAGCACCATTTACTAAAGAGATTTTCCTTTTCCCACTAGATTGATGGGTACCCTTTGTCGAAAATCAGTTGGCTGTATGTTCTGGGGTTTATTTCTGGGGTCTCTATTCTACTGGTCCACATGTCTGTTTTTGTGATGTTTTTACTATCACAGTTTTGCAGTATATCTTGTAGTCAGCGGGTGAGAGGCCTCCTACTCCACTCTTCTTGAGCAGGATTGCTTTAGTAATATGGGGTCTTTAATGACTCCAGACAAATTCTATGATTGTCTTTTCTAGATCTGTGAAGAGTATCTCTGATAATTTGATTGGGATTGCATTAAAAATAAAGATTAATTTGGGTAGAACTATCATTTTGCTTATATTGATTCTCCCAATCCACGAACATGGGATGTCCTTCCACTTTTTGTGTTATTCTCAAATTTTTTTTTAGATTTTCATAGTTTTCCTTGTAGAAGTCTTTGACTTCTTTGGTTAGATTTATTCCTATGTATCAATACTTTTTGTGGCTATGGTAAATGGGATTACTTTCTTCAATTTTACCTCAATCTGCTTGTTGTTTATATATAGAAATGCTATAGATTTTTGTATGTTGATACTGTAGACTACAACTTTACTGTATGCATTTATTACTTCCAGGAGTTTTTTATGGATACCCTTGGATATTCTATGTAAACAATTATGCCATCTGCAAATAGAGACAATTTCACCCCTTCATTCCCTATTTGAATGCCTTTTATATTAATCTCTTTTCTGATTCCATTGGCTAGGATTTTTCAACACTATATTGAAGAGGAGTGAAGAAAGTGGGCAGCCTTGTCTTGTACCAGTTTTTAGTGAAAATGTTTTCAGCTTTTCCCAATTCAGTATTATGTTAGCTATGGGGTTTTTATAAATAGCTTTTACTGTGTAGAGAAATGACCCTTCTATGCTGATTTTGCTGTAAGTCTTAACCATGAAGGGATGTTGTATTTTATAAAATGCTTTTTCTGCATTGATTGATATGGTCATATGGGTTTTGGGGGTTTTTTGAGAGGTTTTTGCTATAGGGCGCGTGTGCTCACCAGAAAGACAGAGAGACAGAGAGACAGAAAGTGAGAAATCACTCCCCAGGGGGGATGGCCATGACACAATCCCTTCTCCTCCATCCCTCTTGGGATCTTGGGCACACACGCACATGTGCCCAGTGTGAGTTTAAGCCACCGAGTCCAGGACTCGAACCACAGTCGACTACATGGGAGTCCAGCAGCATAGCCATTACACCAACTGCTGTCTGTTTTAATTTTGTCTGTTTCATTGTGAATTTGACTTATCTGGTTCCTTTCTCTCTTCTTAATTAGTCTAGCTAATGGTGTGTCAATCTTGTTTATCTTTTCAAAGAACTGACTCTTGCTTTCATTCACTTTCTGTATAGTTCATTTACTTTCTATTTCATTTATTTCTGCTCACATCTTTACTATTTCTTTTCTCCTGGCATGTTTTGGGTTTTTTGTTGTTGTTTTTCCAGTTTTCTGAGGCATGATGTTAGGTTATCCATTTGCCATATTTTCACCTTTTTTTAATGTGCACGAATTGCTATGAACTTCTCTCTTATGACTGCTTTTGCTGCATCCCATAGACTATGGAAACTCATGTACTCACTATCATTGGTTTCATTAATCTTTTTATTTCTTTAATTTCTTCAGTAGGTGTGAAGTCATTCGGAAGTAGGTTATTTAGTTTCCAAATGATCGTGTATTTTCATGTTTTTTTTTCCTAAAAATATCACGTTTAATTTCACCATGGTCAGAAAAGATGCTAGATATAATTTCTATGCCTTTGAATCTGTAAAGGTTTGTTTTGTGCCTTATCATGTTGTCAGTCTTTCAAAAGGTTCTATGTGGTGATAAGAAAAATGTATATTTTGTGTCTTTTAGGTGGAAACGCTATAGATGTCAGACAAGTTCATTTGATTTATGGTATTGTTTAGATTTAGATCCTGTATCTCTTTGCCTTTTTTTTTTTTTTTTTTGTCTAGATGATCAATGTAAAGGAGATAGTGGAGTGTTAAAATTCCCAAGAAGTAATGTGTCGAAGTTTCTCTCTCCTTTTAAGCCTAGCAATCTTTCCTTTATATATCTGGGTGCTCCAGAGTTGAGTGCATAGATACTTATAAGCATTATATCTTATTGATGAATTAGCCCTTTTACTACTATATAATGCCTTTCATTGTCTCTTCTTACAGTTTTTGTCTTAAAGCCTATTTTGTCTGAAATCAGTATCATGACTCTGCTCTCTTTTGGTTTCCATAGAATATCTTTTTCCATATTTTCACTTTTTGTCTATGTATGTCTTTATCTATAAGGTGCATTTCTTGTAGGCAATAGATAGAGGGTTTCTGTTTTTAAATCCATTCAGCCAATCTGTATCTCTTGATTGGAGAATTTAACCTATTAACGTTCAGCATCATTATCAATATTTCCAGACTTGTCTCTACCATTAAGTTGGGCATTCTCTTGATTGTTCTTTGTTCTCTTATTTCTGTCAGTGTCTTTAGTTTTCCTGGTCTAGTACTCCCTTTAGAATTTCTTGAAGAGCTGGTCTGGTATTGGTAAAATCTTTTGGGCTTTGTTAATCTGAGAATGTGTTTATCTTTTCTTCCCACTTGAAGGATAATCTTGCTGAATATAGTAACCTTGGTTAAAATTATTTTTCTCTTAACACTTTGCATATATCTTCCCATTCTTTCCTTGCTTGCAGTGTTTCCATGAGAAGTCGGATGTTAGTCTAATGGGATAACCTTCGTATGTAACTTGACATTTTTCTCTTGCCAATATTAGTATCTTGTCTTTATCTGTGGTTTTGGCCAGTCTGGCTATGATGTGCAGTGGAGACAATCTTTCTGGGTTAATTCTATTTGGAATCCTTTATATTTCTTGGGTCTGGATGTTTGAGTGCATCTTTAGACTTTGAAAGTTTTCTTCCAGGATTTCATGAAATAGATGTCAAGTTCATTTGATTTATGGTATTGTTTAGGTTTAGATCCTGTATCTCTTTGCTTTATTTCAGTGCCCTTATTAGTTTCTTCACCCTCTGGAATACCAATTGTTCTGATGTTTGGGTGTTTAATGGTATCTAGTATTTTTTGTATATTGTCCTCATTGTTTTGTTTTGTTTTGAATCATATAGATGATTTTTTTCCTAGGTTAGAGATTTTGTCTTCTACATGTGAGATTCAATCTTCTGCATGATCTAATCTGCTTTTAATACTTTTGAGGAAGGTTTTGATTTCCTGTATTACAGGAAATCTGTGTCTCCAGTAGTTCCATTTAATTCTTTTTCATGGTGTCTAATTCTTCTTTCAAATCATGGAAAGATTTCCTCATCTCCTGGAGCTTAAGGTCTCTTTTTATTGCATCTCATAGAGTTTTATTGCCCTAAATATTCTGAATTCTTTTCCTGACATTTCAGTAATTTTCTCTAATATTTCCACACTTGGAGACAAGTTACCATGTTCCCTTGTTGGAGACATATTACTTGGTTCTCTCATCCTTGGGGCTCTCCTCCAATTTTTAGTCTTTTAGTAATGTATTAACTTTTGGATAATTTGTTGAAGAAGCTTCTGCAACTGTAAGCTTGTGTGTTTCCCTTACTGTGAAGTGCTTCTGTGCCAACTTTCTCTCTCCTACTGTGTTTTGCAATGAGTATCCACAGGAGAAGTGTTGAGTTCAAATTTAGGAAAAGGAATTTCTCCCTTTTTGCAGCACATCCAGTGGGATGTGAAGATTTCTCTGAGCCTCACAATATTCAGGTATTTGCCTACTATGCACCTAGACCTGTCTAGACAGTGGGTGGAATCTCAGCAGAAAAAATGACAGAATAGGTTAAAAAACAAACAAACAAAGAAAAAATGAAGAGGAAACAAAGGGGAAAAAAAGAAAAAAAAAAAAGAAAAACACAAAAAGAAAAGCCAAAAAGAAAAACACAAAAAGAAAAGCCACACTGTACGCTTATATGCAGCATGAAATGGGCAGGGCACACCTCAGGTGGAGATGACTTTTGGGAAGGCCTGCGAGTTCCCTGTGCTGTCTGGCTTTTTGGGTCTGGAAGGAGAGAGGTACCAGCTGGGAGCTTCTCAGCTGTAATGCTGGGCCCTGAAATGGGCAGGACGTGCCTCAGATGGAGATGACCTTTTCAGAGAGCCTGCAATTTCTCTGCCCTGTCTAGATTTTTGGGTAGAATATTTCTGTCTTTAAATCCTTTTTCTTCTCCAATTATTTTAATATTACATATATTAATATTTTAGATCTATAAAATGTGTTCAATAGAGTACAAACAGGATATGGCATTAAATGACATTTAAGTTTTATTTATTGAAATGTCATTTTAAATCTATGTAAGTGAATGTGACCCAAGTCAGCAGTGATATTTCACATTTGCCTTGAGAGAAATGTATTGGGAGGCAAATTCCAATTTTTTGGAACTTGAGATCATTGGTTAGACAAAAAGGCATTTGGGTCAGCCAGGTGATGTGGTTAAAGTGGCTGGATCCAACATGGTCCACTGCACAGTTCAAGTCCTGGACCCACTGGGTTGAAAAACATGCCAAGCACATGTGTGCATGTGACAAAAATCCTGAGAGGAGAACGGAGAAGGGATAGCTGCATGGTCATCCCTCATACGGGTGCATTATCATTTTCTCTCTCTCTCTCTCTCCCTCTGGCAAACTAGCATGCCCCATGGCAAACAAAACAAAATGAAGAAATAAAGGGCATTTTTACTTTGAGATTTTGTAAGAGACTTAAGAGAGGGTAATTGTAAACAATGAGATTTAGAGAAGCCTCTGAAGATTAGTATTTTATCAAGATTTGGATTTTCCTTGAGAGCTATTTCTCTTGCTTCCAAAGCTTATTTATTAACTTGGAATTTCAGCAAGGCCCAAACTTAGGGAAGAAGACAACTTTTAATCTCCACTCCCTTCCCTCAGTTTAGTGTTTCAATAAAAAAGAGGGTTTCCCATACTATTTTTTTTGGACATTTTTTTTCTAGCCATCCCCTTTGAGGGGATAGCTAAGACACTATCCCTTCTCCTCCATTCATCTCTTGGGATTTTGAGCACACAGGCACACACGCCCCACATGAGTTTCAAACCGGGACATGAACCATAGTTGATCATGGGGGAGTCCAGAGCCTTAACCACTAGGCCGCCTGCTGGCTCCAGATTTCCCATCAGTTGTATAAAGAGGAATTCTATAAAGAGTTATCTCAGAAAATTAACACCCACTTTCTCAACTCAACCAGTAAGTCCACAACAAGCATATGATTACAAAGAAAACATACCTACCAAAATAAATTAACCTAGCATGGTGGCAATGCAATGCTTCACGGTGCTGAGCCCAGGGGGAAGGCCCAGACTTGGGTCTGAGGTCTCCCTGCATGTGCCGGTGCATGTGCCTGTGATCCTGGCTGGCTGAGGCTGCGGCGGGTCACAGCATGAAGACCCACTGGGATCCCTGCATCTCTCCCCCCACCTCTGTCTCCCTCTCTCATGAAAGAAAGAAAGAAATTTTATAAAATAAACTTCCTGACATCTTCCCATGAAGCTGATCTATACAGAGTTGAACAGGCCTGCTAGACTGAGAGAACACCCGCCTGTCCCTCAGCACTGGCCCAGACCTCGTGTCCTGTTTTGTCATTTTCTTCCTGCTACTTGTCCGGTCTGATCTCTAGAAATGACCTGATGTCACGCCTCGCTCTATCCCAGCTCTGGCCAACACAGATGCCTCTAGTTGGCGCTAACTAATATCAAGGCTAAGGAGGTAATCTTGTTATTAATCATGTTGTATTATCAGTTCTTTAAAAATTATTTTGGAAAATTACTCCTGTAATAATTTTTATCCAAATCAAGGGTTAGCAAATTAAGGCTGTAAGTCAAACTTCGTCCACTGCCTACTTTTTTGTAAATAAACTTTTCTTGACAATATCTATGACTAATGTTTTTATATGCTGTCTCTAGCTTGTTTTAGGCTATAATGGCAGAGTTTGTGTATTTGGGACAGAGAATATCAGTCCTGTAAAACCTAAAATAGTTGCTATCTGGCCCTAAACAGAAATGTTTGCTGCCCCCAATCTAAACTATGAGAAAACAGAAAAGGTTACTTAGACCAATTATGTGAAAGTATATTATAGTAGTAACTAGCATATGACATGGTGGTTAAAGACTGAATTCCCACACGGCCAACCACAGTTTGAGCCCTGGACTTGGCAGCTTGAAAAATCACACTGGGCACATGTGCATGCTTGCCTAAAATCCCAGGAGGAGAAATGGAGTAGAAGGGATTGTGGCATGGCCATTCCCATAAGGGGGATGACTTCTCACTTTCCCTCCCTCTTTTGGTGAATAAAACAAACAAACAAACAAACAAAAAAAAAAGCATATTATAGTATATTTGCATTTGATTCAAGGAATATAAAAGCTAGCAAATATGCTTGTTTCTCTTTTCTGTTATTTAAAGAAAACTCAGTAGTTTTCAAATACTATACAAAAAAGTTATAAATTTTATTAGTAGGACAAAGTTATATATAATTTCTTTACTATACATGAATCAGTATAATATTATATGCATTGAAGTGTAATTACTTAAATTTGTATATTTGTATAGCTTAAGGATAACAACTAAAATATTTTTTTTAAAGTTTATTTATTTCCTCCATGACTCAGAGGAAGAAAAAGGGAACACTCCCCCAGTAAGGCCTTGATGCCAGGATCTGCCCTCGGCTTCAGCAGGCCGTGGGTCATGGGCAAGTGGGTGGCAACTCTGCCATGGGGGTTGCCTTGCAAACCACCACGTTCTACTACGCGCCACCATCCAGCCCCTGAAATACGTTTAAATGGGAATACACAATAAACCAGTAATAGAAAGGAAACAAAATCATTGACTAGTACATACATACAGGGCCTCAGAGATTTTCCAGAAAACATCACAATATACTATTATATTTAATCCATTAAATGAAATACTAAACGTGCTATGAATTAACCTGCGTTCTGTTAAAGTACGAAATGGGAAGCCATTAGGGCTGCAGAGGCCCTGCCCGTGGGCTCCACATAAATAAATGCAAGCTAACCCAGGATTGAAAAACAGGAAGCAAGACCCACCAATCACAGCAGCCACCAGCATTACGCAGTGATGTCACCTTGGACTTCCCACAAGAGTGGTCCAGATAAGGCAAATGCTCAGATTTCAACCAATCAGATCCGCTTTTGCTCTGCTTCCTCATCATCCTGTAAAGCTTCCCCTCCTACCCCTCCGGTGTCCACAGAGCCGCCTGCAGTCAGCACTGCCCATTCATGAACTGCTGTTTGCTCAAATCGACTCTAGTATTTTAATGTACCTTGGTTTGTCTTTTCCCAATGTGTTCCTACAAAACATAGGAGAGTGGAGAGCCTACTGAAGTGTTTGCAGACACTTGGGAGAGGGAAGTTGGAATGTTCGTGTGAGAACATGGTGGGGCGGTTACTGGGAGGCCACCAGGGTGGAGGGAAGCCCTCGTAGTTCACACCAGGTAAACAGGACCAGCAGTGACCCTGAGGATCCAGAGGAGGAAGTGGCTCCCCGTGTAGGCACTGAAACCATTGTGCACCGGGGGAATGATCACACGTCACAGGAACAGAGGATAGAGCCAGGGAGAAAAGAAACAGATCCTTCCCAGGTCGTCTCGAAGGCAGACTGGCCAAGCTCTGGGGAGATCTGACGGTGACGTGGTTCTTGAGAGACCAATGAGCTGATGACCTGTGGCTCTCAGAAAGAGACCTCGGGGTGGGTTTGTGAAAGAGAAAGCTCCCAGGGGAAGGGCTGTTGGTCACCAAGTGACAGTCCTCTGTGCCGTGGCCCTCAGGGGACCAGCATGGAGGACCATCAGCGGCCCCTGTAGAACTGATGGCAAGGATCCATCAGAAAAGATCCCAGCTCAGAGTGCACATGGCCCTGGGCGGGGGGCAGGCAGCTGGAGAATTGGGAACTCCACACAGCAGAGGGCACACCTGTTCACCTTCATCTTCCAAAACGCTGCCAGAGTGCCTTGCTCAAAATTAACTTTCCTACTTGGGAGGCTGAGGCAGGAGGATCATAAGTTCAAGGCTGGCCTGGGGATCCAGGCAAAAAAAACCCACAAGTCACTTTCAGTTAAATCCTGTTGAATTAAACTAGAGTAGGCTCAAACTTGTCACTTACTTCTGCTAAAGGAGCCGAATGCCAAATATCAAAATACGTCTGTATTTAAGGCTATGGTAAACATTTTTTTACATTTCTGCATTTACATAAGGTCATAAAATGGCGAAACTAGAGGGACCAACAGTTAGCGTAATGGCTATGTCGCTGGACTCCCATACAGTCGACCGCGGTTCGAGTCCTGGACCCAGTGGCTTAAAACACACCGGGCGCGTGTGCGTGCGTGACCAAGATCCCAAGAGGAGAATGGAGGAGGAGGGATTGTGGCATGGCCATCCCCCCTGGGGGTGATTTCTCATTTTCTATCTCTCTGTCTCTCTCTGTCTTTCTGGCGAGCATACACGTCCAATAATAAAAAAAAAAAACCTCTCCAAAAAAAAAATGGCAAAACTAGAAACAAGTTAATCCTACAACTCCTTTTCAGGTTATTCAACAACTGCTTATTAAGACCTGCTGTGTGACAGGCGCAATGCTTTGCACTGCAGATGCAGTGGTGAGTGGTGACACTCTAGTGGAAGAACGTAATTCATTGCATCATGGCTGAAAACAGTAACAGGAACAGAGGCCTCTGGCCCACTCATCTTTCACTGGCCTTGAGAAACGCTAGGTACAAGGTCTTTACTGAAACCGGTAGCAAAATAGCGTGTTTTTCTCAGCTGTCAGCTTTGAAAGACCATATCCTAGAAGGTAGATTCTCTTATTTGTGTCATTGGTGTCCTGCTGATGTTGGCTGTGCAATTGTTGGTGTAACTGTGAGTGTGTGTTTAAGGACGATTCAACAAACAGTGCCTTTGCTTCATCGGGGAGTTCAGCAGCGTGAGAAATTACACGGGGTCAGCAGGTGGGGTAATGGTTAAGGCGCAGGACTCCCATGTAGCCGACTACAGTTTGAGTCCCAGATTCAGCAGCTTGAAACTCATGCCAGGTGCATGTGCGCCCGTGCCTGAAATCCGAGAAGAGATGAAAGAGAAGGGACTTTGGTGGGTCATTCTCCCTGGGGGGCGATTTTTCACTGCTTCTCTCTCTCCCTCTCTCTCTCTCCCTCTCTCTCTCTCTCTCTCTCTCTCTCTCTCTCTCTCTCTGGTGAGCATATGTGCCCTGCAGCAAAAATCTCTCAGAAAAGAAAACAAAAAAAGAGAAAAGAAATTGCTGCAAGCTGTATTCAGAGGCTAAAAGTGCTATTTGTCTAATTTTTCAGAGGCCAAGGTCCTGAACAAAATCCATCTGGTTCCAGAGTTTAAAGGAAGATAAGACACCACCTTCCTTCTTAGAGACAGATAAAGGTTCAGATTTCACTCCAAAAGGGCTGTATCTGCTGCTTCCTCGCTACTTGGTGTTCTCTTTAAGCCTCTCTCTGTGAAACAGAAGCCCATAAATGTCACCTTAAATACAAATTCGCCCTCTCTCTTTTCAGCTAGTTTGAGAATGAGACTACAGCATCCATTCGATCAAGACCTGATTCTCATCAGAGGCCACTGATCTTCAATACACAGCATTTCCTACACATTCCAAAGTGGAACTAAAAGTCTTCTCTTGGAGCTGGGGACTGGCATAGCAGTGACACAATTGCACCCACGTTGGAAAAGTCCTGGGTTAATGCCCTGCACCTCCCTCAGCACGTTGGGATGTGTGTGTCCATGACCCGGGGCTCGTAGACCAGGGGCGGATCAAGGCATGAAGATCCTTTCAGGGTAAGATTCTCTCTCTCATCTCTCATCTCTCATGAAAGGAATACATAAATAAACTTAAAAAAAAAAGGTAAAGGGCCAGCAGGTGGCCCCTGCTGTGGTTTGAGATGCTAGACTACCCACATGGCTGACTGTGGTTTGAGTCCTGGACCTGAGTGCTTGAGAATCACTCCAGGCTGGTGCGTGCATGCCCAAATCCCAGGAGAATGGAGAAGGGACTATGGCATGGCCATCCCTTAGGGGGGATGATTTCACACTTTCCCTCTCACTGTCTTTCTCTGGCAAGTGCACATACCCTGTGGCAAAAACAAACAAAACAAAAATTAATAAAATAAAACATAATTTGGGGGCAGCAGGTGGTGTGGAGCTAAGGCAGCTGGATCTCACTTGGCCAAGTGCTTAGTTCAAGTCTCGGACCTGGCAGCTTGAAAACCACACTGGGCACATGTGCATGCGTGCCCAAGATCCCAAGAGGATCCTGGAGGAGAAGGAATTGTGGCATGGCCATTCCCCTGGGAGGAAAATTTTCACTTTCCTTTTCTCTGTCTCTTTCTCTTTATTGCTCTCCGTCTCTGTCCAGTGTGCGCATGCACCCTATGCCAAACTAAAATACATATATGTATACATAAATTAACAAAAATATTTTTTTAAAGACTTTTTTCATAAAACTTCCTTAGATGAGAATTCAAAATAACATGTGTAGACACTTGCTTGACCAGTAGATGGCGCTTAATCTCCACCCCCATCTCTTTAGTGACTTGTAGCCAAGTAACACAGCACAGAGAAGGAAAAGTGACAACTTTGCAGTGGAGCAGCCTGGCAGCCACCTCTTCCCCAGGCAAGGAGGGCCATCACCAGTGCCACCACGTGGATGTGACGAGAGGGCACTTTCCTTGTGGGTTCATTCCAAGGCCCACAAGCCCAGGCATATCCTGAAAGAACATAGGAGAGTCGAGGGCATTTGACAGCCTCCCTGGTCACCACTCCTCAAGGCTGTCAGGTTTTACAAAAAGAAAGACTGAGAAACTGCCCCAGCCCAAGGGGACCGAGAGACAGGATGACCAGCACAGGAGGCTCCCCGAGCCCAGTCCAGGAACAGGCAGAGGACATTCCCAGAAAAGCCCGGGGAGGCTGAGTAGTCTAGAATGAGATGAATGCTATGCCCTAGCCTGGTCTCTTAGCTTTGGCAGATGGACGGTGAACACGTAAGGTTTGAGTGATGGGAGAGACTGTGAGAGGCGTACAGAAAGTCCTCACCATCTGCGACTCTTCCGCAAATCTGAAATTATTTTAAAATAAAAAGTTTATTTTTAAAGTCCACTCTTATTGAAGTCAAATTGATAGTTGAGAAATGACAAGATAGCAAAATCATATAGAAACAGCTATTCACAATTAGTATAAGGAAAAAAATATGGATTGGAAATTGGAAGGTATGACCAGGTTACTGACGACTGAAGATTACTTGGTATTTATTTATTTATTGAGAGGTTTTTGCTATAGGGCGCGTGCGGTCGCCAGACAGACAGAGAGAGACAGAGAGACAGAAAGCAAGAAATCACCCCCCAGGGGGGATGGTCACACCACAATCCCTTCTCCTCCATTCTCTTCTCAGGATTTTGGCACGCACGCACATATGCCCGGCGTGAGTTTAAGCCACCCGGTCCAGGACGTGAACCACGGTTGGCTACGTGGGAGTCCAGCGACATAGCCATTATACTAACTGCTGATTACTTGGTTTTTAAAATCTTCCCTGAAGGTTTCTTACAGAGCCAGCTGTCATGCCTCCCCCAGTAACATTCTAGAGATGTGTATATATTAAGCAAATAATGGAAATAGCACAGGTCTGATTCTTGTCCAGGTAAGTGCCTAAGTGCATGGCTAAGTTGTTAGGTCAAGAGGCACAGCTGATGTGACTTAGAAACAGTTAGCTTCGGGACCAGCGGTTAGCATAATGGCTATGTTGCTGGACTTCCATGTAGCCAACTATGGTTCGAGTCCTGGACCCAGAGGCTTAAACTGACGTCGGGCATGTGTGCGTGCGTGCCCAAGATCCCGAGAGGAGAATGAAGGAGAAGGGGATTGCAGCATGGCCATCCCCCCTGGAGGGTGATTTCTCACTTCCTGTTTCTGTTTCTCTCTGTCTTTCTGGTGAGTGCACACGCCCTATAGCAAAAAACCTCTCCAAAAAAAGAAACAGCTTCTTTCTTTTTTTTAAGAGAGATTTCTGCTGTAGAGTGTGTGCACTCGCCAGAGAGACAGAGAGTGAAAAATCACCCCCGGGGGGATGGCCGTGCCACAGTCTCTTCTTCTCCATTCTCCTCTCAGGATTTTGAGTATTCACACAGCCCTGCATCAGGTTTAAGCCACCGGTTCCAGGATTCGAACTGTGGTCACCTATGTGGGAGTCCAGTGACGTAGCCATTATGCCACCTGCTGGTCCCCCAAGACAGTTTCTACTGTGTCCCCTGAGATGGACTAGTCGAGTGCCAGTTAAACCAAATCACACGGCGTCTGACAGTCGCCTTTGAGGTCCAAAGGCCCCCACGGTGTTACGCCACGCTCCCAGCGCAGGTTAGGACTCCCTTTTAGTTCTGCGAGGCCAGCACAGGGTCGGATTGGCTGACCAGGTTAGGAACCCTGATCACCCGCTTAATAGTTGATGATAGCCAAGACTAACCACTGGTTATCTATTCACAGGTAATAATATTAGAGTCCTATTAGATTCCCCCTCGTATCTCACAGAGCGGCCAGTCACGGTGAAGCAGCGCGCACTTCCCGATGTTGAGGCCATCTGGGCAGGTGCCGGCTCAGGGCTCCGGGTCGCCCAGCACACACCAGGCCTTGCCGCTCGGCGGAGAGACTGGGCAGGATCATGGCATGAGACCCTGTTAGGGGCTCCTCTCCCTCTGTCTCTCATGGAAGAAATAAAGTTTTAAATAAAGAAACATATTTATATTGAAGTGTTTGTTGATTAAATAAATGACTGTAGTTTGCTCAAAATAATCAGAGAGAAGTGGCAGCAGGGGCAGGGAAAATGCCAAGAAGTACTAAATCTGGATGGAGAACACATGGGTGGCCACTCGTTATAACACGGTATTTCTCCACTTTCATATGTTTGGAGTTTTCTATCATTTAAAAATATGGTAAGACAATGGCTGGTTATACCAAAATTCTGCATTATTATAATTACGATTACTAGTAACTATATAACTGTAACTATTGTAGTTACTATTACTAGTTACTATTACTAGCTATGCGAGGTTTGTTTGCCGACCTCGGGGGATGATGAACTGAGGCACACCAAGAACTTCTACTCCCTCCTGTCCTCTGCCGCACTTGCTGGTCATTGACCCGCTTACAAGCAAAACCAAGTATTAGGAGGGAAGAAAGAGGAAGTTCTGAATGACTTTCCCTTTCTCCTCCTCATGGATCCATTTTTAACTTTTGCTGACTGTAAAACTCCGACTCTGAGTTTAAGTCTCTAATTTTATTGCATGACATCAGGGTTTAAAAATAAATCTACTTATGAGAAGAGGAATCAAGAACTTGGATTTCACAAGAGGCACTTTGGTCCTAAATTAATGTTTAAAAAACAATGCCTCTTAAGAAATGAGTTTGGGGCCAGCATGGTGGTTAAGGTGGCTGGATCTCGTAGGCCAACTATGTGGTTCTAGCCCCAGACCCGGCAGCTCCTGAAACTGAGTACAAGTACATGCATGCCCAAAATCCCAGAAAGAGAAATGGAGAAGGGATTGCTGCATGGCCATCTCCCACGGGGGTGCTTTCTTATTTTCCTTCTCTCTCTGTCTCTCTCCAGTGAACTCATGTACCCTCTGTAAATAAAAAAATAGAAATGAGTTGGACATACATTTACATTTCAGTAGTTTCAATTTAAGGAGTAAACTCATAGGGAGCTGTTACTACTACTCGGGGTGGTTTCAGTTTTTTGTTTTATTTTATTTGTTCATGGCAGTGTGCATGTGCATGCGTGAGACAGAGATGGGTAAGAGAGAGAGGTAGGGAGAGAGAAGGTTCCTACCCAGAACCTGGTCACACCGCAGTCCCCTTCCCCTAGTCCTCCGCTTGCCGGGACCTTGGATTTAAGTGCACATGCCTGAGTGTTTTTAGGCCAGTCCGTCTGGAGGCTAGAACCTGGCCAGCGCGTGGCTTCCAGCTCTGCAGTTTGGCATGCTACCAACTGCGCCACAGAGGCTGGGCCTGCTGTTTTGTTTTGATCTTTGTTTTTTTTTTTTTTTTTTTAAGAGATTTTTTTGCTATAGGGCATGTGCACTTGCTAGAGAGACAGAGAGAAAGAGACAGAAAGAAACAACCAACCCCCCAGGGGAATAGGCACACACATCCCTTCTCCTCCAAGCTGCTCTTGGGACTCTGGGCAGGCACGCACACACACGCCTTGTGTAGATACTCAAACTCAGATCAACTGCATGGGAGTCCAGCGACTTAACCATTACACCACCTGCTGGTCCTGATCTTTGATTTCTTTACACCGAAAGTATTTTTCTGCTTTTCCTTATAAATCAAAACATATAATAATGAGGGCACACGAAAATACATCTATGACCATTGGGCTGACCAGACTCTTCCAAAGCTAGTCTCCCTAAAAACAACCCTCATAATTGCACAGGTGACAGCACGGGTGACAATAACCCTCATAATTGCACAGGTGACAGCACAGGTGACAATAACCCTCATAATTGCACAGGTGACAATAACCCTCATACTTGTACAGGTGACAGCACAGGTGACAATAACCCTCATAATTGCACAGGTGAGAGCACAGGTGACAATAACCCTCATACTTGTACAGGTGAGAGCACAGGTGACAATAACCCTCATACTTGCACAGACCACAGAACATGAAGACGTTTGTCTCCTCCACATCCACCTGCTTTTTGCCCGAATTCAGAGCCCTGGTTTCACGTCTGCTGCTTTGTCCCCTTTCATCCACTCCCCACATGTTAAGGTTTCACGGTTCCCATCAGTGATTTGGAGAAGTGCTCAAATAGCTCCCCCGCCTCGCACAGACCCAAGGCTTCCTCTGGCGTAGCTCTCAGTCACAGACGCAGGACGCCACAGCAGAAGTGCGTGTTCTATTTCAGTTTTAGTTCTTTCTTCACTTTTATTATCTGAAATGTTTGTTGTATTTCTGAAAACCCCTGATACCAGTTAAAGTATATTGGTTATTCTTTCTCTAGCATTTTTAGGAAGGTGTTTGTATTACCTGACTCACTGTCTTGCTAGACAAGCCAAAGCCAGACCTGACGCTTGGCCAGGTATAACTGGGTGTTGCGTCTTCCAGTTAAAAAGATAATAGAGGGGAGCCAGCAAGCAGTGCCGTGGTGGTCAAGGCGCTGGACTCTCACATGGTCAGCCATGACGTGAGTCCCAAACCTGACGGCTTGAGACTCATATTGGGCATGTGTGCATGCCTGAGATCCCGAGAGGTAGATGGAAGAAAAGGGGTTGTGGCAAGGCCATATCCCTCAGGAGGTGATTTCTCATGTTCCCTTTCAGTCTCTTTCTGGCGAGCACACGTGCCCTATGGAAAAAAGGAAAAAGGAAAAAAAAAAGAAGAAAGGAAGGAAGGAAGGAAGGAAGGAAGGAAGGAAGGAAGGAAGGAAGGAAGGAAGGAAGAAAGAAAGAAAAGAAAAAAAGAAAAGAAAAGAAAAGAAAAGAAAAGAAAAGAAAAGAAAAGAAAAGAAAAGAAAAGAAGCACCTAAATAAATAAAGATAATACAGGGGTTACATGGTGGCATAGCAGCAAAACACAGCACTCTGCAAGGTTGGTCCACATGGGAAGGTTCCAGGTTCAAGTCTGGGGACCTCCCTGAGTGTTCTGGGCACGTGTGTGGCCATGACCCAGGGCGGCTGAAGCTGGCGGTGGAGCCCTACATGAGGACCCTTCTGGGGGTGCTGCGTCTCTCTCCATCTAGTGGAAAAAGTAAATTTGAAAAGAGAGGATCCAGTCACTGCTGAGGCCTCAGTGGCAACTGCACCCCCCGCCCTGTTTCTGGAGTCCTGATGCTCTAGACGGACTGGACTGTGTCTTCGGGTCAGCAGCTCGAGTGCTCTCTTACGGGGGGCTTGTTTCCTGTGTAAAGGAGGAAGTCTCTTTCTACCCTTCCTCTCATTTTTCTTCCTTTGGAAAAGTAGATCCTCCCATAGCTTTCTGAGAAAACGAGGAGGGCAGTAAAGCCTGAAGCGATAAACGCCTGAAATGTGTTTGTCTCCCCTTACGCCGGTTCGCTGTTGCCCTGGGAATGGAGCTGGATGGAGGAGGCCATCTTCTTGAGAATTTTGGAAATGTCTTTCCGCTGTCTCCCCGCTTCAGGTGTTCCGATGAGACACCCAGGTCCTCCCCGTCGTGGTAGATGACCTGGTGTGCTTTCTTCTCCAGCAGGTGACAGCAGGTGAGGAGCTTCTGCCCTGTACTCAACATTCTTAAATCTCATCACGATGCGTCGCCCGGCACATTGGTGGTTTTCTCCTCTCCATATTTTTTTTTTTCTGTTCTCACAAACTTTTTTCTTCTTATTAATTTTTTAATTACCAAAGGGTACATGTTCTCGCCAGAGAGACAGAGACAGAGGGAGAGGAGGCACCACCGATGGAGCTTGGGCACATTGCCTTCTGTCCGTTTCCTCCACGTCTTCATTCTGTCGGGGCTGCGCGCGTGCACCTGCCAGGCAGGGTTTTGTAGCCGTGGGGGCTGGAGGGTGAGCCGCTGCGGTCCAGGTGGGACCAGCCCTGCTGCCGTGAGGAAGGCCAACTGCCCTGCAGGGCGGCTCTGCCCTCCCGGAACTCTGTTATCCTGGTGTTCGACATCTCTCATTGATTCTCAGGTTTTCTTGCATAGGTCTCCCACCTTTCCACCTTTTTCTGTCCCCATCTTTTCTGTCTTGCTTTATGTTTCACGTTATTTTAGGGTTTGCAGTAGCATCTCTGCACATACTCTGCTTTTCTTCTCAGAGTAAAGCGATTCTCAGTTTGTGGGCTATATAAAAATAAGCTAGGGACAAGAGTTGGACTTAAGCTGTATTTTCTGACTCCTCATTGGAAGTATCTTTAATATAAAAGACGGAGATTTTTAAAATGTGGTAATAAGGGCCAGCAGGTCACATAGTAGTTAAGGCCCTGCACTGCCACATGACTGACCAGCGTTAGAATCCCAGACCGGCAGCGTGAAACTCGCGCCAGGTGTGTGCGTGCGTGCCGAATTCCCGCGAAGAGAACGGAGGAGGGATTGCGGTGTGGCCAACCACCCGGAGGGTGGGGGGTGGGGGATTTTTCACTTTCTCTCTGTCTCCAGTGAGCACACATGTCCTATAGCAAAACTCTCTCTTTTAAACAATGTAATACTATAATCATAGAGGAGGATAAAGATTACACAAGAAGAAAATAATTTTTTTAAAATGAATGATAAAATCCTTAGCCTGTTCTGGCCTCAGCACTAGTGGCAATTTGGGACAAACACTCGGTGTGGAGACAGTCCTGTTCGTTGTGGATATTTAGCAGCCTCTGAGTACAAGATGCGTGAGGCCTAGAGCTGAGGTTCTCCATTGTAACTGCCTTGGCATCCAGAACGTACGAACAAGCCCTAAACGGCCAATCACAAGCCCTGTCCACATGCTCCTGCAGATGCGGCCCCTCAGCTGAACCCTGATCAAGCAGTCCAGGTGCACTTCCTGCTTACCCTCCAGGGCTGGTTTCGGTTTCCTGCCAGTCCACAGAATCACCCACAGAGGCCAGTCACACCCTCCCGTGGCCACCAGGGCGCCTCCGCACTTGACACTGGAAGCCCTGCTCCCACCGTCCTTGCCTGCTCACTCTGTTCCCCGGGGTGACCCCCACATGGTCTTGCATGGCGTGGTGTCCTCCCCCCAGGGCTGTGAGTATGGGACTAATGGAAGTCTGCCACCTTATCTGCCCAGTGTCAAGTGTCGGGCGTCCCTGTAACCCTCCCCCAATGGAGTGAGAGTACACACCAAAACACCTGCCCCTGATAGCAGCAGCCAAAAGTATCTCCAGACATTGCCAAACATTCTGGAGGGACAAGAGAGTGCAAAATCACCCCAACTGGGGCCAGCAGGTGGTGTGGTGGTTGAGGCGCTGGACACCCACATGGCTGACTGAGGTTCAAATCCCGGACCTAGTAGCTTGCTTTCTCAGTTTCGTTCTCTCCCTCTGTCTCTCTCTCGTGAGCACGCATGCCCTAGAGCAAATTAAATAATAATAATAATAAATTAAATAAATGAAAAATATCACCCCAGTTGAGAGTCATTGCCTTAGAATAAGGAGAACCCTAAAAGGAAAATATAGAGAGAATTAAGAAGAAATGGTACTCTAAGATGTAGTGGCTAAGAGTTTTCAAAAATGGAAGAGAGACACGCATCCTCAGATTCTAGAAGTACAAGAGAGCTTTTCCCCTAACTCGTCCGCACGTGCTTCCACCCCTCTGAGCAGAGTACGACTGGGCACACTTCTGTTCCCGAGCCTCACTTTCCCCACGGCCTTAGGCATACCCAAGTGGGCTTATAGCTGTCCCTCTAAATGACACTTTTCTTAGGAAAACTAGCCCATGGAGAGTTCCTCCCTCAAGCTGGTTAAGCTTACCCTGTCTCTAAAGGACTAGGACTAATGCATGCAGAATTAGTGACAGAGGGCATGGGAAGTTTAAAAAGTAGATCTTAGGAGGCGAAACTCAAAAGCATTTCAACAAATAATAGTTCTTATAAACATCAGGTTGTAATAAAAAGGGGGGACCAGCAGGTCACGGTGTGGTGGTTAAGATGTTGGACACTCCCACATGGTCAACCACAGTTCGAGTCCCGGACCTGGTGGCTTTCTCTCTTTCTCTCTCTCTCTCTCTCTCTCTCTCTCTCTGTATCACTCTGGTCAAATTTATTTTTCCCCCACATTTTATTGATTCACAAAATTTCTTAAATAATCTAACTACTTTCAATAGCAAGCTCTGCTGATATATACATATCTATGAATACATGTCTGACTTAAGGCATGAATTTCTAAGTAGACTGAATATACTATAAGGTAGCACCTAGCTGATGCTATGTAGTTTACTATGGTCATTAATTATATATATTTTTACAATATTTTTCAATTTCAAGAAAAGCAGATTTAACTTTAATAAATCAAAGAAATGCTAAGGAAATATACTTAAAACTTGAAGCCAGGAAACAGGTTGGGATTCTGTTCAAATAGTAGGTACATGAACCTATTGGCAGCTCAAGACAAGACAAAAATCCTTAAAATCCGAAAACAAAGTCTAGAAAAAGCAAGCAATGTTTTAGTCAAAAGTCAGAAAATTCTATTTCACCAGTTCAGTCTCATGTACTTTATCTTTCGTTGTGATTCAATTTTCCCAATTAAATTCTGGGATATAATATTCAACTCCAGACTTGTCCCTATGATTAAGTCGGCCATTTTCTTAGTTTTTGAACTCTTATTTCTGTGTGACTGTATTTAATTTTCCTGGTATAGCACTCCCTGTAGAACTTCTTGGAGATCTGGTCTGGTGTTGGTAAATTCTTTCAGGTTTTGTTTATCTGAGAATGTTCTTGTCTTTTCTTCCCATGTGAAGGATAATCTTGCCAGGTACAGTATCCGTGGTTGCAATTGCTTTTCCCTTAACACTTTGAATATATTTTCCCATTCTTTTCTTACTCACATTGTTTCCAATGAGAGATCTACTGTTAGTCTGATGGGATATCCTTTGTAGGTAACTTGCTGTTTCTCTCTTGCCAATTTTAGTATCTTGTCTTTGTCTGTGGTTTTGGTCAATCTGGCTATAATGTGTCTTGGAGAAGATCTTCTTGGGTGGATTCTATTTGGGGTCCTTTGTATTTCTTGGGACTGAATCTTTGAATGCCTCTCTAGGTTTGGAAAGTTTTCTTCCAGGATTTCATGGAATAGATTGTCAAGGCCCTTGTGAATCTCTTCCCTTTCTGGGATACCAATTATCCGGATGTTTGGACGTTTGATGTTATCTAGTATTTCTCTTATAGTATTTTCATGTTTTTGGACAATTTTCTCAGTCTTCATGGTGGATTTTTCTAGGCCAGTAATTCTATCTTCTACAACTGAGATTCGATTTTTAGTGTGATCTAGTCTGCTTTGAATACTTTCAAGGGAAGTTTTGACTTCCTGTCTTTATCTCTAATAGGTCCATTTGATTCTTTTTAAAAGTGTGTAATTCTTCTTTTAGATCTTGCAAGAATTTCCTCATCTCCTGAAGCTTGTCAGCTCCTTTCCTCTGCCTCTTTGGCAGTTCATTGCCTCTCTTCTGTTTGATCTCTGTGAGCTTTGTCACCATGAAAATTCTAAATTCTTTATCAGACATTTCCATGAATTTCATCATACTGTCTGAGGATGAAGAGGACTTATTTTTCCTTGGAAGAGAGGTATTTTCTTGCTTTCCCATATTTCTTGTGACCCTGTGGTGATTTCTAGTCATCAGATGGACGGTGCGTTTCTTCTAATTCTTGAAGTTCAGTCTGAGTGTTCAGAGGTGTGTAGGAGGAGGTGATCTGCAATCTCTCTTCCATTCCATTCTCACTCTTTGCACATCAGAATCAGTAGGAATAGAGGAATATTCTGACCCTAACTGTATTCAGATGTATAGATTCTGTTCACTTGGACCTATCTAGACACTTAGTGAGCAGAGGTAGAAATAAGTGAGGAAGAAGTCTCGGCAGAAAATCTTCAGTTTAAGTCTCTGAAAGCACGAGTTCACCAGGATCCATGTGGAGGTGGGCCTGGGTTTGTGCCTTTCTAGAAATAAGTGAGGACAAAGTATCAGCAGAAAATCTTCATCTTACATCTTAAAAGCACTAGTTCACAGCTGAAGTTCAGGGTCCATGTGTCGCTCTGGTCAAATTTTAAAAAGTAAATGAATGAATAAATAAAATAAAATAAATAAAATAAAATAAATAATTTAAAAAAAAATAAACATCAAGGTACATCTCAGAACACTTCAACAACAAAAGATTTGGCCTACTAAGATATCTGGCTTGATAGCTAAACCCTTTTGGACCAGAGTTGACATTAGGGCACACAGATCTTACCACAAACCTTACCTTGATCTGTTAACACATGCTAATGTGAAGCTAGAAAAAAACACCCACTCTGCTTCAGTGCCTACAGTACCACGGGGTCACACTTAGAAACAGAAAGAAATCGCATCTTCCCCTCAGGTAGTTATTCTCATGCCTTACTGGGGTTTAAAATGTTAACCAAAAATAAAGAAAAAAATCCTTGAAAAAGTCATTCTTCAGGCAGAGCTTAATCTAAATTTTTTTTTAAAAAAAAGCAGTAAAAATAACACAGTGAATTATACAATACAAAGAAAAAGAGAAAAATCTTAAAAGTAACCCATAAAGAATGTATTACAAGAGGTAATAATTATACTAGCAACTGTCATTTCAACAGCATCAAAGGAAATAAGAAGTAATGGAACAGACTCCTCGATGCTGATGGAAAACACCTCGCAACCTGGAAGTCTACAACCATCTATTTGTCATGGATGAGAGCAAAATGATGTTCTTGACCTTGAAGAGACTGAGAGGGGTAACTACTCACAGATTCTCACCAGAAAAACTGCAAAGGATATATTTCAGGAAGCAGAAAATGAAGCCTAGAAGAATGAGTGGGGGGCAAGAACGGATGGTGGCGAAATGTGACAATCGTGAAAAGGTTTAACTAGCATCTACTAAACAATGCCTTGTGCAAGCATAATGACTAACTTAGCAAAACGCAAAGGTGAAACTAAAATACTAAGCAAAAATCCACATCACCGGGAAAAGGTGATGGGAGGTAAAAAGTGCAAGGTCGTCGGGACCCTCAGAAGGCAAGGTTCGATGCTGGTTCACATCATCTACGCCAAGTTTGGGGTTTTCTCTCCCTCTGTTCATGTCTCAACAGCGTGGCCCACAGGAGATTTGTACAGGTCATGCGTCTGCCATGCAGAGAAAACAGCAAGCGGCCTGGGGCCATGCCTACCCGAGGATTCATCTCCGAGTCCGCTCTGCGGTTGGAAGCAGTAGCCTGGAGGCTTGTCACACCCCCTGGTTGCTGTTTCCATGGTTATGGGCAGAATTTAATTTCCCAACTTGATGGCATTCATTTTTTTCAAAACAGCCAACACAAGATACAAACAAGATAGAAATATTCTTACAAATCCTTTGAGGGGTAGAGAGGAGCATATATTTGCGCACATCCGTGTGCACATACACATTCATACACACACATGCACACATACACAAACATACACATACACACACATACACACATAGACACACAAATACCTCTACACACACATACACACAGACACACACATGTATACACACATACACAAACACGCATGCATGCATACACACATACACACATATGCACATACACACATAGACACACAAACACCCCTACAAACATCACATAAGCACACACGTATACACACATACGCATACACAAACACACATACATAAACACATACATGCATGCACACATACACACATAGACATGCAAACATCTCTACACACATACACAATGTACACATGCATACTCACATATATACACACACATATGCACATACACACATAGACACACAAACACCTCTACATACATATACATACATGCACACATATACACACATACACAAACACACATACACAAGCACATGCAATCATGCATACACACATACACATATACCTCTACACACATGCTCACACACATGCTCGCACACACACATGCATGCACACATACATGTACACACACACACACACACAAGTGCTGGCTTGAGCACCCTGTGAACGGCCGTACACGTGCATGTTGACTCCATCTCTTACGTTCCAGACTTGGAAGAGCTGCTGACCGCATCACGTGACGTTAGACGCGTGCTCTTGTCTTCTCGGGATCCGTCCCAGGAGCCGTGGTCTGTCCGTCTCGCCCGTGGCTGGTGTGCCTGCCGCAGACCGCGGGGACTGGCCCGGTTCGCAGGGAGGAGTGAGCTCGTTTCTCCAGCCCCCTGAGCTGGCAGGAGCCGCCACCTCCACCCGGCTCCCCCGGGCCTGGAAATGCTCCGCTTTCCTTCACAGAGGGGCGAGTCTAGTGCAAGGGGTCCGGAGTCACTGCGGCTCCTCCCGACCGACCTCACCTTCACCTGCGGGCCTTGGGAACCGACCCTGGCTCCCCGCGCGGCAGCCCTGATTCCTTTCTGCATCCGGATGGGGCAGCCGTTGGCACGGGAAGCAGCGCCCCCCTTGTGCTCCCCAAATCCGTGTTCATTCCCAGTTGCTGCTGGAACAAATCACCACTGATTTAGTGGCTTAAGTCAAAACAGATGTATTCTCTTATAATTCTAAAGTGCAGAAGCTAAAAGGCAAGGGACGGAGACTCCGAGGGCTGGTCCGTGCCCTTCCCTCTTTTGGCTTGGGGGGCCACCGGCATCTGGGCCCTCACTCTTCCCTGCTTCTCCCTACCCTCATCCACCCCCACCTGTGACCGACGGGTCCCCTCCCGCCTCGCTGTGACAAGGACCTCCGTGAGGTCACTGGGCTCTCCCGGAGCATCTCCTGGTCCTGATAGCCATGACTAATCAGGTCAGAGCATGGCCGTGATTCGTCAGGTCAGCAAACCCACAACAGCAGCGTGTCCACTAACTAGCCGGCCGCCAGCCTGGCCAAGTCCCCGTGTAAACCTGACACACAGACTCACGACCGGACTCTGGAATTGGGTGTGATTTGGTGACACGTGAGGAGGGCTTTAAAAAGTTCATGGACTGTGCTTACAATACAGAAAACTATGCCTGGATTTCGAAATGTTTCGTACCAAAATAAACTTGGATTTTAACTCAATTTTCCATGAACTTTTGGAAGTCCTGAGTGCAGGGATCAGCTTCTTACGGGCAGCAGTGGGTGCGGGTGTCCCACACGTGTGGCCACTCCGGGACAGGCAGTGCTGCGTGAGCCATGCAGGGTGACACTGGGCTGTGCCCGGGCTTGTGGCACTGCAGGCTGCAGGGTGTGAGGGCTGCAGGACTTGGCCACACACTGCACCTTCCGGGCCACAGAGCAGGGTGGGACAGGGAAATGAACAAGCTTAGACACGAACCCAAACCTGAACGTGAGCCCAGCTGGGAACCCCGAAACCCTGCACAGTTTCCTCAGCCTGATTTCTTTCTTTCTTTCTTTTTTTTTTTTTTTTGGAGAGGTTTTTGCTATAGGGCGTGTGAGCTCGCCAGACAGAATGAGAGAGACAGAGAGACAGAAAGCGAGAAATCACCCCGAAATCACCCCCCAGGGGGAATGGCCACGCCGCAATCCCTTCTCCTCCATTCTCCTCTCGGGATCTTGGGCACGCATGCACACGTGCCCGGTGTGAATTTAAGCCACCAGGTCTGGGACTCGAACCGCGGTCAACTACGTGGGAGTCCAGCGACATAGCCATTATGCTAACTGCTGGTCTCAAATCTGATCTCCTGAAATCACTCGAATTCCCTTCTCCATCCCACCCCACCTCCTCCATCCCAGGAAATCAGTCCTCTCTCGGACTTACAGCCGTTCTATGATACACTCGTAGAAAGTGCAAACTGGTGACAGTTCTCAGGACACGCCCCACTGCTGCTCATTCCCTCCAGGGCTGACGAATTCAATCCCAAACACCCCAGGTGGGGAGGACTGAGGCCAGCTCTAGAGATTGCTTATACACCAAAGTATTTAAAGACTTTGCAAACTTCCTACTCTGGCACCCACCACAGTATTCCAAAGATGTGAGACGGAGGAGGAGGGGGCGCAGGCTCAGTCCGGGCGGCAGTGTGGCATGGTGGGAACGCGACACCGCGAAGCAGCACCCCAGGGGAAGGGCCCAGTCTGTGTGGCCAGGTTCGCGTACAGACCACGCGCCCAGGCGCCGGCGACCAGGCTGGCTGGGAATGTGAGGCTCTGCTGGGTGCCTGTCTCTGCCTGTCTCTCCCTGCCCCTCCCCGTCTCCCTCCGCTTCCCGCTTCTTCTCATGGAAGAAAAACAAACAAACTTATGAAAGCAAGACTCAGTCTCTCTAAATGTATTAACACGGGTACAATCTCACCTGGAATTCAGGGTTTGGGGGTTGTTGAAGCTCTGCGAGTGGTGCTAACAGTCTGGTTGGCTGGCCAGGCATGCTTGAACTAGGGGACGCCACACAGGGCCAGTCAAAATGCCCGGAGGTCGCTCGAGCTCTGAGTAGAGAGGAGCCTGAAGTTCTGACAAATGGGTACTTCACCTGTTTCTGTTAGGGGCAGTCTGGTCGCCACGCTCACTCCGTCCCTGAGACATGACACACATTGCTGTAGGGACCCACATTCTCGAGGAGCTCTGGGGGCAAAGCCAAGGGTGGGGGACAGGGCAGTGGGCTGATTTACCCGACCTCGTACACACAACTGAATTCTGAACTGGGGAAGGCCCGGGGGTAGGGCTTAACTCTCAGAACAAAGCTGTGACGTGTTTCCAGGGTCCTGTCAGTGCGGGGCCGTCTTGTCCCCCGTGGGCACGTCTGGGCTATCCTAGATCTCCGACGTCACAGGTCCATCAGCGGGCCCCCCTCTCTGCCCACATCTCTGTCCCACCACCTTAGAAGTACCTTACGTCTATTTCTGGGGAAATTCCGCCCGAATCCTTGGAATGAGAGACCCTGGCCTCTAAGCACCTCACAGCAGCTGAGCTGGAGGCCAGGGTCAGGCACCTAGCTCACAGAAGTCGCCAGACACAGCATGGCCTCCCTCCAGACAGTCCCAGGGATGCCCTGGTTCTGAGCAGTCTGGCAAGGCCCAGAGCATGCAGGAAAGGAGGGGCAGCCCCAGCGGCTCCTTTCAGCCCCTGGCCCCTACCACGTGCGCCTCGCCCTCCCGGGCAGCTCTGCTCCTACCGGGCTGTTCTCACAGGTCACCAGTGCTCCTCAGATCTGCTCTCCTGTCGCGTTCCCAGATACCACTCTTACTTCTCTGGTATCTTCGAGACTCACATCCTAGATTTTCTGCATGCTTTTGCCTTTTCTGGTTATGACTTTAGCTTTATTTTTTTTTTAATGGAACTCATCCTGTCTGCCCGGGCTGATTCATGACTTCTCTTCCAGGAAGCTCTGCCCTGAGACATCAGCACCCGCCCCCTGTCCACGAGGGTGACACACCACAGGACTCATCTCAACCCAAGAGAAGGACCCATCCTGTCTGAGACATGCAGTACAGTCGGAAGAATGTGCGACTTAGATCAGAAAACCTGATGCAGGGACGTTACTGAAGCTCCGTTAGCTTTGGCCGCCCGCCTTTGCAGCCAGGCTGAACACTGCAATACCTACCTCACAGCATTCTCCTAGAAATAAGTAACATGAGAAACTGCACGTGCTAATGTCTTGCACATGATACCCTTTCAAAAATGAGTAATTTTGTCTACACTTAGTTCTAATAAACATCATAAATAGTTCCTGTTAGAATACAGGTCAGAAATTCATTCATTTATTGATATTTTTGTTTTATAAGTCATTCCACAAATGCTTTAGAGCTACTGAACTAACCTCCTAATTTTGGACACTGCTATTTTAGTAATAATAACATCATTCCAAATGATGATGGAGAGAGATTCTAATTCTTTACAGCAAACTTTGTACATTCCGTGAATCACTGAAGGCCCTTCAGTAAATCAACATGCCAGCGGATTAGTCAAATAAACAGAAGCCACCTCCTTGTTTCTTGTCCCCATTACAGCGTCTCTTCTTGCAAGAAGATTAAAGAGACACTCAATAGTTCGCAGGAGCAAGAGGCTTCGACAGACAGCTGCAGAGGCCCACCTCCGGGAGCCACTCCAGGGCGTGGCAGCGGCAGGCTCTCTGAGGGCTACACGTGACCCGATCAGAGTCGGTCAGAGCCTCCCTACTGAGAGGAATAAAGTTCACTTTAGAAATAAAGTGAGCATGCGAAGAGCTGAAACTGGCCCAGCAATGGTGGCACAGGTGACGGGCTGCCACTGCCCAATCCTGGAGCCGTCTGGGTGGGCCCAGCGCTCAGGCTCCTAGGGTGACCTGAGGACACCGAGTGCATTCGCTCAGACTTGCGGTCCTGGCTCGGAGGCTACAGGGAGGATCACAGCGTGGTGCGTCCCCGCTGAAGATAGCTCTTGAAAGGAAGAAAAATGAAAGAAAAAAAAAGAAAGAAGGAAGGAAGAAAACTTAAAAAAGAAAAAACAAAAACAAAAACAAAAAAACAACTTAATCTTACCATGGCAGTGCCCTTGAAGAAGTTTCACAATTTCTTATTGTTAAGGTTCCAGAAGCTTCCCAATTATTGTCCTTCCCAAGGCCAAGTGTGAACCTCTGAGTTATCCTAGAATTTATGCCCATAAATTATCTTTTTTGCTTAATGTAAACCTTGTTGCTTTTGTTATTTGAAACCTATGTAACTGAACATGTAAACAAATATATTTGATAAAGTAAAAGACTAACACATTTATTTATGTGAGCTGTTTTGCAACAAAAACTAGAAATCATTTCATGTGATTAGAATGGCTTTAGACTCCACCAGGGGGCAGAAAAGCTTTCAGCTGAATTTTCCCTAATCCATAGAAAACAAACCATGTGATCGAGGTCACGCTTAATTTTAAATGGACAGTTAGTGGTTGTTTTTTGTTTTTTTGGGTTTTTTTAATCCAGCATAGTATTCATTATTGTATGTTTTAGGAGTAAGAAACATAAACTAATTATTGAAAATAATTTGAGCCTGATTCAAACACATTTTCAAGATTTCTTCTTTTCTTTTTTTAAAGAAAAAGTTTATTAAGTAAAAGTGAAAGTACACTCCCGAAAGGTAGCAGCAGGCCTGGATATAAGGGAGAAGGAGTGGCTCGAGAGTCCCAGGACTTGTTTTCAATGGGGTTTGTAATTCTTCAACCGAAGTTTGTCAGTTAATCATTGCTGGGCTCACTAAGTGCTTTCATCCATTGGCTATTTATCAAGTGGCTGATCCACTGGTTCATTTCACTGGCTATCATCTAGATAGCCTACCTCAGGAGGGGAGTTTTCTATCCTGATCAGTTTTCTGTCTAGCCACACCAGCAGATGCTCCAGACCCCTTACCCACTTCCGTTTGCCAGCTTTTTCCTGCCTCGTTTTCTCCCTGAGAGGCACAATCCCCATAAATCTTGGAGAGAGATTCTATTTCTTTACAGCAAACTTCATACATTCCGTGAATGTCTGAAGGGAACCGGATGGACCTTCTTCTGTGACTGCTTCGTGTTGGAAGAGGCATGGCCCCACCTGTCGAGATCATGGAGCTCTCTCCCCATCTGATCGAGACAAAATCTGATCGAGATGAAAGAGCGGGGCCAGGGGCAGGTCCTTGAGATAGTACCAAGGTGTCATTGAGTGAACTGTCGTGTGCTGAATGGCTTACGGTAGGATTCGGCCGAGGCTCCCAGGGGTTGTATCCCTGTTGATGATCATCCGCCACTTCATGGCCTCTAAGTGAGAAAAGATAAACTTGGCTAGGAGACCTAAGAGACAGGAACCAAAAACGAAGAAGATTAACTGTCCTTCCTATTAGCGTGTCCTTAGACTATTCAGTTATTTGAAAATGTTCTCCAATGTGTAGATGTCTTGTTAATCGGCAGCCAGACAAAACGAGACTACACTTAGCTGCAGTAAGGATTGACATGAGGAGCTCCTAGCATTTCTCTTACTCTTTGCTTTGTATGTGAACAATGTAACAGGAGGGAAAAGGGCCATCGACTGAAAAATGATAGACAACAGTTACTTAGATAAAGCCTTAGAACGGACCCATCTCTTAAAGTCCTCTAGCCTAAACTGGGGTAAGGATCGCTGGTTTTGTTTATCCTCACCCTAGCTCAATACGCAGCTGTCCCTATTCCTAGTCAGCTGTGGCCACTAGACCAATGACTCCTTGTCCTAAATACAGGGAAGATCCACCTTCCCAATCAATAACTATTCAGGACTTGCAAGATTCTCAAGCTTTCTCCTGAAAGCTGAGTGAGCCCATGGCTTTGCAGTGAGACATCACACCTTTTCTGTGGACGCACACGAGCCTGGCATTGGGACTAAGCGGCTTACCGACATTGTGGGTTAGGGGTTCTTACTCCGTTTAGACTGGAAGATGGAGGTGTGGAAAGGCACACGGCTGCTCAAGGTCACCTGGCCAGAAAGGGGCCGAGCGCGTGCAACTTCATGAGCTAACGCGCTCGCCCACTGCTGCCCGCGCCTTCCGGGGGCGCATGCACACGCCAGCCTTCCCGCCAGCACGTAACCTCTCTCCAGAGGGCAAAGGATGACATACAGTTACTAACCAGATGGGAAATGTTCAGCCTAAAAGCAGCTCCCTTGCATATGTCTGAATTAGCGTTTGGTAAATGATGATGGCAGCCATACGAGGAGTAAGTCTAAACGGCGATGAGCGAAGGAAGGCAGACGCGGACAGGATACTCCCCGTGATTTCATGTATGCACAGCTCACAAGGAGCCCAAGCTACCTGTCCGATCTGATCATGCTCTGAGTTCACAACTGGCCAAGGCACTTTAGTCAAGACTGGCCTACATAGTCTGTGATTATGAATTTCTGATAGGAAAATTAAATTTTGCAGACAGGCATTTTCTGAAACACAACTGATGATGGACCGTTTTTACACGATGGAAAAGATTTTTCACTTCCAAGTTCTTAATAGTAATATACCTGTAAGATCCAAAAAACTTATAACATCATAAAGCCATATTAAAATGATGATTCAAAGCTGAAAACAAAAAAGAAAGAAAAGAAAAGAACAAGGCCAAACTGACCATGGTGTTGAAGTCGGAGCGAGGGAAGGCACCGGGAGGTGACTGGGTTGGGAACGAGCTGACTCCGGGCTCCACTCCTGTTCCCGGCCAGCGCGCGGGTCACCCGGGCACGCTCACAGCGTGAGGAGCAGCCAGGCTTTGCCTCCTTCCCTGTCAGTGTGTTACGCTCCCATGGACTCGCTATAAATGAAGATGCTTTCTGGTGTTGGAAAACATATGATGATATTTTTAATTACACAAGCAATCATTTTTCTTTCTCAAATGTCTAAGTAGTACAAATAAACTAAATGAACTATTTAGTCTCTACCCAACGTCTCCTCCTTCCCAAAGGCGGCTGCCCCTGTGCAGAGCCATTTCCCTCCATCCAGTGTGCACGTGGTACAATAGACACATTATGTTTTAATTGCCAGATGGTGCATACACTTGCCAGAGAGAGAGATCACCCCCAAAGGGGTGTAGTCATGCTGTGATTCCCCTCCCTCTACTCTCCATCCTGTTGGGATTTGGGGTGCACACACGCAACCGCATGCTTTTCAAATCACCACAGCCAGGATTCGAGCTGTGGTTGGCTGCGTGGGATCCGGCAGCCTTGGTAACTAGGCCATGGTGCTGACACAAGATTAAACTAATTTTCAATGATAAACTTCTAATGGATTCTGACAGAAGTTTACTTTTGTTTTCTGGAGTGGAAATTTATTTAATTATCAACCAAAATATACAACTTTTTTGTTCATTTATTTGTTTTGTTTTTGCCATAGGGCACATGTGCTCACTAGAGAAAGAGACAGAGAGAGAGGGAAAGTGAGAACTCACCCCCCGGGAGGATGACCACGCTGCAATCCCTTCTCCTCCATTCTGCTCTCAGGATTGTGGGCGTGCACACACACTTGCCCCATGTGTTTTACAAAAGGCCGGATCTGGGACTCGATCTATGCAATCCATCATATCGGACCCAGCACCCTAAACATCATGCCACCTACTGGTCCCAAAATACACAACTTTTAGAAGTTGACAAAAAAGGAAAACTACAGACCAATTGATTGCTAAGACATGGAAACAACCCAAATATCCACAAACAGACAAATGGATTGAAAAAGAGCAGCACATATACTCTATGGAATACTATTCAACCATTAAAAAAAAAAGACCCTGGCATTTGATAGAAAGTGATCGAATATGGATTTATTGCTGAGTGAAGCAAGCCAAGCTGTGAAAGAAAGCTATCGTATGTATCCACTTACTCAATCTATGCCTGCTGGCAATGCCGGGTCATGCAGGCATCACCGTCGTGAGTGGATTAGTGCTAGCCCACGAAAAGGGGAGACTTCTTGCCCTCGTGAGAAGGGGCTATTTCCAAGGGGGAGGTGATCACAAAGGAAGGTGGCTGCCCCTAGGGCTCTCTCACATGCCTGCCTTCCTCTGCTTCTGATGGCCATGTCGTGACACGGCACCAGGGGCCAGCCTGGCACCAGCCCTATGATTTTGGACTGGCCAACCACCAGAATTCTGAACCAAATAACCTCTCTTTGATATAAATTACGCAGTCCAGGTCTGAGGCGCTCACAGGTGTCAGCGGTCTGATGAGGCTGCTCTACGAAAGCTGGTCTGTGTCTCTGGATGGACTCAGACGTGTCGCTTAGGGAGTGCCGTCGCAGGATCCTGACACCCACTCCCTGAAGCACTCACAGCTGCTTCTAAGGAGGAGGAAGCTCAAGAAGACTTTTTTGTCTGTTTTTTTCACTTTATTTTTTATTTTTATTTTGTAGTAGAACTAAAGGAACTTGCATGGATATACCCTAATATTTAAAGAAGAGACTGGCTGCACTGCTGAAAACTAATCTTCCAACAATCTTAACATGGCCTCTGCCTGTGCTACAACCAGTAACCAGAGCTCTTATTGGTTATAATAACCACTACTGTTTCACTAACTCAAGGGTCTGGAAAATGGACGCTCCATTAAATCAAGAAAGAAGGTTGCAAGAATTACATTTCTCAGTTCTTTCTTTAAAAGTTATTTATTGGGGCTAGCAGGGGATGTAGTGGTTAAGGCGTTAGATTCCCACACAGCTGACCACGGTTCAAGGCCCAGACCCAGTGGCTTGAAACTCATACTACAGCATGGCCATCTCACCTGAGGGGTTATTTCTAGCTTTCTGTCTCTCTGTGTCTCCAGTGAGCACATATGCCCTATAGCAAAAATCTCTTTTAAGAAAAAAATATAGTTATTTATTTCTTCCATGAGTGAGAGATACAGAGATAGAGAGACAGAGAGAGGACTCCCAACAGGGTCTGGCTGTCATGATCCATCCCCAGACTTAACAGAGCCAGATCATGGGCACATGCGCACCCGGTGTATACAGAGAGGTCTCCGGATGTGACCCCCGTGGGTCAGTGCCCAGGGCTGTGTGTTTAACCATGGCACCGCTGCCTGGGCCCATTATTGGTACTGGTTAACTGACCATGTGCTCAATGTATTTCATGTCCCAAGCTTCAGAGATGCACAGTAGGGATTATTCCTCTGACTTGATGTGGACGGCAAATGAAGCCTCTCAATCTCCCCACCCCTTTCATCCACCTTCCTACTGACTCACTTTCACCCGGTTCAAGAGGTTGAGTGTTTCACCCTCACTGAGGAGCAAGGAGCAACTCGGTGTTCTCTGAGAATCCATGGTCACGATGTGCTTGGCCTGTGGCCGCAGAGCATGACACCCAGGGACATTCCCAGAAGCAGGGCTTCAGAAAGTGCCTGGTCAGGGACCAGCAGTTGGCTTAATGGCTATGTCGCTGGACTCCCATGTTCGAGTCCTGGACCTGGTGACTAAACTTGTGCCCGGTGCATGTGCGTGCGTGCCCAAGATCCCAAGAGGAGAATGGAGGAGAAGGGATTGCGGCGTGACCATCCCCCCGGGGGGGTGATTTCTCACTTTCTGTCTCTCTGTGTCTCTGGCGAGCGCATGTGCCCTATAGCAAAAATCTCTCCCCCTAACCCCCCCAAATAAAGAAAGTGCCAGACCAAAGCCAAGGCCAGATCCGGTCATCCCTGGCTCTCCGGAGGGACCAGGCAGAAGAGGGGTCCGAGTTCTTCAGGGGACAAAGCAACTCCCATGTGAAGGTGGACATCAGAAGTGAAGTAATAGAAGCATGTGAGCTATGCAGGGCTCGTTTTTTTTATTTGACTGGCACAGTAGATTCATATTTTCTACGTGCCATCTAGAAATTGAGATATTTCACATAAAAATCCAAGTTCCATATTTCCTAAAGAAATAAAAAGGAAAACTTTATCCCAACACAGCAGCCTAAACCAGAGCTGAAACCTGCCCGTCTCTTAGACTGTGAAGACACGCTCTGGGTGGGTCAGCCAGCTGCCCAGGGCATGTGAGTTTCTGCCTCCGAGGTTAAATGGCACTGGCAGTGTTAATGCCATGGTTTTTTTAGATGAGTTGGATAAATTGAAAAAGTTATCGGAGTAGAAATGAAGCAGACAATTTTGTTCTCGTAGATAAGCACAACAGTGTTTACAAAACACAGAATAGTTTGATGGGTGACTAGGCAACTGCTCAGTAGTGTTTTGTACATCACTGAGAGAGAGACAGAGGGACAGTGATAGATCACCCCCAGGGGTGATGGCCATGCCGCAATCCCTTCTTCATTCTCCATTCTCCTCTCGGGAGTTTGAGCACATCGGGTCTGGGACTCAAACCGCAGTAGGCCATGTGGGAGTCCAATGCCTTAAACGCTCTACCACCTACTGGTCCTGTAATAAGTGTTTTTTTTTTTATAAGCACAAAGCACCTACTATGAGCCCCAAATGCTGCTCTAGGATCTAAATCTATTTGAGAAGACAGGCTCTCTTCTGGTAGAACTTATTTATTATGAAGAGAGAGATAAGAAACAAGTATCTACTGTATAGACTGATAAAGAACATGAGCAGGTCAAGGGAGGGAATGTAGGGAAGGCTACTTCAGGTAGGATTAGCTGGGACTTTCCAGTCAATGAACTCTTTTTGTTTTTTTAATGAGAGTGAATACACACAAGAAGAGAGAGTGATTTCCGGCAGAATGCCACCAGGCCTCAATCCTCCTGCCCAACCCTCCTAGTCGGCTAGGACAACAAACACGTCATACCACTTAGGTTGGCCGCGGAATTGAACCTGGGTCTCCCATGCAGCTTCAGCCAATACACTGTGGTGCCCTCTTGCCTGGGCCACCAGGGCTGGATCATTTGACCATTTTTTTTAACACAAATAATGCAATAATGCACCTCCGCTCCACCCTCCCCACACTGAAGCACGCTTCCTGTCTTCTCGGCTCTATCTAGGGCTGGCTTTAGTAACCACATCTGTCTATCAGGCCAAAGATGGACACGAGACAGTGAGGCAGAAGTGCGGGTGGCAGCACAGACAGCTGAGAGCGGCATTCACTGGGCCATCTGGCCGAATCTTGCAGGAGTCTGGGCGATGACACCCACTGGATGGCTCAGGGTCCAAACATTCCTGAGAGAGCATCGTCAACCACCGGGCCTGCAGCTTGTAGGATGCGTGACGTTAACTTACTGACTAACCGTGAGTATTTCCCCACTCACGGTTCAGCCTCTTATCCCCAAACGAGAACACTCCATGAAGACAAAGGAAAAGTCTGTGTTGGGCGGGCGCCTGCGTGCGGCAGCGGCAGCGGGCATGGGGCTCTCCTCTGCTCCACGTGCCGTGGCCCGGACCGCCTGGCCCCCGCTGCCTCTCAGGCACTGGGTGTGTCCCGCGCTCGGCGCCGACGTGGGCCGGCGGCGTGGACCGGCCAAGGTCGCCGTCCTTCCTTTCTCTGGCCGGGCAGGTGAGCGGGAGGTGGCGATGGTTCCCGGGCACACTCGCGCGCTAGGGGCTGGCGTGTGGCCGTTGGGCCTGCGCGTGGCCCCCGGGCCGGCACGTGGCCGCCGGGCCCGCGTGTGGCCACCGAGCCTGCACGTGGCCGCCGGGCCTGTGCCCGCACGTGGCCACCGAGCCTGCACCCGCGTGTGGCAGCCGGGCCTGAGCGTGGTTGCCGGGCCTGCGCGTGGTCGCTGGGCCTGCGCGTGGCCCCTGGGCCACGCGCGTGGCCACCGGGCTTGCACCTGCGTGTGGCCGCTGGTCGCAGGCGGCAAACTGAAGCCGGAAAAAAGGATTAAGATCTTGCAACTATAAGCAACAGAAAGAAACTTTAGATGTCTTAAACCAATTGAGAAATATATTGTATAGGAGGATTTTCACTGCCTATGGGCAGTGAGAAGATGATGGTTACCAGCCCTGCATTACCTCAGGGAAAAACAAGAACTATTCTACCATTCTTAAGGAAGCCAGATACTCGAGGATGACTCACGCTGCAGATCCCCAAACCATTCCCAGTAATCACAGGATGGATGCTGTGCCGCATCAACTGATAACCATCTCTGCTTACCAGAACCGCTTTCCTGAAACTGTATTCCATGGAGACTCACCTACAATTGCGGAACTGCACGAGACCCACCCTTGACCCAACCCTGAATAGAATCTATGTTCCCTATTGTGGAAAACTTTATGAGCTGATAATTGAAAAAAGAAAAAAAAAAGGGTGAAAGAACTGGAGGGTATGGTCACAGGGATGGCAACTGCGGATGCCGGAGACAGTATGGGAGAGGTAATGGGAATGAGTGATGGAGGGCGGAGGGGAGGAATTCAGGGAACGAACATCACGCTTGATGGACACAGGGGTGAAGGGTGGTCTGTTGATGATGTATGTGGTGGTATCATTGTCTTGACTAATGTGAACTGTACTCATGCTGGGAAAAACCATGCTGTACACTGTAAAGATGTGCAATGAAAAAAAAGTATCAGCACTCTGGCAGAAGGAGAAAGATCTGAAGATATGATAGCGGAAAGGATAAATGTAGATACCAGAGGCTGTAAGGGAGGGGAGTGGGTGTTAGGGAGTGGGTGGTAGAGAGTGGGCGTGAGGGGCAAAGGGAAGAATCATTTAACACCAAAAAATGTAGAGTTCTCTGTTGAAAACTATATACATATATGTATATTGTATACATCATAATGGGGACTTTATGTAAAATGTGAATTTAATTAATCTGAAAAAGAAAAATAAAAGACAAAAAAAAAAAAGTCTGTGTTGATGATGCTCTCAGCTTCTCCATGCTGAACTCCATACAACAAGAAAGAGTATCATGTAGTAAATAAACATCACTTAACTGGAAATATTTTAGTACATCTTTTTGAATTTTTAAAATACATGTAGTATGGAATACATTAGAGGCACATGAGTTTTCTATGAGAATTGAAAAGTCTAGGAACCAGCGGTTAGCATAATGGCTGTGTCGCTAGACTCCCTTGTAGTTGACCACAGTTCGAGTCCCAGACCCAATGGCTTAAACTCACGCCCGGCGCGTGTGCGTACGTGCCCAAGATCCTGAGAGGAGAATGGAGGAGAAGGGATTATGGTGTGGCCATCCCCCCTGGGGGGTGGTTTCTCACTTTCTGTCTCTCTGTCTAATTTCAGGGCCAGTGGATGGAGTAATGGTAACATCACTGGACTCCCATGTAGTAGACTGCAACTCAAGCCCTGGATCTGGTGGCTTAAAACTCATACTGAGCATATGTGTCTTCGGGCCCAAAATCCCAAGAGGAGAATAGAGAAGGAATTGTGGCATGGCCATTCCCCCCAGGGTGGGGAGTGTGATTTCTCACTTTCTGTCTCCTGTCTCTCTGGTGAGGGCACGTACCCTATAGCAAAAATCTCTTAAAAAAAAAATCTCACTTCATAGAATTTGATCTGAA
Organism: Tupaia tana; assembly: GCA_026018925.1. NCBI lineage: Eukaryota > Metazoa > Chordata > Mammalia > Scandentia > Tupaiidae > Tupaia > Tupaia tana. Next base: position 6,455,889 of record JAKSZU010000008.1, read on the forward strand.
GTAATTTACTTTGTTGAAATCGTACTAAACACAAGCTCCTTTATGCTATTTTAATGTGTTTTAGCCAAATATATCTCCTGAACTTATGTTTCATCTTGTTTTGTCTTATTTCTTCTGGTTATTATCTAACATTATTGCAGAACTTTCTTTTTTTCCCAGATTTAAGAAGCATGTGTAAATCTTTGTCCATAGACCAAAACAAGTCAAACTGTAAAAGCAGTTTCTATAACTCTAATGTGAGAGCGCATTGTCAAGTTTCTTTCTTTCATGATGAAGGTGTATGTACATTTAGATACTCAAACACGACATGCTGAGTGGTGGAAAAGCCCACAGGTGCTGAAAAACTGAATGAGGGCTCCCACTTGGTGCAGAGACACATGTCTTCATGACACCAGCCCAGACAGTTGGAAAGTGATAAGAAGCCAACGATCACACTGTCTAGGCCTTGTTAAGCAACTCATGTTTTGCCAACTCTTTAGAAGCATAAAGGTTTTCCATTGCTTTGCTTAGGTTTCTGCATTTTTCATTGCTGCTTTTAAATGAAACTAATTGAATGTATCAGGGTATTTTATTACATTCTAAAGAAAGCATCTAGACTAACATTCCTTTCTTATCTCCCGACAAACATCCCTCCAGCCCACCACCAACCGGGCTTCTTTTCATGGAAGTGAGCCACACTGCGTGTTCAAACTTCAACAGATAGTGATGGTCACAGGATTCGAATTCTCAGCTGAGAAAACATATGTTGATATGCATACTACTGGGCTGTCCAAAAAGTCATGACGAAATTTTACATAGGAAAACATAAAAAAAAGCATGACTTTTCTGACAACCCAATATATAGCAACCATATTTCAATAGTATATAAGTCTTGCTACAAATATCTTTAACAGAAAAACTGCACAGATTTTTGTATTTCAATTTTAATAAAATTCACATTTCAAATTAATAAAATAAAGATAACAAATCTGAATACATGTATTTAAATATTATCAAATAAGAATTATAAAATTGAACTTTATACATGATTATTTGACAAATATTTTAATAAAAATAACATACAAAATCATCTCTTCTCACTGTACTCTCAAACTTAATTTACTCATTAAATGCTTAATATGCAATGTTCATCACATATGAAAATAATATATCTATCAAAAATAGAGTAGAATATCATAATTTTTATATTCTCTTTACAATATGTGATTTAAACTCTGTTTTTAAAAAATTATAAATTACTGTATACACAAAGATAAATGAAGAGAGACTCCATGGGGTAGGATGCAGCTACTCAGTTATTTCTGAGAAATATCTTATTTTATTCATCTTAGTGTCCATAAAATTACAAGTTTTGTCTCTTTTTATATTTAGTATGATTTCAGGCACTTTTTTCTTCAAATTAGATTTACATTCTTTTTTTTTTTTTAATTTGGTACAGGGATCGTGCATTTGCCAGAGACAGAGAGAGGAGGAGAGAGACAGTGAGAAAGCACCCTCTAGGGGGATGCCCATGCTGTAAACTCCTCTCCTCTATTCTCCTTTCATGATTTTGGGCATGCACGTGCATGCATCAGCGTGTTTTTCAAGCCCCTTGGTCCAGGATTCAAATCACAGAGTTGGCTATGTGGGATCCAGCCACCTCAACCACCTCACCAGCTTGCCCTGGGTTTACAGTCTCAAGAAATGCCTGTGGGGAGAAGAAGTAATATATCATTTACAATATGGTTTTTAACAACTTTAAAACATTTTTAACATTGTATGCCTCCACTTAATATATACTGACTGTACACACAAATAGTTCCCATAGTTCAATTTTATTTTCCTTAAGAATTCTGTGGACTCTTGGGGGGAGAAGGGAAGAGTATAGAGAAGGATAGCAAGAGAACAAATAGAGAGGCAGGACATTAGTGAGACACAGACATGTTTTATTACCTGTGGATGATAACATGTGTAGTATTCTCAACTGGACTGGTCTGAGAAGTATTTCATGTTGGGTAAATTCTCTTTATAAGCCAAATGTTATATAGTGGTTGAATGTTTAAAAAAAATGAGAATAAATAATAATAATAATAATCTGAAAAATGGATGAAAAGCTGTTTGATGATTATGATGTGGATAGTAATGTCCTAGTCTTGACTGATATGAATGGTAATCGTGCTGAAAAAAGAAAAGTAATATACTGTAAAGATATATGCGATTCAATGTAATAATAAAAGATTATGATAATAATAAATAAAATTTAAAAAGAATGAAGACCCCAGAAATAAACTCCCAAACATACAGCCAACTGATTTTTGACAAAGGGAACCAGTCAATTCAGTGCGAAAATGAAAACCTCTTTAGCAAATGGTGCTGGAAAAACTGAATATCCACCTTCAGAAAGATGAATCTAAACTCCTACTCTCACCATTGACAAAAATCAACTCCAAGTGGATCAAAGCTCTAAATCTAAGACCTCAAACGATAAAACTACTTCTGGAAAACACTGGGGAAACTCTGGGAGACATTGAGGTAGGCAAAGGTTTCTTAAATGAGACTCCCAAACCACAGTCAATAATCCCAAAAATAGACAAGTGGATTACATCAGACTAAGAAGTTTCTGTACAGCAAAGGACACAGTAATTAGTGTGAATCAACAGCCTTCAGAATGGGAAAATATTTTTATAAACTATGCGTCAGATAAGGGACTGATAACCAGAATACACAGGGAACTCAAGTGGCTTCCCCCAAAAAATATGATCAACCCAATTAAAACATGGGAAAGCGAGTTGTAAACAAAACAAAACACCCTCTAAGGAAGACATACGAATAGCCAAAAAGCAGATGAAAAAATGCTCAACATCCCTCATTACAAGGGAGATGCAGATCAAAACCACAATGAGATACCACCTAACCCCAGTCAGAATGACTAAGATTAAGAAAACAAAAATGATAAGTGCTGGCAGAGGTGTGGTGAAATGGGAACTCTCCTACACTGCTGGTAGGAATGTAAATTGGTCCAGCCACTGTGGAAAACAATATGGAGATTCCTCAAAGATCTACAAATAGAACTACCATATGATCCAGCAATCCCACTCCTTGGTATCTACCCAAAGGACAGGAAAATTCTTAGTCAGAAAAGTGCTTGCACATCGATGCTTATTGTGGCATTATTCACAATTGCTAAGACATGGAACCAACCCATGTCCATGAACAGAGGAATGCATTGAAAAAGTGTGGCACATATACTCTATGGAATACTACTCAGCCATTAAAAAAAAAACCCTTGGCTTTTGACAGAAAGTGGATGTATATGGAAGATTTACTGCTGAGTGAAGCAAACCAGGCTACAAAGGAGAGACATTGTATTCCTCCACTTAATATATACTGACTATACACACTCTATGGTTGTAACGAATGACTAGAAGATATAGAAACATAGAAAATGGTTTTAGATAACAGATACAGTGTGGGAAGAGGGTGGGAGAAGCAAGAGAGTCTGAGGAAAGACATTAAGGAGAAAAATAGAGAGGCAAGACATTTATGGGACAAAGAAATGGGTTATTATCTATTGAAGATAACATGTATAGTATTCCCAACTGGACTGGTGAGAAATATATTCATGTTGGAATATTCACTTCACAAGTTAAGTGACATATATGATTGAATGTATAAAAGAAATTGAAATAAATATATGTATATAAAAAAGAAATCTGTGGACTCTTTTTTTTTATTTTTTTGAGAGGTTTTTGCTATATGGCATGTGTGCTCACCAGAAAGACAGAGAGACAGAGAGACAGAAAGCAAGAAATCAGCCCCCAGGGGGGAAGGTCATGACACAATCCCTTCTCCTCCATTCTCCTCTTGGGATCTTGGGCACACACGCACACGTGCCCAGCATGAGTTTAAGCCACCAGGTCTGGGACTTAAACCGTGGTCTACTACATGGGAATCCAGCGACACAGCCATTATGCCAACTGCTGGTCCTGACAAATCTGTGGACTCTTGATTTACAGTCTAATCCTAAGAATGCAGATTAATGTGGGGGGGAGAGGTCAATCAACACTTTTAGAGACTTTAAATGATTATTTTCCTCTAAGTTTTATGATATCTAGGCATAGTAAACTAATGGAAATTGACATCCCTAAATACCCCACAAATTAGCCATAAAATTTATTAATCCATAATATTGTGATTGCAATATCTTGTTAACTAATTAGAAACAATTCCTAACAGAGGAAACCACTAAGCTCTGAACTTTTTTTTTCTTTTTGGAGAGATTTTTTTCTATAGGGCACGTTTGCTTACAGAGACTCAGAAACAGTGAGAGAAAGTAAGAAATCACCCCATAGGGGGATGGCCTTCTGCAATCCCTTCTCCTCCATTCTCTTCTCAGGATTTTGGGCATGCACATGTTCCCAGTGAGTTTCAAGCCATGGGTCTAGGACTCGAACCTCAGTCGGCCATGTGAGAGTCCAACACCACAACCACCACACCACTTGCTGGCCTCTGAGCTCTATTTTTAAAAAGCTATACTTATCCATTTTGTCTTCTATGGATCTAGTCCCAGAAGAATGTAAATTTACATTTAGGACTGGCCCCATAGCCTAGTGGTTAAGGGAACCAGATCCCACATGACTGATCAAAGTTTGAATCCCAGCTCTGGCAGCTTGAAAAACATGCTGGGCATGTGAGTGTGTGCCTCAGATTCCAATGGGATGGAGAAATGGAGAAGGGGTTGCAGCATGACCATGCTCCACTGGGGAGTGCTTCTTTCATCTCATTCTCTCTCTGTCTCTGTCTCTATGTCTTTCTCTGGCAATGCATATGCTTTCTGGCAGTTAAAAATTAAAAAATAGGGACCAGAAGGTGGCATAGTGGTTAAGATGCTGGACTCCCACATGATTGACTCTGGTTTGAGTCTTGGACCCAGTGGCTTGAAACACATGCCAGGCATGTGTGCATGTGTGCCCCAAATCCTGACAGGGGAATAGAGAAGGGATTGTGGCATGGCCATCTCCCCTGGGGAGTAATTTCTCACTTTCTGTCTCTCTGTTTTTCTCTGTGTCTCCAGCAAGCACACAGGCCCTAAAGCAAAAGTCTCTCAAAAGATTTTTTAAATAAAACAAATAAATAAACTATAGTATTGGGGGGGTAACTGTTCTAGTCATTACATTGGTTTTTAGATTTATGCAAATTTTCTCATTTACATAAAATATACTAAAAGCAAAGGGATAAATATGGCTTGATTTAGGTCATTTCAATAGCCAAGTGAATTTTCTGGATTTATTTTTGTTTTGCATATTCAAAAGCTTTGAGACGGGTTGAAAGTAATTGATTTAAGTATCTTGCCACTGAATACTGAGATAATCCAGCTCATTTTCTTAGTCCAAAAAAAAAAAAAAACCAGGAATTTTTAAAATTTAGAAACTGTAAATATACAGAATTAACAATTCTAATTATTATCATTGATTTGTAATAATAAGCTTTTAAAATAAGAATAGCAACAGTCACAACAGGGCAAGATTGCCACAGTCATTTCACAGCCAGTCTTCGAGGTGGTGTAAGTAAAGCCCTGTGCAGTCATTCGGGGTAGGCTGAGTCACACGGGCCGGTTAAGATATTCATAGACACTTTTACACTACAGGTACTCCGTGATTCCCCCCCCCCCCCCCCCCTTTTAGGACCTGAGAAACACATCGGCCTCCGAGGGACTTGTCCATGGTACTGAAATGCTCACCCAACCACATTGACTATGTCCTGCACTGGGGGAGAACTACCCATTGGGCAAACTTTTGCAGAGAAATGAATCTCTTTCAGTATTTCGTATAGAATATGCCTTTGTAAGTAAACGTTACAACTTATATCAGCTTCATAAATGATTGTGCAAAAACTTTATTGCCCCAGATCTCCTGATGGATCCTTTCACTCTTACAAGCTAATGGGCTAGAACAGCTGAGTACATGTTCACTGTACCTTTTTTTTACTTTTTTCTTATATCCATCCAATACTTCTTCTCTGCCCTTTACCAACACTGTGTAAACCAAATTTTAAAACCTTGTTTAATTTTTCTTGTATCTTTTGACCAGTTATGAAAAGATCAGTCTGTAGTTTTGCTCCTTTCATGTCTATTCACAATCAGAAACTGATACCAAATGTTGAAAGATTTATTTTTTTAAAGAGAGATTTTTTCCTATAAGGTGTGTGTGCTCGCCGGAGACATAGAGAAAGACAGAGACAGAAAGTGAGAAATGACCCCTTCCCGGGGAGATGGCCATGCCAAAATCCCTCTTCCTCTACTCTTCTCTGGAGATTGTGGACATACACGCACACATGCCTGGTGTGACTTTCAAGCTACCAGGTCTAGGACTCAAGCCACAGTAGGCCATGTGGAAATCTAGCACCTTAACTAGTTCATCACCTGCTGGCTCCATGTTGAAAGATTTCTCTAAAAACATAATTATTAATTTATCTAATTCTATTTGTTATTATTATTACTTTAATTTGACCAGAGAGAGACACACAAAGAAAGAGAAAGGGAAAGTGAGAAAGCAAGTCACCAGGTCCAGAATTCGAACCGTGGTCAGCCATGTGGGAATGCAGAGCCTTCACCACCATGCCACTTGCTTGCTCCCATGTTGAATTTCTTTTTTTGAGAACTTTTTTATTTATTTATTTGCTATAGGGCACATGCACTCACCAGAAAGATAGAGAGAGAGAGAAAAAGCAATAAATCATCCCCAGGGGGGAAGGCCACACCACAATCCCTTCTTCTTCATTCTCTCCTCAGGATCTTGGGCACACATGTACACGTGCCCGGCATGAGTTCGAGCCACCGGGTCCAGGACTTGAGCCACGGTCGACTACATGGGAGTCCAGCGACATAGCCATTATGCCAACTGCTGGCCCTGCCCATGTTGAAATATTTTTAAAAACCACTAAGGACTGGTAAGGTTATCAAAAAGCTATTTATTGCTGGGAACCAGCAGTTGGCGTAATGGCTATGTCGCTGGACTCCCACGTAGTCGACCGCGGTTCGCGTCTCGGACCCGGTGGCTTACAATTCACGCCGGGCGCGTGTGCGTGCGTGCCCAAGATCCCGAGAGGAGAATGGAGGAGAAGGAATTGCGGCGTGACCATCCCCCCTGGGGGGTGATTTCTCGCTTTCTGTCTCTATGTCTCTCTCTGTCTGTCTGGCGAGCGCACGCGCCCTATAGCAAAAAAACTCTCCAAAAAAAAAAAAAAAGCTATTTATTGCTTAATCCAATCAGTAAATGGGGATATTTCAGATAATCTAAAATATCTAAAATTAAATTCTATTGAACAGTCTGTGCATGTAGACCAAGTTTTTAAGTGAAAAATATACAGATTAAGCTCACAAAGTACTGCTAAGATCAGCATCCTGGCTTCTTAGATGGTTCAAATTTTTCTTGAGAAACTTAGACTATTGGGACCAGCAGTTAGCATAATGGCTGTGTCGCTGAACTCCATGTAGCCAACCCGTGGTTCGAGTTCCGGACCAAGTAGCTTAAACTCATGCCAGGCATGTGTGTTTGTGTGCCCAAGATCCCGAGAGGAGAATGGAGGAGAAAGGATTGTGGCATGGCCATCCCCCCCGGGGGTTGATTTCTCGCTTTCTGTCTCTCTGTCTCTCTGTCTTTCTGGCGAGCGCACGTGCCCTATAGCAAAAACCTCTCAAAATACAAACACACACACACACACACACACACACACACACACAAAGAGAAACTTAGACTATTAACAGGATAAGAAAAATAAATAAACATATACTCACAGGTCAGGTGTCCTAGGTTTGCGAGCACAGTGGACTCACTGCTAATCGTGTTAGCAACCTAGCACATCTTTTGTAATCTAGGAAAACATGGAAATGCAAATGATGCATATCATTACTATAAATGTGGGGAAAATTATGCTAATTTTGTCTCCAACTTACATGACAATAGCTATAATTCAGTAAACACCTACTATAGCAAGTGCTTAGCATGGATTTTCTCATTAATTCTCCTACACGCACAGGAAGGTGTTTTCATTAACTTCACTTTGGAGATGAGAGAAGACCCCCCTGTGATGATTACCTCCTACGTGGTACGTTTGAGCCCAGAGCCTGCGCTTCCTTCACACACTGCCCCATCAGTCATCACCTCACCTTGAATCCAGTATGACTCATTTTCCCTAGTCAGTAAGCACGAGTAGCTTTTGAGAAAGTTATAACACATGTGACTCAAGGTCCTAAGTAAAATTAAATATTGCTTAACATGAGTGATCTAGTTAAATAGAAACAAAACGTGAGGCCAGCAGATGATGTGATGGCTAAGGTTCTGGATTCTCACATGGCTGATGGTGGTTCAAGCCCCAGACTAGGGGCTTTCTCTCTCTCTCTCTCTCTCTCTCTCTGTCTCTCTCTCTCTGGTGGGCATACACATTCTATAGCAAACTTAAAAATAATAATAAGGGTCATCAGGTCATCATGTGATGTAGTGGTTAAGATATTGGACTCTCACATAACAAACCACGTTTTAAGTCCCGGATCCTGTGGCTCAAAAATCATGCCAGGAGTGTGTGCATGTGTGTCCAAATTCCTGAGAGTATAATGCAGAAGAAGGGATTATGGCATGGCCATCAACCTAGAAGGGTGATTTCTCAGTTTCTCTCTATTTGTCTCTTTGTCTTTCCAGTAAATACACACACCCTTAAGCAAAAATCTCTCCAAAGATAATCATCGTTAATAAAATAAGTTTATAAAGAAACAAAATGCTTAAAATACATTTTCTTAAAAAAGAAAGCTTATGCCTAGAAAGGGATTTAGGAACAGCCACTGAGTCACTACATATCATTCATAATTTGGGCATTTGAAACAATAGTACTTAAATCTTACGTTTGGAAATATTAACTGGGATAATTTAAGTCTTTAAAAGAATTCATTAGAACAACCCTTAAATCACATGCTATTTTTGTTGGTAAATACCCACTGAATAAGTGACATGACATAGAACATACATAGCTTTAAACTAACTTATGAAGGACTACTGACTTATACTTCACTGTCATCTTATTACTTCTCTTGTATGAAAGATCATCTTATTTATGCCAAGGAATTTGAATAGTGATAAAAAGTTTAAATCCTGACAGACATTTTCATCTTTAAGGAAATCTGTCTCTTTTCAGATTTGGGTATATTCCCAATTAGAACATGGCTTCACTCCTGGTAGCTCCAGTCACACACGCAGACCTTAAGTGCTGCCGGTGTTATCAGCAGCACCTCCTACAACGTGTACTCCTTACTTCCCTCCCACAGGCCGTCCAAGTTTAAAGTCACACGCATTCATTGTTGAATAGTCTTTGGGAAAAATGCTACTTACAAGCAGGTGTGGAGCAATCCCTGGTATTGTGGTAAAGGCGATGGAAATGTTTGTTACATTCAGCTGAAAATGTGACTGGCCCTAGCAGACAGAAAAAGAATCCGTGTTATAAACATAGGCATGTTTTCCAAACGAAAGCTAGCACTTTATGGATGGAGATAATACAACGTAGTTTATGTCCTTCCATGCCCTTAAAAGAACCCATCCAAGTGCTCGTCCCCTCACCCAGACTCTGTGGGAGGTAGAGAGTTGTGATCTGTGAAAAATAATCTAAATTCATTCCACATTCTCAACATCTCACATAATGGAACCTTCACTGTCAGGAGAACTCTTTGGAATAATTAGGATGGAAAAGTCCTTACGAAAAAGAAAAAAGAAATTTTGTAAAGAGCAAATCAAGTTGGGACCAGCAGATGGAGTAATAGTTACGTCACTGGACTCCCATAGAGTTGACCACGGTTCAAGTCCCAGACCCGGTGGCTTAAACTCACACCAGGCATGTGTGCATGTGTGCCCAAGATCCCGAGAGGAGAAAGGAGGAGAAGGGATTGTGGCGTGGCCATCCCTCCTGGGGGGAAATTTCTTGCTTTCTGTCTCTCTATTTATCGCTGCCTTTCTGACGAGCACACAGGCCCTATAGCAAAAAATTCTCTCCCTTAAAAACAAAACAAAAGAGCAAATCAAGTGGATATGAAGAATAAAAAATAAATATCCTTGGCTTCCACTTTCTGTTCCCCAATCTTTTATTTAATAGTCATTAATGTTTATATACAGGAACTTTTGTTCTACTTTTAAAAGTTTACTTATTTATGGGGACCAGCAGGTAGCATGGTGGGTAAGGTGCTGGACACTCCCACATAGCAGACCACGGTTCGAGTCCTGGACCTGGTGGCTTGCTTTCTCACTCTTTCTCTCTCTCTGTCTCTCTCTGGTCAAATTAAAATAAATGAATGAATAAATAAAATTAAATAAATAATTACATTTTTTAAAAAAGTTTACTTATTTATTTCTCCAATGAGCAAGAGACGGAGCACCCACGACCGGGTCGCAGCGCTGCACTCCACGCCCAGCCAGCCCACACCGCGTGCCCGACGTTCTCAGGGAGGTCCTGGATGGAGGCAGGAACTGTCTCCTGTGAGTCAGCCTCGCGGGGTACCATGTTTCCACGACCCCCCGTTCTTACATTGTAGTCATTGGTGTCCTTATTATTAACAGCTGTGAGCCTTAGATTTGGTGAAGTGGGAAATTCCCGTGAGAAAACCGCCCTTCCCCACAGCAGAGGCCTCAGTGCAGAGCAGGGCTAGGTCGTGGGGATGGTCAGGAGCAGAGGCGGCAGTGGTAGCCACGGGCGAGCTATTCGAAGCAATTTAGCAACTCAGAATGCGGGGCATAGAATGATTCAAAAATGATTTACTAAATTGATAAGAAGAACAAAATACTGCCATGAGAGAGTATTTTATTTATGCTTAAAATGGGGAATTGTCCCATAGCCTAGGGGTTAAGGGGATCAGATCCCACATGGCTGACCATAGTATAAATTCCAGCTCTACTGGCTTGAAAAACACACCTGGCCTGTGCATGTGTGTGTGTGTGTGTGTGTGTCCCCAAATCCCAACAGGGTCAGGATAAGGAGTACAGGGACTGCAGCATGACCACACCCCTTTGGGGGCTCTCTCTCTCTCTCTCTCTCACTCTTTCTCTCTCTGGCAAGTGCACCTGGCCTCTTGTGATTAAAAAAAACGAAGATGAGGTGTGTAATGGGGTTCAGCAGGCAGTTCAGCAGTAATGCAGTGGGACTCACGGGGAGGTCGCTGGTTCACGTCCCAAGGCTTCCCTCCACATGCTGGGATGCACGCACCCATGACCCAGACTGTCCGAGGCTGGGTCAGGAGACCTTGTGGGAGGTGCCTGTTTCTCTGCCTTTTTCTCAGTCTCTCTCTCTCTCTCTCTCTCTCTCTCTCTCTCTCTCTCTCTCTTTCTCTCTCTCCCTCATGGAAGGAAGAAATAAACTTCAAAAAAAATCTATTAAAACAAAGATATGGCATATGACTCTTTCACTTATTCAGAAAAGCTTCAATTGCCCCCACTGGCCGGGGGCACAGTGACATTCCTCAGCATTCCATTAAGACTGTTCACAGGGTGACTCCGTCTGCTGTCCCTGTATGTGCCCAGCGGCCACCGCACCCTTACCTAACTCACCCACGCCGTCCTTCCCGGGGCATGCTGTGCCTTCGCCTGGCTCAGGACTCCTGAGCAGAGCCTCTCCCATCCTGGGAAGCCTCATTCACCCCTTATGCCTCACTCGAGCTCTGTGTCCAAGCCTTTCCAGGGGTTCCTGGCCAAACCTCTCACTGCCTCTTGTCCCCGAAACCTCGCTTATGCTTCTGTTACTAATCGGGCCTGGTTTCGATGACACGAAGGCACACTAACGCGTCTGTCCAGCTTCCCAGCTAGACGGCAAGGCTCTGACAGACACTCATCCTCCGAGCCCCGGTGACTAACAGAGGCCCTGACACACTGCACTTACCTGTGAAATGCTTTATGAATTTGTCTTTTAAGTTCAAATCTCTTGGGAATATTTCTGAAAAAAAAAATAAATAAAAAACTTCAGCATTTCTGCAATGCACTTCCACCACTACACGATACCCTCAGCATGCGGCCGACACAGCAGCAAACACGTGCAGGGCACTCCGCGCGGCGCCTGCCAAAGTGACCCCGCCCTGGCCATCCCCGGGCTCCAGAACCCCGGCGGGCTGCCTGCTGCCCTCCTCTCCACGGGACCCTCCCAGGACCCTGAGAAGTGAGCACCTCTGCCCCAGGCCGCTTTCTGCCCTGCATTCCCTGGTCTCAGTGAGGGGCACCTCTCCTGACCCCTTCCTCAGAACTAAAGTCAGGAATCTGGGGCCAGGGCTGCGGCAGAGCAGTAAACGGGCACTCCGCGAAGCTGGCCCTCCCAGGAAGGTCCCGGCTCCCGTTCTGAGCTCTCCCTGAGGACTCGGGGCACAGCACACCCCTAACCAGGCTGAGACTGCGTGGGTCATGGCGTCCAGACCCTACCGGGGGTGCTCACTCTCCCTCTCTCCCTCACAGGAGAAATAAACTTTTTAAAAAAAAAGAAGCTACACTGGCTTCCTCTTTCCCGCACCACTGATCCAACCCATGAGCTGGTTTGAACCTCCCGTCTCCAAAACACGAGCACAGGCCCCGCGTGTCTCTCTGCATCCCCCACACGGAGAGTCGACCTCAGACGTCAGCGCTGCACCTTGGCCGTGGCTTCCAGCATCTGCTCCTACCCAGAACCCTCTGCCCCACAGCAGTCAGAGTACGGTCCTTAAACTACAGTTAAAGAAATCAAACCATTGCTATGGCTCAGACTTAGCCTGTGCTCACTAAAAAGACTCCATCCAGAGAACACAATTTATAAAAGCAATCGAGAGTATAGGCAGCCCTTACAGAGAAAAAAGAAAAAATGTAATAAAATACTTAAGCCTTGGAGGGCCAGCAGGTGGCGTGGTAGTTAAGACATTGGACTCCCACATGGCCAACCAAGGTTCAAGTCCAAGATCTAGTGGCTTGAAAATTCATGCCAGGCATGTGTGCATGCATGCTCAAGATCCCAGCAGGGGGCCCAGCAGTTAGTATAATGGCTATGTTGCTGGACTCCCATGTAGTCAACCACAGTTCGTGTCCTGGACCCGGTGGCTTGAAACTCACGCCGGGTGCATGTGTGTGTGTCACCAAGATCCTGAGAGGAGAGTGGAGGAGAAGGGATTGTGGCGTGGCCATCCCCCCTGGGAGGTAATTTCTCGCTTTCTGTCTCTCTGTCTCTCTCTGTCTGTCTGGTGAGCGCACACGCCCTATAGCAAAAAAACTCTCAAAAAAAAAAAAAATCCCAGCAGGAGAATGGAGGAGAAGGGATTGTGGCACAGCCATCCCCCCCTCAGGTGTGATTTCTCACTTTCTCTCTCTCTGTGTCTCTCTGGAGAACACATGCACCCTATGGGGAGAAAATTAAAAACAAACAAAAAAAAAACATTCGAACCTCAAATTTGTCAGCAGTTATACATTCAAGCCCACAGTGTTTTTTTATTTTTATTTTATTATAGATTGGCACTGATGTAAGTCCAACACACTATGTATGTGACAGGGAAGGGAACCTGTCACCTCCCTGTGGGTGAGTCTGAGCCATCTCCGTGGACTTCACTGAGACACACGTGAGATCCTAGTGGCCCTTCCCCCCGAGGGGTCGGGGAAGGGACAGCCTTTTAGCAGCTGCCCAGACTCCAGCAGCCCTGGGTGAGCTCAGGTCCTGACTGGGGCAGGGGTGGAAGGCAGAGTTCAGCTCCCTTCCACTGTGACAGAGAGCACTTGCACTTTAGGAGCGGTCAGTACTAATCCAGAACCCCGAAAAACAAAGCCGCAGTAGAAATCAAAATATTTCTTCACATAAATCTTTTTTTTTTAGAGGTTTTGTTTTGTTTTGGGTTTTTTTGCTATAGGGCGCTCGCCAGACAGAGAGAGACAGAGAGATAGAAAGCGAAAAATCACCCCCCAGGGGGGATGGCCACGCTGCAATCCCTTCTCCTTCATTCTCCTCTCGGGATCTTGGTCACGCACGCACACACACACAGCATGAGTTTTAAGCTACCGGGTCCGGGACGCAAACCGCGGTCGACTACGTGGGAGTCCAGCAACATAGCCATTACACTAACTGCTGGTCCCTTCTTCACATAAATCTCTTACTATTCTCTTTAATATCCCAGCCTGATCACGGATCTCTCTCCCACACCTTTCCGAAGCGGCAATCAGGCAGCTTCAGGCAGCTTCGGCATGGATGTCTGGGTGGTATTTGGCCGGTAGCTACTCTGGCACTTTTGAAATGACGAGCCAGCTAAGTGCAGTAGAATCCTACAGCCAAAGTGGATTTGAGGATTGGAAAGCAATTCTATATCCAAAAACCTGTGACACTGTCGTCTCAGTCTGGAGGCCCTGGGACAATGATGACGCTCAGGTCAGAGAAGAACCACCTATTTTAAGTTCACAACGCCCTTTTCTCCACCCATAATTCATTTCGCAAGCAGCTGCCCCATTCCGTTGAGCATGATGGTGTGCTGTGGCGTGCCTGTCTCCACCATAAATGCTGGGCTTCCTTCTAAGAAGACAATCATGGGGAGGGAGTAAACCGGGAGATCTTAGTCAAGGATACAAACTCGCAGAGGTGGAGGGCAAGCAAGTCGGAGAGGGCCCCACGCTGACTGTACTCAATGGTGCTAGCTCAGTGCCAGGGCACTGCTCTGCAATGCTTCAGTTTATGTGGATCGGGGCTCAGTGCCCAGGTCAACCTTACATGCCAGGTGCAGATGGGTGCACCTCTGCTCCTGGTGGGCTGGGAGGTGGGGGAGGCAGGGAGGCAGGCAAGGCTGAGACTCTTTGCAGGGGACTCTATCTCATTCTCTTTCTTCCTCTCTTGTGAAATATATAAATACACTTTAAATATAATAACAAAATAATATTAATATTGTATTATAACCAGAATAATTGCTAAGAAAGTAGATTTTTTTTTAAGGGAGATTTTTCCTATAGGGTACATGTGCTCGCCAGATAGACAGAGAAAGACAGAGAGACAGAAAGTGAGAAATCACCCCTCGGGGGGATGGCCATGCTGCAATCCCTTCTCCTCCATTCTCCTCTTGGGATCTTGAGCATGCATTCACACGTTCCCGGCATGAATTTAAGCCACCGGATCCGGGACTCAAACCGCGGTCGACTACATGGGAGTCCAGCGACATAGCCATTATGCCAACTGCTGGTCCCCTGATTTTAGGTATTCTTACCATAAAAATAAAATTGGGTTACTGTGAGATGATACATAGCTAATTTGATTGATTATAATAATCATTTCATTATATATACATATAGAGACAGCACGAAGGGATACGCAGGGGCACAGTGGCCGAACTCAATGCTCTGCACGAAAACCCCCATGGGAAGGTTCCCAATCAAGTACAGAAACTGGAGCCCGCTGCGTTCCTGCACAAACTTGCCCAAGATCCAGGCTGGCTAAGGCTGGGATGGGAGGAGTCCCAGCACCAAGACTCTGTGGGTGCTGTCTCTGTATCTCTCTTTCCAGAAGAAATAAACTTTAAAAAAAAAAAAAAAAAAAAAAAAAAAAAACCCTGCCGAGGCCAGCAGGTAGTGTGATGGTTATGGCACTGGACTCCCACATGGCTGATGGAGGTGCGAGTCTTGGGCCGAGCAGCTTGAACTCAGACCAGGCGCATGTGTGCGTGCCCAGAATTCCAGGAGAAGACTGGAGGAGATGGGATTGCAGCATGGCCTTCCCCCCGGGGAGTGATTTCTCACTTTTCCTCTCACTGTCTCTCTGTCTCTTTCCTTCCTGGTGAGCTCATGCACCCTATGGTAAAAACTTTAAAAAATAAATTAATAAAAAATATAAAAATGAACTGTCATAAAATGTGTACTTTCTTTCTTTATGCAGTTATATGGCATCTGCACCAGTATACACTTATAAATGTGTAAGTATGGGTAAATAGATGTTTTATATCACGTCTCTTCTGTTAGAGTTTAAGATATTTAAATAGAGGGGTATATATGTGGACCTCTTTTTCTGTGTAAGTTTTTATGAGACCTACGGCTGTCTAGGTTGCAAATCACACACAGGAAGATAAAGTGCATTCAAGCTGACTGCTTTTTATCTTTCTAATTTTTGCTGTTTGAAGTATGTTTTATCTGCCAGCAACATCGCATCTTCGGGGCTTATCGGGGATGCAGACAAGGCCTAAGCCTACGAAGTCTGATTTTTTTTTGGGAGGGGGGGTACAGTATTATGGGTGTACTCCTATTACAGCTGCTTTGTAGGCAGAGCTGAGTAGCCGTAAGTACTTCCTCTCTCACTCAGACTCACTTTGCATTAAGATAACCTACATGTGTGGTTCCCAAGGGCTCCCTTAACAGAGTTCCACAGAGCGCGCAATAGAAATGTTAAACGACTTAGACAAGTTATCAAAACCAGGATTTATTTACAAAATGTCAATGTGTGCATAACCTTTACACAACTATATACTGTGATGTTCTACTGCAATACCTTGTTAAACTTCTCAAAACAGATTTTTTTTTTTGAGAGGTTTTTGCTATAGGGCACATGTGCTCGCCAGAAAGACAGAGAGACAGAAAGCGAGAAATCACCCCCCCCCCAGGGGGGAGGCCATGCTGCAATCCCTTCTCCTCCATTCTCCTCTCAGGATCTTGGGCACGCACGCACACGCACCCGGCGTGAGTTTAAGACAACAGGTCTGGCACTCAAACCGTGGTTGGGACCAACAGTTAGTGTAATGGCTATGCCGCTGGACTCCCATGTAGTCGACCGCGGTTCACGTCCCAGACTCGGTGGCTTAAAACACACCAGGCGCGTGTGCGTGTGTGCCCAAGATCCCGAGAGGAGAATGAAGGAGAAGGGATTATGGCGTGGCCATCCTCCCCGGGGAGTGATTTCTCGCTTTCTATCTCTCTGTCTGTCTGGCGAGCGCACGCGCCCTATAGCAAAAAAAAGGAAAAAAAAAAAAAAAAACCTCTCCAAAAAAAGAAATGAAAACAAAAAACCGTGGTTAACTACATGGGAGTCCAGCGACATAGCCATTACGTTAACTGCTGGTCCCAACAGATAATATTTTTAAAACACCACTTACTCCAGTTTATTCAGATCACTGAAAATTATTGAGGTATGCCTAACTTTTTGTGATTTTATAAATAGCTTTTGAAAAAAAATGAATTATCACTTTTTTTTAGTTCATTCTTCTTTTCCTCATAAATATGTTTGAAAGATAAAATCCACATCATTTTTTGTTTTTGTTTTTGTTTTTGTTTTTTAGGTTTTTGAGATAGCGCATGTGTGCTCACCAGAGACAGCGAGAGAGTGAGAGTGAGAAGTCACCCCCACTGGGGGAGATGGCCATGCCACAATGCCTCCTCCTCCGTTCTCCTCCTGGGAATTTTGGCATGCATGCACATGTGCCTGGTATGATTTTCAAGCCACTGGGTCCAAGACTCGAACCTCAGTCAGTCATGTGTGAGTCTAGCACCTTAACTACCCTGCCACCTGCTGGCCTCCAGAATCTATGTCTTAAAATTGAATACAGAATGCTTTCTTAGCTCTCCACTGGTTTCAAGAATGATAACATATCTGGGGGCTGGTGGGTGGTGCAGTGGTTAAGGTGCTGGACTCCCAGATGACCGACTGGTTTGGGTCCCGGACCTGGCGACTTGCTTCCTCACTTTCCCTTTCTCTCTCTCTCTCTGGTCAAATTAAAAATAACAATAATAATAACAAATAAAATAAAGTAAATAATTTTTTAAAAAGTTAAAAAATCTATCTTCTGTTATGGTTCAATATGATGTTGTTTACATAAATATTTTATTGTTGAACAGTCTTTGACATACAGAAAAATTATGGAATACAGAGTTCCCATACATCCTACACTCAGTTTCTCCTGTAGTTACCAGCTCACAATAATATGTCAGTTTTCTTTATTTTTTTAATTTTAAATTTACTTATTTTACATTCATTCACTGTATATCATTACAGCATACAAAATGAGTTTTCCCATCCAGAATACACTGTATAGCGACTCACTTAAAGATATTATTATACATGTTATTTTCAACAAATAATTTTCCATTTCTTGTTTCTTGTGTATTTTGCTTCTCTTTTTTCCCCCTCCTTAATTCCCCATCTCTCATCCACTGATCTTTTCTTTTTCTTTTTTTCCCCACATTTTATTGATTCACAAAATTTCTTAAGTAATCTAACTAAGCAAGTTCAGCTGGTATGTACATATCTGTGAGTACATGTCTGACTTTAGGTGTGAAACTCGAAGTAGAATGAATATAGTATACGGCAGCACGTAGCTGATGCTATACAGCCTAATACGGTCATTAGGTATTGCTTAATATATTTTCTCATTTCAAGAAAAGCAGTTTTAATTTTAATAAATCAAAGAAATGCTAAGGAACTATGCTTAAAACTTAAAGCCAGGAAACAGGTTAGGATTCTGTTCGAATAGTAGGTACATGAACCTATTGACAGCTCAATACAGGACGAAAATCCTTAAAACCAGAAAACAAAGCCTAAAAGAAAATCGGCAATGTTTTTGTCAAGTCATAAATGCTATTTCACCAGTTCAGTCTCATGTACTTAATCTATCTTCTGTTGTGGTCAGATCTTCCCGATTAAATGCTGGGATATAATATTCAACTCCAGACTTGTCCCTACCATTAAGTTGGTCCTTTTGTTAGTTTTTGAACTCTTATTTCTGTGTGTCTGTATTTAATTTTCCTGGTATAGCACTCCCTTGAGAAATTCTTGGAGATCTGATCTGGTGTTGGTAAGTTCTTTCAGTTTTGTTAATCTGAGAATGTTCTTGTCTTTTCTTCCCATTTGAAGGATAATCTTGCCAGAACAGTATTCTTGGTTGAAATTGCTTTTTCCTTAACACTTTGAATATATTTTCTCATTCTTTCCTCACTCACATTGTTTCTGATGAGAGGTCTACTGTTAGCCCGATAGGATATCCTTTGTAGGTAACTTGACGTTTCTCTCTTGCCAATCTTAGTTGTCTTGTCTTTGTGGTTTTGGTCAATCTGGCTATAATGTGTCTTGGAGAAGATCTAGAATTGATTCTATTTGGGGTCCTTTGTGTTTCTTGAGACTGGATCTTTGAATGCCTCTCTAGGTTTGGAAAGTTTTCCTCCACGATTTCATGGAATAGAGTGTCAATGCCCTTATGGGTCTCTTCCCCTTCTGGGATACCAATTATCCAGATGTTTGGAAGTTTGATGGTATCTAGTAATTCTCACATATTATTCTCATTATTTTGGGGCAATTTTCTCAATCTTCATGGTGAATTTTTCTAGGCCAGAGATTCTGTCTTCTACATCTGAGATTCGATTTTCTGTATAATCTAGTCTGCTTTTAATACTTTCATGGGAGATTTTTACTTCCTGTATTATAGCCTTCATCCCCAACAGGTCCATTTGATAGTTTTTTATACTGTGAATTTCCTCTTTTAGATCCTGCAAGAATTTTCTCACCTCCTGGAACTCATCGGCTCCTTTCTCCTGCCTCTTCTGCAGTTCATTGTCTCTCTTCTCTTCCATCTCTGTTAGCTTTGTCACTATGAATATTGTAAATTCTTTATCAGACGTTTCCATGTGTTTCATTGTACTATCTGAAGATGAATAGGAGTTATTCTTTTCCCTTGAAGGAGAGGTATTTTCTTGCTTTCCCATATTTCTTGTGACCCTGTGGAGATTTCTAGTCATCTGATGGACGGTGCATTTCTTCCTAATTCTTGAAGTTCAAGCTGAGTGTTCAGAGGCGTGCAGGAGGAGGTGATTTGCCATCTCTCTTCTGTTCCGTTTTCACTGTGCATCAGATTCGGTGGGAATAGAGGAATATTCTGACCCCAATTGTATTCAGATGTTTGGATCCTGTTACCTTGGACCTGTCTAGACACTTGGTGTATAAAGGTAGAAATGATTCTGGAGGATGAAGTCTCAGCAGAAAGCAACTTGGTCAATTTCACAGCTCAAGTTCAGTATCCATCTCAGGATTTGTCAGTTTACTTGCAATTAAAAAATCAATACTGATTCATTATTACTCAGCAAGGTCCACAGTCCATCAGATTTCCCTAGTTTTTACCAAAAGCCTTTTTTCAGGTTCAAGAACCCCCTACAGAACACCACATCACTCTTAGTTATCCATCTCCCTAGGCTCCTCTTGGCTGTGAAGTTTTTGAGAATTTCCTCATTTTTGACAATCTTGATGGTTTTGAGGAGTCCTAGTCAGGCATTTATGAAAACATCCGTCAACTGGGATTTGTCTGACATTGCTCTCGTGATTAGACTAGGGCTGTGAGGTTTGGGGAGGAACACCACAGTGATAAAGCTGCGTTTCCATCCCATCCTCTCAATGGTGCACGCCGTCAGCACCACTGCGGACGCCGGGCATGGATTTCAGGCTTCTCTTCTTCCCCCCTCTGGACAGTGCTCCTGGGGAGGAAGTCAGGGTGCCCAGCCCCACATAGGAGTGGGGCGTTACACTTTCCCTTCTCCAGAGCACAGTCCAATATCTACATGGATTATTTAGAATTCTTCTGCATGACAGGCTTTATTTCCTCTTCCCCACTTGACAGGTTGGTCTCTTCTCCCCCAGTTTGTTCTTTATTACTTCAGTCATTTCTTTATGACCAGTGTGAGCTCACAGATATGCATTTTACACTTGCTTTATAATCTACTATGTTCTTCATTTTGTTGCTTAGATGGTTCCTGATTTGGCCATTGGTGCTTTTTTAGATGGTGCCTGTGTCTCCCTGACAGATCTCTGTCATTGCAGGTCGTCACTGTTGCTCTGTGTTTTTATCATCTTCTCAGCTCAGATGTGGCTGGATGTTCCAGATGCGTCCTGTATCATTTCCTGCCTTGTCCTAGTGTCAGCCGCTTCTCCAAGGAGCCTTGGCTCTTTCCTTGGAGAATGGAATTAGACCCCAAGGTCCGGTACGTGGTGTGCTTGTTGTTACTGGGGTGTCATTATTTCTAGGTCCTCTCAGCTGACAGGGCAGGACATATCCGTGTGACCTCAATGAGCAGCCTGATTTTCAATACACCCTGCATTTAAATGATTTCTGAAATTCTACTACAGTGCTTGATAGAATATATTTTTGGAATGTACAGTATCTGTAATATTTCCCTTACATATTACAGACCATTCAAAAATCATTTTCAGTGATCTGAGTTCAGACGTACGGTCATACTGAATCTGTACCCACCTGTGCACGGTGTCCTCTCTGAAGACCTGACAGTCACACTTTGTCTTTCTAACCAAAGTAAAATTCTGTGTCGAGCCAGACAAATCCAAATATGCCCTGGGTTTCTTCTTTTATTAAATTGAAATAGACAAACAAAATAATCCCAAAGAACTTTCCAAGTCCTTATCGTATTATGACAAAATTCTAATATTATACTGCATGTTTATCAAAGGACAAATATGAAATAAATCCAGAAACTTGAAATAAATCAAAATCATGTTGCAAAGTGGATTTTTTTGTCTGGTTTTAGATCACAGGCCAATTCCTGTTTAAATTAAATGTTAGCCATTTCGTTTGAACACTGATCACATGAAAATGATTTATTCGGTTTTCGGTTTAATCTAGTTAATCCCCCTCCCAGATTTAAAATTATCATTTCCACAGACACTTAAAAATACAAACAAGATTTTTATAAAAATGCTAAAACATTTTTTTAAAAACAAATAGATGCACAGCATTTTACACTGTGATAACATTTTGGTGAGCAACCAGTTACTGAGACTGGCAGTAGATTAGTACTAGCAGAAAACACGGGATTCAGCCCTAACGACATTCTTGTCGGATTAGGCATCTAGAAGCCTTATCAACAAACCAAGCCCCTGAAAAACCCCAAGGGGCTGTTGGTCTAGTAGTAAAGTCAAGCCACCGTAGAAGCTCTGACTCCAAGAAGCAAAAACTTGCATTTACTGAGACCAGAAATAAAGGCAGAGAACACAGGTATATGGAGGAATAGGTCCATTTTGAGATTCCTGTGGTGGAGATACTCTGCAGATAGTGGATTATTAAATTAAAAGATAAAGAGAAAAGGAAGAAGAAATATCTTAAAAGCAGTCCCAAAGAGGTGACAGGTGAAACTAGACAAGTGCATGGGGCCACACAGGGAACACCCACAACGAGTACGGGTACACCGGGCCAGCCACAGCCAGTTGGTTAAGGGCGCTGGCTCCCACATGGTTGACCATGTAGTTAGAATCCCGGTCTTGCATACTAAAAAACTCACTGGGGGGACCAGCAGTTAGCGTAATGACTGTGTCGCTGGACTCCCATGTAGTCGACCGCAGTTTGAGTCCCATACCCAGTGGCTTAAACTCACGCCAGGTGCATGTGCACGAGTACCCAAGATCCCGAGAGGAGAATGGAAGAGAAGGGATTGTGGCGTGGCCAACCCCCCTGGAGGGTGAGTTCTCGCTTTCTGTTTCTCTCTCTCTGTCTTTCTGGCGAGCGCACGCGCCCTATAGCAAAAACCTCTCCAAAAAAAAAACCTCACTGGGCATACATGTACACATACCCAAAATCCCAACAGGATGGAGAGATGGAAGATAAGAGATTGTGGTGTGACCATGCCCCATTGGGGGTGCTCTCTTCCTCTCCCTCACTCTGTCTCTTTCTCTCTAGTCAATGCATGTGTCCTCTTGGGGGATAAACAATGGAAACCCCAGTGGTTAAGTGCTGTGCATGGGGAGCCTGACTCCTCATGGTTGGCTGTGACTCAACTAGCAGCCCTGAAAGCTTAAAAAACACACCAGGTGTGTGTGTGTGCCCCAAATCCTGACTGGAGAAAAGGCTTGCAGTGTCACCGTGCCCCATTGAGGGCACCTTCTTTATCTGGCAAATGTACATGTCCTCTGGCAATGGGAAAGAGAGAAAGAAAAAGAAAGAAAGAAAGGAAGGAAGGAAGGAAGGAAGGAAGGAAGGAAGGAAGGAAGGAAGGAAGGAAGGAAGAAAGAAAGAAAGAAAGAAAGAAAGAAAGAAAGAAAGAAAGAAAGAAAGAAAGAAAGAGAGAGAGAGAGAAAGAGAGAGAAAGAAAGGAAGGAAAAAAGAATGGACCCTGGGATGTATAAACATTTAAGTGTGTGAGAAAAAATGAGATGTTTAAGTAGAGAAAGAAGGAATGGTCAGAGAACAATCAATGGTTAAGGTGTTGGACTCCCACGTAGTCAACTGTGGTTCAAGTCCTGGACCTGGCAGCTTGAAACTCACACCGGGCATGTGTGCGTGTGTACCCAAAGTCCAAAGAGAAGAATGGAGGAGAAGAGATTGTGGCGTGGTCATCCCCCCAGGGAGTGATTCCTCTCTTTCTGTCTCTCTGGTGAGCATACATACCCTAGTAGCAAAAAAAATCTCAAAAAGAAAGAAAGAAGAGAAAAAAAGAAAGAAAGAAAGAAAGAAAGAAAGAAAGAAAGAAAGAAAGAAAGAAAGAAAGAAAGAAAGAGAGAGAGAGAAAGAAAAAGAAAGAAAGAAAGAAAGAAAGAAAGAAAGAAAGAAAGAGAGAGAAGAGAGAAAAGAAAGAAAGAAAGAAAGAAAGAAAGAAAGAAAGAAAGAAAGAAAGAAAGAAAGAAAGAAAGAAAGAGACAGAGTGGGGTCAACAGTGGCAAAGTATGTGAGACCAGGTAGATAAGGGGTCCCTGGGGGTCAGCTAAGCCCAGGCTCCACTACGGGCAGGTAGCAAGGGCCTCCCAGGCAAAGCTGGTGAGAGAGGTCGGATTTCATCCTGAGGGCTGAGTGGACGCTGACTTTTTTTTTTCCTCAGAGATTTTTGCTGTTAGGTTGTGCATGCTCGCCATAGAGATAGAGACAGAGAGACGGAAAACAGGAAATTGACCCCCAGGGGGATGGCTTCGCTGCAGTCTCTTCTCCATTCTCTTCGTGGGATTTGGGACACGCATGCACATGCACCCCGTGTGTTTTAAGCTGCCAGGTCCAGGACTGGAAATGCAGTCGACCATGTGGGAGGCCACCACCTTAACCACTACTCCACTGGTTGTCCCTAATTGTGACTTTTTAATTTTCTGTGTTTGTGGTGCTTTGACACTGGGGAGCCTTGCTGACTCTGCAGGCCCTGCCCTCCCAGGGCTGACCAAGGCCTAGAGAGAGCAAACAGCTCCCTGAGAGCTCACCCCCATCTGCAAAGCAGCCCTCCCAGAGCCCCACTCCCACCACTGGCTCTGTCACACTCTTGCACTCCAGGCCGCATCCCTCTGCCTTAATCACCCCAGAGCCAGGTGCCAGCCAGCCAGGGCCAGCTTCTGTGCCCCAGAGTCTGATAAAATGACTCAAACTAGCCAGTCCCAAGCCTGCTTCCTCCGCCTTGCCCTGGCTTTCCTGTGGACACCCCGATAAATCTCTCGCCCAGTTCTCCCAGCTCTTCCCTCTGCCTCTCGCCTGGTCCTGGTGCTTCCCCTGTGGCCTGTGACCTGCGCTTCCTGTTTCCAGGGGCAGGAAGATAAACCTCCTCCTTTGCAACTGTCACTTCCATGCCTGCCTGCCTTCACATCAGCTTAAAGCAAACCCAGGGGCCTTCTATAACACGAGGGGGTAGACATTGGGAAGAAGGGTTAACTTAATCAAATCTGTTTTATATTATCTGCCAATGAAGCAAATAACACGGTTACAAGAAATCTTATATTTCTCCTTTTATTCTTTAATAACGATTTTCAATTAACTTCTTTTTTAAATACAGTTATTTTATTTAATTTTATTTATGTATTCATCTACTTTAGTTTGACCAGAGAGGGACATAGTGAGTGACAGAGTGACAGACAGAGAGAGAGAGAAAGAGAGATCGAAAGAGAGAGAAAGTGAGAAAGTAAGCTGCCAGGTCCAGGACTCAAAACTGTGGTCGGCCATGGGGGAGTCCAGCACCCTTAACCACCATGCCACCTGCCGATACCCTCAATTAATGTCTTCGAAATATGTTCTTCCTAGGTGAGGCAAAGAAATCCTTTGTGCAGTAAGAATTTTCTAGTATATTTCAAAATACCTTACCATGAACATTTTTGAACTGTGCCATTACTGCCTGATTACCAGAGGTGAGAATTTTTTAGGTTTTTTCCATAGGGCATGTGCACTTGCCGAGAGAGACCGAGAAAAAGAAAGTGAGAAATCACCCCTCCAATAGGGGATAGCCATGCAGGACTCCCTCTTCCATTCCCTTGGGAATTGGGCAGGCACGCACACATGCCCAGCATAATTTTAAAGCCTCCAGGTCCAGGATTTGAACCACAGTCAGCCATATGGAACCCAGTGCCTTAACCACTATGCCACCTGCTGGCCCCCAGAGGTAAGAAATTTTACTAAAATAATTTAAATCACTTGAAAAGTTAGGAAAATGTAGTAGAATAGGTACTCTCAGGAAAATATTTCTACTAAATATGAAATACGTTTATGTGGGTTTCGAAGATTGGATAGAAAAAGGTTGCAGAGAGTGAAAATACAGTAACACAACTGAACCAAAGTTCAGTTTGTCAACACATAGGATAAGCAAGCTTATTACTCATTGTCACAAAATCGCGCTGCTGTATTTGGGTCTCTCTCCTTCCTTCTGAAGTGGCTTTACTTTCACTCTATCTTTGACCAACTTTTCATGATGTGTCTGTTCTAACACCTCATCACCTACTATAGTAGCAATGAGTAATTATTTCATCTAGGAATGACTTCCTCTTTGTTTTATTTAAAATTCAAACCTGCAGGGCCAGCAAGTGGCATGCTAGTAAAAGACACTGAACTCACACAAAGCTGGCCACAGTTCCAATCCTGGACCCGGCATGAACACCGTACTGGACATATATGCGTGTGTGCCCAAAGTCCTGGGAGGAGAAGGGATCGTGGCTTGGCCATCCCTCCTGTGGAGCAATTTGTCACTCTCCCTCTTGTCTCTCCCTCTCTCTCTCTCTCTCTCTCTCTCTCTCTCTGTCTCTCTCTAATACATGCCTGTGGCAAAAAAAAAAAAAAGAAAGAAAGAAAGAAAAGAAAATCTGCATATATAAATCTGGACCTGTTTAAATAAGATTTTGTTTTTAAGCCTATTAAGGAAATGAGAGATAGTGACAGAAACTTACACAAATGGGTAATATTCCAAAGCCAACACGTAAGTTGCATATCTTCTGGCAATGGAAAAAGCTCTGTAAATTAACATCACCAAACTTCGACGTGGTCGTGATGCCCTTCATCTTTTCAAGGTCACCACTGCCCGTGGGAGAAGGGTGAGAAGCCATGTGCCCGTGTGCCTCCCACACGGAAGCCCTGGTGGGTGCTCCACACACCGCCTGTCGCCTGCCCCTCAGGGCCTCTGGGATGGGCTCCTCCCTGCCGCACAGAGACATCCGGGTCTCAGAGACACGCCCTGTCGGGCCAAGGGCTCCATGACTGAAGCCCGCCAAGGGCCATGTTTTCCGGCTCTAGGAGACACGCTTCCTGGCGACGACCAACAGCCGGTTTGGGCCTCTGTGAACTTTTCACAAAACGACCAATCTGAAATCATTGTCTTTCAGGCTTTCCATTTGTTAGTATGTTTGTTTCTTGTTTCCGACAGGAAGTCACTACCCCTTACTGGAAGTGAGGAGGCACTCTCTTCAGCAGTTGCTCATGTACTGTGTCTCACGTCCACTGATTAAACAGGCTGCCACCTGTGGGCGAGGCACCACAGCGGCAACGGGGCGGGCACTCGTGGGTTCCGCAGACGGGACCAAACGCTGCGGGCTCCGACGTGACGTGTGTGCAGTATCAGCGGAAGTTCGCTGTGGGCACGCCCTTCAGGAGCGCATGTGAATTTCAGAACCTGTCCCAGCGGAGGTGGCACAGCAGAGCCAGAGGCCAGTTCCCGGGGTGGGTGCCGCTGGGGAAGCCCGGGGACCGCGGCGTGAGGCCCTGTTGAGGGAGCTTGTCCTTTTCCCCCACCCCTTCTCCTTCTCTCTCTCTTTCATTAAGGACAGAAAAAGAGAAAGAAAGAAACGGAAGACTTTGTAGATGAGCAGCTGGCCACTTCACTAAGCTCCTCTCCAGGCATCTCTTCCCACTGAGCAGAACAGCGTGTGCCTGCCCCGGCAGCTGAGTGTCACTGTCTCCGGTGACACGCGAGTGCCCCCTCCCGGCCCCTCTGGCCTCCATGCACGTCCCTCACCCCTTCATCCCTTTACTCCAGCCCAGCCTCCTCTTCCTGGGGTACCCCAGGTGCTGAAGCAGGGCCAGCCTACCGGCAGTGGCTCAAACGATGTTGTTGAACCTTTTAAGCCTAGTTCAAAGACTTGCAGATAAATGGTACCTTAAAAAACAGTTCGATGATGCAGGTTTACGTGGAGTTCCCTTCACTGCAGGGCTAACGGCCATGCCCCGGAGGTTGGGAGGCCAGAGCAGCCCTTTCTCACAGACCAACTTCCAAAGCGCACTGCAGCATGCAGCCCTGGAGCTGCAGTACACGGGGCCACGGGGGAGGGCAGGGAGCAAGCGAGCAGGGGTCACAGAGGGCAGGCAGGAATCATCCCCATCTAGAACAGACTTTCCAGAAGATTCTGATGTGCCACCTTTCTTTTTTTTGGAGAGATTTTCGCTATAGGGCGCGTGCGCTCGCCAGACAGACAGAGAGAGACATAGAGATAGAAAGCGAGAAATCACCCCCCAGGGGGGATGGTCATGCCACAATCCCTTCTCCTCCATTCTCCTCTTGGGATCTTGGGCATGCACACACACGTGCCCGGCGTGAGTTTTAAGCCACCGGATCCGGGATGCGAACCGCGGTCAACTACGTGGGAGTCCAGCGACATAGCCATTACGCTAACTGGTGGTGCCCCGATGTGCCACCTTTCTCCTCAGCCATCAAAATAAATAAATAAACCTAGTAGTCCAAAAGTTCAGTGTACACAGGAGTTGTCAAAGAGCTTGCTGAACTACTGGCCCACAGAAATTTATTAGCTCAGGAGGAAGTGGAATTTATTTTTTTTTTTTTTTTTTTTTGGAGAGGTTTTTGCTATAGGCTGTGTGCGCTCACCAGAAAGACAGAGACAGAGACAGAGACAGAGACAGAAAGCGAAAAATCGCTCCCCGGGGGGATGGCCATGCCACAGTCCCTTCTCCTCCATTCTCCTCTCAGGATCTTGGGCACACACGCACACATGCCTGGCGTGAGTTTAAGCCACCGGGACTCAAACAGCAGTCGACTACATGGGAGTCCAGCAACATAGCCATTATGCTAACTGCTGGTCCCAGAAGTAGAAGAATTTGAAACTTGCCTCCCAGTTGGTTTTAAGGCATATGGTCCCAGGAACCGTTTTGTTTGTTTTTTTCTTTTTTTTCTTAATTGCCAGAGGGCACTGGTGCTTGCAAGAGAATGACAGACAGATGGACAGGGAGAAAGCAACCCCCAGTGGGGCATGGTCATACCTCAGTCCATTCTCTGTTTCTCCACTCTGGTGAACTTTGGGGCGTAGCACAGGTCTGAGACTAGAACTGCAGTCGACCACATATGATCTGGCTTCCCTTAACCACTGGGTTATGGGGCCTGCCCACAGGAATCTTATTTTAAGAACCATTGCTCTAGGGCCAGTGGGTGGCATGGTGGTTACAGTGCTGGGCTCCACACAGCTGACCACAGTTTGAGTCCTGGACCTGGTGGCTTGAATATCACTCTGGGCACATGTGTGTGCGTGCCCCAAATCCCGAGGAGAATGGACAGCATGGCCGTCCTCCTGAGGAAGTGCTTCTCACTCTCCCTCTCTCTGTCTCTCTCTTTCTCTCTTCAGCAAGCCTACACACCCTATGGTAAAAACCCTAAAAAAAAAAAAAAAAGAAAGAAATGAAACACTGTTCTAGACAGCATTAGGGGCAGCACTGTATTGGCTAACCACAACCAAAGTTAAGAAATTAGCTTATGACTCATAATGACACAGAGAAAATAACACCAGGGGCCTGGTTTGGCTTTTGAGCAAATAAAAATTCAAATTCTGTTACTTTTATAGTTAAAATTGTTTAAAGACCCTCAACCCTTTTCAAAAATTCAGCTCTTTCTTTCAAAAAATATCCTTCTTGGGACCAGCAGTTAGTGTAATGGTTATGTCACTGGACTCCCATGTAATTGACTGTGGTTCGAGTCCCAGACCTGGTGGCTTAAACTCATGCTGGGCACATGTGCTTGCATGCCCAAGATCCCGAGAGGAGAAAGGAGGTGAAGGGATTGCGGGGTGGCCATCCACACTGGGGGGTGATTTCTCACTTTCTGTCTCTCTGTCTTTCTGGCGAGCGCATGCGCCCTATAGCAGAAACCTCTCAAAAAAAAAAAATCCTACTTAAATGTCAACTTTGGTAGGTTATGGGGTATTAAAAATGAGTAGCCCCCAGTGTCCAACTTGACGGAGCTTACATTCATACAGATGTAATGCTGAAATATCGACTAATGTGAGCTACAACATGAGTATGTATCTCTATTTGACAGAGAAAGAACTCATTACTGAGAGATAGTCTATTCAAAAGACTAACAATAACTCCAAATGAATCCCATTTTAATAAATTTTTATTTTATTAGTATGTAAAAGACCACACAATTTAATTATCGGGTCGTCAGAAAAGTCATTGCATTTTTTTCTATGTTTTTCTATGCAACAATGGGTCATGAGTTTCCAGACGACCCGATGTTTCCTGACAGCTGATGTTGGTAGGTGTAGTGTCTGAGTTACACCATTGTCTAAACTCCAGGACATGCTGCCTTTCAGTGCTGTGAGGTTTTCTACGATCTCAGACGCTGGAGGGAGACATCACCCTCTCCCACACACAGCACGAAGTCTCAGAAATCTGCTCTTAAATGCCTCAGAGTTTATTTCCAGCAATGACCAAAGGAAAAATATTAACATTAAAAATAAATTTTTAAAGTACTACTTTTTCTGGACCGGCCCCATGACACAGTGTATAAAGGGAGACAGATCCTACATGGCTGACCATGGTTCAAATCCCAGCCCCAGCACCTTGAATAACACTGGGCACATGCACATGTGTGCCCCAAATCCCAATGGGACGCAGAAATGGAGAAGGGATTGTGGTGTGACCATACCCTGACAGGGGTGCTGCCTCTCCCTCTCTCTCTCTTTTTCGCTCTCTCTTTGGTGAACCATATGTCCTCCGGCAATTAAAAAAAAATACTAGCCGTCCTAACCAGTGTGTGATCAGAAAGTCTTCTAGGATTGCGCCATTCCAGGGAGCGAGCAGCCACAGTGGGTGATTCTGCCAACTTCCTGCACAGAATGTCCCCCACTTCGCAGCCAGAGAAATGTGCTCCTGGCGACCGTCACTGCCAGAAAGGCATGAACAGGCCGAAATCCATCCTGGTAAGGTGGCTCCGGCGCTTTGTAACGAGTGTTTCTGCTCATAGCAACTAGCTGCCATGCCAACAGACCGCTGGTCATAGCACCTGCTCAAGATACTTTTCCACCTTGATCTCTTCTCGTACTTACAGTTTTCACTAAATGAATAGCTGCAAGTAACTGCTAATAAAATATTAAACCAGGAGGTGATCAATATGTTCACTTGTTTGACTGTAGTGATTCTTTCCTTATGAATATGTATAGCAAAACATCACGTTCCACATTTTCAATACATACAATAAAAATAACTTTTTAAAGGTTTTTGCCATAGGGCATGTACACAAGACAGAGAGAAACAGAGGAAAAGTGAGAAATCACCCTCCGGGAGGATGGCCACATCGCAGTCTCTTCTCCATTCTTTTCTTGGGGCTTGGGGCATACACAGACATGCACCCGGTGCAATTTTCAAGCTGCCGGATCTGGGATTGAATCATGGTCAGTCACGTGGGAGTCCAGCTTCGTAACTACTATGCCACCTGCTGGCCTTATAAAAATATTTTTTTAAGAAAAGTACTCATCTATAAGCCTCCTCTTTGGCAGTAGGCAGAGTGGCAAAAAAACAGCCTCCTACAAAATGAAAATATATGTGTGTATTACTATTTATTACTATTTAGGTGGAAGAAATTGTTACTCCCCATGTATGACTGTCTCAGTGGGCAGAGAGAATGGCAACAGACCTGCAGTAGAGGAAATTTGGGTTGTATAAATAAAATTCCAACATTACACAAGTCCTAGCAGTATTCAAGTATATCGGATTCATTTTGTTTTAACAACTATGGGGTTTTTGTGAAGTGAATTTAGGGTCAAATGTTTCGCATGGAAATAACTGCGAAGACATCAGGAAGGAAGGGGGCACGGTGAGAATGCCTGCAGGCGAGGGGTGGAGCAGCGGAGGGTTGGCGGGAGTGGTCAGAGCTGTAAGGGACAGGCCCAGGCGCAGGGCTTGCCCAGAGGCACTCCTGGCAGCCCCTGGAGAGCCCCAGGAAAGGCGGGGAGTGGGGGGTCACAGAGCAACTTCAGTTCCTCCTTCCAAGAGAGGTGCAGCCTGTCTAGACAACGGAGAAGCCACTGCAGATGGGCAGGGAGGGACCAGCCGTGCTCCACTCACAGGGAACGTTCCAGCCGGTTACCTTGCCACAGTGACCTCTGTTTCTCTCTTTAACCCCATGTCAGGAAGGTTCGCCATTAAAATAACGTGACTCTGACTCCAGAAGGTCTACAGAGATGAGGCGAGGGTTTACTGAAATCTTGTGAAAAGGCAGAGGCAGCAAAGGGGACATTCGCCACACCCCAGCTTATGGACAGTCCCCTCGCTCTTCGTCTGCCTTTCTCCTCAGACGCCGCTGCACCAGTCTGCTCCCACCCTGGCCTGTGGCTCGGCTTCCGCTCTCCTCTTTACTTCGGGGGGCGCGTGCCCTCGTGGCCCCTGCTTGTGGCTGGAGCACAGCTCCTGCGGCTCCGTTCTGCTGCTGTGAAACCAGAATGTGTTCTGTCCTGCTGGTCTGAGGACCCAGATCTGCCCCACAAGCGTGAGGACCACAGACACGGGAAGTGGGGTCAGGCATAAGAGGGCCGGGGTGAGTTGCGGAAACACACATTTTAAATTCTCACAGCAGTGAGACAGACAAACAGGGGCACTAACACAGCTGGGAAGACAACCAGATCACTGTCACCTACACTGCGGAGGGCTTGATCCAGGACAGGAGGAGAGACCGTGGAAAGGAACAGCCAGGCTGCAGGAGGAGCGTGGAGGGTGCTGAGTCCCAAGTGTTCCTGGGAGCCCCCGCTGCTGTCTCCCCCTCCCGTGACATGTGCACACTCTACAGTTTCAGGGGCGACCTCCCGGACCCCTTCTTGCCTCAGGCGTTTGGACCTGCTGCCCCCTCTGCCTGGGGCTGACCCCTGCCCCTGCAACCTCAGTCTGTATTTGGGGCGGCCCCCAACTACTGAGAAGGCAGCAAGCCCAGCCGCGGCACAGCAGGGACCGCAGAGCCCAGAGCAGGTGGTAGCCTGAGGGTGGGCGCACAGAACGGCAGGACCACAGGCCAGCTTCTTAGGCACTCAGGCAGGGAGGAGAGGTGCCCTCCTGAATGAGCTCTGCCACCCCCAGCGTGTCCCACACCAACATGACAGGCCCTTGTCTTCTGCTCCTAAGGCTTGTCCCTGTTGGTGGCCAGGCATGCCTTCCCGGACCAGCGCGGACGTAAGGAGCGCGGTGCTCTCCCCTGTGGTAAGGGCTCAAAGAGGACACCACCAGGAACGTGGGGGGAAGCGACCGGCGGCCGGCGACACACAGGTCACTTCCCTCAGGCCGCTGAGGTTTCAGACTCTGGGTGGTCGCCATGTTTACTCTAACTCTTCGTAAATGCTCTGCTTCTCCCTTTAGCTCACTGCAGTAAGCCTCCCCGTCTCAGCCGGGAGGAGGTACGTGTGAAACTAAGAGGTCTGCGTTCATGTTATCACAGTGTTCTCGGAGGCTGTCTCCCACTGCCCGCACATTCCACAGGGCACCGCCTCCCCTGAGATAGACATCCTCTAAGTCACAGTGAACGGTCAGCGCACTGTCACCGCGCTCCTGCTGTGGTCGCCACCCTGTCGCCCACCTTCCCAAGGGCTTTCGGAGCCCTCCATACAAGGCGCTCAGCTGCCACCTCAGCGCCCTGTGCCTGTCCCACGCTCTCCCCCTGCTCCACTCCCCTGCCCGGGGATCCGCGTGCCCGTGTCCCCTCCACCGCACAACGTGTGGGAGGCCGAGACCCAGCACGGGCTGGGCCGCGTGGCCCTCTGCGAGACCCCAAGAAGCAGCAGGTCCGTGGACGTCTGTACGCGTTCACTACTGCCACAGGACAGGAACGCACCGGCAGCCCTGAGCCCCCCACCTCAGCGCCCCAGGGCCAAGCCCTTCTGGGCTTCGCCTTCCTTGGCGCATTCACGAGACTGCCTCGCCCTCTGCGGGGACCGCTCTGTCTCCGCCGTCACTCCGACGCCCCTCCTTGGCCATCTGAGTAGCAGGAACGTGAGCGTTCAGAGTGGACTCGGGAGCCGCACCGTCTGGGGCCCTGGAACCTGACCCAGAAGGTCCCCAAGCCGCAGCAGCCTGCTGGGATTCGTGCCGGCCTCCCGTGGCCGGCTGGAAGGGGAAGGCAAGGCCTCGTGAGCGCGCTCAGGTGTCAGTACTGTCATCTCGGGTACGCCCCAAACCCCAGGGCCCAGCAGAGGCCGGACAGGTGCAGGGCCTGTCCACTGCGG
The DNA here is from genome assembly GCA_026018925.1 of Tupaia tana. Taxonomy (NCBI): domain Eukaryota; kingdom Metazoa; phylum Chordata; class Mammalia; order Scandentia; family Tupaiidae; genus Tupaia; species Tupaia tana. The sequence continues at coordinate 6,489,504 of JAKSZU010000008.1, forward strand.
CTCGGCTGTGGGACTGACGGGACCCTGTCTCTGGGCCGCTCTGCCAACTTATTTCCAAAAAGGCCTCCGCACCTAGGAAGGGGCACTTGAAGCCACTCTTTGCCAGCCGGATTTGTTATTTACGTCTCCACCGCGGTGAATCTAACAGACCCGTTTCCTTTAATTCGGAGAGCCGAGAATCTTTGCTATGCCAGTGTGAGTGCCTTGCAGGGCCCCCAAGAACACCCGCTGACACCGGGGCGCGGGCACGGGGTGGCCTGGGACCCGCACTTCTTACCTGAGCTCCGGGCGGCGCTGGGGGCCTGGCGCGCCCCGGCAGGGAGGAAAACCAAAGGCTTCGGGTCCTGGTCGGCGACGCGCGCACCTCTGCGCCCGCGGGGCCGTCCCTGGGTCCCAGGCAGGGACAAAGCTAGGGCCAGGAGAAGCAGCGCTGGCAGAGGGGCGCTGGCCTTAGCCAGCCGCATGTCGGTGCTTGGAGGACGCAGGAGGCGCAGGGAGAATCCTGAGGGTCCAGAGGGTTCTCAGCCCAAGAGAGGGGCGACGGGACCCAAGTCGCGGGGCCCAGGCCGGACCGAGCCCTGGCAGCACCCCTGCCCTCCCTGTGTCCGCAGGCGTCCAGCTGCAGCGGCTCTGGGACCCGGCCCTGCGCGGCCCATGCCTAAGCACCTCGCGGACGCGGGGCGGGGACCAGCGGCGGGGCGGCGCCTGGGCTCCGAGGGGTAGTCCCGGCCCTGAGGGCGTGTCCCCGCTCGGGACCCTCGGAAGTCCGCGCCCACTACCCCGGGCCCCGGACACGAGCCTCGGGTTCAGCCCCGTCTTCCTATCCCCCTACCGAGAGCCTCCCCCAGGCCCCGGACACGCGACTAGCGTCTCTCCTCGCCATCCTGGATGGAACGGGCCGGGGACCTGCCGCGTCGCGCTGCCGGTACTCCTAGGGCATGGTGTCCCGCCGCCCAGTCTGAGGCTCTCCTTCACAACTTTTCTCCAGGGCGGTGTAGACAGAGCCTGCAGGGCTTCTGTCTGGGCAGGCGGTTACCGCCATTCAGGAGGAGAAAGGTGCAGAGGTCACCTTCTGCGGAAACCCCTGCTGGCCACCTGCCGCGGCCACAGCCCCTGCCCAGCCTGGAGGCCCCTGCCTGGCGCGCTGTCGGGGTCCAGACGTAGCCTGAACCCGGTGAGGGACCCGGCACCGCGTGCACAGACGCGGAGCTCCTCGTCTTCCCTGTGGGTTCCTGGGCGGGGGCGGGAGCTTCCGTGGCTGAAATCGCCTAGGGTGACCCGGACGCCCTAGAACGCAGACAGCTGAACATTTTTTTTAAAGTTAGGGAACTCGTCTATAAAAGTGTTGTGCAAACTAAAAAAAAATCATTAGATCGAACCCACCCGTTGCGATTAAAATAAAGTGAGCATTTCTGATCAAACCGTGCTCTGTAAATTATTGCAGTTCTATTCTTCATCCACCTGCTCCATTGCTTTATGAGAAGTACATTAAGAGCTATTCTAATCGCTCGCCTATCAATTGATTGCTCTCTAGCGCCTCCTGTGCTAAGAGGCAAGTAAGTGAAAGACCGCGTGAAAGAATAGTGGAGGGAAACCGAGGCCTGGTTGCCCACTGGGCCCTTCCCGATTAGTCTACAGAGATCTCTCAGTCACATCCCCTGAAAACTAACCTCAGCTCGCTAGCAGTTCTTCCAGGCAGGCTCTGCAACCCGGCCCAAAGAAAAGGAGAAGGCGGGCTCACGGGCCGGTGAATCGTGCCTCTGCTGCAGTCCTTCCGATGACTTTACTCTCTGGAGCTTCCTTAGCAAACCAACGGGTGCAGACTGGCTGACCCGCAGTCAACGCAGAGCCTTCTCTAAGACAGATGAAGGGGGCCAGCAGGTGGTGTAGTGGTTAAGGTGCTGCACCCCACGTGGCCAGCGGGGTTGGATGCTGTGTGCATGCCCAAAACCCTGAGCGCATGGAGAAGGGACTTGAACCATGTGCAAACACCATGTATATATGCATATGTAACTGTACATGTAATACAGTCATGTATTATATATGTCCAGGCTTGAACCACAGTTGGCCACGTGGGAAACAAGCACCTTGACCCCGCCACCTTCTGGCCTCCACTCTGGTTTTGCTCTTTGTTTTGTTCTTGTTTATCCTTGCCTAGTATTACCCCAAACAAATGCTACGGCCCCACCTCTTGCTGGTTGGTTCAGAAGCAGGTCCAAGTGTCTTCTAGATACATACTAGTAACACTTCCTACTTTCTATTCACCGCATCAAGGAGGGCTGTCTATAGTTTATTTTTTCAAGTGTCCATGTTAAGAGCTTTAAAACTCAAGGCATTATTTCCTCTGTAAACTAACTAATAACTTGAACAAATGAGAGTTCCCCTAAATATTTAGTATCAACAAACCCTACTAAAACATTTAAATTATACTCACAAATTTAATGTAGTTGATTCTCTAGAACATTTAAAAAATCAGATAGAATTTTATTTTTTAATAATTATTTTATATTATTATTATTATTATTTTAATTCACAAGAGAGGGACAGAGGGAGAGAGGCAAAGAGAGAAAGCAAGATGCCAAGTCCAAGACTCCAACTGCTGTCAGCCATGTGGGAGTCCAGCACCTTAACCACCATGCCACTTTCCATCCCCCAGACAGAACTTTTAAAATAACTACCGAAAAATTCATGGTGGGGCCAACAGGTAGCATGGTGGCTAAGGGTGCTGAACTGTCACATGACTGATTGCGGTTCAAGTTCTGACCTGGCGGCTTGCTTCTCTCTCTCTCTCTCTCTCTCTCTCTCCCCCTTCCCCCCCCCCGGTCAAATAAAATTAATTAATTAGTTAATTAATTGATTAAGGTAAATAAAATATAAAAAAGAAAAGTTCATGGCTATGTCTTCTCCCAAATTATTGATAATATAAATTTAATGTTAAAAACTCACTTCTGTCACTGTATGTATTTTGTACCTGCCTGGGTAACAAGATACAAACGGAAGGGTCCTCAAAAAGTTCGTGGAAAATGTGCACTGTGAAAAAAACTATGCATGGATTTTCTTTTCTTTTTTTCCTTTTTTGCACCACAATAAACTAGTGCTTTATTCCCATTTTTCCACAAACTTTTTGAAGTCCCCTCTAGAAGTCCAGTTTCAAGTTAGCTCAGATTACTGATGCAAGGCTACCCATTAGAAATTTAGGGCCTCGAGGAGCAGCTCCATGTCCTGGTGGGTGAAGCAGCCAGATCCCCAAGGCCAACCACATGGTTTGAGTACTGGCAAAGGCTGGAGAGTCACGTCGGGTGCTGTGTGTGTGCACCCAAAGTCCCAAAAGGAAAGAGAAATGAGGAAGGGATTGTGTTTCCCCATGGGGAGTGCTTTCTCTCTCTTCTCTCTCTCTCTCCAGCAAGTATGCACACCTTTTGACAGATGAAAAAAAGAAAGAGAAAACATAGAAAAAAATTGGGGACTTCAGTTATGAATTTGAAGACAAATCCAGACAGTAACCCAGAATCCCGGAAGGACCTCCAAGATCCTTGTGCCTGGTCACGGAGTGCATGGGGTGGCCTCCTCCCTGTGGTGGTAACGCCTTTCACAGCCTCTCTCTCGAGACAATGGTGTGTTACGTTTTACTCTGTCCTTTTTTTCCTTTAACTATGATCTGTTACACAGCTTTAAAAATAATTTTCAGCTCTTTTCTGCCTGCATTCATGGAATTTCACATGAACCACACACATCCCTCCAGGGTGCAAAATAGGTGACAATATTTTACTATCGAATTTCAACTAAACTTGGTTCAGTATACACAATTTGAGTGGGCAGCATGTGGCATTTTCTGTAAATCACATATGCCATCCCATTATGTACAGGTTGGGTATCCTTTATCCAAAATGCCTGGGCTCACAAGAGGCCAGAGGTCTCAGATGTGGGATATTTGCATATACGTAATGAGCTCTCTTGGGGGTGGCCCCGAGTCTCAGCCCACATTTCGCTGTTTCATGGAGGCCTTCTCTGCGTGGCCCGAGGTCCCTTCATACAGTAGTTGTGTGTTGCAGCATTTTGACTGTGCCCTGTCATTGATGTTAAGGGCAGAGTTTCCCACTTGTGGAGTCCTGTCCGTGCTCAAAATGTGTCGGATTTGGGAGCATTTCAGTTTTGGGGTTCTCTGATTAGGGATGTTCAGCCTGTAGCTCTGGGATCCGGGGACCTCCCTCAGCACGCAGGGCACACAGATGCCCATGCTCGGGCAGGCTGAGATGGGGAAGCAGGGCTGCCCCATCCTCGGACACGTTAGGTATCCACGGGCCGGCGCAGAGCCTGATGGGTAAAGGAACCACATCCCACGGCCAGCTGCACTGCTCGAGTTCCAGACTCGGTAACTAAAAACAAGCCGGGTATTTGTATGTGCCTCTAATCCTGACAGGGTGGAGAAATGGAGAAGGGATTGCAGCACGACCACGCCCCATGGGGGCAGCTTTATCCTTCTCCCTCTCTGGGTCCATCTGGAAAGCTCACTGGACCTCTGGCGATTTTTTTTAAAGGAATTAAAAATAATCTTCACAAAATTAGGCATTCTTTTCTGATCCTCAGGCAATCCGGTGCGCCGGCCGGAGCCCTGTGCCGTCCCCTTTCGCGGGGGGCACTCCGCAGCGCTGGAGGAAGCAGGCTTACCCACCACAGCACCCGGGATACGGCTCACCTGGGTCTCCCTGACCCCTCCCCAGGGGAAAGAGGTGCCAAATGCCTCTTCCCGAGGAGACTCAGCGGAGGCGCCTGTCAGCGCGTCTCATGTCAGAAACTATGGCAGGGTCTCAGAGACCTAAGATGTAAAGGTCGTGGATTCACGTAGCTGTTTCAACTTTAGTTTTGTTTTTTGCCTTTTCAGTCTGCCAGAGGGCAAGTGCACCCATTGCAAGCAGGGGAGAGAGAGAGGGAAGGTGAGAAAGTACCCCCCACGGGGGATGGTCAGGCCTCAATCCCACCTCCATTCTCTGTTCAGGATTTGGGGCATGCACACACACACGCCCTGTGTGTTTTTCAGGCTGCTGGACCCAGGACTCCAACCATACAGTCGGCCGTGTGGGATCCAGCTGCCTTACCCACCGTGACTTAGGCTGGCCCCACTGAGCCCCTCTCTTTTTTTAAGTAAGTAATTTTATTTCTGTGATCTATTTACGCTGTACAAACACTGCTGCAAAGTGCCCTCCGAGTTCATGGTGCGTTACAATAGATTTACTTTGAAAATACCCCTTTATACACAGTTGGTGAACACTGGCATGTTAACATGTGACAGGACTCTCAAAGCATGTCACCAAGGCTGTGATACCAAGAATGCTTCCAAGTGTTGTCCATTTCACAATCACAAGTCACCATTTGAGTTTTAAATATACACACATTTTAAACAAAGCAAAACAAAACAAAATCTACAGTGGAAAGTTCTTGAGGCAACACTTACTGGTTCATTAATGTACTTTCACAGCGATGACGTGTCATAATCAACAACATCAACCTAAGCCACCCACGTTTCAACAGTATAACAGTCCAGAAATCCCTGCCGTCTGTTGCTTTCCACTTCTTCTCGCTGGTTCTCCTGGTTCTCCCTGGCGCTTTCTAGAAGGATGCTCATCTCTTTCATCATCCATTTCAAGGCCTGCCCCCGTCTGTGGAAGTGCAGCTTTCTCAGTGCTCTGTGGGCATCGGCACCACTGTGCTCAGATGTGAGGCCCTGTACTGCCACACCCGGTTCCAGAGAAACAGGCTTCCTCCCAGGGTGTGGGTGTCTGGAGGTGGGACAGTCTCACCTCCGTGTTTGAGCTCCTTTGGAGGCTCCTGGGGCACCTTGACATGTGCTCTCCCATCTACCAGCTCGTGCAGCAGATTGTAGAGAAAGGCCGGGTAGAGCCACGCTCTGGGACAGCTCCTGGGGTCCGGCTACCCACAACCTGGCACGCCGGGCCCTGCGACTCGCCCCCTCGGACTGCCTCGTCAGGCTCGCCATCATCCTCCACGGCCGGGAGCAGGAGCCGCTGCTCCCCATAAGCGGCGAAATAACTCAGAAGACCCTTCTCTTCAGTGGCTATGACGGCGGCACGCAAGTGACCAAGCCTGCAGAGCCCTTTTTAAAAATGACATTTTTAAGGCCAGCAGGTGGCCTGGAGGTTAAGGTGCTGAACCCCCACATGGTCAACTATGCCATGCGAGGCCTGGCCCCAGTGATTTGAAAATCACACTGGATGCATATGTGCAAAACCCCAAGAGGAGACTGGCCATCCTGGCTGGCGGTGCTTCCTCACTTTCCCTCTCTCTCTCTCTCTGTCTCTCCCTGGCCAGCACACACACCCTATAACAATATATATATATACATATATTTATGTGTGCATATATGTGAGTTAAATCGCTTCTTTAGCTACCACGTTTTCAGAGTTTTCACTACATACACACACGTATCTGTGTGTGCAAGTATGTGATTCGTGCATTTCTAGAGTAAAAGAAGGGAAAATGAGTAGGGTCATTTGTAAGTTGGGTGACTAGGTCGTAAGCAAATTTATGATCTCACTTACTTCTCGTAACAAATTGGTCTTATGACAACCCGCAGCTCTCACAGACAGCATGAGGCCTCCTGCGTGCTGTGGCGAGGGCTGATATTTCTGTTTGTCTTACCATCTCGGGAAGAGAAGACACCTTACAGCACAGCTCTAAATGAAGAGCGCGCGTTTGGGCTCAGGGACGGCAGGCAAGTCCTCTCTGTGCAGACGCCTCCGTGGGCTTCCCCTTTCATCGAGGCCAGCCAAGAAGAGAATTCCACTGTTCAGGAAGGGACTTCAAGCAGTTCACTCCAGTTTATTTGGGTACGAAAAGAAAATTTGAGATCTATGCCTAGTTTTTCATAACATGCATTTTCCTCGCCTCTTCTGAAGACCCCTCATATTCGCACCCGCTTCTCCTTAGGGAGAGGTACTGCCACCCCACGCTGACAGCCTGCGCCGGGGCAGGCCGTGCACGGCGTTCATAGCCAAGCTGCTCCAGGTCACACAGACCTGGGTGACAGCGCTGCAGAAGCGGCCACTCTGAGTGCATGGGGGAATTTGAAAGGTGTCACTAAACCGGCCCTGTGGTGGAGCAAAGGTAAAACTTGACGGTCCCTGAGGCTGACCCACAGGGGAGCGCTGAGAGCTGGCGTCTGGAGCCCCCGTGAGTGTGCAGGGCTCGCACATGCCCGCCATCCCTGGCAGGCCAAGACTGGGGGAAAACGGTGGTGCAGAGTCCCTGCTGGGGTGCTGTCTCTCTGTCTCTGTCTCAGTCTCTCTCTTTTCTCTGTCTTGCTCACTCATGAAAAACTTTTTTTTTTTTTTTTTGAGAGGTTTTCGCTATAGGGCACATGCATTCGCCAGACAGAGAGAGAGACATAGAGACAGAAAGCGAGAAATCACCCCCTGGGAGGGGCGGTCACACCGCAATCCCTTCTCCTCCATTCTCCTCTCGGGATCTTGAGCACGCATGCACACATGCCCGGCTTGAGTTCCAAGCCACCGGGTCCGGGACGCAAACCGCGGTCGACTACATGGGAGTCCAGCAACATAGCCATTACGTTAACTGCTGGTTCCCAATAAACAAACTTTTTAAAAGATATTACTGTTGGGACCAGCAGTTGGCGTAATGGCTACATCTCTGGAATCCCATGTAGTCAACCACGGTTTGAGTCCTGGACCTGGTGGCTTAAACTCACACCGGGCGTGTGTGCGTGCGTGCCCAAGATCCTGAGAGGAGAATGGAGGAGAAGGGATTGTGTCATGGCCATCCCCCCTGGAGGGGGGGGGGTGATTTCTCGCTTTCTCTCTCTCTCTCTCTCTCTCTCTCTCTCTCTCTGTCTGTCTGTCTTTCTGGCAAGCGCACACGCCCTAAAGCAAAAACCTCTCCAAAAAAAAAAGATATTACTGTTATGCCAGAATGAGGCAAAGCTTAACTGATCAACGCCTGTGCACTCTGCTGGCGTGTTTAATCTGAGATGCCTTTCCATCACTTTCTCGATCCTGAGCCAGCGAAGTGGCATAGTTCAATGAGGTGGGAGGAAAGCGAGCCTATTTATAATTCTGCAGTGGTGCATCGTGGTGCATTCTACGCATGGTTTTGAGCTGAGGTACTCAGATACAAAGATTTAAAAAAAAACCTGTTATATTCTTAGGCAACTGAATCATGACAACATTTTCAAAAGTTTTTCCTATGCTGAGTACACATAAACTTTCCAAGTGATAGGAAATAATTCTGAAAAGTGCACAGTTGGAATTTAAAATATTTCACAAACTTCGATGTAAAATATTATACAGGGCAAAACTGAGTTGTAAGGCACCACCCAGATCTGAAAGGGGAAACCACATAGCACATGTCGGAATGTGAAAATATGAGGCCACGGCAGAAAATCTCCTTTTTTAAAAGTCTGTGTGTCGGAGCCAGCAGGTGGTCTGGTGGTTGAGGCACTGGATTCCCACATGGCTGGCCGTGGTTCGAGTCCTGGACCTCGTAGCTTGCTTTCTCACTTTCCCTCCCTCTCTCTCTCTGTGTTTCTTTCTGGTCAAATTTTTTTAAATAATAATAATACATTTCATTAAATTAAAAATTATATTTTAAAACAAGTTTATGTATCTATTTCTTCCATGAGTGAGACAGAGAAGAGAGGAAGACAATGCCCCTGGCAGGGTCCTGACACCATGTGTGAGCGTGTTCAGGGAGGTCCACAAATGTAATCCCGCGGCCTTCCCAGGTCTGTCAGCCGCGTAGAACACTGAGTTTCACCGCCGTCTGGCCCCACAGCAATACAAAATAAGACCACTGAGTAAGAGAGTTAGAGGTGCGTTTCCATAGTTCACGCATTATAGTGAAAGGGACTGGATAAGCACAGCATTAACATAATGAATTAAGGGACTGGCCCTTTCACATAGTGGTTAAGGGAGCTGGATCCCACATGGCCAACCACAGTTCAAGTCCCAGCCCTGGGCTTGAGAAACACACCAGGTACAGCTGTGTGCATACCAAAATCCCAACAGGATGAGAAATGGAGGAGGAATTACTGTGTGACCACACTCCACTGAGGGGTGGTTTCTCCCTCTACCTATCTCTCTGTGTGTCTCTGTCTCTCTCTGGCAAGCACATGTGCCCTCTGGCAAATAATAATAATAATAATGAACTAAGTGATATTTGTGCTTTTAGTATGCACAGTTCCCTTAAAGTGTACCATCAACGATGCTCTTGAATACTTAGACAACTGTGGGACTGTGCTGAGAACAATCACTGTGGGCCATGATACATGGCACCAGCTGCTCACTGACGCTGCTGATTGGCTGCTGTTCACTCGAGTAACACGGCGGAAGCAGTTCAAGGTGGCGGTGCCCAAAACAGGCTGTGAGATGAGTCTTTCTGCATTCAGATCCCAACTCTACCACGTCGCAGCTGCAGACCTGAGGGAAGCTTTAACTCTCTCCAGGCCTCCATCTCCTCACTGCAAACCAGGAAAAGCTGTCCACTCCCATTAGTGACCGCCATGTCTAGGTGAGACTTCAGTTCAGCTCCTTTAAGAAAGATCCGAAGCAGAGACATCAGGACAGCCGGAGGTCAACTCTCATGTGACTCTCTGGACCATCTTAGCATGCCCGGATGACTTCCCAGTGCTCAGTCTCTGCTAACGATGGCAATGACCTCCATGGCTTCGATAGGTCTGAATCTTTGGCTCCTGAGCAAGTTGCCACGGAAACCCTTTGCCTGCAAGCAGGTATTTCACCTTCAAGAGGGCAGACGCTCCCATCCCTTTCATAACATCTCTCACAACTCAGAAGGGAACAGCTGGCTTGAGGCTTGAGAGAGTCAATTCTCGCTGTTTGTTGGAACACCCACCAGAGCCTGAGACTGAGAGCGCCTTAGAGACACAGGCTCTGTCCCCTTCCCTTTCAGACTGCATCCAATGCAGGCCTGTGGCTGTGCACTTCGATGGGCCACACCCAGCACCCCCTCAGCCAGGGTGGCTACAGGAGTCCCATCCGCGTCCTCCTTCTGGGACTCACCTTGCACCTGCACACGTTACCAGGTAACTGCTTTGGGCATGCTCTCTCCCAACTCTGTCGGGGTTTTCCAGCCTGAGAGACGGTGCTTACTGTTCACTCTCCCACTGAGCACTCAGCAGAGCTCAATGAGTGTTCTGGGTCAGGTTAAATAAACTGAGCAAACACAACACCATTCTTACCATTCTTTGGTTAAGTGTGTCCCTTTCCAGGTAGGAACCTTAGGCTGGGAATCTTATTCACCAATAGGTGGCAGTGGTGACTTAATTTCGAGACATGATTATACCAGAAAAGCAGTAAATCACTGAGTGCCTTATTTCATTTTCCATCTCTGCAATACATTTTCTTTCCTTTTAAATTTATTTTTTAGTTTATTTATTTATTTCTTCCATGAGTGAGAAGGACAGCACCCCCAACAGGACCTTAGTGCTGTAAGGCATTCCTGGCTTCAACCGGCCTTAGATCATGGGAACAAACATACCCAAGGAAGGCTCTGGACTCAAACCCAGAACTTTCTTATACGGGTCAGTCTCGCAGGATGCCAGGTTTTACTGCTGTGCTACCATCTGGCTCCTGCAACACATGTTCTACCGATTCCCAATGCCCTGGCCCCCCCTCCCTCTGTCTACCACCATCCTGAGCAACCCCTGCATCTACTTATTTAACTGGTCTCCCCACACACCACCCTGTTCCAGACCACCCAACGTTTTGCCACCAAATCATAGTCATAGAAACTGATCCAGGGACTGCCAGGTGGCGTGGTGGCTAAAGCACTGGACTCCCACTTGGCCGACCACAGTTTGAGTCCCAGACCTAGTGGCTTGCTTTGTCACTTTCCCTTTCTCTCTGGTCAAATTTTTAAAATAATAATAACAGATAAAGTTAAATAAATAAATAATTTTTTAAATTAGAAGGGAAAAACTGATCTGATCATGTTGGTCCCCTGCTTAAACTCAGGGGACGCCCCATACCTCACAGTGCAAGTCCAAACCACCACACTGGTTTCCACAATTGCAACCATTTGGATTCTTTGTAACTTTCAGTCTTACTTTACTATCTGGCTGTGGTTCTCAACTGTTTTTGTGAAGCGAGGATATCTCATTGTTCCAGTCCTAATATATCCTTAAAATATTTATTATTCACACACACACACATGCACACATGAGCTCTTCATAAAGTAGAAGATGTGTAGTATGAAAAAGCTACATGTGGATTTCAAAAATGTTACACCAAATTAAACTTGTACTCTATTTTTCTTTGAGGTTTTTTTTTTTTTTTTTTTTTTTTTTTTTTTTTTTTTTTTGCTATAGGGCATGTGTCCTCACCAGACAGACAGAGAGATAGAAAGCGAGAAATCACCCCCCAGGGGGGATGACCACGCTGCAACCCCTTCTCCTCCATTCTCCTCCATTCTCCTCTAGGGATCTTGGGCACGCATGCACACGTGCCCAGCGTGAGTTTTAAGCCACCGGGTCCAGGACGCAAACCGCAGTCGACTACATGGGAGCCCAGCAACATAGCCATTAGGCTAACTGCTGGTCCCACTTATACTCTATTTTTTAAAGTTCATCTACTTATTTCTTCCATAAGTGAGAAAGAAAAAGAGAGAGTGACACACCCAGTATAATCAGGAAGTCACCAGACTTGAATCCAGAACTCTCCCATGTGGAATTGCCTTGCAGAGCATTGCATTTTACCACAGTGCCACCATCTGGTCCTAAATTGTATGTGAACTTTTTGATGTCCCCTCATGTATGTGCATGTGTTTGTATATAACCCTTCACACACACACACACACACACACACACACACATGCACACACACACATACGCACACGTGCACGTGTGCCCACACACACATACGTGTCTCCATCTTCTCTCCTTACTCATTTCCTGTAGCCTGCCCAACTGGAATTGGTCTCTCCACCCCTTATTCTCAAAGCAAATTGTTCCTTTAAACTTTCTGTCTCACTAGGATTGTATTAGAGATCAAACGAGAAACATGCTCTCTTTCAGAATGTCATGAACTAGGGACCAGCACATAGCATGGGGGCTAAGGCATTGTACTTCCACATACACAGCCATGGTTTGAGTCCCAGACCTGGCAGCTTGAAAATCATGCCAGGCGCACTGTGCATGTATGCCCAAAATCCCAAGAGGAAAATGGAAGAAAAGGGATTGAGGTGTGGCCATTCCCCCAGGGGGTGATTTCTCACTTTTTCTCTTTCTTTTTTTTTTTTTTTTTTGGAGAGGTTTTTCGCTATAGGGCGCATGCGCTCGCCAGACAGACAGAGAGAGACATAGAGACAGAAAGCGAGAAATCACCCCCCAGGGGGGATAGTCACGCCGCAATCCCTTCTCCTCCATTCTCCTCTCGGGATCTTGGGCACGCACGCACACGTGCCCGGCGTGAGTTGTAAGCCACCGGGTTCGAGACGCGAACCGCGGTCGACTACATGGGAGTCCAGAGACATAGCCATTACGCTAACTGCTGGTTCCCTTTTTTTTTTTTTTTTTTTTTTCTCTTTCTATGTCTCTCTCTGGCGAGCACATATACCTTATGGCAAAAACCTAAAAAAAAAAAAAAAAAAAAAAAAAATACTGTGACCCTCCAGAGAGAATTTCAGAAAGAAGAGAGAGAATGTGCGTGTGTTCACTGGAGAGGAAAGAGAGAAACACTGAGTACAAAAGATTAGTTAAAATGTTTAACAAATTGTCACTAAGTCTTGATTACGAAATGTTTGCCCGTACTATCACTAAGAAGCAAAGACAATGCGGTGGAGGAGATCTTTTCAAAATCCGGACACCTAGCAGACCCCAGAAGTACTCAGACAGGAAACCGTTTTGAATCTGAGGTGTGTCCTGGCGTGTTCAGGGAAGCTATGCTCTAAGCTCCATCTTCTAGACCCCAGAAATACTCAGACAAGGTATGGCGGCCTCTGTCCTCTCTGTCTCTCTGTCTGTTTCAAGCTCTCTCTCTCTCTCTCTCTCTCTTTATAGTTTTACTTTGTTTTTTAAAACTTTTTAAACCACTTCTCCTCACCTTGGGCCTTTTCTTTCTCTTGCTAATTTCAGAAACCATTTTAAATCTGAGGTGTCAAGCCAAGTGGTTTTCATGTTTTAGCTTTAAAATTTTTTTTTGTTCTCTTTTTTGGTCAACTTTTTCTTGTTTGTATTTTTTCCCCTTTTTATTTTATTTTTTTAAACCTCACTTTCCCACTCCGGTCTTCACTCTCCACACTTTGAGTGTCTAGATAGGCCTAAGTGCACAGTGGCCAGGCATCTGAATACTTTTAGAGTCATTAAAATCCTCAACACTTATTGAACTTCCTGCTTTAAGGAAGAAATTTCTTTTTATAAATCTGAACTCATAATCTCTTTTTGGGATACCACATTGCAAAGCACAGTATAGGAGAGTTAGTTTTTTTTGTTTTTTTTTTTTTTTTTTTTTTTTTTTCTCTTTCTTTTTTCCCACAGAATGATCAGAAACCACTGTAGAGGCACAAGAAATATGGAAAAAAAAAAAAAAAAATCTCTCCCCTAAGGGAAAAGACAACCCGTCATCCACAGACGGCACAGTGGAACTCGTGGAAACGGCAGAAAGAGATTTCAGAATATTCATAGTGACAAAACTAAATGAGATGCAAGAGCTGAGAGACGATGAACTCCAGAAGATGCAGGAGAAAAGAAACGAGTTCCAGGAGTGAGGGAGTTCTTGCACGGCATGAAAGAAGAAATACACGCAATAAAAAAGAATTTAACGGAGATGTTGGAGATGAAGGCTGCAGCCCTGGAAATCAAAATCTCGCTTGAAAGTGTTAAAGGCAGATGAGTCCACGCAGAAGGTTGAATCTTGGGTGCTGAAGGCAAAACCTCTGACCTAGAGAAAACAACCAAAAAAACTGAGAAAATAACACACAAAGTGAGAATATGATACGAGAAATACTAGATACCATTAAGCGCCCAGACACGCGGATAATCGGTTTCCCTGGAGGAAGGGAGTGGCGGTGAGCAGGCCCTCTGGAGGGCGCTCCTCTCTCTCTTTCTCTCGCTCCTCTCTTTTTCTCTCACACGTGAGTACATGCCCTCTACCATGAATAAAGAAAAAAAAAAAAGAAAAAAAAAAACGCATCACTAAAAAAAACGCATTTTTAAAAAAATATGCAAATCAAAGGACAATTTCAAACAATGAATAATTTTCCTGCCTTAAATACCAATAGGTAGTTTATTAACGAATATTTGAAATTAAGTACTGCCCCCTTTTCCAGGTACATAAACTATCCGATGATGGGACTGTTCTTTCCACTGTTTTGGTTTGGCTCTGCTTTTTACACATTGGGGTTAGTCTTTCCTGTGTTATTCCCACTTTCTTCATAAAGGCTTGTAAAATAGCTAGAACTGTCACCTGATACTACGAACTAGAAACTCGAGAAGCACGGAGGTTTTGCGCCAACTCCACCACAGGAGTTTTACTCAGTTACTTACAAAGACAGTCTCTGACTTGACTATGGTTCAATTTAGGCTTTCTCAACTTGTCAGCAGAAACTATGCTTCCAGTACCCACACTCCTATTCTATTTTTCACTGTCAGTACAGGATCCAGTAAATTACAAGAGTTATTCAACACTTTGCTATTCAATAGGCATTGTGCACAACTGCTGGAGAACGAAGTGTTCTGAGCATGTTTAAGGAAGGCAGGGCGAAGCCTGGAGGTCTGGTAGGTTAGCTGTATGACATGCAGCTTTGACATGGCATCTTCCATTGGTGATGAATTTATCAAGACACAACCCCATCATTAGTTGAGGAGCACCTGCATTTATTCAGTTCCTCTTCATATTTGAGAAACTCCACTCCTCTCAGTGTTCAACCAACATTTTTTAAGCTTTAATGATCCATTAGGCTGTGCTCTAAGCTCTGGGACACATAATTAAGTATAACAATCATTATACTTGAGAGGCCAGCAGGTGGTGCAGTGGTTAAGGCACTGGACCCCATGTGGCCCACTGTGGTTTGAGTCCTGGACCCAATGGCTTGAAACTCACACCAGGTGTGTGTACGTGTGTGTGTGTGCCCTAAGTTCTGGGAGGAGAATGGAGGATAAGGCATTGTGGCGTGACCATCCACCCTGTGGTGGTGGTGGGGGGGGGGTCTTGCTTTCTGTCGCTCTGTCTCTCTCTGGTGAGCACATGCACCCGATAGTAAAAAATCTCTCTCAAAATAATAATAATAATAATAATAATAATAATAATCCTTGTTCTTGAAAACATTCTAGTTTTTTAACCAACCTTAGGTAAGTTTCCTCAGCAAAACTTATTTTCTCCAAACTCAGTCTCTGAGACTGAGTTGATAACAGAATTTCTGGTATTGGTTTAGGGGTCTCAAATTTTAGTGAGTATTTGAGTCACTTAGGAAGCTTGCGAAATATGCAGCTCTGGGAAGTAATTCATTCGAGCCAGAAAGAGACCTGGTCATCTGCATTTGCTACGGACCCTCAATGATTAAGACAGAGATGGCCGTGACCAACAGATGGCATAATGGATTCCATAATGGGAGTTCAGCGTAGTACAAGTCCTGGACGCCGCCACTTAAAACTCAAGCTTGGAGCATGTGCATCTGTGCCCAAAATCCTGAGAGGAGAATGGAGAAGGGATTGCAGCATGGCCTTCTGCCCAGGGGGTGATTTCATGCTTTCTGTCTCTCTGTCTCTCCAGTGAGCGCACATACCCTGTAACAAAAATTAAAAAAAAAAATAAAAAAAAATAAATAAATAAATAAAAGACAAAGCTCAGTGACCATACATGAGAAACACTGGTCTGGTCATAAGAGCACCTACAGAAACTAACACTCTTTGCAGGGCCCGTGCAAGCAGTAGATTTGTCCGACTTTTTGCTTTTAATTAATTATAGTATGTTTTCTCTCAGGCCACTCCTATAGCATAGCAGTTATGCACTGTCTGTACAAAACTAGATCTCACATGCAAACTACAATTTGAATCCTGGCCTCAGTGACTTGAACACTAAGTTCCATGAGTACCCCCCAATCCCGATGGGATGGAGAAGTGGAGAAGAAGGAATTTTTGTATCAACCATGCCCAATGGGTGGTGTTCTCTCTTCTCTGTCTCTGGCAAAGGCTTACACCCACGGAATAGAAAGAAAGAAAGAAAGAAAGAAAGAAAGAAAGAAAGAAAGAAAGAAAGAAAGAGAGAGAGAGAGAGAGAGAGAGAGAGAGAGAGAGAGGAAGGAAGGAAGGAAGGAAGGAAGGAAGGAAGGAAGGAAGGAAGGAAGGAAGGAAGGAAGGAAGGAGAGAGAAAGAGAGAGAGAAGAGAAAGAGAAAAAGAAAGAAAGAAAGAAAGAAAGAAAGAAAGAAAGAAAGAAAGAAAGAAAGAAAGAAAGAAAAGGGAAAAGGAAAAGGAAAAGGAAAAGGAAAAGGAAAAGGAAAAGGAAAAGGAAAAGGAAGAAAGAAAAGAAAGAAAGAAAGAAAGAAAGAAAGAAAGAAAGAAAGAAAGAAAGAAAGAAAGAAGGAGGGAGGAGGGAGGGAGGGAGGGAGGGAGGGAGGGAGGGAGGGAGGGAGGGAGGGGAGGGGAGGGGAGGGGAGGGGAGGGGAGGGGAGGGGAGGGGAGGGGAGGGGAGGGGAGGGGAGGGGGAAGGGAAGGGAAAGGGAAAGGGGAAAGGAAAGGAAAGGAAAGGAAAGGAAAGGAAAGGAAAGGAAAGGAAAGGAAAGGAAAGGAAAGGAAAGGAAAGGAAAAGATGATGCTAGCAGGTGGCACATAGTGGTTAAGGTGCTGGACTCCCACATGGCTGACCAAGATTTGAGTCCCAGACCCAGTGGTTTGAAAATCACACAAAGCACATGTGTGTGCATGCCCAAAATCCCAAGAGGAGCTCAGAGAAGAAGGGACTGTGGGATGGCCATCCATGCTGGAGGGTGGTTTATCACTTCCCCTCTCACTAGCTCTCTGTCGTTCTCTAGTGAGTGCACGCAAACTATAGCAAAAAGGTAAAAAAAAAAAAAAAAAAAAAAAAAAAAATAGTGCTTTCACTTTTTCTCTTGCTCCAGAATAGAATCTAGGCTCCCACATTGCATTTAGGAGTTCTATTAGGAATGTTAGAAAAGTGGCTTTTCTTTTATAAAGCATTTGAATAATTCTTTTGTTGGGGACCATCACTCTTTCCAAAACCCACCAGCTTCTCTGCCCAACAGAGAACAATGTTTGTGGTGGATGAAAATGCCGGTTTCTGGTCATTAAAGTGCCATGACCATAGCACTGTTAGCAGTGTAGGAAAAGGGTGGTCTTTGCTTAATCTTCATCTTCTGAGGTCCTGGATGATCTGAGATTTAATACATGAGCATCCTGAAAACCATCATGGACAAACCAGTAAAATACATTATGGCCGTTCGGGATGGTTTACGATGCTAATATGTTTGAGTACACTCGACAGCAGCTTTGACTTCAATCCTAAGGAGGACCTGCAACACAGAAAGGAGTCTACCTGAGGTTTCAGAGAGCGTAGATCAGAAGGTAGAAGCAACTTCTTCACTTCCTGCCGTGAGATTGTGGGCAAAGCATTAAGGAGCTCTGAGTCTCGGCTTCCTCACCAGCAAAATGGAATGACCCCACGCCTGCGTGCTGCTGGTGCGAACAGTGGGTGAGCCCCCAGCAAAATCAGGACAGGGAATGCCTTTCGATTTTAACTACAATAACTCAAATATTCCTCGTTACTACTAACTAATTTGGTCAACTGTCCTTAGAAACGCAGAGAATTAACCCCCATTGCTTAAGGTTCTCTGAGAAAAGTCCCACATTCTACTCAGATGGCCAAGATGTCTCACTCCCGGGCGCCTCTGCGGTCTCACGGGACCGTTAGTTTACTTGCTGCTTCAGGTTTAGTCAGCAGCCAAAAGCATATTCTTCTACAATAAATTTTGACAAACATAATTTGAGCTAGATAGAAATATTATTTATTGCTTTAAACAAACCATTCACGTGATGGCTTGTTTCTTATGAATGGACTCTGCCACAGGGGGAATTAATGAATTTTCCCCAGTGAGAGCAGTGGCGAAGTGGAGGAATGCAGGAAACAAACGGGCAGAGGGAAAGTCCCCAGCCCTCCTGTGTCCCTAGCATGGTAAGCCTACTATAAAGTTTGTTTAAATGTCTCTCTTCCATCTTCTCAAACAGTCTTAAATATAAAACAAATTCAAACCCTTTAAGGAAAAAAAAGTTACGTTCTGTGTCTGACAATCCCCTTGTAAATCTCCCGGGGTGATTAATATGATGACTTAACCCCGCTGTCCAAAGGGCACTGCTGGCAGTTTACGAGGGAATTCGTTCTATGAATTCCCCCCGTAACACGGCGGGTCTTCGCCTCCCAGCCCTGAGAGCTGCCCTGGGTTGTCCCCAGGCCCACCGGCCAGGCCCTGCGGCCTCTCCTGCACATTTGCCAGGCTCACCTCGGTCTGGCCACTCAGAACTAAGTAAAGGTGCCATCAGGGCGGTCACCTGAGAACGCCTCCTGGGCGCTCCTCTCTCCAGCAATCTCTCTTTAGAGAACTAAGAAGCAGACGTGATGAAAAGAGCGCTGCCCGCCCCTTTAGCCAGATCCTGCTTCGGGGCTTCCCGTGTCCTCGCCCGGAGCTTCCCGTGTCCTCGCCCGGAGCATGCGTCCTGTGCCCCCGCCACCCCCGAACCTCGGGCTGAGCACCCCGGCTCTAACTGGAGACCCCGTTCCTCTGACCTGCCCAGTCACTTTTACCACCCAGATTTACACCCGCCACGCTGGCCTTGCCCAGTCGCTCCCGAGTTCCGGAGCGGTCACTTTTCTTTGTCACACAGTTCAACCTTGTCCCTGAATCAAATCTTCCTTTTCGATTGCAAAGGAACGTGGTTTCCCGGCGGGCTGGACTGCAGCGGGTTCTCAGAGCGGGTCCCGCCGCGGAGCCCGAGCCCGGAGCCGGAGCCCGGAGCCCGAGCCCGGAGCCGGTGGACGCAGGTCCCCGCCGCTGCTGAGTCAGAAGCGCTGGAGCCCGGCCAGCGTCTGCGCTCCCAGGAGCCGGCGGGGCAGCGCCTGGGGACCCCCTGGATTACCGGCTTAGGTCGTGGTGACGGGTCGGGGCACAGGCCTGGGGAAGCGGGTCCCTAGCACACTGGACTAATTCGAAAAAATCTTAATAAACTGTTTACAAAAATACAGCCAGAGTGGGAACAAGCGCCCCTGAGGGAGAGCATGCCGCGCCTCGCACCGCGGAGCCAGGGCAGGGCCTAGGCCGGTCTGGGGAGAGAACCACGATCGATCCCTGCCCTGCCCGCCTCCAGCTGGCCTTCCCCGCTGGCGCAGTCCCCCAGGTGCTGTCGAGCTGAGCTGCGGGGCCGGGGCCGAGGGCTGGGGGAGAGGGGGCTGGGAACACCGGAGGGGCCAGGAGAGCTCTTGAGCAGGATAGTAAGGAGTAACACTGAGGACAGCAACGCAGGGCGGCCCAGGGGGTGCCACCAACACGTGCGACCACGGAAAATGGCGGTGCTGGCACTGGGGCGGACAGACTTTCAGAACCGACAGCCAGAGAGGATGGAAAACAACAGGTGTCAGCGAGGACGTGGCAGGCCGGAGGGGTGGATCCCGGGCACTAGGGTGGGCGCACAAAGCTCCTGGCCTTGGAAAACGCACGGCGTTTCCTCCAAGACCCGGGCGTAGAGTCATCGTAATGCAGGACTTCCACTTCTGAGTGGGTGGATCTGCCCCGAGGGGTGAAAAGGACTCAGAGCGGGTGCAGCAGTGTCCACGGCAGGTTATCCGCAAAAGCTAAAAGGCAGACAAAACTCCAATGTCCAAAACAGATGAATGAATATATAAGTGACGAACTATTGTTCAGAAATAGGCAGAGGATGAGTCACATTTCTTTTATAGCTTTCCTCACAGAACATGTGTATTCGTTGGAGAGAGGCAGAGAGAGCGAGAACGAAAGTGAGAAATCACCCTTGGGGGTGGCCATGCCGGAATCCCTTCTCCCCCATTTTCCTCCTGCGAATCCGGGCACATATGCACACACGACTGGCAGGAGTTTTAAAGCTGCCAGTCTGGGAATCAAACCACTGCCCGCCATGTGGGAGTCCAGAGCCTCAACCACTACACCACCTGCTAGCCCAGCATGTGTCATATTTGAGGACTTAAAAAAAAAAACCCTTTCTGTGGGAGAGATGGGGTTAGGTTGATTTTTGTTTGCTCTTAAAAAAGTCTTGACACCATTTATTCTTCTATTCTGTCGCAATCCTTAGAGAGCTGGTATCTGATCTAAGAGTCAAAGGACCACCAACACTGAAATGATGAATACACTTGACCTCACTGTCTACTCTCTCATGTTTATACATGTGTGAATGTGTGTGTGCACGTGTGTGTGACACAAGGGCAGAGAGTTTTCTGTCACTCATATTTTGGTGCACAGAATTTTATTTTGCTAATTTGAATCTTGAAGGATTTCTTTCCTAGAAAAGTACAAGCATATGTTTTACCAGATACAGAAGAACTGCAACTCCATAACACTTGCTATTACTGTAAAAATTTACATCTATGGAAAAATAAGAAGTTTTAAAATACATTTCTCAGGTACATCAGGGATTGCCCTTTACCTTTTTTTCCCTTTCTAAGTTTTTATCTATAGGGCACATGTGCTCACCAGAGGAAGAGAAAGAGAGAGAGAGGAAAGTGAGAAATCACTCCTGGGCGGGTGGCCACATCACAATCCCTTCTCTTCCATTTTCCTCTCAGGATTTTGCATGAACACACATGCACCTGTCATGTTTTTTAAAGTCACTGGGTCCAGGACTTGAACCATTCAGTCAGCCATGTGGGATTCAATGCCTTAACCACCATGCCACCTGCTGGCCCACACTTTACTACTGATGCACAAGAGAGATAAAACAGATGAAGAGGGGGACCAGCAGCTGGCGTAATGGCTATGTTGCTGGACTTCCATGTAGTTGACCATGGTTCAAGTCCCGGACCCAGTGGCTTAAACTCATACCAGGTACATGTGTGTGCATGCCCAAGATCCCGAGAGGACAATGGAGGAGAAGGGATTGCGGTGTGGCCATCCTCCCTGGAGGGTGATTTCTCACTTTCTGTCTCTCTGTCTCTCTCTGTCTTTCTGGAGAGCGTACGTGCCCTTATAGCAAAAACCTCTCAAAAACAAAAACAAAAACAAAAAAAAAACAGATGAAGAGGAATGTATGTTTTATGGTAAAGTGGTCTGTCACACACATGTGCCCTATTTGCTTTACCAGTTCCGTAGCTTGGTGGTTACAGACAGCACCGCAGTAAACATGGGAGTACAGAGATCTCTTCGGCATGCTGATGTTCTCTCCTTTGGGTACATACCCAGCAGTGGGATTATTGGATCATAATGTAGTTATATGTTTAGTTTCCAGGGAACCACCACACTGCCTTTCATAGTGTCACCCATAAAAAAGGATCTAGTCCTGTCACTTGTGGCAATATGGATGAGCCTGCAGAAAACGATGCTGAGGCAAACAAGGCACACGATGAAAGGCAAGTATCACATTTTTCTCACTCATTAGTGGAAGCTGAGAGATTTTACTATGGGGCCAGCAGGTGGCACAGGGGTTAAAGTGCTGAACTCCCACATGGATGACTGTAGTTTGAATCCCAGACCCGGCAGCTTGAAACTCATGCCAGGTGTGTGTGTGTGTGTGTGTGTGTGTGTGTGTGTGTGTGTGTGTACCCAAAATCCTGAAAGGAGAACGGAGGAGGAGGGATTTCAGTGTGGGCCATCCCCCCGAGAGGTGATTTCTCACTTTCTCTCTCTCCATTTCTCTCTCTCTCTGGTGAGTGCATGCACCCTATGGCAAAGAAAGATTTGACTGCATACAAGTGAAGAGCGGGCTCCTC
Organism: Tupaia tana; assembly: GCA_026018925.1. Classification (NCBI taxonomy): domain Eukaryota; kingdom Metazoa; phylum Chordata; class Mammalia; order Scandentia; family Tupaiidae; genus Tupaia; species Tupaia tana. The sequence goes on from JAKSZU010000008.1 coordinate 6,511,449, forward strand.
TTTCAAAAGGGGGAGGAGGCAGGGCCGAGAGAAGAACTTGGTCAACAGGCACAAACCTGCAGTCAGGTAAGAGGAGTTGGGCCCTAGGGTACTAGAGCACAGTCGGAGACTATCCTAATACCACTTAAAAACAGCCAGAAGAAAAGACCCCGAACGTTCCCAAGACAAAGCAATGACACCTGTCAGAGATGGCGGATCTGTTTATTGCCTTCATCTCAATTATTATACATTGTATGCCTGTATCAAAAAGTAATACGATACCCAATAAATATGTACAACTGTACGTCAATTAAAAATTTTTAAGTTTTTTAAAGTTAAAAATAAATAATAAGTAAATACATAAATGGAAGAAGGCATGGACATATTTCGAAGAGAAAGGACATAGAGATAGCTGCCCCTGGGGTCCTAGGGAGCCGCTGGCCCTGACCCCAGGAGGTCCAACCCCAGGGGCTGTTAGAAATGGAAGCAGGCCATGGGCCATGTGGGGTGGTTTGTGCTCTGGGCTTTGGATTCCCACCACTGCCCAGCACACAGGCCTCAGCCCATCAGGAACAGTAAGGCCACAACAGTTCACTGTCCTGGTGGGACACTGCTCTGTGATGGGGGTGGGGGGGCGGTCATTCCTCTAGGAAAATGTGCCCAGCTCCTCAGGAAGCTGGAAATAAGGGCCCTCTGGGAAGAATTGCCAGGAAGACACAAAACCTCAGAAGAAAGAAACGCAAAGTACAAGAAAACTCTTACCAGAGGATCGTGAAGCATGAAAAACAGAATGGAAACATTTGTGCCCTCAAAGGCTTTGGATTGACCCATGGGCTTGGAATGCCCCTCCATCTGCAGAAAAAGAAAAGATTTGTATAGGTTTATTAATAATGAGAGAGAGAAAGAGCAGGAAGGTGAGAGAAAGAAAGAGACAGTTATCCTTGACAGGGTCTCACCTCGTTGTGATCCTCCTGCCCCAATCTCCCAGTCAGCCAGCACCACAGACACACCGCCATGCCCGGCTGGCTGAGGCTGGGCCAGAACCGAACCCAGATCTCCCACACAGCCACAGCCACCGTGACTGGTACCCGCTTCCACCACCATGGGCCAATTTTATCTATTCTTTTTTAAAAAATCAATTGTCATGTTTTAAAATGTTGGCTTCCCTGGGACCAGCAGTTAGCGTAATGACTATGTTGCTGGACTCCCATGTGGTCTACCACGGTTCAAGTCCTGGACCCGGTGGCTTAAACTCATGCAGGCACGTGTGCATGTGTGCCCAAGATCCCAAGAGGAGAATGGAGGAGAAGAGATTGCGGCGTGACCATACCACCTGGGGGGTGATTTCTCGCTTTCTGTCTCTCTGTCTCTGTCTGTCTGGTGAGCACATGCGCCCTATAGCAAAAACCTCTCCAAAAAAAAAAAAAGTTGGCTTCCCCTACTCTCACATTTCCAATAAAAATCACCATGAGGCCAGCACGTGGCCTGATGGATAAGGTGGCTGCTTATCACATGGTCAACTGTGCAGTTCAAGTCTCAGGCCCAGTGGCTTCAGAATCATGCCAGGTACATGTGCAGGCCAAAAATACTGAAAAGAGGTAGAGATGGAGGGGAAGGGATTGTGGTGTGACCATTCCCCTTGGGAGGTGCTTTTTCTTCCTCCTGTTTTTCTGTCTCTCTGTGACTGCAAGCACCCTCAATCACTGTAACATAACTGAATGGATTGACTGCTTTGCTTCTGTTTAATTTCTTTATCTTTAGAGGAAAATTTCTATGAATGTTTATTAAAAAAAATAAGAGACCAATATGGAAATTTTCCTTCTTACTAAGCATTGGGTAGACTAGGAACCATAACTGTGCACACATTTCTGTGAAAATCATTGAGTTTACTTTTCCTACCTGGATTTAAATAATTTTTTTGAGAGGTTTTTACTATAGGGCACGTGCGCTCACCAGACAGACAGAGAGAGACAGAGAGATAGAAGGCGAGAAATCACCCCCAGGGGGGATGGCCACGCCGCAATCCCTTCTCCTCCATTCTCCTCTCAGGATCTTGGGCACGCACACACATGCGCCCGGCATGAGTTTAAGCCACCGGGTCCGGGACTCGAACTGCGGTCGACTACGTGGGAGTCCAGTGACATAGCCATTACGCTAACTGCTGGTCCCATGGATTTAAATAATATTTTTAAAAACTATATCCAGTAAGGGGCCAGCAGGTGGTGTGGTGGGTAAGGCAGATGGACTCCCACATGGCTGACTACGGTTTGAGTCCCGGACTTGGCAGCTTGCTTTCCCACTTTTCTTCTCTCTCTGCCTCTCTCTGGTCAACTTAAAAAATAATAAATAAAATAATGACAATGAATAAAATTAAATAATTCTTTTTAAAAATCATGTCCAATAAAACAAATAAATAGGTCTATTATTTACAAGTCGTATTCTAAAAACCCATGAATGAGGGAGGTAAAATGTAAATGGTAGTTCTTAATCATACAAACATTATTCATTATCTCTGCATTATGGAGTCATGTACCCAAACTCTCCGAGCTTTTCTTTTTAATTCTTTTTAGATGAGGGATGAGCTTTTGTTGATATTGTTTTGTGTTGTTTTGTTTTACAGACACTTGATTTCACTTCTAATCTGTTCAAATCTTTTTTATAGTTCCTTTTTAAAATTTATTTTTCACGTTTAATCCCTGTATCACTGCAGCATACCAAGTGAACTTTCCCATCCTAAACACACTGCATGTAGGTCCAGTCGAAGGCATTACCAGAGACATCACAGTCATCAGGTTTCTTTCCATTTTGGGTTCTTTGCGTGTTTGGGAGGAGAGTGAGAAATGGGGGACATGGGGCAGGGCATCAAGGGCAGAGGAGAGAAGCAAAACTGCTGGAACCTTCAGAGCCTGTGCCCAGTGCACATTATAGGGCCTTTTTTTTTTTTTTTTGGAGAGGTTTTTTTTGCTATAGGGCGCATGCACTCGCCAGACAGAGAGACAGAGAGACAGAAAGCGAGAAATCACCCTCCAGGGGGGATGGTCACGCCGCAATCCCTTCTCCTCCATCCTCCTCTCGGGATCTTGGGCACACATGCACACGCGCCCGGCGTGAGTTTAAGCCACCGGGTCCACGACGCGAACTGTGGTCCACTACATGGGAGTCCAGCGACATAGCCGTTACGCTAACTGCTGGTCCCACATTATAGTTACTGATCTTAAAGTTTTATCAAGGAACAAAAATAGTTTAGAAATTAAAATAGAAATGAAAATGACAAGATTGTTCTGCCATATTACACTTCCTCTCAAATTGACAATGTTTTAAGCAAAACTAAAATGTATAGATTAATGTGGAACATGAAAAAGGGAGAAATTGGTAGTCTCCACCCTGGGGGGTGAATTCTCACTCTCTCTCTCTCTCTCTCTCTCTCTGCCTCTCTGGTGAGTGCACATGCCCTATGCCAAAAATCTCTCTTAAAAAAAATGGTGACAGAAATGGTGAGCTACTTGTAAAAGTTACCCCATTGACTAACATTGAACCTCTCAACTAAAACAATGCAGGCAAGGGAAAAGCGGGAAGACATATTTAAAACGCTGAAAGAAAAACAATTTCAGCCAATAGTACCATACCTGGCGAGATTGGCCTTCAAATGAGGAGAAATAAATCATTCCCAGATAAACAAATGCTGAAAGAATTTGTCAAAACTAAGCCAGCTTTTGGGACCAGCAGTTAGCGTAATGGCTATGTTGCTGAACTCCCATGTACTCGACCGTGGTTCGAGTCCCAGACCCGGTGGCTTAAACTCATGCTGGGTGTGCATGTGTGCCCAAGATCCCGAGAGGAGAATAGAGGAGAAGGGATTGCTGGCCATCCCCCCTGGGGGGTGATTTCTCACTTTCTATCTCTCTGTTTTCTCTCTTTCTGGCAAGCGCATGAGCCCTATAGCAAAAAACCTCTTCCAAAAAAAAAAATAATAATAATAATACTAAGCCAGCTCTTGGGAAATAATTCAGGGAATACTACATCAGGAAAATTGAAGGGAGATAAATAGAAGTAAGAGAACACAAAACAACTAGGAAAAAAGGTTAAGTCCAGACATATCAACAATAACATTGAAGATGGGCTGCCTGGCTGGTCGCAGGGCTAGGGTGAGGGCCCCAGGGACCAGGACATGGAGGTCACACAGCATTAAAGGTGCGGAGCCCCTCTGCTACCCACCTCGCTGTGCTCCGCCACTGGCAGTTTTTCAAAACATGTATCTCCCCAGGTGCCGAGAGGCAAAGAGGTGGATATTAAATCTTTATGAGGATATGCTCATTCGGACTGATACCGCAAAAAAGTCATCAGATTCTGAATGGTGAGGATTCGTGACTAGCAATGCCTGGCATGGGTTGATGACCAGTGAAGCCTGATTAAGTACTTGGGAAGATCGGAGTTGAAGTCCACCAGTCAGATATGTTTACTACTTTTTAAAATCAAATATGCCAAGAATAATGACACCCAAAGTGCAAGCAATTAATGGAAAAACAAGTTAGACTTCATGAAAATGTTTAAAATTTGTGCACTAAAAGACACTACCAACAGGCAAAACACAGAATGAGAGAAAATATTTGCAAATCATATATTTAATTAAGGATTGATATCCAGAACAATAGAGAATATCTACAAATCAACAACAACAAAATAACCTGCTTCAAAAATGGACAAAGGATTTGAACAGCCATTTTTTTTCATAGGAGATAAACAAATGGCCGGTAAACACATGAAAAGATGCTCAGCACCACTAATCATTAGAGAAATGCAAATTAAAATTGCAATGTAATACCATTCCACACCTAATGAGATGGCTACAATTTAAATAAATAAATAAATAAAATAAAAAGTGCTGAAATGATGTAGAGAAATTTGAACACTTGTACACTGGTTGTTAGCAATGCAAAATATTACAAGTATTGTGGAGAACAGTACAGCAATTCCTGAAAAACTTAAAAATAAAACTACCATAAGATCTAGTAAAAAAATAATAATAATAACATTGAATTTCAGGGTTAAATTTCCCAATTTAATTAAGAGAAATGAAGATTTTCTACTGATAATTGAGCCTCCAGCCCCCAGTCTTGATCTCGAGTGGTAAGGTGCCCCTCTATCCTCTCTGTCTCTTTCTGTCTCTGTCTGCCTCTCTCTGACTTCTCAGTTTTTTTATAATGATTCCTTTTTGAAATTTTTAAAGGTAAAGTATTCTCTTGGTTTGCAGAACCTGCTTTATCTTGCTAGTAATCCTCTTTTCTCCTCCCCTCTAGGAGAGGCAAGGGGCAGGCCTTCAGAAGAAGATTCCTCCATTACTACTGAGAACTAGCAATTTTGTGCAGCGTGCTTGCACACTGCACAGTTTTTATTTTTTTATTTAAAAAATTTTTTTGTTGTTTTTTCTTTTTTTCTTTTTTTCTTCTCCTTTTTCTCTCTCTTTTTTCTCTCTCTCTCTCTGATTTTTATTCTTTTTCTTTTACCTCATCACTCTGCTGCTCAATCTCCATTCACTGAGTGTCTAGATGAATCTAAGGGAACTATAGCCAAATATCCAAATACTATTAGGGTCAACATATTCCTCTATACTCACAGAATCTGTTGCATGAAGGGATAAAAATGGAATGGCAAAGAGATTCCAGATCACCTCCTCCTGCATGTCCCTGAATGCTCAAATTAAACTTTTAGAAATTAGGAAGAAGTGTATAATCCATCAGATGACTAGAAATCACTGCAATGGCACAAGAAACATGAGAAATCAAGAAAATACCTCCCCCACCCCCAAGGGAAAAGAATAACTTCTCTTCATCCACAGACAGCTCAATGGAACTCGTGGAAATAGCTGATAAAGAATTTAGGATATTGAGGAGAGTTGAGCCCTTCTCTGAGCAGACCTCCTCATGGCTACTGGGAACTAGATTTTTCAGGGAACAGGAGAAATGAAGATTTTCTACTCATAATTCAGCCTCCAGCAAGCAGAGCTAGTGTGGCAGGAGAGTTGAGCCCTTCTCTGAGCAGACCTCCTCATGGCTACTGGGAACTAGATTTTTCAGGGAACAGGAGAAATGAAGATTTTCTACTCATAATTCAGCCTCCAGCAAGCAGAGCTAGTGTGGCAGGAGAGTTGAGCCCTTCTCTGAGCAGACCTCCTCATGGCTACTGGGAACTAGATTTTTCAGGGAACAGGAGAAATGAAGATTTTCTACTCATAATTCAGCCTCCAGCAAGCAGAGCTAGTGTGCGATCACAACAGAACGGCAAACAGATTCTAGAACACCTCTGTCTGCTTCTTCCTGTACATTGAGGCTTAATTTCAAGAATTTGAAAGAAACACGCCATTCATCAGATGACAAGAAATCACCGCCGGATCACGAGAAATATGGGAAAACGAGAAAATACCTCTCCTCCACGGGAAAAGAGTAACTCTCCTTCATCCACAAGCAGTTCGGTGAAAGTCATGGAAATGTCTGATAAGGAATTTAGAGCATTCATAATGTCGAAGCTAACAGAGATGGAAGAAAAGAGAGATAATGAACTGCTAAAGAGAAAGGAGAAAGAAGTTGCCGAGTTCCAGGAGATGAGGAAATTCTTGCAAGATCTAAAAGAGGAATTACACACTTTACAAAAGACTCAAACGGAACTGCTAGAGATCAAGTCTATAATACAAGAAGTCAAAATCTCCCTAGAAAGTATTAAAAGCAGACTAGATCATTCAGAAAATAGAATCTCAGGTGTAGAAGAGAAAATGGCTGGCTTAGAAAAATCCACCACGAAGAATGAGAAAATGGCTCAAAAATTTGAGAATGATATGCGAGAAGTACTGGATACCATCAAACGTCCAAATATCCGGATAATTGGCATTCCAGAAGGTGAAGAGACCCATAAGGGCATTGATAATCTATTCCATGAAATCCTGCAAGAAAACTTTCCAAACCTAGAGAGGCATTCGAAGATCCAGTCCCAGGAAATACAAAGGACTCCAAATAGAATCAACCCAAGAAGATCTTCTCCAAGACACATTATAGCCAAGTTGACCAAAACCGCAGACAAAGACAAGATACTAAGATTGGCAAGAGAGAAACATCAAGTTACCTACAAAGGACATCCCATCAGGCTAACAGCAGATCTCTCATCGGAAACAATGCGAGCGAGAAGAGAATGGGAAAATATATTCAAAGTGTTACGAGAGAAGCAATTTCAGCCAAGAATACTGTACCCGGCAAGATTATCTTTCAGGTGGGAAGAAAAGACAAGAACATTCTCAGATAAACAAAACCTGAAAGAATTTACCAACACCAGACCAGATCTCCAAGAAGTTCTCAAGGGTGTGTTGTATCAAGAAAATTCATCACAGACACATGGAAATAAGAGTCCAAAAACTATGAAAGTGGCCAACTTAATCATAGGGACAAGTATGGAGTTGAATATTGTATCCTAGAATTTAATCAGGAAAATTGAACCAGAACAGAAGATAAAAGTACATGAGACTGATAGGTTCATACACCTACCATTTGAACAGAATCCTAACTTGTTTCCTGGCTTTAAGCAAAGTTCTTTGGCACTTCTTTGAGTTAAGTTAAAACTGGTTTTCTTAGTAGTAATGAGTGAACTCAACACTGAAAGTAGTTAGATTATGTAGGAAATTGTGTGATCAATGCAATGTGGGTGGGAAGGGAATGAAGGACAATTGTAGACACTGGAGGTGGTGTGAGAGAAGGGTGGGAAGGGACAGAGGGTCAGAAAGGGGTGGAAGTAATTCTAGGAACTAGTAATGGAAAATTTTTTGTAATGTGCATGAGTGTATCACTATGCAGTGTGTACTGGATGGGAAATTGCATTTTGTATGTGGTGATGAAGCTTAGGGAAGGAATGTAAATTGAGTTACCAAAAAAAAAAAGTTTCAGAAAAAAAAAATATATATATATACCTAATGACTGCAGTGAGATATGTAGCCACAGCTAGGTGCTACTTTATAGGATGCGTAAAGTAAGACTTGTGTTCATGGAAATGTGGGTATCACCTGTGTTTGCTATGAGGGTATTTGGATTGATTAGGGTCTTTGGCGATACAATAAATGTGAGGAGAAAACAGTATAGAAAGCAAACATACATACCAGAGACTGTGGGAGAAGAGTGGGAGATGGCAGAGGGTAAGAGGTAGAGAATCAAGGATGGGGGGAAAAAAAGCAAAACATACAGAAGACAAGAAATGTAAGATCATTTACTGACAATAACATGTTTGTTGATGTGCTTGATTGAGACGATATATAGTGTACTTTGGATGGAAAATAAATAAATAAAAAAAAAAAAAAGAATTTAGGATATTGACAGTGACAAAGTTAACAAAGATGCAAGAGAAGAGAGATAATGAACTCCAGAAGAACCAGGAGAATAGAGCCAAGGAGTTCCAGGAAGTGAGGAAGTTCTTGCACGATCTGAAAGAGGAAATATACATCATAAAAAAGAATCAAACAGAACTGTTAGAGATGAAGGCTGTAATACAGGAAATCAAAACCTCACTTGAAAGTATTAAAAGCAGATTAGATCATACAGAAGATCGAATCTCAGATGTAGAAGACAGAATTGCTGGCCTAAAAAAATCCACCACAAAGACTGAGAGAACAGTCCAAAAAATGAGAATAATATAAGAGACATACTAGATACCATCAAATATCCAAACATCTGGATAAATGGTCCCAGAAGGTGAAGAGACTAATAAGGGCATAGATAATCTATTCCATGAAATCCTGGAAAAAAACTTTTCAAACCTAGAGAGGCATTCAAAGATCCAGACCCAAGAAATACATAGGACCTCAAATAGAATCAACCCCAGAAGATCTTCTTCAAAACACATTATATCCAGATTGATCAAAACCACAGACAAAGACAAGGTACTCAGACTGGCAAGAAAGAAACAAGTTACCTACAAAGGATATCTCATCAGGTTAACAGTAGATCTCTCATCAGAAACCATGCGAGCCAGGAAAAAATGGGAAAATATATTCAAAGTGTTGAGTGAAAAACAATTTCAACCAAGAATACTATACCCAGCAAGATTATTCTTCAGATGGGAAGAGAAGACAAGAACATTCTCAGATACACAAAACCTGAAAGAATTTACTGACACCAGACCAGCTCTCCAAGAAGTTCTGAAGGAAGTGTTATATCAGGAAAACTAAAGTCAGACACACAGAAATAAGAGTTAAAAAGCATCCAAGAAAACAGCCAGCTTAATGGTAGGGACAAGAATTGAATATTATTTTCCAGAATTTAAACGGAAAGCTTGGACCACAATAGAAGTTAGATTAAGTATATGAGACTGAGCTGATGAAATAGAATTTTATGGGTTTTGACTAAAACAATACTGATCTTTTTCCATGCTTTGTAGTCCAGAGATAAGCTGCTTTTTTTCTTCTTCTTCTTCTCTTGAATTGTCTACAGATCCAGGGAACTATTATTTAAACAGAATTCTAACCTGTTTCCTGGCTTTAAATCTTAAGCAAAGTTCTCTTAACATTTCTTGATCTTGATTTATTAAAGCTAAAACTGCCTTTCTTGAAATTAAAAAACATATTAAAAATACCTACTTAATGACTACAGTAAGCTATATAGCCTCAAGTAGGTGCTATTTTATAGCATATTCATTATACTCACAGTTTCATCCTAAAGTCAAACATTTGTCCACAAATATTCATATATCAGCTGAATTTATTATTGAAAGTAGTTAGAACAATTAGGATATCTTGTTAACCAATAAAATGTGGGAGGAAAAAAAAATGGAAAGCAACAGCAAGATATCAGAGATAGAGTGGGAGGAGGGTAGGACATGGCAGAGGGTGAGAAATGAGGGGTGAGGGGGAAATATATATGTATATATGAAACAAGAAATGGAAAATTATTTTTGATGATAACATGTATGACTAAGACACTATACAGTGTATTCTGGATGGGAAATTGCATCTTATATGCTGTGGTGATGTTCAGTGAATGAATGCAAAATAAATCATTAATTCTAAATAAATAAATAAAGTTAAATAAAGTAATTCTTAAAAAATATTTTTCCCAATTAAAATTCTAAAAATGCAGATTAAACTACCTTACACACACACAGATGTAAGTACAAATTTGCCAGTTACTTGATAGACAGTCATCTCCATAGATTTCAATTGCTATATTTATTATAATCATAATTCATTGTATAAAACTAGACAGCAGAGAAAAAGGCCAAAGTGTTACAAGTAGCTGAGTCTTTGTAATGAATTTTAGGAAGGCTAAAATCAAGAACTTTGTAAAGCCTATAAATCACCAAATCACTCAGAGTACCGCGTCTTCACTTTTAAATGTCTCTTTCTAATTTTGGTTTGTTTCTGAGGACTTATTTCTTTACGTACAGTTCAGTACTATTGTCTTACAAGAACTCATGGTGAGTAAAAACGTTCTTGTTCTCTCTCTTCCTAATGAGCTATTGTTATATACAACCTTACCTATCCTTAATGGACCAGTGACACCACAGGTCTTTTCAGAATATCGACTCTTCCCTCCCACAGTCGTCTACATGGAAATGATTTTTAATCAACTTGGGTTTTGTTAGAACTTACGTCACAGTAAACAACATCGTGGACAGTTCTGCGCATACTTCCAGGACAGCCAGTGCAGCAGGTTTCCAACATTCACACGTCAGATAGTATTTAGTGTTGGAGGTGGCGAATATGCTTTATCCTCAATTTGTTTATTATGCACTGTACACATGCTTTTAAAGATCATTCTTTACCCTGCAAAGATGCATAACGATTATATGTCAGTCATAAATTACAATACATTTTTTCTAAACGGTGCATGCATACAGAGCACTTACCACTCATGGAGCCTGCAGGACCGGAAGCTGCTCTGGTGAGTCGTGAGTGACAGTGCGTGAATGCGAAGGCCCAGGACATTATCGTACACTGTGATAGACATTATAAACACTGTGTGTTCAGGCCACCCTGAACTGATTTTAAAATATTTTTCTTTCTTTAATTATAAATTAACCTTAGCTCACCGTAACTGTTACTTTATAAACATCGTAAACTTTCTGAGGTTTTTGTAATAACATTTAGCTTAAAACACAATCATACTGTACATCTGTTTTCCTTCTTTATATCCTTATTCTATACTTTTTTCCTATTTTTAATTTGTCTTAATTTTTTAAACTTGCTTTGTTAAGGAAAACAAAACAAAACAAAACAAAACAAAACAAAACAAAAACTATGGCACACAGGACCAGCAGATGGCGTAATGGTTACATTGCTGGACTGCCGCATAGATGACCACAGTTTAAGTCCTGGTGACTTAAAAGGCACACGGAACACATGTGTGTGCATGCCCAAAGTCCCGAGGAGGAGAATGGAGGAGAAGGGATTGTGTGTGTCCATTCCCCTCGGGGGGTGATTTCTCACTTTCTCTCTTCTCTCTGTCTCTCTGTTGAGCGCATGCATCCTGTAGCAAAATCTCTCTTAAAAAAAAAAAAAAAAAAAAAGCCACGCACTAGGCCAGCCTTGTGAGTGCAGCGTTGTGCCCCGTGAATAAGGAGATGGATCCCATATGGCTGGCCATGGTTTGGTCCCAGCCTCGGCAACTGGAGAAACATGCTGGCTGAGTGTGTGTGCAAAATACTGAGGGATAAAGTGGAGAAAGACTGCAGCATGACCATGCCCCATTGCCAGGATGCTCTTCCTGCTTCTCGCTTTCTTCCTCCCTTTCCCTTTTCCTTGGTGAGCATACGTGCCCTTTGGCAATTTAAAAAAAGAAAAAAGAAAAAGAACTAAGGCAAAACACACATGGCAGCCTAGGCCCACAGAAGGCCAGGATCATCAGCACCACTGTCTTCTGCCTCCACATCTTGTCCCACTGGAAAGTCTGCAGGGACAGTAATACACACAGAACTGTCATCACCTATGATGACAATGCTTTCTGCTGGAACAGAACACCTCCTGAAGGACCTGCCTGGGGCTCTTTTTCAGGGGCTGTTGCTCTTTTCAGAAATATGTCCAGGACGGGACCAGCAGTTAGCATAATGGCTATGTCGCTGGACTCCCATGTAGTCGACCGCAGTTCACGTCAGGGACCTGGTGGCTTGAAACTCACGCCGGGTGCGTGTGCGTGCATGCCTAAGATCCTGAGAGGAGAATAGAGGAGAAGGGATTGCGGCGTGGCCATCCCCCCTGGGGGCCATATCTCGCTTTCTATCTCTCTGTCTCTCTCTGTCTGTCTAGCAAGCGCATGCGCCCTTATAGCAAAAACCTCTCAAAAAAAAAAAGAAAAGAAAGAAAAAAAAAGAAATATGTCCAGGTAGTTTGTCCGGTTTGTTGTCTTGTTTTCCTCTGGACAGGCTTGGTTACTCATGAAAACCTTTTCTCATAATCCACCTCAAGAAGCTCCTCAGTGTGACGCTCAGCCACACCCAGGCTGACGCTGTTTACCATTTCAACTCCACCCGTGATGTTGCATGCCTTCTTGTCCTTGGCAAATCCTTCGAAGTCATGGACAAAACTCTTGAGTCTCTTTCAGATCTACTTACACACTCCTTGGTGACATCACATCACGTATCGATAAGGTTCCTGATGTAGTCACAGATGCTGCGATCCTTCCAGAATTTCACCAGTGCCTTCTCAGTGCCATCTTCATTGTAGCAGTATCCAGGGCAAAGGTCCTTCTCAAGCACTGGGCCTTAAAAGCTACTGTAACTCTTTTATCTATTGGATGGTCCAAAGAGGTGATATTTAGAGGGAAAAACACCATTTTGATACTGGGATGAAGATCATCAATAAAAACAAATTGTGTAGGCACATTGTCAGCAATAAGCAACATTTTAAAAGGTAAATTAAAGTGAAGATGAGTCACGAAGAATCTCTGAACAGACAAAAATGGGCTTCATAAGTGACGTCAACTTTGCTTGATCCACAACATACAAAAACTTAACTTCGGTCATTTCTGAAAAATGCTAATGGTAGACAGAAATAAAACATAATTCCAGTCAGTCATCAGCAGCCACATAACACATGTTGATGTGACTAGTAATTTCCAGCATGGGCCAAAAAAAGAAACTTTGTAATTGCAAACCAATCAAATTTTTGGTTTGTTCGTTTCTGCATTTTCCCCACACACTTGCCTCTGATACTTTGTCATTGAGACACTAAACTTTTTTTCAGTTTGGTGTCCCCCAATTAATGAATTGCTTCTTATATAAATTCTTTACATTTTTTCTGTGTCTTGGTTTTTTTTTTTTAAATAATTATTGATTTATTTTTTATTTACTCATTCATTTATTTCTTAATTTGACCAGAGAGAGACAGAGGGTGAGAGTGAGAGAGAAAGGAAGTGAGAAAGCAAGTCACCAGATTCAGGACTCGAACCCTGGTCGGCTATGTGAGAGTGTCCAGCGCCTTAACCACCACGCCACCTGCTGGTCCTGTGCCTTGGGTTTTTATTTTAACAGATGTGATTCTTTATACAGGACTTCTCCATTTTGCTGGCATAGCAACTCAGGAGGTCATCTTGGAGGCAGAGGAGGGTCATCCTTGGCCTTATTGCCCCTGTGGGAATCCGGCAGTGTGTGCTTGTTGATATGCTTGAAGGCCCTGGGTTCTCACTGTGCCAGATTGCAAAGGATTTCAATGTGTAGTCTGCAACACTGCCCCCTAGCAAGACCGTGACCCTGGCCTAGAAGCCTTGGAACCTGGCCTTGGCCTGGCTCCTTACAGGTGAAGGTCCTTCAGGCCTTCGTTTCCAGAACAGAGAGTTTCCATCCATGCTGAAGATTCGCTCTGGCAAGTCATCTTCCTCCCAAATCAGCTCGAGAGTTTCCAAAAATTCGCCCGCTGCCTCCTTTATGTTCAAATTTGGTGATATGCTCCTCTTGTTCCTCAGGTTGGGAGCTATGGTGGAATGGGACATGCCTGACAGGCAACCAGTAACCATTGCTGGTTTTCCACTTTATAGTCCTTAATCACTTTTAATTTCATTTCCCGATCAATCACTCTATGTGGCCTTTTAGTTCTGCTTAGGGGCCGTGATCAACAAAACAACATGAGATTAACCCAAGCACAAGAGAAAATACGCAGTCAGAAGATGAGTAATACAGCACCTATGAGGCTGCTGCTGGTGTCACACGGCACACTGTCTCATGGTAAACGTCTTTAAAAGGAGGAGTACACTCTACAGTGACAAGAAAGAGCAGAGTACGGTCACTACATACCCAGTCACGTCGTTGTTTACTACCATTATCGAGTTATTCGTACGTGTTCTACTTTTATTTGACTAGCAGTGAGTGCAGTAGCTTTGTTTACATCTGGACCGCCACAAACACATGGGAAATGCACTGCTCTTTCACATGGTGACAGCTACGATGTCACTGGCCGATGGAATGTTTGAGCTCCACTATAATCTTCCGGGACCACAGTCACACAAGCAGTCTGTCTTTGATCAACACATTGTTCCGTGGCACCTGACTGTAAACTAAGAGGGAGGAATTTACCCACACTCTCCAGCTCACACCGACATTCTCTTCTAGTCTTCTGCACGAACAGGGAGTTTTCTCTGAGTTATTCTGTGTCCTTACTATGTACTCTGTGACTCGAGTGTCCTCCAGAAAAAGAGGGAGAAAATCCAGGAGCCCCACCAATATCCATGTTATACTGTGTGTTCTGATTTTTTTTTTTTGAGAGGTTTTTGCCAGAGGGCGCGTGCGCTCGCCAGACAGACAGAGAGAGACATAGAGACAGAAAGGGAGAAATCACCCTCCAGGGAGGATGGCCACACCACAATCCCTTCTCCTCCATTCTCCTCTTAGGATCTTGGGCACACATGCACGCACACGCGCCCGGCGTGAGTTTTAAGCCACCGGGTCCGGGACGCGAACCGCGGTCGACTACAAGGGAGTCCAGCGACATAGCCATTACGCTAACTGCTGGTCCCTGTGTGTTCTGATTTTCCGCTGAGTGTGTACCGGGGCTTACTTCTCAGTCCTCAGAGAGCCGATTTTGAGTTATGTCCAGAGTTTCCGTGGCAATTGACAGGGAGCATCGGCTGTGACAGTACTCTATCTTGGCCTTCACTAGAAATCCATTTGGGGTAATTTTTTTGAAAAGAATTATTTATTTAATTTTATTGGTTGATTCATTTATTTTAGTTTGACCAGAGCCTCAGCCACCATGCCACCTGCTGGTCCCCTGCTTGGGATAATTTTTAATTTATTGATTCGAAATACCTGTAGTTTTTACTGGAAGTTGGAAAACAGTACAGAGGCCCCATACCTCATTCACTGAAGTGTACTTTACACACTGTACATGACTACAGGGTAAGGTCATACCAGAACACTGACACGGGTGTGCTGTGTATGTGCAGTTCTATGGCATTTCACCACGTGTGTAGGATCATGGAACATCATTCCAACCAAAATGCAGAACAATTCCATCCACAAAAATCTCCTTTATGTTGCATGTTTTTTTGTTATACCAACCCTTCCTGACCTCCATCCCTAAATTCTGGAAGACACTCATTTGTTAACCATCTTTATATTTTTTTCAGTTCAGATATGTTATATAAATGGAATTACACTGTATATGACCTTTTGAGTTGTTTGTTTTTTCAGTCAACATAATGCCATTAGGACTCATCCAAATTGTAAATATCCACCGCTGGCCTTCTTTATTGTTGAGTAGTAATCGATGGTATAGACACACCAGTTTCTTTAACCTTTCTCTTACTAAAGATGTCACTGTTGTCTCTTGCTCTTGGCTATTACAAATAAAGTTTTGGGGCTGGCAGGTGGCCTGGTGGTTAAGGATGCTGGACTCCCACATGGCCAACCCTGGTTTGAGTCCCAGAACTGGCGGCTTGCTTTCACATTTTCTCTCTCTCTCTCTCTCTCTCTCTCTCTCTCTCTCTCTCTCTCTCTCTCTCTCTCCCTCTCTGGTCAAATTAAAATAAATAAATGAATGAATAAAGTTAAATAAAATAAATCTTTAAAAAAGTTTCTATGAACCTTTACATACAGACTTTTATGTGAATTTAAGGTTTGTTTCTCTGAGATAAATGCTCAGACGTGTGAGTGCAGGGGAATGTAGGTAAGTACGTTTAACTTTGCAAGAAACTCCACACTGTTTCCAGAATACCATTTTACACATCCATCAGCGATGCGTAAGTGATCTGGTTTCTCCATACTTGTCAGTATGTGGCATTGTCACTACCTTTTGTAAATTTTATTTTTAACATTTCGATAGGTATGTAATGATATGTCATCAGAGTCTTAATCTGCATTTCCCTAACAGCTAACAATGCTGAGCATTTTCCTGTGTGTCTATCTGCCATCTGCATGTCCTCTTCAATGAGATGTCTCTTATGTCTTCTGTCCATTTCTAGTTGGATTATTCTTTGGCTTATTTTCGAGTTTTGAGAGTTCTTTACCTTAGAGTCTTTTTTCAGATATGTAGTTTGAAAATATCCCCTACCATGTCATTTGTCCTTTTATCCTTTTTTAAAAAATTATTTATTTATTTATCCACTCATTTATTTTTTAATTTGACCAGAGAGAGACACACAGAGAGAGAGAGAGGGGGGGGGGGAAAGTGAGAAAGCAAGCCACCAGGTCCGGGACTCGAACCATGGTTGGCCATGTGGAAGTGTCCAGCACCTTAACCACCACACCACCTGCTGGCCCCCTGTCCTTTTATCCTTTTAATAGAGTCTTAAAGGGAAAAACAGTTCTATTTTGATAAACTCCAGTTTGTCTATTTTTTTTTCTTTTATGGATTATGCCTTTGGTATCATGACTAAGAACTCTTCACTCTTCACCAAGCTGTAGGTCCCAAAGCTATCCTAAGTTTTCTTCCAAAAGTCTTATATCTTTATATTTAAATTCATGTTTCAGTTTTGAGTTATTTTTCATGTAAATTCTAAGGTTTAGGTCAAGCGTTTCCTTTTTTTTTTGTTCTATGGATATCCAACAGCCCCAGCATTGCTTGTTGAAAAGACTGACTTTCTTCCAGTGGGAAAGGTGCTTTTGCACCTTAGACAAAGCTCAGTTGGCTTTGTGAGGTTCTCTAACCAAGATTGCACTCTTGAATAAATCCCAGTTGGTCTTGGTATATAATTCGTTTTATATATTACTGAATGTTTGCTAATAATTAGTTCAGGATTTTGATATCTCTATTTATGATAGTGGATTCTAGTTTTTTTTGTTTTTTGTTGTTGTTTTTTCTCTCTTTGGTTGTAGAATCAAAGTAATACTGACCTCAAAAATTAGTCAGGAACTCTGGAGGAGTAAGTTTTAGCCAATGGAAAGCAACCAGCATTCATGTACTTTCCAATCGAGGTATAAAACAATAACTACTAGGGACCAGTAGTTAGTGTAATGGCTATGTCGCTGGATTCCCACGTAGTCGACCGCGGTTCAAGTCCCAGACCCGGTGGCTTAAACTCACGCCGGGCGCATGTGCATGCGTGCCCAAGATCCCAAGAGGAGAATGGAGGAGAAGGGATTGTGACATGGCCATCCCTCCTGGGGGGTGATTTCTCGCTTTCTATCTCTCTGTATCTCTCTGTCTGTCTGGCGAGCGCACGTGCCCTATAGCAAAAACCTCTCCAAAAATAATAATAATAATAATAATAATAATAATAATAATAATAACTACTCAGACACATTTTGACTGGAATTTCTAAAGAAGAGCACTTGAAATCACCAACGGAAGATCTGAAGTTTTCTGAAATTGGAAAACTAGACAAAAGTCATATGATCATATCAAATGACACAGGAAAAAGCATTTGATAAAATACAACATCCCTTCATAATTAAGACTCTCAACAAAATAAGCATAGATGGTACCTCTCATAACACAGTAAAAACCATATATGACAAACCCATAGCTAATATAATACTGAATGGGGAAAAATTGAAAGCTTTTACACTTATAACTGGAACAGGACAGGGATATCCATTTTCTCCATTTCTATTCAACATAGTACTGGAAGTCTCAGCAAATGCAATCAGAAAAGAGAATGAAATAAAAAGAACCCAATTGAAAAAAAAAAAAAGTTAAATTGTACTTATCTGTGGATGACATAGTTATAGGCATAGAAAAATCTAAAGAATTTACCCAGAACTCTTATATGGGATAAACAAATTTAGTAAAGTTGTAGGATACAAAAACAACATAGAAAAACGTGTAACATTTTGTACATTAACAATGAACAAACTAAAACATAAATGAAGAAAGTAATTCCATTTACAATAGACACAAAAGATAAAATATCTAGAAATAATTGTAACTAAGGAAGTAAAAATATCTCTACTATAAAATTATTTCAAAAAATTGAATAAAGATATTGAAAACAATACCTACAATGGAGAGACATCTTTTGTTCATAGATTTGAAGAATCAATATAGTTAAAAGGTCACTGTTACTCAAAATGATCTACAAATTCAATGCAATTCTTATAAAAAAAAATACTGTGAAATTCTTCACAGAAATTGAAAAAATATTATAAAATTTGTATGGAATCATAAAAGACCCTGTATCACTAAAGGAATATTATAGAAAAAGAATAAAGTTGGAGATATCTCACTACCTGATTTAAAAATATATTACAAAGCCATAATAACCCAAATAGAATGGGACTCACCCAAAACCAGAGATATAGACCAATGAAAGAGAATACATAATACAGAAATAAGCCCAACAACATATATCCTTCTGATTTTTTACAAAAGTCACAAGACAATCCAGGAGAGAAAAGACCATCTTTTCAATAAATGGTGTGGTAAAATGGAATATACATATGCAGAAGTATTAAAATAGACTCCTGTCTTTCACTTTCTACAAAAATTACCTCAAAGTTTAGTAAAGACTTAAAGACAAAGCCCCCAAATATAAAACTACCTGAGGAAAATGCACAAAAAGAAGCAATTCAAGATATTAGGGTAGGCAAAGATTTCTTAAATAAAGACCCCAAGGTATAGACGATAACACCAAAAATAAACAAATGGGACTATATCAAGCTCTAAAGTTTCTACACAGCACAGGAAACAATAAACAGTAAAGAGACAACCCACAAATTGAGACAAAATATTTTCATACTATACTTCATATAAGGGTTTGGTAACCAGGATATATAAGAAACTCAATGAAGCTCACAGTGTTTTTGTGTATATCTGAAAGTCATGTTTATTTAGAATGGTCACTCTCCACATATCCCTCCTCCTTTTTTTTTTAATTTGAGTTTGTGGAGTTAGATGGTTATTGTATGGAGTTTTTTGTTTTTCCTTAAACTTTATTTATGTATTTATTTATTTATAATTTGACCAGAGAGGGACAGAATGAGAGAGAGAGAGAAAGTGAGAAAGCAAGCCGCCAGGTCCGGGACTCGAACCGCAGTTAGCCATGTGGGAGTCCAGCACCCTTAATCACCACGCCACCTGCTGGCCCCTTGTATGGAGTTTTTGTTGGGTGATTTTGTAGACTAGTAGGAAAATAAACATAAGTAAGATTATTGACATAACAATTTTTAAGAAATATTTTAAAGAGTGGTAAAGTATGTTAAAAGGATTAGTATTTTTGTAAAGGGGTTTAGAATTATATATATTTATATTGACTAGAGTTTTTTTGTCATTTTAATTTTAATATATATTAGTAGTTAATAAATAAACTGTAGTAACAAAAACGTGTTCAACAAATTTTTGAGTATAGGACTGAATAGTTTTATTAGATTAGTTTAAAATTTTTAATTTTTATAAAATTTAAAAGACTAAAAATAGGGAATATTAAAGTATGTTAATTAATAACAAGAGTTATAAGGATTTATGAAGAATTAGATTGTTATTTAGGTTTTTTGTGAGTTTGTTTAATATTGGATTTATAATTTTTTTTTTTTTTTTGGAGAGATTTTTCGCTATAGGGCGCGTGCGCTCGCCAGACAGACAGAGAGAGACATAGAGACAGAAAGCAAGAAATCACCCCCCAGGGGCGATGGTCACGCCGCAATCCCTTCTCCTCCATTCTCCTCTCGGGATCCTGGGCATGCACGCACATGCGCCCGGCGTGAGTTTTAAGCCACCGGGTCCGGGACGCAAACCGCGGTCGACTATGTGGAAGTCCAGCGACATAGCCATTACGCTAACTGCTGGTTCCCTGGATTTATAATTTTTAATATTAATTTTTAATTTAGGTGTATAGCATTGTTTATTAAATAGATTGCCATAGGTAATTTAACTTAAATTAATTTTATGGAATTTATTTAAATAATAGATTTTAACAATTTATTTATTATTTTATTTAATGGGCCAGGAAGTACCATATAGCTTAACAATTGTAATATTTACCACTTAGCATGTAATTTTGTTAACCATTTTTTATTTATGGTAAATTTTGATTTTGTTTAATGTTTGGCTTAGTAGATTAGAAAACTGATTGGGACCACAGTTAGCGTAATGACTATGTCGCTGGACTCCCATGTAGTCGACCGCAGTTCGCGTCCTGGACCCGGTGGCTTAAATCTCATTCCAGGCACGTGTGTGTGCGTGCCCAAGATCCTGAGAGGAGAACGGAGGAGAAGGGATTGCGGCATGGCCATCCCCCCGGGGGGGTGATTTCTCGCTTTCTGTCCCTCTGTCTCTCTCTGTCTGGCGAATGCACGTATCCTATAGCAAAAACCTTTCCAAAAAAAAAAAAAACTGATTAGTTTTTGTATATAAAATGGAAATTTTTACTTAGTTAAATGATTAGATTATTAGAAATCTGTATTTGTAAGAGTACATCTTTTTTATATTTTTTGTAAAACTTTTTAAAGATATGACACATTAGAATTATAGCCTTTTGTAAAAAGCACTTAGAAAAGTACTAAAGCAATTATCTATGGAAAATAAGACTTGAATTAACTTAGTTAATGTTTAGACAAGAATTTACACTTGATAAAGAAATTTGTATTTATGACATATGCTAGTTTAATATAACCTGTAACATGTCAGATAAATATTATATTATAGATTTTTAGGAATTTTAAACTATTTTGGAATATAATACATAAATAAACACAGGATATATATATATTTATTTATAAATATATGTATAATTATTTATGATCAATACATTAATAAATAATATGTGCATACATAATTATATATTAATTAATACATTAATTAATGATACATACGTAAATAATACATACATTAATTTTAATGTAAAGAAAATTAAAATTAGTCAATTTGACAATGTTTTCTGTATTAGTTAATATATTAGAGTAAGACTGGTTTAACATTCATCTTTTGGATGTTTTACATCTTTCGTAAACATCTAAAAATTATTTTGTGGTTAAAAGAACTTAATTTAGAATTTGATTTTTGGGAAAACTTGTAAAAGATAGTAAAAGCTTAAATATTTGACTTAACTGTCTGTAGAAAATAAAAGTTAAATGTTTTAAGCATTTTAGGGATGAAAAGTGTTAACTCAGTGTTTGTTGGCATTAAGAGCAAAAATAGAGTACATGGTAGACTACAGTAGTCAGATATGACTTTTAGAGATAAACAAAATAACCCAAAGTCCAATATGTGGATTACATATAAAAATTTTTATAAGATTTTGTTATTATCACCTTTAATTATAGTTTTTATAATGAAACCTTAAATGAAACAAAAATTGAATTTTAGAAAAATTAGTCTTATTAAACAGTACTTATAACATTTTTTAGCTATTATGTTTTATCTGTGAGGAACAAAATATTAAAGAAGGCTGGTTATTAATTAATTTATCTTGTTATATATATATTATGTAACATTTAACATATAAATATTAGCTGTTTTATTGAGCCAATTATAATAAATTAAACATGTTTGATTGATAAAACTCTAGACAAAATAAATGTTGGAAATTGTGAAGATTTTTACCTATTTTTGAAGCAGTTTATTTGTCAATGATTTTTTAAGTCATGTGAATTAGAAAAGTATTAATTTATGTGAGTGCTCTTTTTTATAAAACAAATTGAATGGAATTTTTTAAGGCCTTTTATCACATAGACATACAGCATATAGTATGTAACATGACATATCACATGTATGTACACACACATACACCTGTAAAAAGATTTTTAAACCATCTCTTAAATCAGTTTTATGAGAAAATGTTTGTGATAAAGCAGGATTAAGAGAATTTTTAATGGGAATGTCTTTGATATATTTAAAATGTTAGAGACAAAATCAGAAGAATTAGATAAGGGTGGAAAACTTTTGTAAACCTATAATCTGTTTATGAAGATCTTTTTATATCTAATGAAATATTGTTAGAGGATCAGATCTCATGGAGATGGTTTTGTATGGAAATCTAGTTTTAATCTGTGTCATTATAAGGTAAAGGCATCACACATGTATGTAAATACAATGTATGACAACTTAAATGACCTTGTAGCTCTGATGGAAAAAGCCATAACCTCAAACTAGCCTCTGGTTTATTATTTTATAAGATAAATAAATAAATAAATAAATAAAATACAAAGCCAGTTGTTTTTAGATGTTAATTAGTGATACTATAAAAACAACTTGCATTTTTAAAATGTTTTTGAATAAAATCTGTAAAAAACAAGTGACTTTTTTGGACAGATACTGCAAAGCAGTATCCACAGTTAACATATTCATGTTTTAATGTTTTTATAGCTATGTAAACAAAACTCACCAACAGTGTTTCTGTATATCTAAAAGTTACCATGTTTACTTAAAATGACCACTCTCCACAAAATAAAAATCATTTTTGAAGAGTATTTCATTGAGCATCGACTGAGATGCAGACACCACAATTTTCAGATGTATGGTGGTGGAACAAATCATGAAATTAAAATTAGAGAACTTACACAAGAAATACTTGTCATCTGTAATGTGAATTTGAGCATGTCATGAATTTTCAAAACCCTGATTACTCATATATATATATATATATATATATATATATATATATATATATATATAATTCATATGTATATTTCCAAATTCACATTATGGAAGACAATCATGACAATCATTTCCAACTTATTATTTTTTGCAGTCCCATTTTATATATATATATATATATATATATATATATATATATATATATATAAAATAAGTTGGAAATTATTGTCTTCTCTTCTGTTTTCTGGAAGAGATCCTATGGTATTAATGCTAATTCGTCTTCATATGTTGGTCAACTATTTCAGTGAAATCAACTGAGTCTGAAGATATATTTTTTAGGAATTGGTATATTGCTGATTAAATTGCTTGAATGGCTAAAATGATATTCAAATTATTCATGTCTTATTGTGTTAGTTATGGTAGTTTATGCCTTTTGAGGAATTGCTGTGTTTTATCTAAGTTGTCAAATTCATCTAAAGTTGTTCATAGTATCTTTTTACTATCTTTTTGATATTTGTAGAATCTGTAGTGCTATCCCTGAGTTAATGTTATTGACATTATAATTTTTCTATTTTCTAATGTAACCACTTAGTGCTATAAAATTCATTTTAGCAATGTGTTAGCTGCATCATATAAATTTATAATATTTGCATTTCAATTTTAATTCAAATAGAAAATCAATGATGATATAGCAATTTTTTATATCATCGTTGATTTTCTATTTTCCTGGGGTTTTTTTTATTTTATTTTTTTATTTTTTTTTATTTTTACATTTTTCCACAAACATTTACTTTACATAGCAAAAAATTTTAGCTCATACTCCATAATTCTTGACAGTTTACAAACAACTTTCAAGATCTCAAAATACTGAATTTTAAAGATAATGTTCAAAATATGTCTTATAATTTTGTATAATTTTAAAACTCTATAACAACAGAAGCAGAATGGTTTCAAAAATATATATATATATACACATATATATGTGTATATATATATATATATATACACATTTAGAGTGCAGACACTCGGTATATATTAAGTGGGGACATACAATGTCTCTCCTTCATAGCATGGCTTGCTTCACTCAACAGTAAGTCTTCCATATTCATCCACTTCCTTTCAAAAGTCAGGGATTTGTTGTTTTTTATGGATGAATAGTATTCCATTGAGTATATGTGCCACAGTTTTTCTAACCATTCATCAGTTCGTGGGCATTTAGGTTGTTTCCATGACTTAGCAATCGTGAAAAGTGCGCCGCAATAAACATCGATGTGCAAGCACTTTTTCGATTAAGTATTCTTCTGTCCTTCGGGTAGATACCTAGGAGTGGGATTGCTGGATCATATGGTAGTTCTATTTGTAGATTTTGGAGGAATCTCCAAATTGTTCTCCACAGTGGTTGGACCAATTTACAGTCCCACCAGCAGTGTAAGAGAGTTCCCTTTTCACCACACCCCCTCCAGCACTTATCATTTTTTGTTTTTTTAATCTTAGACATTCTGACTGGGGTTAGGTGATATCTCATTGTTGTTTTGATGTGCATTTCTCTTACAATGAGGGATGTTGAGCATTTTTTCATATGCCTTTTAGCTATTCGTATGTCATCTTTAGAAAGTGGTTTTTTTCAACTCATTCTCCCATCTTTTAATAGGATTGATTGTCTTTTTCCAGAACAGCCGCTTGAGTTCCTTGTGGATTCTGGTTATCAGTCCCTTGTCTGATGCATAGTTTACAAAAATATTTTCCCATTCTGAGGGCTGTCTGTTCACACTAATCACTGTGTCTTTTGCCATGCAGAAACTTCTTAGTCTGATGTAATCCCACTTGTCTATTTTAGGGATCATAGACTGTGCATTGGGAGTCTTATTTAAGAAGTTTTTCCCTACCCCAATGTCTCCCAGAGTTTCCCCGGTGTTTTCCAGGAGCAGTTTTATAGTGTGAGGTCTTAGGTTTAGATCTTTGATCCACCTTGACTTTATTTTTGTCAGAGGTGAGAGGTAGGGGTTCAGATTCATCTTTCTGCAAGTGGAGATCCAGTTTTGCCAGCACCATTTGCTGAAGAGGTTATCCTTTTCCCACAGGATTGACTGGTGCCCCTTGTCAAAAATCAGTTGGCTGTATGTTTGAGCATTCATTTCTGGGGACTCTATTCTGTTCCATTGGTCCACCTGTCTGTTCCTGTGCCAGTACCATGCTGTTTTGATTACCACAGCTTTGTAGTATATTTTTGGGTCAGGGAGTGAGATGCCGCCCACTCCATTCTTCTTGTGCAAAACTGTTTTGGCAATACGGGGTCTTTTATGATTCCAGACAAACGTTATGATTGTCTTTCCTAGATCTGTGAAGAATGTGTCTGGTACTTTGATTGGCATTGCATTAAATAGGTAGATTAATTTGGGTAAAATTGCCATTTTGATTATATTAATTCTTCCAATCCAGGAACATGGGATGTCCTTCCACTTTTTTGTGTCATTTTCAATTTCTTTTTTTATCTTCTCATAGTTTTCCTTGTGGAGGTCTTTAACTCCTTTAGTTAGATTTATCCCTAAGTATCTTATACTTTTTGTGGCTATGGTAAATGGAACAACTTTTTTCAGTTCCATCTCAGTCTGCCTGTTGTTTGTATACAGAAATGCTATAGATTTCTGGATATTAATTTTGTATCCTGCAACGTTACTGTATTCATGTATTACTTCCAGAAATTTTTTTATGGAAACCATTGGGTCTTCTATGTATACAATCATGTCATCTGCAAATAGAGAGAGCTTCACCTCTTCTTTTCCTAGTTGAATGCCTTTTATTTTTTCCTCTTTTCTGATTGCAATGGCCAAGACTTCTAGTACTATATTGAAGAGGAGTGGAGAAAGTGGACATCCTTGTCTTGTACCCGTTTTTAGTGGAAAAGCTTTCAGCTTTTCTCCATTGAGGATGATGTTCACTATGGGTTTTTCATAGATAGCTTTTATTGTGTTGAGAAATGGCCCTTCTATGCCCATTTTGCTGAGAGTCTTGATCATGAAGGGATGTTGTATCTTATCAAATGCTTTTTCTGCATCAATTGATATGACCATATGGTTTTTATCTTTCTTCCTATTAATATGGTGTATTACATTTATGGTTTTGCGTATGTTGAACCAACCTTGCATTCCTGGGATAAAGCCTACCTGATCATGATGTATAATCTTTTTGATAAGTTGTTGTATACGATTTGCTAGTACCTTGTTGAGAATCTTCGCATCTATATTCATCAGGGATATTGGTCTATAGTTTTCCTTCCTTGTCCTGTCCTTATCAGTTTTAAGGATAAGGGTGATAGAGGCTTCATAGAATGAATTAGGGAGAGATTCACCCTTTTGGATATTTAGAAATAACTTGAGCAGAATGGGGGTTAACTCTTCTTTGAAAGTTTTGTAGAATTCAGAGGTGAATCCATCAGGGCCAGGGCTTTTCTTTGTTGGGAGGTTATTTATAACTGATTTGATCTCCTGGCTTGTTATGGACCTATTCAGACTTTCTATATCCTCCTGGCTCAATCTAGGTAGATTATACCTGTCCAGAAATTTGTCCATCTCATCCAAATTATCTTGTTTCTTGGCATACAGATGTTCATAGTATCCCCTAATAATGTTTTTTATTTCTACTATGTCTGTTGTTATTTTGCCTGCTTCATTGCAGATCTGATTCACCTGGTTCTTTTCTCTCTTCTTCTTAATAAGTCTCGCTAGTGGTGTATCAATTTTGTTTACCTTTTCAAAGAACCAGCTTTTACTTTCATTTATTTTCTGTATAATTCGTTTATTTTCTATTTCATTTATTTCTGCTCGTATCTTTATTATTTCCTTTCTCCTGGAGTTTTTTGGATCTTTTTGCTGTTGCTTTTCCAATTCTGTGAGGCATGATGTTAGGTGATCCATTTGCCTTCTTTCCATGCTCCTCTTATGTGCACTAATTGCTATGAACTTCCCTCTTATGACCGCTTTAGCAGTGTCCCAAAGATTATGGAAACTCGTGTCCTCATTGTCATTGGCTTCCATGAACCTTTTGATTTCAGTCTTTATTTCTTCAGTAGTTGTGGAGTCATTCAGGAGTAGGTTATTAAGTTTCCATGTATTTAAGTATTTTTGAGGATTTCTCTTGAAATTAAACTCAAGTTTAATTCCATCATGGTCAGTGAAGATGCTGGGTATAGTTTCTATGCTTTTGAATCTGTAGAGGCTTGCTTTGTGCCCAATGATGTGGTCAATCTTCGAGAATGTTCCATGTGGCGGCGAGAAAAAAGTGTATCTTGAGGTTTTAGGATGGAAAGTTCTATAGATGTCTGTTAAGTCCATTTGATTTATGATATCATTTAGATCTTTTATCTCTTTACCTATTTTTTGTCTAGATGATCTATCCAGGGGGGATAGTGCAGTGTTGAGGTCTCCAACAATTAGTGTGTTGCAGTCTATCTCCCTTTTTAGATCTAGCAGTCTTTCCTTCACATATTTGGGTGCTCCTGTGTTGGGCGCATAGATATTAATAAGCATTATATCTTCTTGATCGATTGATCCTTTTACTACAATATAGTGCCCTTTGTCTCTTCGAACAGTTTTTGTTTTAAAGCCTATTTTGTCAGAGATCAGTATTGCAACTCCAGCTCTTTTTTGGTTCCCATTTGCATGGAAAATCTTTTTCCAACCCTTCACTTTCAGTCTGTGTATTTCTTTATCCATGAAGTGGGTTTCCTGTAGGCAACAGATAGAGGGTTTTTGTTTTTTAACCCATTCAGCCAGTCTGTGTCTCTTGATTGGAGAGTTTAATCCATTAACATTCAATGTTATTATTGATGTTAATGGATCTGTCCCGGCATTTAAGTTGGCCATTGTCTTAGTTGCCTTTTACTCTTTTGTTTCTGGCTGTTACTTCTTTAGTTATCCTGGAAGAGTACTTTCTTCAGGGTTTCATGGAGAGCTGGCCTGGTGCTGGCAAATTCTTTCAGGTTTTGTTTGTCTGAGAAGATTTTAATCTTTTTTTTTTCCCATATGAAGGATAATCTTGCAGGATACAATAGTCTTGGTTGAAATTGTTTCTCTCTTAACACTTTCAGTACATCTTCCCATTCTTTCCTTGCTTGCATTGTTTCCGTTGAGAAGTCTGGTGTTAGCCTGATGGGGTGACCTTTGTAAGTCACTTGTCGTTTCTCTCTTGCTAGTTTTAGTATCTTATCTCTATCTGTGGTCTTAGCCAGTCTGGCTATGATATGCCTTGGGGAAGATCTTCTTGGGTTGATTCTATTTGGTGTCCTTTGAATTTCCTGGGTCTGGATGTTGGAGTGCCTCTCTATGCTTGGGAAATTTTCTTCCAAGATTTCATGGAATAGGTTTTCCATGCTCTTATTAGTTTCTTCACCTTCTGGGATACCAATTATGCGGACGTTAGGACGTCTAATGGAATCTAGTAATTCTCGTATATTATCTTCATTTTTTTTTGTTATTTTCTCTATCTTTTTGGTGGTTTTCTCTAGGTCAGAAGTTTTATCTTCTACATCAGAGATTCGACCTTCAGCATGGTCTATTCGACTTTTAATACTTTCAAGAGAGTTTTTGATTTCTTGTATTTCAGATTTCACCTCTAATAGTTCAGTATTATTCTTCCTCAGAATTTCTTCCTTCATATCGTTGAAGGACTTTCTCATCTCCTGTAATTCATTGTCTCTTTTCTGTTCCAGCTCATAGTACTTGTTCAACATTAATGTTCTAAACTCTATCTCGGACATTTTGGTAACGTCCTCAATTTTTTCAGGAACAGGAAGGGAGTTACTGTGTTCCTTTGATGGAGACATATTTCCTGCTTTATTCAGGCCTGAGGTTCTTGTACTTCTACCCATTGGAAGATGTGTTCCCTTTGAAAAACCTTTTACGAGAAGGTTTCTTCTAATAGAAGCAAGTGTGTTTCCTTTCTGATATGGAATGGAGACAGCCGACGTCTATCTTCAATTGTGTTTAGTAATATAAACCAAGAAAAAGTATTCACTTCAGGTGTCCAAAGAAATGTATCTCCTTCTTCACAGGTGTTTCAGGGAACTGGAGGATTCTAGAGAGTCTTAAAATGCTAGAATGTTTCAGAATTGTAATTCTAGACCTATCTGGACATCCAGGGATGGTGCAGATAAAGGATGTGAGGATTGGGAAACTGGGAAGAAAATAATATGTAGAATAAAGAAAAAGTCGCGCGCCGCGCGCTAGCGCGACGCAGGATTTCGCCAGGGGTTGAAAGATGGGGGTGTGGTGTGGATGAACTGAGGGCGTTCCTGTGTGTTGATCAGAAGAGAGAAATTTACAATTGAAAGATGTGGATAACAGGACAGAGAAAGAAAAAAAAAAAGGAAAAAAATGTACCTGGCTGAAAGAGGGGGCTCTGGCCTGGGGTCCCGGGGCTGGAACTACTGGGGGCAGTCCTCCCTCGGAGATCCTGGCCCAGGGGTCGAAATATGGGGGTGTGGTGTGGATGAACTGAGGGCGTTCCTGGCTGAAAGAGGGGGCTCTGGCCTGGGGGTCCCGGGGCTGGAACTTGGGGGCAGTCCTCCCTCGGAGATCCTGGCCCAGGGGTCGAAAGATGGGGGTGTCTCTATTTTCCTGTTTGACTCTGGGTGGTAAATGAAGGAATAAGTTCTCCTTAGGGGTCTCTACGAATCATCCCAACATGGCTAAGGAAATTACCCTTAGAGAAACATGACTATTTGTTACATTTAAACAGTTCTAGGAAAAAAAAAAAAAAAAAAAAGAGGCATGTCATACCATGCAGGAGCCATTTGGAAGTAGGTCCCAGAGAATGGGCTCAGCCAAGCCTGTGAAGAGCTAAGAGTGTGAGTACCCATGGGTAGTGACTTTTCTGGCGATCACGGTGGAATACACAAGCAAAGTGAATGAGGGGATTTCACTGTGAGTTTGCCCATAGGTCACAGGAGAGGACAGGAAGAAGAACCTGTACTAGTGGACCTGGTTGCCTGGTTGGGGTGTTCACAGCCTGTTTGTGAAGATGCAGAAACAGCAGGAAAATAAAGTTTTCAAACTTTACAATACAGACTCATGAATTACTCAATAGTTACCATTTAGTTGGAAGCTATTTGGAGGTAGTTTTGTTCTTTTCTTGTGTTATTAAATTCTGGATTCATTCCATTATAGTCAGAGAATATATTGCATATGGTCTCAATTCTTCAAGATTTTAAAGTTTGTCTATGAACTAAGAGAAAGTCTATATGAGCATGTTTTCTGTACATTTGCAAAGAGTGTGTGTTCTGCTATCGTCGGGTGGAATGTTCATTAAATGTCAGTTAGATCCTGTTGGTTGGTGAATTGTTGAATATCATTGCTGATTTTCTGTTTAGTTGTTCTATCTTCTGTGTTAAAGTCCACAACTCTAATTTGGATATTCTCCTTTTAATTCTATTGGCTTTTGCTTAATTTATTTTGCAACCTTGTTGTCTGGTGACATACTGTAACAATGGCTTATTGGAGGATAAACCCTTTTGTCATTATGCAATATAACTCTCTCCCAGAGTCAGTATGTTAATTTCCTTTGTTCTCAAAGCTACTTGATTTTTCACTCCTATTTTTTTCTTATTATTTTTTTTTCTTAATAATAAATTTAAAAAGACAGAGACGGAGAGACAGAAAGTGAGAAATCACCCCCCAGGGGGGATGGCCACACCGCAATCCCTTCTCCTCCTCCATTCTCCTCTCAGGATCTTGGGCACGCACACACACGTGCCCAGCGTGAGTTTAAGCCACTGGGTCCGGGACTCGAACTGCGGTCGACTACATCGGAGTCCAGTAACATAGCCATTACGCCAACTGCTGGTCCCTTCGTTCCTATTTTTAAATTTATGTTTGCACGGTAAATATTTTCTGTTCTTTAACTTGCAACCTACCTACATGATTATATTGGAAGTGTGTTTCTTTTAGACAGCATATAGTAGATTGAGCTTTTTTAAAAAAGTCTGCCAATCTCTGCCTTTTAATTTTTAAAGTTTCTTTTTTAAAGTTTCTTTTAACCATTTACTTTAAATATTGCTTTGTGAGAGCTCAAGTCTGCCATTTTATTTTTCATTTCATTCTTGTTCCTTCTGTTCATTGCCTCCATGTTTTCCTTTCTATCTTAATGTGTTTAATTTGTACCTTTTTAAATAATTCCATTGGATTTATCCATTGTGCTTTTGGGTGCATCTTTCTGTTTATTAGGTTGTCAAGAAAGTCATGAAGTATTTTTGTATGCAAAAATGCATCATAACTTCCCCCAACAACCCAATAGATATTTTTAGTGGTTTTACATTATGAGGCATTACACCACTCAAATAGTACCTACCACAACCTACTGGTGTTGACACTTCACTAGTTGATGTGAAGCATATAAACCTTTTTGCCCTTAAAACTCTCCCCTTGGGGACCAGCAGATGGTGTAATGCTTATGTCGCTGGACTCCCACTTAGGCAACTGTGATTTGAGTCCTAGACCTGGCACCTTAAAACTCACACCAGGCACCTGTGCGTGCATGCCCAAAATCCCGAGCAGAGAATAGAGGAGAAGGGGTTCCCTGTGTGGTGATTTCTTGCTTTCTGTCTCTCTCTCCAGTGAGCACATGTGCCCTGTAGAAAAATCACTCTCTAAAAAAATTTTAAAAAACCCTCTTTTCCCTCATCTGTTTATACCTTTCATAAATATTTGCTCTACATTCTTTGAGAAACATTACATAATGTTATTTCTGCTTCAACCATCAAACATAATTATATATGTGGATGTGTGGAGGATGGGGTGCTTTTTTTTTTTTTCTTTGTTTTTTTTTTTTTTTTTTTTTTTTTTTTTTTTGGAGAGGTTTTTCTGCCATAGGGCGTGTGCACTCACCAGACAGACAGACAGAGACACAGAGAGACAGAAAGCGAGAAATCAACCCCCAGGGGGGATGGCCACGCCGCAATCCCTTCTCCTCCATTCTCCTCTTGGGATCTTGGGCACTCACGCACACGCCCCTGGCGTGAGTTTTAAGCCACCGGGTCCGGTACGCGAACCGCGGTCGACTACGTGGGAGTCCAGCGACATAGCCATTATGCTAACCGCTGGTCCCTTTTTTTTTTTTTTTCTTAACAGTGTTTCTCCATGTTGTGATTCTTCAGCCTCCATCCTTTGGATATCTGGGACCACAGATGTGCATCACTGTGCCAAGCTTTTTAGAGTGGACTGAGAGCCAAACCTGGGCCTCATTGCTAAGCAGTAGCACCCAGCATGTGTTATCATGGCTGAGACTATGAAACATAATTTTAAAAAATAAAAGAGAGGAGTCAGCAAGTGGAATAATGGTTAAGGTGCTGGGCTCTCATGTGGCAGACTGTGGTTCAAGTCCTGGACCCGGTAGCTTGAAAAACACACCAAGCACATGTGTGTGCATGCCCAAAATCCCAAGAGGAGAATGGAGAAGAGAATAGGCATGGCCATCCTCCCTGTAGGGTGATTTCTCACTTCCCCTCTCTTTGTTTCTCTCCCTCTCTCTCTCTCTCTCTCGCAAGTGCAAGCACCCAATAGCAAAAAAGAGAGAGAGCAATAATCAACTGTGTTTACATATATTATTACTCATTCTGCTGTTTTTTTCTCCCTCCTCATGTTCCAATATTCCTCCATTTATTACATACTCTCTCTTTTCCAAACTTCCTTTTACTGCTTTTTGAGGGTAGGTACTGGAGACAGACTCGCATAGTTTTTCTTCATCTGTGTTTGTCTTGACTTTCCTCTCTAGATCTAAAGACTATGTTCTGCTGTATGTAGTATTATGGTCAACAGCTCTTTTCTCTTAGCTCATGGAAAATGTTGTGTCGCTTCCTCCCAACCCCCATGGCTCCTGGTCAAAACTCTGATGTCGCTTTCAACCCCTGGGCCAGGATCTTCGAGGGAGGACTGCCCCCAGTAGCTTCAGCCCCGGGACCCCCTAGCTAGACACCCCTCTTTCAGCCAGGTACATTTTTTTCCTTCCCCTTTCTTTATCTGTCCCCTTACCCACGTCTTTCAATTGTAAATTTCTCTCTTCTGATTAACACACAGGAACGCCCTCGGTTCTACCACACCACACTCCCATCTTTCCACCCCTGGTGAAATCGCGTGCCATGCTAGTGCGCGGTGCGCGACTTTTTCTTTATTTTACGTATTATTTTCTTCCCACTTATTCAGTCCTCACTTCCTTTATCTTCACCATCCCTGGCTGTCTAGAATTATAATTCTGAAACATTCTAGCATTTTAAGACTCTCTAGAATCCTCCATTTCACTGAACCATGTGCGAAGAAGGAGATACATTTCTTTGGACACCTGAAGAGAATACTTTTTCTTGGATTACATTACTAAACACAATTGAAGAGAGACTTTGGCTGTCTCCATTCCATATCAGAAAGGAAACACACTTGCTCCTATTCAAAGAAACATTCTCGTAAAAGGTTTTTCAAAGGGAACACATCTCCCAATGGTTAGAAGTAGAAGAACCTCAGGCCTGAATAAAGCAGGAAATATGTCTCCATCAAAGGAACACAGTAACTCCCTTCCTTTTCTTGAAAAAATAGAGGACATTACCAAAATGTCCGAGATAAGAGTTTAGAACATTCATGTTGAACAAGTACTATGAGCTGGAACAGAAAAGAGACAATGAACTACAGGAGATGAGAAAGTCCTTCAATGATATGAAGGAGGAAATGCTAAGGAAGAACAAGACGGAACTATTAGAGGTGAAGTCTGTAATACAGGAAATCAAAAACTCTCTTGAAAGTATTAAAAGTTGATTAGACCATGCTGAAGGTCGAATCTCTGATGTAGAAGATTAAGCTTCTGACCTAGAGAAAACCACCAAAAAGATGGAGAAAATAACAAAAAAACATGAAGATAACATACGAGAATTACTAGATTCCATTAGACGTCCTAACATCCGAATAATTGGTATCCCAGAAGGTGAAGAAACTAATAAGAGCATGGAAAACCTATTCCATGAAATCTTGGAAGAAAATTTCCCAAGCATAGAGAGGCACTCAAACATCCAGATCCAAGAAATACAAAGGACACCAAATAGAATCAATCCAAGAAGATCTTCCCCAAGGCATATCATAGCCAGACTGGCTAAGACTACAGATAAAGATAAAATACTAAAACTGGTAAGAGAGAAACGACAAGTGACTTACAAAGGTCACCCCATCAGGCTAACACCGGACTTTTCAACGGAAACAATGCAAGCAAGGAAAGAATGGGAAGATGTACTGAAAGTGTTAAGAGAGAAACAATTTCAACCAAGATTATTGTATCCTGCAAGATTATCCTTCATATGGGAAAAAAAGATTAAAATCTTCTCAAACAAAACCTGAAAGAATTTGCTGGCACCAGGCAAGCTCTCCATGAAACGCTGAAGAAAGTACTATTCCAGGAAAACTAAAGAAGTAACAG
The DNA here is from genome assembly GCA_026018925.1 of Tupaia tana. Taxonomy (NCBI): domain Eukaryota; kingdom Metazoa; phylum Chordata; class Mammalia; order Scandentia; family Tupaiidae; genus Tupaia; species Tupaia tana. Next base: position 6,545,800 of record JAKSZU010000008.1, read on the forward strand.
CCAGAAACAAAAGAGTAAAAGGCAACTAAGACAATGGCCAACTTAAACGTCGGGACAGATCCATTAACATCGATAATAACATTGAATGTTAATGGATTAAACTCTCCAATCAAGAGACACAGACTGGCTGAATGAGTTAAAAAACAAAAAAACCCTCTATCTGTTGCCTACAGGAAACCCACTTCATGGATAAAGATATACATAGACTGAAAGTGAAGGGTTGGAAAAAGATTTTCCATGCAAATGGGAACCAAAAAAGAGCTGGAGTCGCAATACTAATCTCTGACAAAATAGGCTTTAAAACAAAAACTGTTCGAAGAGACAAAGAAGGGCACTATATTGTAGTAAAAGGATCAATCGATCAAGAAGATATAACGCTTATTAATATCTATGCGCCTAACACAGGAGCACCCAAATATGTGAAGGAAAGACTGCTAGATCTTAAAAGGGAGATAGACTGCAACACACTAATTGTTGGAGACCTCAACACTGCACTATCCCCCCTGGATAGATCATCTAGACAAAAAATAGGTAAAGAGATAAAAGATCTAAACGATATCATAAATCAAATGGACTTAACAGACATCTATAGAACTTTCCATCCCAAAACCTCGAGATACACTTTTTTCTCGCCGCCACATGGAACATTCTTGAAGATTGACCACATTATTGGGCACAAAGCAAGCCTCTTCAGATTCAAAAGCATAGAAACTATACCCAGCATCTTCACCGACCATGATGGAATTAAACTTGAGTTTAATTTCAAGAGAAATCCTCAAAAATACTCAAATACATGGAAACTTAATAATCTACTCCTGAATGACTCCACAACTACTGAAGAAATAAAGACTGAAATCAAAAGGTTCATGGAAGCCAATGACAATGAGGACATGAGTTTCCATAATCTTTGGGACACTGCTAAAGCGGTCATAAGAGGGAAGTTCATAGCAATTAGTGCACATAAGAGGAGCATGGAAAGAAGGCAAATGGATCACCTAACATCATGCCTCACAGAATTGGAAAAGCAACAGCAAAAAGATCCAAAAAACTCCAGGAGAAAGGAAATAATAAAGATACGAGCAGAAATAAATGAAATAGAAAATAAACGAACTATACAGAAAATAAATGAAAGTAAAAGCTGGTTCTTTGAAAAGATAAACAAAATTGATACACCCCTAGCAAGACTTATTAAGTAGAAGAGAGAAAAGAACCAGGTGAATCAGATCTGCAATGAAGCAGGCAAAATAACAACAGACATAGTAGAAATAAAAAAACATTATTAGAGGATACTATGAACATCTGTATGCCAAGAAACAAGATAATTTGGATGAGATGGACAAATTCCTGGACATGTATAATCTACCTAGATTGCGCCAGGAGGATATAGAAAGTCTGAATAGGTCCATAACAAGCCAGGAGATCAAATCGGTTATAAATAACCTCCCAACAAAGAAACGCCCTGGCCCTGATAGATTCACCTCTGAATTCTACAAAACTTTCAAAGAAGAGTTAACCCCCATTCTGCTCAAGCTATTTCTAAATATCCAAAAGGGTGAATCTCTCCCTAATTCATTCTATGAAACCTCTATCACCCTTATCCTTAAAACAGATAAGGACAGGACAAGGAAGGAAAACTATAGACCAATATCCCTGATGAATATAGATGCGAAGATTCTCAACAAGGTACTAGAAAATCGTATACAACAACTTATAAAACAGATTATACATCATGGTCAGGTAGGCTTTATCCCAGGAATGCAAGGTTGGTTCAACATACGCAAAACCATAAATGTAATACACCATATTAATAGAAAGAAAGATAAAAACCATATGGTCATATCAATTGATGCAGAAAAAGCATTTGATAAGATACAACATCCTGGAACCAGCAGTTAGCGTAATGGCTATGTCGCTGGACTCCCACGTAGTTGACCACGGTTCGTGTCCCGGACCCAGTGGCTTAAAACTAACGCCGGGCGCGTGTGCGTGCATGCCCAAGATCCCGAGAGGAGAATGGAGGAGAAGGGATTGCGGCGTGGCCATCCCCCCTGGGGGGGTGGTTTCTTGTTTTCTGTCTCTATGTCTCTCTCTGTCTGTCTGGCGAGCGCATGCGCCCTATAGCAAAAACCTCTCAAAAAAAAAAAAAAAAAAAAGATACAACATCCCTTCATGATCAAGACTCTAGGCAAAATCGGCATAGAAGGGTAATTTCTCAACACAATAAAAGCTATCTATGAAAAACCCATAGCGAACATCATCCTCAATGGAGAAAAGCTAAAAGCTTTTTCACTAAAAACAGGTACAAGAAAAGGATGTCCACTTTCTCCACTCCTCTTCAATATAGTACTAGAAGTCTTGGCCATTGCAATCAGAAAAGAGGAAAAAATAAAAGGCATTCAAATAGGAAAAGAAGAGGTGAAACTCTCTCTTATTTGCAGATGATATGATTGTATACATAGAAGACCCAATGGTTTCCATAAAAAAATTTCTGGAAGTAATACATGAATACAGTAACGTTGCAGGATACAAAATTAATATCCAGAAATCTATAGCATTTCTGTATACGAACAACAGGCAGACTGAGATAGAACTGAAAAAAGTTGTTCCATTTACCATAGCCACAAAAAGTATAAGGTACATAGGGATAAATCTAACTAAAGGAGTTAAAGACCTCCATAAGGAAAACTATGAGAAGATAAAAAAAGAAATTGAAAATGACACAAAAAAGTGGAAGGACATCCCATGTTCCTGGATTGGAAGAATTAATATAATCAAAATGGCAATTTTACCCAAATTAATCTACCTATTTAATGCAATGCCAATCAAAGTACCAGACACATTCTTCACAGATCTAGGAAAGACAATCATAAAGTTTGTCTGGAATCATAAAAGACCCCATATTGCCAAAGCAGTTCTGCACAAGAAGAGCGGAGTGGGCGGCATCTCACTCCCTGACCCAAAAAATATACTACAAAGCTGTGGTAATCAAAACAGCATGGTACTGGCACAGGAACAGACAGGTGGACCAATGGAACAGAATAGAGTCCCCAGGAATGAATGCTCAAACATACAGCCAACTGATTTTTGACAAGGGGTACCAGTCAATTCAGTGGGAAAAGGAAAACCTCTTCAGCAAATGGTGCTGGCAAAACTGGATCTCCACTTGCAGAAAGATGAATCTGAACCCCTACCTCTCACCTCTGACAAAAATAAAGTCAAGGTGGATCAAAGATCTAAATCTAAGACCTCAAACTATAAAACTGCTCCTGGAAAACACTGGGGAAAATCTGGGAGACATTGGGGTAGGGAAAGACTTCTTAAATAAGACTCCCAACGCACAGTCTATGATCCCTAAAACAGACAAGTGGCATTACATCAGACTAAGAAGTTTCTGCATGGCAAAAGACACAGTGATTAGTGTGAACAGACAGCCCTCAGAATGGGAAAATATTTTTGTAAACTATGCATCAGACAAGGGACTGATAACCAGAATTCACAAGGAACTCAAGCAGCTGTTCCGGAAAAAGACAATCAGTCCTATTAAAAGATGGGAGAATGAGTTGAAAAAACCACTCTCTAAAGATGACATACCAATAGCTAAAAGGCATATGAAAAAATGCTCAACATCCCTCATTGTAAGAGAAATGCAGATCAAAACAACAATGAGATATCACCTAGCCCCAGTCAGAATGTCTAAGATTAAGAAAACAAAAAATGATAAGTGCTGGAGGGGCTGTGGTGAAAAGGGAGCTCTCTTACACTGCTGGTGGGATTGTAAATTGGTCCAACCACTGTGGAGAACAATTTGGAGATTCCTCCAAAATCTACAAATAGAACTACCATATGATCCAGCAATCCCACTCCTTGGTATCTACCCGAAGGACAGAAGAATACTTAATCGAAAAAGTGCTTGCACATCGATGTTTATTGTGGTACTTTTCACGATTGCCAAGTCATGGAAACAACCTAAATGCCCACGAACTGATGAATGGTTAGAAAAACTGTGGCACATATACTCAATGGAATACTATTCATCCATAAAAAACAACAAAACCCTGGCTTTTGAAAGGAAGTGGATGAATATGGAAGACTTACTGCTGAGTGAAGCAAGCCATGCTATGAAGGAGAGGCATTGTATGTCCCCACTTAATATATACCGAGTGTCTGCATTCTAAAAAAAAAAAAAAATATATATATATATATATATATATATATATATATATATATATATATATTTGAAACCATACTGCTTCTGTTGTTATAGAGTTATAAAATTATACAAAATTATAAGACATATTTTGAACATTATCTTTAAAATTCAGTATTTTGAAATTTTGAAAGTTGTTTATAAACTGTCAAGAATTATGAATTATGAGCTAAAATTTTTTGCTATGTAAAGTAAATGTTTGTGGAAAAATGTAAAAATAAATAAATGAAAGAAAAAAAAAACTCTGATGTCATTCAAATTGTTCTGTCTTTATAGGTAAGGTGTCATTTCTGTCACTGATTTCAAGATTTTGTCTTAGACTTTAGTTTTCTGAAGTTTGATTGGGATATATTTTGGCATGGATTTTTTTTTGGATTTATTCTGTTCAGAATTTTCTCAGCTTTGGGATCAGTAGTTAGCATAACGGCTATGTTGCTGGACTCCCATGTAGCCGACCACTGGACCTGGTGGCTTAAACTTACATCGGGCCCAAGATCCTGAGAGGAGAATGGAGGAGAAGGGATTGCGACGTGGCCATCCCCCCGGGGGGTGATTTCTTGCTTTCTGTCTTTCTGTCTCTCTCTGTCTTTCTGGTGAGTGCATGTGCCCTATAGCAAAAACCTCTCCAAATAAATAAATAAATAAACATTTTCTTAACTTTTTGTTTTTGTAGGTTTATGTCTTTTTCAAACTAGAGATTTTTTTTAGAGGTTTTTGCTATAGGGCGCGTGCGCTCGCCAGACAGACAGAGAGAGACAGAAAGATAGAAAGCAAGAAATCACTCCCCAGAAGGGATGGCCACACTGCCAGCCCTTCTCCTCCATTCTCCTCTCGGGATCTTGGGCATGCACGCACACGCGCCCGGCGTGAGTTTAAGCCACCGGGTCCGGGACGTGAACCGCGGTCGACTACGTGGGAGTCCAGCAACATAGCCATTACGCTAACTGCTGGTCCCGATGCTGATCTTATTTGGTAACCTTTTTATGGTGATGATCATGTTCTTGTCTAAAATGTCCGTTCGGCTCTTCTTCATATCTATTACTTTGTTGAGACTTTCTGTTTTCTCATTTGTTTAAAAACATATTTGTAATTACTTGTTGAAGCATATTTTATGATGAATATTTAAATCTTTGTTCAATGATTTTAATATCTGCATCATTTTGGTCTTAGTGTCTGCCGAATGTCTTTTCCCATTCATTTTGAAACGTCCTCTTTCTTTTTATAATGAGTTATCTTCAAAAGTTTCCTGGGCATCTTCAATATTATGTTATGACTCTTGGAATTTTACTGAGATTTCTATTAGCAGGCCTCCTCTGACACCGCACTAGTGAGTGGAGTGGGTACCACCTACCACTATCAAAGTGGGATGAAAACCCAACTTTTCTCCTTAGCCTCTGCTGACACCCTAAGGAAGTACGGCATCTCACTTCTCCTGAGCTGGAGTGGAAGTTCTGGCTCCCTGTGATCTCTGCAGATCGTACCCTGGCCAGGTGGGAAAGGGGCCTGTTACCATTGCCCTGTGGCCTGCACTCACACTGCTGCGTGACCTCCTCCTTGTGGTGTGAGGATGGAAGCCCTGGCTCCCCCTCAGTCTTCACTGACACTATCCCGCACAGGGAAAGGTCTGCCTCATGACATTCAGGCAAGAACGAGAAACACCACTTTTTGCAGTGAGAAGTACTGTCTTTTTGTTGTCCCATGAGGTTTGGCTTGAGTGTGGTAGTTATTACCAGAAATTTCTGTCTGGCTAGCCTTACCTTTTCATAATCCTCTTACTAAATAGAGCACAGTTTTTATGGCAGGCTTGTGTATGTGTGCAAGTGTGCTTACCTTCTTGGTGTGTCTGTGTGGTCAGCTTCTCTAGCACAGTCTGAGAGACTTCTCAGCATAGTCTGAGACAGGGGAGGCAAAAACAAAGCTTACAGAACTCAGAACTCAACACCACATCCTACAGTGGTCAGCTTGTCTTCTCCTCATCTTTCAGAGGCTTTTTTTGGTTATTTTAGAGGTTTTTGCTTTAGGACAAAGAGAGAGAGAGAGAGGGACAGAAAGAGAGAAAGAGGGAGAGAAAGAGGGACAGAGACAGTGAGAAGGAAAGTGAGAAATCAGTCCCTGGGGGGATAGCCACACAATCCTCCCTCCATTTTTCTCCTGAGATCTTGGGCACACATGCACACATGTCCAGCATTCTCAAGCCACTGGATCTGGGATTCGAATCACAGTTGGCCATGTGGGAGTCCAGTGACGTAACCACTATGCCATCTGCTGGTCCTGCAGATGCTTCTTATATCTAGCCTTAAATATAATATTCAGCTGTGATTTACAGTAGGAGTCAAATGTGTCTGCTTCATCTTGTTCTAGACACAGAAGTCTCTGCAGTGAAAGCTTAATCATTCTCCTTTCTCAATTATTCTTTCATAGGGTAACTCATTAAGGGGATTTCAAATGCATCACTCTAACTCTCTCTTTTGGATTAGAGATTTTACAATACAATATCAAACAAGGAAAATCAAGATAAAACTCTTTTGCTTCAAATTTCTGAAAGTTGTTCCAAATTTGATTCTACCTATCAATTTTCCTACCAAGAGTGCAAAATCACTTACAGTTCATCATCTCTGTTATAATTCATGTAAGTTTCACTCAGAGCCCAGCTGCTCTATGATCTCCTATTTTATTCAAGCATTTCGTATATTTAATAAAAATGTGCTCAAATAATTAGTTTTAAAATTATCTTCTTCTAAAATATTCCCTTAACTAATTTTTGAATTGCCATTTAAGGTTTTCAGAATTCCTAATATGCATTTTCTCCATATTTCTTTAGTGCGGAATGTTACATCTCACAGAAGTTCAGTCATTTATCCAAAGTAATGTTGGCACTGTGTAACTTCCAATAGTTGTAACTATCCTTGAAGGTTTTCTCTATGAGAGATGGATCAGGATCGCTCTGTGTGCTTTCAAGAAGACCAATGAGTTGGAAATACAGAGATAATATTTAGGAATCTGAGATTATGCAAAGATGAGATGAACTATCCTGGTGGTAGTTAACTTGTTCTGTAACTGGAGCATTCAAACATCAGTTAGCTATTCCTGTGGAATTCAGATATATTGCAGAAAAACTTTAAGCATTGTTTAGGTATTGGTGATGATGGCATTTATGGCCTTTGATAGTTTATAATTTTTTATTGATGACTTACATCAATAAAATGTTTGAATTTTAGAAAACTGAGCTAATGTGAATATTTGAATTCATGCTTTGTATGTAAACCACAACTGAAATATCATCTGCCATTAAGAAAAATCATCTATTAAATTTTAATTTTCCTGAAAAGTTATCTACTAATTAAGAAAATAGATTTTGGGGCCAGCAGATGGTGTGGTGGTTGGGATATTAAACTCCTACATGGCTGATTGCAGTGGGGTCCCAGACCTAGCAACTCGAAACTCACACCAGGTGTGTTTGTGTGAGTGCTCAAAATCCCAGGAGAAGGGATTGCAGCATGACCATCCCCTTGAGGAGTGATCTCACTTTTCCTCTTATTGTCTGTCTGTCTGTCTCTCCCTCTCGCTCTCTCTCTCTTTGGTTAGTGAATATACCCTATGGCAAAAAAACTAAAAAAAAAAAAAAAAAAAAAAAAAAAAAGGAAAAAGAAAGTCAGTAATTGCAAGGAGAGTGTCAAATACTGTTGTTTGAATAAAATCTGGGTAACTAACGTGCATGTTTATGTTAGATGTTTTGTTCACGGTTCATCAGCTCGGAGAGCGTGAACAGGGCGCTCGCTGCATTCTGTGGACCAGATGACCTCAAGGAGACGAGGTTGATTTCACTTGCTCTTTTGGCACCCTAATTATTAAAGCAATTGTTGCTTTTATAACCAGTATTCATAGATGTCAAATCAGAGAGAGAAAATAGAGTATCATAAACTTGATTACCAATAATTGAAATACCACACTTACTTTAGCAAGATAATTATTCCTGTCTTCAGTGGGACCATACTCCAACAATTGTGAGGTTTGCCTAGTTTCACCTTCTGCCACTAGGAAACACGTCCAGGCATATTTGCAAGGAGCAGATGGGCCATAGTAATACATATTTCCTAAGTGTATCACCGAAATCTAAATGCCCTTCCACTTACCTATTCCTTTATTGTGCTATTAGGGGTGAGAATGGTCAGAGGACCCTCCCCCCCCCCTGCTTCCCCCAAGAAGAGCTGAACTCTCAGTTTCCCCTTCTATTGTGGAAAAAAATAGAAATCCCTCAAATAAAAAATTAATAAGAGCTGAGGTGAAAGTAAAATATCTTTCTAAGCTGCTTGGAACACAGGGTTTCTTTACATTTTAATGGCCCAAGGTCAATGTGGCCATCACTTCTTTGCTCCTACCATGCTCCCAAAACTCTTGAGTAAAGTTGTCTGTGTTGTGTTATTTTATTTTATTTTATTTATGTATTTTTTCAATCACCAGAGGGTGTGCAGAGAGAGACAGGCAGAGAGAGGAAGAGAGAGAGAGAGAGAGAGAGAGAAAGCACCCCCCACCCCCACCCTCATGGGGCATGATCATGACACAATTCTTTCTCTTTTTTTTTTTTTTTTTTCTTTTTGAGAGGTTTTTGCTATAGGACTTGTGTGCTCGCCAGAAAGACAGAGAGAGACAGACAGAAAGCAAGAAATCACCCCCACATGGGGGATAGCCATGCCGCAATCCCTCTCCTCCATTCTCCTCCGGGATCTTGGGTACGCACGCACACGCACCCGGTGTGAGTTTAAGCCACCGGGTCTGGGACTTGAACCATGGTCAGCTACATGAGAATCCAGCGGCATAGCCATTACGCTAACTGCTGGTCCCATAATTTCTTTTCTTTCATTTCTCCACCCTATTGGGATTTGGAGCATGCACCCATGTATACACACCCAGCACATTTTAAAAAAAATTTGTTTATTCATTCATTTATTTTAATTTGACCAGAGGGAGACAGAGAGAGAGAGAGAAAGAGAGAGAGAGAGAAAGAAAGCCACAAGGTCCAGGATTTGAACCATGGTCAACCACGTGGGAGTGTCCAGCACCTCAACCATCACACCACCTACTGGTCCCTCCAGCACATTTTTCAAACCACCAGGGCTGGAGTTCAAATCATGGTTGGCCACATGAGACCTGGCTCCATTAACCACCAGGCCAAAGACCTGCGTAATATCAGCGAGTCAACATGAACTCTTCCCGGAGGACTGAAACACTTTTTGTCATAGAAATTAGTTTCTCAGCCATCAGAACATTTGAGATGATGGTAGAATAGGCAATATTGTCCAAGATTCAAGACTCTCAGATTACCAAAGTTCCCACTTGAAGGAAAGGTAAGGCTTTAACTTAAATTGTTAAGACACTTCTCAGGATGGAAACTGGGCTGGGTGCATATAGACCCCAGGCTGAATGATGCCCGAAAGCTGGTGATTGCCCCTCTCAGAGTAGAAGTGGATTCCCAGAGGCCCCACCAATCACAAAGGGTCACAAGATGATATGTCCTCCTGACTAACCACGCACCCAGGGTCCTCTCCCTCTCATTTTTCCTTTAAAACTGCAAGCTAGGCGCCGCTCTGGGAGAGGAGACTTCCTCAGCATTGGCTGCTGGCCCTCCCCACACCCCAAGTGCAGTATGGTCGAGCTTTCCTCATCACACTCACATCTACAGTCTGGTTTACAGCACAGGGCTAGGGAATGTGGTTCGAGCCCAGGGACAGAAGAGCTCCCATACCCAGGCACTGATACCCATGCAGAGTACCTTTATCCGAGGCATCTCTCATCCACTAGATGTTGGATAAATAATTTTTTTTTTTTCTGACACGGGCATCATTGAGCACCAAAGCCTTTGTGATGGCACCCTGCTAACACACTACGGAATGTATACATAAAGCCTTTTGTAAACTGTGTCTTTGAAACAATTTAGAGAATTTCGAGTGAATTATACTAGAAAGAGAAATTAGAATTAAAAACGAAAACATCTTAGTAGGACTCAATGTTGTCTCATTCTCTGAAAAAAAATCTCTAAATTGTGATTTACCCCTTTAAACAAGATGTTTTGTCTTCATTGTTGGTGAAAGCATGGTAAACGCCATCTCTGAATCATGGAGCAGGTCACCAGTGCGAGATCAGAGCTGAGAAACAGCAATTCAGGTTTTGAACTGTGCCATTGTTTAAGTATGTTCCAAAATTTGTGTGTTAAAACTTGGTAAGTGATTGTGAAGGTATTAAGAGGTAGGAAGTTGGGGCTGGTAGGTGGCGTGGTGGTTAAAGGTGCTGGATTCCCACATGGCTGACTACTGTTCAAGTCCCAGACCTGGTGACTTGCTTTCTCACTTTCCCTTTCTCTTTCTCTGTCTGGTCAAATTAAATAATAGTAATAATAATAATAATAATAATAACAACAAATGGAATTAAATAAATAAATAATTCTTTAAAAAAGAGAGAGAGAGGTAGGAACCTAATCCAACTGCAGGTTAAAAGGTAAAGCCTTTCAGAGGTGATTAGGATTGGATAAGGTTATCAGGGTGGGTTATCACCCTCCCACCTGAATATGGAAGGATTTTATTTATTTATTTATTTATTTATTCATTCATTCATTCATTCATTAGTTTGTTATAGGGCTGTGCACTTACAGAGAGAGAGAGAGAGAAACAGCAAGAAGTGAGAAATCACCCCTCGGGGGGTAGCTATGGTAGAACCCCTTGCCCTCCATTCTCCACTCAGAATCTTGGGCACGCTCACAAGCACCCAGAGTGATTTTCAAGCCCCCAGCGGTTCCAGGACTCAGACTGCACAGTTGGCCATGTAGGATTCAGCCACCTGAACCACCATGCAGAGGGGATGAGACTGTGGGCCCCTTTTCCTGAACACTGGTGGGGTGATGAGGAGAGAGGATGAGCCCAGAGTGAGAACATGCACACAGATGCATGCTATGTTCAAACTCCTGCCGTATGACACTCTCCACCATGTTACCCACCAGCAAGAAAATACTTAGCAAATGTGATTCCTGACCCAAGACCTCCGAACTGTGAACTATTTAAACAAAGCTCTGTCCTTTAGAGATTACTCAGAGTCAGGTGTTTCTGTGAGCAACACGACAGACTACACTGGCTAGTCACTTATCACTGAGCATAATCATCGGAAGCAAATCAGATTCCACCAGTTTTGCCTGTCGGGTGGCTTTTCTCTGACCTGTTTCAGAACGGCACTTGAGAGAATTTTATTAATTTGGCCTCCTTTATCTAGACCGTACATTTGCATATCTGCAAAATGTGCAATTAGTTCCTTGGCTTGGCTGCAGGCATTTCCACATTACTGCTAAGATAATAAACAACTCCTACTTTCCAACAAGCGGAGTCATCCGTTCAAACGCAATAGCTACGAAAGGGCTAGCGTTCCAAATGGACAGTGATCTTTCGAGCTGCCGAGCTCGCTGCCGTAGCATCCACCTACATTCCCGTGGTGCTCAGCGGTCATCGCACCTCGTCCCCTGTGCCGCCACAGACCCTTGAGCCCCCTCAAGTCTGAGTCACAGACGCACGAGTCTGGTGGGAGCTGAGCATTCAGTGAGCTCTTCCTACCAGACTTGTTTCGGCCCTTCGATGCTCGTGAGATAGCACTTATTTATGGGGTGCCTTATTAATTGAAGGCAATTTTAAAAACTATGAATCTCAAATATAGGTTATAGATATGTTGGTGGGCTCATCAAAAAGTTCATGGAAAATATATATTATGAAAAAACTATGTATGTATTAAAATTTTTTTTTGAAAACAAACGTATTCTAATTCCATCTTCCACAAACTTCCTGAAGTCCTCTCATATGCGTTAAACAAGCATGTCTTCAGTATTTTTGTCATTAGCATGTTCACACAGCCTTCTACAGCATTGGCTTTACTGACATCTGAGCCAAATACTGACATGGACTCTGTAGGACTCCTTCCTGGTCACGGCCTGTGGCCAGTGAGTGTGGGACCGGCAGTGAGGACGCAGGCCACCCTGCTTTTCCAGACCTTCTCCTGTGGAGGTGGCAGTAAGTTTAGAATATGAATAAGTGAGATAAGCGGAGTCTCGAAGGAAGGGCCAGCCTCATGGCCTAGTGGTTGAGCGACATGGACTCCAAATGGTTGCTTTAAATCCCAGCCCTGACAGCTTGAAAAACACATTGACCATGTGTGTGCATGCCCTACACCTGACAGGGTAGAGAAATGGATGGCAGAAATATCACACCGCAGTGTGGTGCTCTCTCGCGCTCTCTGTCTCTGTGTCTCTCTCTGGCCAGATTATACAACCCCTGGCAATTAAAGAAAAAAGGGAGACAGAGAAAGAAAAGAAATAGGTGGCCTGGAAGTCTTGCTTATTACACTCCTAACGCACTGTCTGGTGGCAGGATCATGAATCCTCCGAGTGCGGTGGAAACACCTGTACCTGTGAGTACTCTAACTTCTGAAGAACTGGGTGCTTGTTAAAAGGCAGTTTCCCAAACTCTTCAGACTAATGGTTTATACAGCACGAATTACCCTGAGTTTGATGAGATCACCAAAATATTATTGAATTTATTATGATGCTGTAGAGAAAATTGAGTTAGGACGGTTTAGTCCGGCTCCCTCACTTCCTCCCCTGTCATATTTGAAGGCCACCAGGTAGGCAGCTTACGTTATTAGCTGTACTGAGCTTGTGTGTTTGTTACATAATTGTGACTCTGCTGCTTTACTTCATTGCACGTAACGCACACGTGCGTGTGTGACAGTCTGGTTTTGGCAATCAGCCACTATTGTCGGCAGCCCCTTTAAGGGAAAGGGACCGGCTACCGGGCTTCGCCAGCTTGCCCTGCTCAGCCCCGTGGTCTTGGTGAGCCCTGATGCTTTGACGTGGCTAAGCTCCACTCCGCCTGTTGAGGGCCCCCTGAGCTCCAAGGGAGGGGACACTGGGCAAGCAGTGTGGTCGCTCCGTGATCTCCCTCTGAGCTCAGCAATAAACAACACGACAGCAGTGCCTCCTGCCTGTTCCAACTCCCTGCATCTCTGTTCAAGCCCCTTTTTGGAGGAGGAAAGAATCTTGTAAAACAGATGCCTAATTATATTTTTTACTATCCAAATTAAGGTTTGGAGCCCTGAAAATTTCCAAAGCAGTAGTGAGTGATGTCACTGGAGTGCTTCTTTACTGGGTGGCTCAAAAACACTAAACGCAAAGCAGGGATGCATACATTAGAAAGAGAAAATGGAACTAAAATAATGATTGGGGAAGAGCTAGTTTAAATCATATGTAGCAAATTATGATTAACATATGTTTTACAGCCACAGAAATAAAACTAAAGATTTTTGATGTTACCATTTCAATGCTACTTACAAGTGTAGACTCATGTTTACTGCTAAGGGAACAATTATTTATAAAATAATATTAAATCCAGTATTAGCTGCCTATTTCAGACACTTGGTACTTGCAGAGATCCATGCTACATTGGCCACACTGAAGTGGTTTTTTTTTTTTTTTTGGAGAGGTTTTTGCTATAGGGCGCGTGCGCTCACCAGACAGATAGAGACAGACAGAGAGACAGAAAGCGAGAAATCACCCCCCAGGGATCTCGGGCACGCATGCACACGCGCCTGGCGTGAGTTTAAGCCACCGGGTCTGGGACTCGAACCGCGGTCGACTACATGGGAGCCCAGCAACATAGCCATTACGCTAACTGCTGGTCCCGTGAAGTTTTTTTTTTTTTTAAGAATCACCCTCAAAAAAGTAAATGTACTTAGGGTGCAAATATTAGTGTTCCAATAAGCATGTGCTTATATTAAGGTGGTGGTAGCGGGAAGATAATCTTGATTCCATTGGGAATCTTAGGTTTTCGTAAATTTATTGGGAAAATAGTTTTTCCTGAACTGCTGAAGTTTCTTTTTGGTAAACAGTATCTTTCTAAAAGGAAAAGCATGAAGGAGAAATTGAGGTGTGTATACATTTCCTCAAATCACCAGCATTGTATTTGTGAATACTGTATATCTTGCAATGAACAGTGTGGAAGCTGTTCATTTTTCAATCTGAAGTAAAATACTTTCAAGGAAAAAAAAAGTTGAATTTTTCCACAGAAAATAAATTAAAATCTATCAAGAAGTAGGTGGAATTAAATAATTAAGGTCACTTTTAGAGTAAATACTCTGTGATTTAGATTATCCAGCAGCAAAATTCTCAATTTGTAACCAGCCAGAACTGCCCTGGAGCTGGGGGACACCTGGCGCTAACTGCTGATTTGTTTTGCTTGGCGGGTCCCTGGGCCAGAAGGGAGACCTAAGGTTTAACCCAACTGCAGGGAGGGAGTGGGGACGCTGGCTGCAGCGCTGCAACCAATCAGGACAGTTTCAGTAATAAGCTAAGGCCTACTGCTTGAGTTGACCAATCAGAGATGTACACGGTTCAACCCCTCATTTGCATACATGGACTCAAAGACTTGGGGCAGAACTTACTCCTCTACAAATGTGCCCCGCGGACACGTGCAGGGAGGCCGGCTTTTGATCAAGCTAGGTCTCTGGGCCCTGGATGACATCATCCGTAATGAAGCCTTCGTCCTTAGCAAGCCTCTGGGTCACAGTTTGGCATTTCTGGTGGCGAATGGTAAGAGTTTCAACTTTCTCTTTCTTTTAGTTTGCCGGAGGTTGTGCTGGCTGGGGAGAGAGAGACAGAGTGGGGGAAAGTCAGAACGCACTCCCGTACCGGGTGGTCACACAGCAATCCGTTCTCCTGTATTTTCCCCTCCTGGGAGATTACAGGCACGTCCACCTTGTGTGTTTTACAAGCTGCCAGATCTGGAACTCCAGCGGTGCAGGTGGCCCTGTGGGATCCAGTCACTTTAACCACCATGTCATTGGCCGGCCCTCATCTCTCTTTTGATACAGTCTTTTATCAAGATAAAAAATAAAAGGAGTTCCAAATTCTTTAGAAAATTTCATGGCATCATTTGAAATAGTTTGACTCGGTCATCTACTGTTCTTTGTGATCTTGTTCATTTGTATTTAACTGTGTGAACTAGTAAACCTCTGTCTATCTGTAGAACATTCGTTGGTGTATCATTGGTCATCTTATTTTGGTGGTTACATTCGCTGAAGGGACATCCCTATTTGCATGTGGACAGACGTACCTGCTTGTTGTTTAATTTGCTAGAGATGGCACATGTTCACCAAAGCGAGGGAAAAAGAGAGCACCCCCCGTGGGGTGTGGTAATACTGCAATCCCTTCTCCTCCTTTCTCCATCCTCTTAGGAATTTGGGTACAATATGCAT
Source organism: Tupaia tana (assembly GCA_026018925.1). Classification (NCBI taxonomy): domain Eukaryota; kingdom Metazoa; phylum Chordata; class Mammalia; order Scandentia; family Tupaiidae; genus Tupaia; species Tupaia tana. The sequence goes on from JAKSZU010000008.1 coordinate 6,561,287, forward strand.
GTACCTGGCATGTTTCTCAAGCCTCCAGGTCCAGGACTAAACCACATGGTCAAGGGCTGGCCAGGTGGTGTGGGGTTAAAGGAGCTGGGTCCCACATGGCCCAGTGCACAGTTTGAGTCCTGCACCAGGCAGCTTGGCATGTCCCAAATCCAAAAGGAGAAAGGAGGAGAAGGGATTGTGGCATGGCCATCCCCCTGGGGGTTATCTATCACTTTCCTTCTCTCTTTAACTCTGTCTCTCTCCAGCAAGTGCCTATGTCCTAGAGCAAAAACAAAAGGCAAACAAACACTACACGGTCAGCTTGAGTTGGCCCAAATCCACCTTTTTTAAGTGTTTAATTATATTTAATTCAATGACTATTCTTTGCTTTTTTTTTCTCTTTTAATTGCCAGAGTACACATGAGCTCACCAGAAAGAGAAATTGAGAGAGAGAGAGAGAGAGAGAGAGAGAGCGAGAGCACCCCACAATGAACTATGGTCACACTGCAATCTCTTCTTTGCATCTCCTTTTTGTTGGGACCCTGGACATGCATACACAAATACCTAGCATATTTTTGAAGTCACTGAGGTCAAAATTTGAGCCATATTCAGCCATGCGGGATCCAGTGCTCTTAAGCAGCAGGCCATGGGGCCTGCCCAACTAATCTCTCCCCACCCCACCCCCTCAGTCTGCTATAGGGCGCATTCACTTGTAGGGACTTGCAGGGAGAGAAAGTGAAAAGTCGCCCCCCAGGAGTGATGGCCATGCTGCCATCCCTCCTTATCCATTCTCCTCTCAGGATTTTGAGCACAAACACACTTGTACACTCAGGATGTTTTTCAAGCTACTGGGTCTAGGGCTTGAACCGCCAAGTCCACCATGTGGGATCCAGCTATCTTAACCTCCATGCTGGCCCCGTGTTCTGGTTTTTTAATGTTGCCTAGAATTCCTGTCTCCATTGATCTGGATGTTATTTTGCGGTGTGGGTGGATCAAGAACTAAATAGTTTGCTTTCCAGGCGATGCGGTTTTCTCCCTCGCCTACATGTATAAAGCGGGCTGCTTTGGCTAACCTGAACTCTTTACTCTGGTGCAGTAAGAAAGGGATTCAGGAGACAGGCTTTTCCCTGAGTGTGCAGTGGTGGTCTGAGCTCCAGGACAGAGGCCGCTGGTGGTCCTCTCGTCCAGCACCAGGGTGGCAGCATCAGGGCTGGTGGCCACGAGGTGGTGCTTCATGGTGCTACCAGGCAGATGGCTAGAGAGGCTGGTTTGAAAAATTCAAAATAAATTACCCTATTTTCATCCTTTCATCAACAAAAATATAGAACTGCCCTTCTCTTTTTCATGCAGATATCTCCTAGGCTACAAGCTACATCATGTAATTTTATTTGAATTTGAATTTCAAAAAAGGAAGATCATTTATTCTGAGCACTGAATCTTTTTAGGGGTGTTAACTCTTGCAGCAATGTACACTTATTTAAAATTCCTCATCTTTTTTCTTTTTTGGGGGGGTTAAATATTTATATTAAATTTATAATGAGACTAGAACGTCTCCTAAGTCATCAGTATCCTGAGGAGGAAAATCCAACGCAAAGCAAATGAGTTTCCTATCCCAGCTTTCCACAGTGCACCGCGGGGGCAGTTCCCACTTCAAAACGCGCTGAAGTCCTCATCTCAGTAACTGGAAGGCACGGTCATTTGTGAAAGTCTTCTCCATTTTCAAACGTGGTCTCTGTCCCCCAGCTGTGAGGCGCAGGCGCCGTCGGGGTCCAAGGGCACGGTCTCATCCCACCTGCCTGCATGGCCTCTGAGCAGCAGGAAGCTGGCCCAGTGTGGAGGACCGGAGTTCAGCTGTCTGGGGCGCTGTGGAGTTGACTGCCCTGCTTCCCTAACATTAGTTACAACCATAGATGTACCCTTCCCGGTATTCTAATCCCAGTGGAGACTTTTCAGTAAGACCTTGTTCCTTTGCACACGTTCCGGGCACAGCATGTTGTCCTCCAGGTGCGGGGCTGGGAAACTGCAGGCCGGAAGTAGGAAGGTGCACACACTCCCCTGCTTGCTTCTCAGGAACCCAGGCTGGCTTGTCCTGCATGACACTGCAGCTGAACCCAGCCGCCTGTGTGTGCAGGGAGACTTCTCCCGTGGACCACACACCACCTGACACCATGGGCCTCCTGAGGGGATTCCAAGGCCTCTGATTCCGCTCCTCCATCTTCCCACCCACGGATGCAACCCAGGCCCAGGAGGCCAGCACAGCCTCTGGGGCAGAGGGTCCCACCTCAGCTGCACTGCTCCCTCCAGGGGCGCTGCTGACTCTTCGGCGTTAGGTGGAGCCTCTGCAGGTGGAGGAGCCACTTTCAGGGGATTATCGTCCCTCTCAGATCAGCCCTCCTGAGGACTTTCTGCAGGTGCTTTCCCTCTGCCCACCTTTCATGTTCTCTGTAATGACGTCTCAGTCCTGGCCTCTTTTGCCGTGGTAGGAATGTCCTTTTGGTTTGGATGAGCGCAGGCACATGGTCTCTTCTATGCATCTCATTTCTGGCCTTTGGAGCTGATTTGTAATTGCTGGCACCACGCTCCTGAAACGTCTCGGTGAAGCGGGCTGACTGGTGGCAGTTTAGAGGCACTGGGGGAACTGGCATCTCTTCCTGAGGCTGTGGGCTGTCATCGCATTGTGCCTTCTCCCCGGGACAGGAAGCTCTGCCACCTTGCACAGATCCTTTCCGTTTTCCCCTCTGCTGAGGTTGTTGGTAACCCTGTAGATGTGCTTGGTGGACTGGAAGCCCGCTGCTGCTTGTCGGTTTCTATGGACGCTTGTTTAAACCTAGCGTTTCCTTATTCTTCCCTGACTCTCTGTGGATTTCCACTCCTCGCTTCTGTCATGCTCTGTACTCAGAAAGGAGATCCAGTTCATAAATGAACACTCTTCTCACTTCCAGGATGGCCCATGGACCTCGATTGCTTTTTTCATATTTTCTTTCTTTGAATTTCCCTGTTTTATCATGTTATCCTGTGAAGACACGTGGACAAAGGGTTCAAATGTTTGAAATTGCTTTTAGATGGATTTAGGCTAAGTACAAAGTATTTCTCTAAAACGAAAATGAACTTATGAGCACTCTGCCAGCCACTGTTTCTGCCTCTCTGGAACTCATAGTCGAAGGTGACAGACAGAAAGGTAGGATAATAAATGCAAGAAAAACATATGCAAAGGTAGACAATAAATAAAAAGTCTAAGGCCGCTTCAGGTTTATTGAATACCTTACAGGAATGGCTCAACTTGATGTTTATAATATTTGAATTTTGGAGACAAAAAGGGAAGGTTGTGGAATGAGAAGGGCCAGATCTGCCTGAGGATGGAGGGCTGGGACCCCATCCTCTCTACTGTACCCCTTTTCACCCCCGTTTGCTCACGGCGGACAGTGAGTGGGCATGCCTGACACAGCTCTCAGGCCTGGGAGAAGGGGGTGATAACAGCGTCTGTGGTAGGAAACAGGAGAAGTTAGTTCGAGATGAGGGCACCCCCACTTATCTGTAAGAGAACTGCTGAGTAGTGGACAGAATTCACGGTTCTGGCCCTAAGCTAGCCCATGACCCTTGCTAAGGGTGGGGCCTTATATGTAAAAACAGAAATTTTGTTTCTGGGTTGAAAAAGATGTGAAGCTGGCTCTAAAGTCAACCTTGAAATTCTAGAGAAGAAATGGGTAGTCAAAATGATTCAGAACTAAAACACTGAACATTGCTAATATGAACAGCATCAAGAGAAACAAAACACACTAATCATCTCGCTAAGACTTTATTTAGAGGAAGCCATGATAGGAATAAATAAAGCATATATACTTATGGGAAAACAAAGCATATATAAGAATTCATAATAAACTACAGGTAACTATCAAAAAATTCTTAACGTGTAACTTCTATATACATAGAAATAAAAAGGAAGCATAATAAAATTTTGCCAATATCTGGTTGAAGAGTTAAGTCCTAAAATAGCAATATTGAAACCAAAATGCTTGAGCTGGCCGTGTGGCCTAGTGGTTGATCCAGAGCCCACATGGCTGAGTGCAGTTCTTATCCTACCCCCCAGGTGGCTAGAGAAACATGTGCGCACGTGCCCAACACCCTGGCAGAATGGAGACCATAGAGGACAAGGGATTGCTACTGGATTCTGTGCAGTAACTTTATTCAAAGTATCATCATTTCCCTACTGAATTGCATGGGTGCCTTCGTAATAAATCAGCGGACCGCATATATGTGGGTCTATTTCTGGACTGTTTTCCATTTTACCCATGAGCGCGAACCAAGACTGGGTTTGAAAGGCTGAGATGGTGATTTCCCAAGGTGCTATTTTTAGGTTGCGACATGGATTGTTTTGTCTTGATAGAGTTCTTCCAATTCTTTTCCATGACTTATTTTCCATCCCTTTATAAGGAAAAAGACAATAGTGAGCTCTAGGACATGTCCAGCAGTGCCCTTGCCTGGCGAGCCACCCCCTTCCCACGTCTGACTGGCTGTCTCCTCGCCACTGGGGTGTGGGACTCTCTCTCCAGGGAGCCAGTCCCCATCCAGCACCCGACAGCATCCAGCTCGGCAGCTACTGTGATCTTGAACCTGAGTCCCAAAGGAACTGTTAAAAGAACTTGTGAGAAAATACATGAACACAAAAGAATTTTAATGAATCGATACTCTGCAATTACAGCAGACGTTCATTTCCTTTGGCCCTCCTAACCAAAATAAAACTTCTAGATGTTACTGCTGTTTGAGTGCACAATCATTTGGATGGCAGGGGTTATTTACTGGAGAATTTCTGAACCTCATTCTAATCATAGAATTTAGTGACGTGCTCTGTAATTAAAAGAATTAGAAATAATATGGCAGTGAGACATGGAGCAGGGATTTCAGCATGTCAAAATAGTTGAAATTTTGGGAACCAGCAGTTAGCGTAATGGCTATGTCGCTGGACTCCCACGTAGTCGGCCGCGATTCACATCCCGGACCTGGTGGCTTAAAACTCATGCCGGGCGCATGTGCGTGCGTGCCCAAGATCCCGAGAGGAGAATGGAGAAGGGATTGCGGCGTGACCATCCCCCCGGGGGGTGATTTCTCGCTTTCTATCTCTCTGTCTCTCTCTGTCTGTCTGGCGAGCGGCGAGCGCACGCGCCCTATAGTGAAAAATCTCTCCAAAAAAAAAAAAAAAAAAGAAAATAGTTGAAATTTTCAAGATTTATGTAAACAATCTAGGCTATTTCCAATTCCAGGCTGCTTTATTCTAATAAATACTACAGAGAACACACACAGGGAGTCAGGCACTTGAGGCAGTTTGAATAAAATTTGAAAGTCTGAAAAAATGAAAAGATTAAAAAAAAATTGAGTTAATTTTCCAGAAAAATAGTCCAAAATGTTGAGGATCTGTGGCCAGAACTGAGAAATAATAAGCAGCTCAACCAAGACAATGCAGACCTGGCTATGACATCAGGGAGACATGACTAGAACATAATAATCCTACAAAAGTTAGGGCTAGAACAATTGGAAAAACCTTAAGCCAATGAAGACAAGGAGGTGATGTAGAACGGCAAAGAGACGTGAGGTGTGTGCCCACACTGGGCCACCACGGTGCTGGACTGCTACCTGGGGTTCCCGTTTCCAGCTCTCTGTTCTGATAATTCTGCTTTCCAGCAAGAACACATTTATTAGCACATCGTTTTTGGCAACTCTGTGGCCACAGAGAAGGATGCTTCGGGTTTACACCAGAATCATATCATCCGTGATGTGGACTGTAATTATGCAAAAACATGGAAAAGTTAGCACTAATGATACATGAATATTTAAAATCTGTATGAACCAGTTTGGAGATATACTTAGCATACTTCTACACAGCCCTGACATACCTAGAAAAGGGAAGTGAGTGTATTTCAAGTAGTGAGATGACAGTTTGTATATGCTCTGAAGGTGGGGAAATTTCTTTTTGGCATAGGTAATATCAAGTCTCTACCCACTCCTGATGCTCTGAACAAGGAATTGTTGCTAGTTCAGGGTGTGACAGCCCAACTATCTCAACCGAGAATACTCTTTGAATACTGGTAACCGTGAATGGTCAGTTAGCTGTTTTGCAAAATTGACTCTATTATTTGAAAAGTCTCTTTGAGGTCTTAAGGCACAAGGGCTTGTCACCATCACCTGTCACAGGGGGGTCCTCTGGGAAATTCCAGATCCAGAACTGGTAGTCACCTCGGTCTGCTCTCGATACCCAGGCTGTCAGGACCAGAGTGCTGAGAGAACTCTCCAACAGAATAGAAGGTCTGAATGCTCTGATTATTTACAAAATACTGCTAACGGTAAGGCATCTCAGAAGTGGTTAAATCATGTACAGATTGCTTTTTGTGTGAACTATTAAGATGAAGAACCATTTGGTAAGATTTCCAGAGTGTGAAAGGGAACTGTGGGCCTTCAGTAAGTCCCTCACTCATGTACACTCCCTTCATGAAAACACGTTACTTGTAAAGGTATCCGAGTGTAGGATGGCATAAAAGTAGAAGGGTTTAAAACAGTATAGGTCTCCGTTAGACAGTGGGTAGCCTGTTGTTACAGGTAGTACGCAGGCCTCTCTGGAAGTGATCCTCCCACTCAGCTGGGCGTACAGGTGAGCTGGGAGCGCAGGACTCCGCGGAAACGGCCGACGCCGGGACATACCTGATGCTGCGAGACAGGCCCGAACTTTCAGAGGAGGTAGGTTTAAGAACTCATTCTTTGAGAAACTAAGGAGTCCATGTTAAAGGCTAGGCTGGCTTTGCCTCCACTGATAAAATAGAATTTCAGAGATGACAATTGACGCCTGCTTAACCACCCCTGAGTAGTAATACTGTTATGATTACTGGGACAGGAATCGGTGCGCTTCTAACGCTGTCTTATAAAGGGGTATTACGACATCAACGTGGAATTAGATTGTCAGAAGCATCTTGGGACCAGCAGTTAGCGTAATGGCTATGTCGCTAGACTCCCATGTAGTTGACGGCGGTTCGCGTCCCGGACCCCGTGGCTTAAAACTCACCCCAGGCATGTGTGCGTGCATGCCCAAGATCCCGAGAGGAGAATGGAGAAGGGATTGCAGCGTGGCCATACTCCCGGGGAGTGATTTCTTGCTTTCTGTCTCTCTGTCTCTCTGTCTGTCTCTCTGGCGAGCGCACGTGCCCTGTAGTGAAAACCTCTACAAAAAAAAAAAAAGATTGTCAGAAGCATCTTTGCTATTTTAGGTTCCACAAAACTGGAAAGATCATTGCAACTCAAAACATAAACTTTCGTAAAAATAACTCCTGAGAACCACTGAAAGTGTTGGAAAGTCCTAAACTGCCAACGTTAGCCCAGCGATGGACGGTGGTTGGAGGGACTCCGGCCTCCGCAGGCCTCCCAGTCTGCTCTGCCGGAAAGGGTGCTGTCTGCTAGCGCAGTTCGGCGGCACAGTGTTCCAGGAGTGCGAGCGCCGGGGAAAAGCAGTCCTCAGTCCTGGTCCTAGGCCGCGTCCTCACGTCACACACGTGTACCGTCACAGCTCTGATTTGGCGAGCCCGTGGAGGACTAATCTCGCATCTTATTTTGGGCCTCTGCTACTTGGTTGCACTAATATTTGCACAGGTATTTCTACTAAGCTTTATTTAAGGTGAGAATGAAACAAACAGGTGCAGCTTAATCTACACGGTGCCCACGGCTGAGACAACTAAGAAGTATGTAAACCAAATAGCTAACAGCTGACTAGCCAGTCTCGTTACCACTACGTTAAGAATTGTTTGAAAGAATTTCCATATCTGCAAAGATTATAAATTATACAAAATAGTTTTTAAATTGGCCAAAGACAGCTTGTTTATGTCCTATGACTAACATAAGAGCTATCAATCAGTATATGTTAAAAACATTTTCAATTGTTTCCAGTTATCTCTAGTAAGTATAAAATAGGTCAAATTCTGAAAATTAAATTTTATTATTATTTTATTTAACTTTATTTATTTTAATTTGACCAGAGAGGGACAGAATAAGAGAGAGAGAGAGAGAGAGAGAAAATAAGAAAGCAAGCCGCCAGATTCGAGACTCGAACCATGGTTGGCCATGTGGGAGTCCAGCACCCTTAACCACCATGCCACCTGCAAGCCCTGAAAATCAGATTCTAAACATTATGAAACTTGGTTGGCTTTTGGTATCATTAAACCATATGCTATTTAAAAGAAAAAATCTCCAAGAATATCTACAAATCTATAGCTGAATCATAAAGAGCAATTGCTACTTTAGACCTAACTTTAAAAAGAAATGGGGTGGTTTTAAAAAGATACTTTTTTGCAGCTACTCCCACACTCTCAATCTGGATTGGCTCTGTGACTTACACTGACCAAGAGAATGTGGTAGAAATGGCATGAATTCCAAGCCTCTTTTTTTTTTTTCTTTTTTTGGAGAGGTTTTTGCTATAGGGCGCGTGCGCTCGCTGGAAAGACAGAGAGACAGAAAGCAAGATATCACCCCCCAGGGGGGATGGCCACGCCGCAATCCCTTCTTCTCCATTTTCCTCTCGGGATCTTGGGCACGCATGCACACGTGCCCGGAGTGAGTTTTAAGCCACCGAGTCTGGGACGCGAACCGCGGTCAACTACGTGGGAGTCCAGTGACATAGCCATTATGCTAACTGCTGGTCCTCAAGGCTCTTAACTTTTGATGTCACTCTTGGAATGCTCTGCTGCTGTTTAAGGAACCTGGAGTTGGGGGACAGTCCTGTGACACAGTGCTTGAGACAGATCCCTTGTGGTGATCTTGGTTTGAATGGATAAAGCTTCACACAGGTCCTGCGCCTCTTGGAGGGGAGGACTGGCCTCCAGACTCGTGAGTGAGGCCATTGTGGACCACGGGGCCCCAGGATACAGCCATGTGGGCAAACACATGGCTGTCCCCTTAGAACACTAAGTGTCGGGATGAGTAGTTACACAGTGTACACCTGACACACAAACTGGTTTCAACACCGAGATGTGGCTATGAGAAACACTGAGAACATGTGACTGCCAGACCAAGGCTGGAGGGCAGTGAGCAAGCTGTTGCTAGAGTCTGAGGGAAAACAACCACCAACTATCATTGGAAGCTGCTAAAATTGGGACTTAAGTCTTTTTTAAAGGTTCTCCTGCCATAGGGCCCGTGCGCTCAGTAGAGAGACAGTGAGAGGGAAAGTGAGAAAGCACCCCGAGGGATGGCCACTTGGCCATCACTTCTCCTCCATTCTCCACTTGGGACTTGGGGCACGCACGCATATGTGCCTGGTGTGATTTCGAAACCACCAGATCTGGGACTCAAACTGGGGTCGGCCATGTGGAAGTTTAGCGCCATAGCCACTATATCTTCTCCTAGTCCCAGTCTTACGTTTTAGTGGCAAAACAATTGGCAAAATTCTGGTTAAGGAGGTTTCCAGGAAATACTCAAGGTGTCAACTGGCTTACTCCGGCTTTGTAAGAGGCACAGGAGGAAATAGGAAATAGGAAATAGAAACTGTTCCGTCTGCAAGGAAAAGTCAGCAAAAATACAGGAGAATCAGGAGCTGCTGGGTTAGAACGTCTCTCCAATCATTTCAGGGCCGTGATTAAATCGTGGTTAAGAATATAGGTGTGAGTCAGAGCCTCTTTAGACCCACTTTGCTAGTTTAGTGTTTTCCCAAAGCACTCTTAACACTCCAGAAAGACGTCTATGTGGGTTATGATTTTAAAGTACATGTAGAAGACGTTCATTGGTTTTGAAGGGAGCTGTACTCTGCTAACACATACACAGAGACATTTCAGGATGAGCAGAGCCTTGAACACTGAACAGGCAGGAAATAACCATCTGCTGCACAAGTTCACTTCAGAGAACTTAAGACGAATGTCTGCAGTCTTCATTTCTAGCAAATGTGTATCTTCTAGTCCCTTTTTGTTTTCTGGGAAACCATGCCTTAAATGGTATCCACATGAACTATTTTAACCATAGGTGGAGAGTTAAGCCATACATTCAGCTTTTCAACGAACTGGAAGACCAGCATGCTATAAGTCAGGGGCAATTTGACTCCCAGCTGAGATCCTAATTCTGAAACACTGGCCAAATCACAAATTTGTTTTCTTGTCTTTAAGAGAATTAGGCCAAAAGTGATGTTACAGAAAATAGTGGGTTGATGCTTTCAGAGAATGGGTCCCTTCACTTAAGTCGAATTCAGCAGCATATTAAAAGGATTATATACCATGACCAGTGGGATCTATTCCTAGAATGCAAGGATGGTTCAACATGAGAATCAGCCAATGTAATGCAATACATTAATAAAAGCCTCACATAACCTATAAATTGATGCAGGAAAAGCATTTACCAAAACTTAATACCTTTTCATGATAAAAAATATCGAATAAACTAGCACTAGAAGGAAACTGCCCGAACAAAATAAAGGTTATATATGAATTATCCACAGCTACTGTCAAACTCAATGGTGAAAGGCTGACAGCGCTTTCTCTAAGATCAGGAACAAGACAAGAATGCCCATTTTTACTGCATTTATTTAACATATGGGGCCATCTGAAAAGTTATGATGTAATTGTGTTTTTCTATGCAAAAATGTGTCGATTTTTCTGACGACTCACAGTATTGAACAGCTGGCCAGAGCAAGCAAGGAAAATAAAAAGCATCCAATTAAAAAAAAAAAAAGCTGTCTTTACTTGCAGATCTGAAAATGCCAGAATGTGGGCGCACACACACACACACACACACACACACAACGAATTCAGCAAAATTTCAAGTACAAGATCAACATACAGAAATGAGTAGATTTGCACCAGCATGAGGTGTGGTGGTTAGGACAGCTGGATTCCACATGCCACCAGTGTAGTTTGATTCCCAGGCCCTGTGGCTTGAGAAACCAGGTATGTGTGCATGTGTACCCTAAACCCTAAGTGGAGAACAGAGAAGGCACTGCAGCGTGGCCAGCCCTCCTGGGGAATGCTTCCTCACTCTCTCTCCGACTCTTGTCAGTAAGGCATAAACCCTACAGCAAAAAGAAAAAAAAAAATCAGTTGCTTCTTTATACCAGCAATGAATAATCTTGAAAATGAGATTAAGAAAATAATACCATTTAGAACAGCATCTAAAAGAACAAAATTCTTAGATATAAATCTGAGCAAGGTAAAAAAAAGAACTTGTACATTGAGAGCTACAAAACATAGTTAACTTAAGTTGAAAAATACCTTGTGTTCATGGATTGGCAGATTTAATATTAAGAGAGCAATAATCCTCCCATGTAATCTAGAGTCAATGCAATCCCAATCAAGAACCAATAGCTTTTTTTCCAATTTATTAGAACTTACTAATGTCTTGATTTGCCAACGGATTCTTAACATGTAACACCAAAAACACAAAAAAGAAAAAATGGACTCCACTAAAATTAAAAACTGTGCATTGAAGTGATGAGACAACAGCCAAGACACAGGATTGATCTAAGTGTCCATCGACAAATGAATGGTTAAAAAGAATCATGGGGTGTGAGACACACATGGAGTGTGTGAGACACACATATATGTACACCCATGCACATACACACAATGGCAATACTATACAGTCACTAGAGAACGAAATCTTGTCATTTGAGGAAAAATGGGCAAGACTGGAGAATTAAAGAGTTCCCATTCCTATTTTTAAATGCCCTATTCATGAGTATGAGCAAACGAGCAAATATCATCAGACGTTTGAGGGCCACTTCCAATATGAAATAAAAAAATTGAATCAAGGGGGAAAAAACTTTGAGGAGATAGAAATGAACTTTAAGAAAATAATTCCTATCTTCAGAAATTTGAAGAAAGCAATGGGCCCACAGGATTCATGAAGAGATGATGTAAGTTTTAAAACCATGATTACCCGCATAAAAAAATCAATGGAATAGTTTAAAAGAAACACTGGGGACAGCAGGTGGCATAGTGGTTAAGGTGCCGAACTACCATATGGCTGACCTCAGTTCAGGTCCTGGACCAGGCGGCTTGAAAATCATGAACCAGGCGTGTGTGTGCATGCCCCAAATCCCAGAAGAATGGAGGGAAGGGATTTGCAGCATGGCCATCTGCCCTGGGATGATTTCTCAACTTTCCCTTTCATCCTCTCCTGGGAACACACATGCCCTATGGCAAAAACCTTAAAAAAATTTTAGAAAAATTGAGGAAATTCCCATGAAAGACTAAAATATCACTTAGATACAAAAGAGAATATATGGGAAATAGGATCTAAGATTTAATTTCCATTAAGAGTTTGAGAGAAAACAAAATTCCTTTAGCGCTACGGGACACACACCATATAGACCGAAAGGGTTCCGACTGCCCAGTAGCGGGCATGATGGGAGCTGGGAGTTACAAGACATTATAAAAGAAGTAAAATGAGGTGCCTAACACCTTTGAGGAGCATGGTAATGGGTAAAACACATGGAATGGGATTCGATTTTTAACAATAATCTAGATGACAGAAAATGAAAGTCTGAAAAAAAAAAAAAAACACATCCAGTTAAACTACCAATGAAGTGTAAGCCCTTTGCATCTGCAGTGATTCAGACACAGACTCTTCCAAGGACTCACCAGACGTAAACTCCAGCCCGAGAGCGCAGAGGCCACAGGACACCGGTGCTCTAACAGACTGCAGACTGACAGCAAGCTAACGTCTGAAGCAGAATTAACGGCTCCAAAATGATCTCTGAGAAAAATATGACTCGACAGAACATGAAGCATTGGAAGAAAGTACATCCATAATAATTACAACACAAGAAAAAAGACCCAGAAAATTTTCAAGTAATTTTTGAGCCGTGTAAGAAATGCAATCACAGTTCAGGCCTTGGTTCAGTACTGGATAGTGAGTCATCCTGATGTGAACTACAATGGACACTCTAGACAGTAATATACTGCATAGAGAAGACAGTGTGTAAGTATGGAAGAACTAAATCTTCATACAATGTGAGAAAGACTAGGTAAACTGACTTATCAAGATTATGTACTGAGGCTGGCAGGTGGCATGGTGGTTAAGGGTGCTGGACTCTCAAATGGCCCGCTACAGCTGGAGTCCTGGAACTGACAACTTATTTTCTCTTTCCCTTTCTCTCACTCTGTCCCTCTCTGGTCAAGTTAAAAATAAATACATAAGGGAACCAGCAGTTAGCGTAATGGCTATGTTGCTGGACTCCCACATAGTCAACCGCGGTTCGCGTCCCGGACCTGGTGGCTTAAAACTCACGCCGGGCGCATGTGCGTGCATGCCCAAGATTCCGAGAGGAGAATGGAGGATAAGGGATTGCAGCGTGGCCATCCCCTCTGGGGGGTGATTTCTTGCTTTCTGTCTCTATGTCTCTGTCTGTCTGGCGAGCACACTCGCCCTATAGCGAAAAAAACCTCTCCAAAAAAAAAAAAAATAAATAAAATAAATACATAAAGTTAAATAATTCTTTAAAAAATAATTATGTAAATCAATAAAAGCCAATATATACTAAGTCTTACCCTTAAGGAAAAAAAAAAGATGGGACCACCAGTTAGCATAATGGCTATGTTGCTGGACTCCCATGTAGTCGACCGCGGTTCACATCCCGGATCCGGTGGCTTAAAACTCACGCTGTGCGCGTGTGCGTGCATGCCAAAGATCCCGAGAGAAGAATGGAGGAGAAGGGATTGCGGCGTGGACATCCCCCTAGGGGGTGATTTCTCGCTTTCTGTGTCTGGAAAGTGCACGCGCCCTATAGCAAAAAAAAAAAAAAAAAATGATGTTATCAGTGTAGATAACAGACTGTCAGGCAAGGAGCGGGTGGTAGCGAGTGGGTAGGAAGAACAAAGGGAAAAAACATTTAACAGACAAGAGTGTCAGTTGGGGAGGGGGTATAAACACGTTTTGTAATTTTGCCTTATAAGAGTGGCTAAAAACGTAAGGGCAATTGCCTCTAGGTGGTCAAATGGGGAAATGAGACAGGAGTCTTGGAGTATGTTTTTTTCTTTAGAAATAATGTTCATGGGACCAGCAATTAGCATAATGGCTATGTCACTGAACTCCCATGTAGTCGAGTCCTGGACCTGTGGCTTAAACTCACACAGGGCGCGTGTGTGTGTGCCCAAGATCCCGAGAGGAGAATGGAGGAGAAAGGACTGTGGCGTGGCCATCCCCCCTGGGGGGTGATTTCTCACTTTCTGTCTCTCTGTCTCTGTCTGTCTTCCTGGCGAGTGCACATGCCCTATAGCAAAAAAAAAAAAAAAAAAAAAAAGGAAAGGAAAGTTCATGATTCGCATCTTGGTAATTTTGATAAACTAAGAAAACTGAAAGTTTGTATGCTTTATGCTCATTCTGCCTTTAATATACTCTGCTACCTTTGCCAAAATAAATGAACCTAGGCCTAGCAGGTTGTGTGGATGTTAAGGTACTGGCTTTCATGTAGCTAGCTGGGGTTAAGTCCCGGACTGGCAGCCTGAAAATCATGCCAGGTGCATGTGCGTGCGTGCCCAGAACACTGAGACAGGAGGGGAAGATTGCAGTGTGGCCATCTCCCACTGCAGGCGGGTGATTTCTCACTTTCCTCTCTCACTGATAAGCACACATGCCTTATGGCAAAAACTAAAAATATCAACCTACACAACTCATGTTTTCTTAAAATTTGCTTGCAATAAAATGTGATTTAAGTATTCATTCATGTAATAAAGAAGCTGTATTCCTATTACAGTCTGAACAGTGACTTCAAAGATTTGATTGTATCATACAAAGAAGCCCTTGTATTAGCTACCCTGTGTGGCATGCTTGGCATGTGCAAAATGGTTCAAAGCAACTTTACATTTATAATTCTCATTTAATTTACAAAATAACCCCACAAAGTAGATTCTACTACTACATTTTAAACGTGAGAAAAACTAAGGTTCGGAGTTTGTGTACATCACTCCAAATTAAGGTGAGGTCCGAAACTGGAAGTCACCCTTGATTGCCTTTAATACCCAAAGCTACGAACTCGACTGATGAGTTTAGGTTTTCAAGTTTCATTTTTCTTCCTTTTTAATTAAGAAAATTATTTCAGTTGTTTGTTTCTCTCATGTGAGCACTGACACTATGGATATAAAACAGGGGACAGGAAAAAACTCTAAGCAACAACATCCAACATAAAAGAGCAGCACTAATGATAGGACGGAGCACATGTCAGGTGTCACGGCCCACCGTGATTCACGGCAGGGTGACCACATATTCAAAAGGTAGGTTCGATGCATCATTTAGACCCAACCAAATCTACTTTAAAAAACCACTCGGTGCAGAAAGTAATTTATTGCTTTGGTATTCTTTGAGTAAAGATGTCATGGAAGGACTGGATAGAAACATGTGAAATCATTTGTTCATTTATTCATTAATATGTTGTCAAATTCAGTTTTCTATACACTATGATGTTTATTCCATTTATTGTACTATTAGATATACATATTTAAAAAAATATTAAACTTATTTTTATGAAGAAATTAAATATTTTCTGAAAAAGAATCATTTTATTATTGTTCTCTAGCAACAAAATTGAAACAAGTCTCTTCAACTCAACTAACTCATGTAAATACCACCGCTCAGTGGCAGCTTCTCTAGGGATCAAGTTTACACAATTCTATTCTACATAACACTGTTCGACCCTGTTACATAGTATATAGTTAAAGAACATTTTGTAATAAACATGTTTTTCTTTGATATGATACAGAACAATTTTTTCACACTTCCCAGCAATCACTCAAATATATTAAAAATGTATTCTCCTTTAAAAGGCACACACCATTTACAGGTTCAAATCTTTATTGTTTTAAAATTGTACAGATCGTTTACAATACAATGTTTTGTTATTTAAATGACCTCTAAATGGTTAATGTACAATGGATGTCTTCTTTTTCTGAACCTCAACCATGAATTACGACTTCGTCAATATGATTACTCTGCACAGTCGGGAAGGCGGTGGGAAGGTCTGGGTGCGGCATCTGAACCGGTCACGGCACAGACTCTTCCTTTAGAACCCAGATGGCCCATCTGTAGAAAGTGCTTCTGAAGACTGCTGATTACTTATGGCTGATCTGAAAATCAGCCAATCAAAATACACAGTTCCTTTTTTCTTTTTGGAAACATCAAAGGGCATTTAAAAAAATAAATGAAACAATTTGCTTTAGTAATCTACTGAGGCCAACTCAAAATTATGATTATCTGCATGCAATAACACTCCTTTTTAAATAGGTTTGAAGAATTTATACATTTTACAAAGAATGTGTTAAAGAGTGCAAGTATTCTGATATTGATTTCACAAAAGGACAAATGCTGGTAATAGTAACTAACATTTAACACCTAAGTTCAAGCTAATGTATATTTAACAGGCAATTAATATGGCTAATCATAAGCCACAATGCACAGGGTATATGCCCTTTGAAAAATGAACTAGTTTGGTCCGCATTTCTAGAGTTATCTGGGTAAAAATTAAAAATTTTTTTCAATTCAGCCAGGGTTTTGATGAATTTATTGTTCCTAAAATGTAGCCAGTTAAAAAGTATATGATGTACACCAATGAAGTATTGTCACGTTGATTTTTGTATAAAAAGATGGCCTGATGTTTTTGGAGTGATGAATGCGCAAGGTAGGACAAATCAGAAAATAGTCACAGAATGTATCAATTTCTTCCACAAGTTATACTTTCTTATTCCAAGACACAGCTTTCACTCTGTAAAACTTTGTTCCCAAAGGAACTTTAAATCTATTTTGTGCCTAAGAGAGAAAGAAAAAAAAAGCAATCACTTGAATGATCAATCTAAATATCACACAGGTACCCTACCCTTCTACCACACAACTCATTGCTAGAGTATTTTTGGGGGACTGGCAGAATCTTTGTCCAAAGACACAAGATCTACTCTCACCATGTACGTCATTTCAAAGTACCAACCAAACTTCAGTGCTACCCAGTGCGAGTTCTGTTAGTGCTGTGCACTTACAGACCCCAGCGTACAGTGACGTAGGGAGGAAGCTCAGTAGGTCTCACTGCCTCTCGAGCAGATACTGCTGACATTGAAATCAGGGCCTTTTTTTTTTTTAAATTTTTTTTTTAAGGTTTTTGCCATAGGGCTCATGTGCTCAAGAGACAGAGAGAGAGAGAGAGAGAGAGAGAGAGAGAGAGAGAGAGAGAGAGAGGGAGGGAGGGAGGAAGGGAGGGAGAGAGGGAGGGAGAGAAAATGAGAAATCAAGCCCCTGGGAGCAGATGGCCACACAGCCATCCATTCTCCTCTTGGGATTTTGGGCATGCATACACACGTGCCCAGCGTTAATCAGGTCTGTTTTTAAGCCATCAAATACCTTCTTCGATGGGGGTAAATTATGAAAATAAGAAAGTGTCAACTCTACCTACAAACAGAATTCACTATTTGTTATCAGCCATGCAGGATTCTTCTGCACGTGAGATACACTAGCAAGCTAATGAGCACGGAACAGAACTCTAACAGTTTCCTGTACAGGATGTGCACAGGACACCTGCCTAAAGACAGGTAATACACACACTACTAACTGCTGGCTCACACTAACTCTCGTTACATTCAGCCTTTAATTCAAGTAAGCTAGAAGGCCAAGAACAGCACCAGTAACAAGTTCTACATAAAGTAGTTTAAGAATCTCTTATAATCCTGAGCTTTATATCACATGGTATAGTTTTACCTTTTTAGCTTGACAGTATTCTTTTTCCATTACTTTCCCAAGTACCCAGGGTCTTCTAGATGCACCTGAAGCTAATGAATCAAATTGTTAGTTTATTTTTAAAAGTACGGTCATACTTATGCATGAGATCATAACTGCCAGATTCAGCACAAACTAATGATGTTCCCATGAGTGAAAGAATATGTAACAGTTTGAAAACTACTAAAATCAGTGAAATGTTTAATAATCTACAAAATAAAACTAAATTAATGTGCTTTTCAGCCAGTATTATTTGACTTTTATTATTCATTAAATATACATGCTATGTCAAATTACAGAACTACCACAGTATTATAGTTATAATTAAGTAAGTATAAATCATGAACAAATCAGTCTAGGAATTCTAGACTAACTCAACAGTGCCATCTACCGCAAGAGCTAACAAAAATGACCTTTCCCAATTTTCAGAGCAGATGAATACGTTTCCTAGGTGAAAGCAGAGCACTGATCCTTGAGGGGTAGTAGGTTTTTTTTTCTAAGAGAAGTTTTTGCTATAGAGTGCATGCACTTGCCAGAGAGACAGAGAGAGACAGAAAGTGAGAAATTAACCCCGAGAGGGGTCGGTCACACCACAATTCCTTTTCCATTCTTCTCTTGGGATTTTGGGCATGCACGTACACGTGCTGGATGTTTTTAAGGCACCGGGTCTGGAACTTGAACCATGGACAACTACGTGGGAGTCCAGCAACATAACCATTATGCCATCTGCTGGTCCCAAGGGGTGGTAGTTTTAAGGCCAGCTGCCTCAAGGGCATACACTCACTTCTCACACCATTCTGCCACAGGCCCTGGCACACGAGTGAACACAGCTGGTGCCCGGGGATAACTAGTAAGGGCTAGAGCTAAACAAAGCACAGGAGGGCAGTGCTGTACGAGGGGAGGTGGAAACGAGGGAGGACAAGGATGCGAAGGCGAGGCCATTGAGCTAAGGGTTACGACACACATTCTCTTTCTAAATGTATCAGAAGACAAGTCAATTCAACATGGTGGCTTTTAAACATATTCTGCCAACAAACTCTTCTGTTTAGGCTAAAAATCATGAGATTTCCAACAAAAGATGTAACTGACTTTTACTCCATGAAAATAGGTTGGCAATATACACATAGAAGATATACTGACTAAACCACCAGAAATGAAGCTATAAGGATACTGTCACGCGAAGAGAGACACGCATGAACAGGAATGGGAAATACTCTGAAAAGTAAAGCAGCACTTCACAGCCAACCCTAATGTCTGAGAAGAAGCACAAAAACTCAATGCTCTCATCATGTCAGAGGAGCACGGGCGCTCCCTCACAGGCACGGAAACGCTCTGGTGACCACATGTCCACGGGCAACAACACAGGTCACCGCACCCCGTTAGGTCTTTATCAAAGGGAAATAAAGGTGGGGCTGTGGAGACTAAGGGAAATGGGGGTTGGTATTCACGGTTAAGAAACATCACTAAAAAAAATTGCTTTTTGCAGGACTTGTGAGAGCCTTTAGAATGGTAATGTGGTAATGAAAAAAAAAAGTATTCAGTGTTTCCCAGATTTAAACACTGAACTCCTTCTATTCTTAGAAAATGAAAACTGAAACATAAAGGGTAATGGGCCATGGTGTAACGTACACTCGTGTAGAGAAGCGCCGCCCGTGAGTATTTATGTATTTGTACATTCAGGTATGTATGCATACACAGTGCAAACAGGGCAGCGTGTTAATAGTAGGTGCATCTGTGTAAAGTATGTGAGTTTCCTTTGTACTATATTAACTTTTGCAACTTTATTTCTAAGTTTAAAATCATTTTCAAATAAAAAGTTTATATAAATGAAAAATTTAAAAATGCCACACACAAAAAAAGCACTTTAAGTTCATTGATTTCAAGGTTAAAAAGCAACCCCAGTAAGTGGTGAGCTTTACATTCCCACTCCTCTGGGGACTTGACTGCCGTGTAATGGACACTGTAAGGAGCCCAGCAGCAGCAGCCACGGAGCAGCACATGTGACACTGACCCCGTTCCAGAAGAGGTATCTGCCCCGGTTCCTTAGGTCATCCCAAACAGGAACATCTGTCTACGCAGACATTTTTCTTTTTCATTTTAAAAATATTCTACTCTGGCTAAGTATAACAGGGTATTTATTCTATTCTCTGTTGAGTTCTTTAAAGATCAAACAGACACTGTTACTTAGTGTGTGTGTGTGTGTGTGTGTATACATATATATATACATATATATATATATGTATATATATATATGTATATATATAATTTTTTTTGGAGAGGTTTTTGCTATAGGGCATGTGCACTCGCCAGACAGACAGAGACAGAGAGACAGAAAGCGAGAAATCACCCCCCCCCCCCCCGGGGGGATGGCCACGCCGCAATCCCTTCTCCATTCTCCTCTCAGGATCTTGGGCACGCATGTACACATGCCTGGCGTGAGTTTAAGCCACCGGGTCCGGGACTCGAACCATGGTTGACTACGTGGGAGTCCAGCGACAGAGTCATTACACTAACTGCTGGTCCCTACTTAGTATATTTTAACAAAACTTATCGACTAAAAAAAAAGTGCCGACAAGGTAGGAACAGAGGATGATAAGCAAAACAGAAAACATAAAATTAAGAAAGCATTTTTTGCCAAAAAATGTTAATACACAGAAACAAATGAACATACTAGGATTGAAGAAGATGTACATGTGAATTTTGGTAACATAATTCTGTAAACACTAGGATATGAGATGTTGGAATAATCAATATTCTGATCAACTGAGCTTCTGCATAAGCTATACTCCAATTTTGAATTATCAATGGAATACACTAAAAATATATAGAAAATACAGATTTTTATTAAAAACAAAAACAAAAACAAAAACAAAAAAACAACAGATTAAGCTGACTCCCCTCATCCTGACATTAGCAGACAACAGGAAAACAATGTATTCCCTCTACCCCATGTTTAATATTTTAGTGATAGGTGTGACACTTACCCCCCTCACCTGGTTTGAGGTCCAGGGCAGGCAGGGACTCCGAATGCAGGAAATATAAAGTAGGACTGACAGTGAATAAAACGTAATTGTCATGGCGTTCATCTAGGATGATGAGTACCAAATCTCCCACCTGAAAACTGAGGAAGGAAACAACGTTACTGCCCTAGAGAAAGCTGCTATTAACCACCCTATTCTGAAAGCTGGAGTGTATATCCTGCAGCGCTTGACTACTTGTTGAAATATCATGCAAAATACATTCCATGTTTTCATGAACATGTTCTTGTACTCTGCCCAGCTCCTACTGACAGTGTTCGTCATACATAGATATTCAAAGAATGATACCAGCGACTGTCATAACGCAGAAACTTCCTTGATAAAATGTCTGTCATCTAATGCTAAAAAAATAAAAAGGAAAAAACTGCTCGGATGAGGGTTAGAAAAGCATAGTTCACCCAATCATAAGAAAATTTTTATCCTAATCTCATTTCACACAAAGAAGCATAAATTCAGAGAAAAATCCTCAGTTAGAGTCACTGTGTGAAAGAAAGGAGAAGACCTTGTACCAGTTACCAAGTGAGTTCTTTAATTTCAAAGAAAAAGCAGTAGAGCTGGGTCCATGTGTTTAATTAGGCTCAACAAGTGGCTCCGTTAAGTCCATGGCTATTACTGGTTTGGGGTACAGGCTGAAAGAAGTACGTGCATCTCCCTTTAGAACCTTTCTAAACTGTCATCCAAAACATCAAACAGGTCTTAAAAATTTGGATTTCTAAGTTGTTGAGATCATTTAATTTAGTTGGTTCTGTACCTTATAAATCATCAAAATCTAGCCCCTTTTTTAAAAGTTACATATTCTTTGTTACATATTCTTTTTTTAATATTATATGTAAGTCATATTAAAATGCCTTTTGATAAATAAAAGGCAGCATTTTAGATGCGTGAATTCTAATTAGATTAAGCATAATTAACACCAAAAACATAAAGGACATAGCTACCTTATCTTCAGCTTTTGCCTTGTGGGCTAAGCTAATGAACACAAATTAAAACACAAGTGAGTCTTGCTTGGCTATGAGAAAGTGAAGATACTGATATCCCTAATATCTATATATTCATATAAATAATCATATATAAGCCTAGATATAAAACTAATCTCCAGTAGGTTTTGAGATGCCCTATGTCGTCTTTGTAAAAAGTTACTTACTACTTATCAATTACCAAACATATCTTTAGAATGGGCAAAGAGTGATGGCATTTACTGAACTGAAATTAGTATTAAAATTAAAAAAACCAACAATATTGATTTAACCACAAGCCAGTCTAATCTACATCCAAACTATCCAACAAAACAGATACTGTCAGCCATTCATGATCAGAGTTCTGGTGTAGGACGTCATTTAAATGACAGTGAACATAAACAAGTCATGAGGCATTTGTTTTGTCAGCAACAGAGCAGTGGCCCACTACTAATCAGGAGGTCTTTGGAGACAGGCTATGGACTCTGCTAGTTCTGACTTCTCCATCCCAGCAAAGGCCGTTTCTGTTCAGGGATGTGCTTCTCTGGACTCTCCAAACAGTCCATCCGTGTGTCCTTTCCCAGGGTGGCGTAATGTTCTTGCTGGTGTCTGTGTAAGAGAATCCAGGGGTGGGATCTGTCTCCGCCCCAACAGACCATGAAGGTCTGGCCTCGTCTCATGCTAGCCTTCCTCTCTACAGAATGGCACTGAGGACGCGTCTGAACAAAAACTTTACTTTTTCAACCTCACTTCCCACTCAGAAGCTGGACAGTCTGCTCTTTCATCTTTATTTACTTATTTTTAAATGAGAGAGCATGAAGGGAGAGAAAGAGACAGGACAACAGCTCTTTATTTACTGAATATTCACAAAGCTGCTTACCTAACAAGGGTGTGATAGGAACCCGTTTGGCTAAATACCAAAGCTAATACTGTAAATGGGGAAGGGGAAGCCTCTCTGAGGCAGTTTTTATTTTTATTACCTTTTTTTCTTTTTAACTTCATTCCCCTCTTATCTTTGAAAGACCATGAAGGAACTACCCATTGATTTGACATACAGCCGGTAAAGACAGACTCTACCAAGTTCTTTCAAATCACTAAAAGAAGGTAAAATTGTAACGAGCTGACAGAACTACTAATGTCTGACAGCCGAAAATGTGATCAACGGAGCTGCAAAAAAAACACCTACCGCATTAGTTTTTGCACCTGACTTGTCAAGTGTGAAAACGGATTACACAAACTGGGAGTCATTCCTATTAAACGCTTAACAGAGATGTGAGGCCAGGGGACAGAAACACTCCCAGGTCACAAACGCCTCTTTCGAGGGCTGTTCTATAAGCCCCATTTGAAGGAATGGCTGCTATGACCTGAAGACAAGCTTCGCCTTGTGACCAAGGCCATCAGACTTAACCCAGCTCCTGAGGGACACCAGCATGCCACCGGGGCCAACTGACTTTCAGACTATTTCTGTAATTTCTTCTCTTTTCTCAATAAAGCCCCATCCCTTTTCTTTATTCTTCAGACATACCAGAGGCCAACCTGACCTGTGGGTGTCTCTCTGATTACAATCCTATTTCTTTGTCTATTTCCAGATAAATCCTTTCTGTCTGGAGATTTGTCTATATTTTCTATATTTTGTTTGACTCTGATACAGGTATGAAAGACCACTATTCATGAGGGACTAAATATGCTTTTCTTTACTGCTCCAGAGCTCCTGTCAAATAAGTCAAGCCAAAGAACAATTACTAGAAGTTAATTTGGTCCAGGAAAACTGATTATCCAGTTTCTAAATTTCAGAATGGATACTGAATTTGTAGCATCTCAATAAAGTGAATTCCGAAAAATTAAAATGAAAAAAAAAAAAACACTGTAACTTAAAAGCAAATCAAAATTCTCCAATCAAATAAAAAAGGCTAAAGAGATAAAAAAGATTTAAATTCAAAAAGACTTCAAGGATATTTGTGTGACTGATACAGCTCTATAGTAGGAATGTTTTGGAATGCAATCTTAATGCTTCCAGGATAATAACTTAGAAAAATCTTACTTTCTAATAAAAAACTTTACTACCACTGAGTACAAAGCATTCAGCCTGATGAGTTCGGAACTGAAAGATGACTGGCACTGAAATAATTTTCATTAAATAACAATTCAATTCAGTAAAATTTTTTCACAAAAAACCCCCCACAAAATAAAAATAAAACACTTACTCTCTAATAGCTATCTTTTCAGAATGCCTTGAAGATACCGAAGACATGCTCTGAGACATCTAAAAAGAACAGAGAGTGTATGAACCTTGTACAATTAGATCACCATGTGTATTTACTTGTACTAACTGCAAACATTTCTTTCAACATGGTCTACTCATTCAAGTCTACATCCCAGCTTTAAAGAATTCAAAATAATGTAATATTTCCTAATTCTAATTAACTTCAGCAGACGAATACATCTACATTTTTATTTACGTTATTTAACTTATCAAATTGACTTGATTAAACATTTATTTTAGAGCCCATTATTTTTATTATATATTTAATCTTAAAAATATCACAGAAAAAAAGATTGAGTTTTTAAAAAAACAGTGTGAAAATTCTAGTACTCTGGTTTTGAAATCTTGTACTTTTGTAAAATCAACAACAGAAAAAACCTAAAAAGATCTTTATGGAAATATTACTGAGAAGATGCTGCCCTTGCTGAAATGGGGTGGGAACATAAAGTTCTGAGGGCTGGGAACATCCCTCCTCTCTCATTGTCAAGGTAACAACTACTGAGATGTCTGTTTAAAAAACAAAAACCACTATCTTGAGCAAATCCCTAAGAGCATGAAATTGTGAGGCCACGAGGACCCTCTCCTGAGGATAATCACAGTGGAAAGGTACTGCTAACTGATCTGTGCTGCTGTAACAGCTGGGACTGCTCCCCTTCATACACGCTTCACCCCACTTATCACATCACCTTGATAGCTGGGGCCCAAGTTCCCAGGTTTTGGGCCTAGAAAGAGTGGCAAGAATGCCTGTCCTTCCTAAGCAAAGTGGGCCCAATGCATGGGTCGCACAAACCAAGAGATTTGCTTTTTTTTTTTTTTTTTGGTTTAAGTAGAAATGTGGTGCTCTGAGCTTCCCCCACTTCCCTCTGAATGCTATCTGGAACAATTTTGCAGAGTCTTAGTAAGTGTTTAAGGAAGAGAGAAAACAACAACGAATACCATCGAACCAAACAGTGTACAGCAACTTATTAAAATTATCCAAATGGTCTACCACTTGCCAATGAAGGTGAAGACTGGCCATCCATTTTTAACATCACATTCAACTCTACTTAGAGTTTTTAATAAAGCTTAAGTTTTCATATATTTAATTCACTCATTCATAAACATCTGCCAAACATCTATAGCACACAAGTTACTAACGTGGTGCTAGGACACAGCAGTGAACAAAGCTGATCAAAATCCCCGCCAGTAAAGCTTCTATTCTATCAGAGATACTACATAATACATGTGGTTGAGTGATGTCTGAGAGAAGCAACTCTTAAAAGTCTTTTGAAAAAATTACTGATTTCAAGTGTAATCATCACTATAGCAATGATGTTTAGATGCAGCTGTTCAAGTTAAGGCATCAGAAAGTAATTTACATTTTCTTTCACTGCTTTTCTTCTTACTACTTCCCTTTCACTACAGGGTATTTCACTAAAGGAAAAAACTGGAACAACACATTCTGAAAAGTATCTTAACACTTTTCAGTGATAATGAACACAAGCCTTAAACTGTTTCTACTTTCTTATAAACTGTTAATTATTACAAATTGAAAAAAATGAAGTAACTGCTTTATTAAAACACACATGGGTTGGCTGTAAAATGGGCTGAAAAACAATTGGTTAAATGAATTTAACAGGTTAAACCACACAGTCGAAATAAAATTCATGAAAGGATAGAATATATTAGAATTAGGCACACTTGTGAGAGTTAGCGTGTTAATCTTCAAAAGGCTGTACAGCTCTAATTTATACATTTACTGACTGAATTATGACTCCTAACTGATCACAAATACATAGTATCATAAAATCCTAAGAAATTATGGCTTTTTTAACAGTAAGAAAATACTGCATTAGGTCAGCCAGTGGTGTGGTGGTTAAGGCAGCTGGATCCCACATGTCAGCTGTGTGGGTCAAGCCTTAGACCTGGTGGCTTGAAAAACACACATGGCAAGCAAGTGTGCCTACATGCCCCAAATCCCAAGAGAAGGGACTGTTGTGTAGTTACCCCCGGGGAAGGGGATGCTTTCTCACCTGTCTCTCTCCAGTGAGCACACACACCCTTTAGCAAAACCATTAAAAAAAATAATAAAATACCGAACTGACTTAGATGATTATCTTTAAAAGTACACTAGAAAGGTAGTCCCCATGGTCAGATTTATGGTCTTACGTATCACTGAGACATATTTATTTTCATGCTAAGAAAAGAAGTCTGAATTCACAGTCGCAGGTAATTAAAATTGGACATGACTTCATCACCAATACTATGAATGACCAATGTGGCTAAACAAAAACCAGCCATGAGTTGGTAAACGCATATTGTTTTCTGATGGTATACGTTCACGATTAAATACAACCGTTAGGATCAATATGTCAAGAAAAAAACTTACAAGTCTTTGATTTAACCGCTTATTTTCTTCTTCTTTCAATTGCAATGTCTGCAGGTGGGGAAAAAGAAAAAAGACTTGTGGTTTATCTTTGTACTTATTTAAATCAATGTAAATGGTATAACTGTCAAGAAGTTCTTATCTTACAACTAATATTTGGGTCTGGTATGAAAGATTAACTAACCGAGATCATCATTTTCCATGAATCCTCTCTAGCTTTTTATTATTCCCAGATTAAATGAAAACCAGGACAATCTTAGATACAGTTTCCTATCCCATGTGTTGTCAAACTTTAATATAAAAAACACCTGTAGGGTTTGTAAATATGCAGTAAATACTGGAGTTCTACCCCAAAGACTTTGTTAGCAGGTCTCACCTGAAAGAGTCTAATTTGTAACATACATGTCAGGTGATTTTAAGGCAGTTAGTAAAAATAAAGTTGTACAATTTTGACTTTAGATTTTTATCAGGTAAATAAGCTTATAAATACAAAAGGCAATGAAAATTTTAGAAGCCTAAGGAATGAAAATGGTCCTATAAACAAATATTTGCAAAATGTACAAAAAAGCGATTTTATCTCAGCACAACTTGAGGGAGCCCCCTTATTGCCTATACTTTCCTGTTCATCTGAACTCATCTTTATTAAAAACCCCACTCTCTTCTTCTTCACTACTTATCTTCTGTGTTTACTCCCTGTTACTTTGGTTGCTGGTGGTGATTTTTAAGACAGGGTCTCGTTCATCCTGGTTCCGTAGCCCAGCCTCCTGAGAAGCTGGGCCTGCGAGTTCATGCCACGGTGCTGGATTCGGGCTGGGCCAAGTCAAACGCAGACGGCCCATGAGGCGTCGGCCTGCTGAGCAGGGCTGCCTCCTAGCACACGTGATCACAAATGGGATATTGTGCTCACTGCTCAAAAGAAAAACTTAATACTGTTTATGAAATAAATGTGTAAAATTAATATGATGCTGAATTCTGAACTGTCATTGAATAGCACCATTATTTCACATATTTTATAAAAACTACCATTTGTTTCTGATACACATTGTACTCATTAGGAAGTTTTGACAGAGGAGAGGCCTAAAATACCATTGCCAATTTTTTAGCCACAATCACAAAATGACAGGACATTCACCAAAGGGGAAAAAAAATATTTAATTTGTAAAAACAAATGGCTCTTATACTTTTTGTTTTAGGTTTTTTGACAAAGGGCATGTGCACTCAGTGAAGAGGAAAAAAAAAAAAGAGGGAGAGCCAGAAATGACCCCTCCCAAAGGAAATAGTCACATTGCAATCCCCTGTCCTCCATTCTACTCTCAGGATTTGGGGCATGTGTGTGCGTGTGCACATACACACACACACACACACGTCTGGTGTGATTTTCAAGCTACCAGGTCTGGGACTTGAACCTCAGTCAGTCAAGTGGGAGTCCAGCACTTTAACCACCATGCCACCTGCTGGTCTGTCTAATGTATATTTCTAAAATAGTTTGTTAACATGAATTCACAAAGTGAACATACTAAAACACTGCATTTCAAAACAAGAATGTACTTACTCGTTCTAATACCATTATCCTTTGTTTTTCTTCAGACAGCGTAGGGATATTTTCCCTAAAAGTGAGAAATTTATTTTAGTTTTAGCCTTCTGAAATCCTCAACTTCACAATTTTTCAATAAAATTTTGAACAATAAAATATTTTTTATAAAGAATTATTTAATTTTATTCATTCATTCATTCATTTATTTTAATTTGGCCAGAGAGAGAGAGAGAGAGAGAGAGAGAGAGAGAAAGTGAGAAAGCAAGCCACCAGGTCTGGGACTCAAACTGTGGTTGGCCATGTAAGAGTGTCCAGCACCTTAACCACCACGCCACCTGCTGGTCCCCGAACAATAAAAATATGAATAAATCATCATAATAATTGAATCATTTGTACTAAATGCTCAAAAGCAGTCTATTTAAGTTAGGACCTACCTCGATGTTACATACTTTGTACCAGATTGAGACCTAAGAACCTTTGGAAATTACAAGTAAAACTGTATAAATGCAGTTCATTAAGACTTATGTCTTTATTTTAATCTTTTTTCCCAGAAATTAAGAACCACGCTTGAAGCCTGCAGGTGGCATGGGGGTTAAGCTGTTGGAGTCCTACCTGGCTGATCCTGGTTCGAATCCCAGACCTAGTGGCCTGTTTTCTCACTCTCTGTCTCTTTCTCTCTCTCTAGTGAGTGCATGTGTCCTGTAATAAATTAAAAAAGTAACAACAACAAATAAAATTAAATAGTAACTATTAACAACAGAAAAAGAACCATTCTTTCTCTTATGTGTGAGTGAACCTTCTCGCTGATAGTTGTGATTCTTGAGTGACTTCATGAAGACTTCAATGTATTTACAAAGGCGCTGCAATGTACCAGTCACTGTGCCATGCGTACATTGTACTAAAACACCCCAAAAATTAGAAAGGAAAACAATGCTCTAAAATTAGGAAACACAAAATGCAGGACCAGCAGGTGGAGTAATGGCTATGTCACTGGACTCCCATGTAGTCGACCACAGTTCGAGTACTGGACCCAGTGGCTGAAACTCACGCCAGGCGCGTGTGCGTGCGTGCCCAAGATCCTGAGAGGAGAATGGAGGAAAAGGGATTGCGGCATGGCCATCCCCCCTGGAGGGTAATTTCTTGTTTTCTGTCTCTCTGTCTCTCTCTTTCTGGCAAGCACACGTGTCCTATACCAAAAACCTCTCCGAGAAAAAAAAAGAAAACACAAAATGCTATTTAGGTTTTTAAATTATTCTGCAGTTCTTTCACTTTTTTTTTTTTTTTTTTTTTTTTTTTTCCGATTATCGGCTCCTAAAGTTTTTTACACTAGGGAACATAGATTCTATTCAGGGTTGGGTTAAGGGTGGGTCTCGTGCAGTTCCACAATTGTAGGTGAGTCTCCATGGAATACAGTTTCAGGAAAGAACTTATTTAAGAATACATATATAGAGACAGAGCAAGAGCAACAGAGATGTTAATTGTTTTTTCCAGAGGGAGTATGTATTCACTAAAGAGAGAGAGAGAGAGAGATAGCAACTCCCAAATGATGTGTGATCAGACTGCAATCCTTTCTCCTTTTCCATCATGTCATGATGTTCAACATGTAGGCACATGTGCTTGGCTGTTTTTTTTTTTTTTAATTTTTTTATTTTTGCTATAGGGCACCTGCACTTTCCAGAGGGAGG
This sequence comes from Tupaia tana, assembly GCA_026018925.1. Taxonomy (NCBI): domain Eukaryota; kingdom Metazoa; phylum Chordata; class Mammalia; order Scandentia; family Tupaiidae; genus Tupaia; species Tupaia tana. The sequence goes on from JAKSZU010000008.1 coordinate 6,590,813, forward strand.
GAGAAGGGGAGAGAGGGAGTGGGAGGGAGGGAGAAGAGAAGAGAAGAGAAGAGAAGAGAAGAGAAGAGAAGAGAAATCACTCCCCACTCCCAGGGCATGGCCAAGTGGCAATCTCTTCTCTTTCACTTTCCTCTCTGGATTTTGGGCACTCACACATACATGCTCTTTAAACCACCAGGTCCAGGACTTGAACCACAGAGCCGGCCATGTAGTATCCAGTACCTTAACCTCTACTCCACTTGCTGTTCCATGCATTTGGCTATTTTAAAGATACCAGGGCTGAGATTCCAAGTGGACAGTTGGCCATGTGGACCTGGCTCCCTTAACCAGGCCACAGGCTGGCTCTCCCAATTATTTTTTGAGCAATTTGGCACAAGACAGGAATTGTGACTTAAAAATGTTAATTCTTAAGAGGAAGAGGTTTTGCTTAATGTAAGGTCATGAAGACTCAGACCTTAAAGAATTTTATTGTGTTAGATTTTACTTTTAAGTCTATGAACTACTTTTAAAAAAATTCATTACTGGGCCAGTCTATCACATGGTCGTTAAGGTGACTGGATCCCACATGACTGATAGAGCAATACAAATCTTGGACCCAGCAGCTTGGGAAACATGCTGAGCCTGTGTGCATGTGTACTCAAATTCCTGACAGGAGGATGGAACAGAAGGAACTGCAGTATGGCTATCCTCCCTGGGGAGTGCTCTGTCTGTCTGTCTCCCTCTCTCTACCCCTCTTGCCCTGGCAAACATACAAGCCCTATAGCAAAAAAGTAAATTATTTATTCCTAAATACTCTTGTCTTTTTGATCCCATCTTAAATGGAATAGTTCCTTTAATTTCATTTTGTGATGGGTCATTGGAAGGTGACAGAACAATAATTAATTTTGTACACTGGTATTATAGCATACAACCTTACTAAATTGGTTTATTGGTTTTAATGGGTTTTTTTGTGTGTGTGTGGAATTCCCAGGACTGTCTATACGTAAGATTGTTATGTATACAATGAGAGGTTTTATTATTTATTTATTTAAATTTGATCAGATAGGGACAGAGTGAAAGAGTGTGAGAGACATAGATAATGAGAAAGCAAGCCACCGGGTCTGGGACTTGAACTGTGGTCGGCCATGTGAGAGTCCAGTGCCCCCAACCACCATGCCACTTGCCGGCCCCTGCAAAGAGAGTTTTATTTACTCTTTCAAATCTATATCCTTTCATTTCTTTCACTTACTTCATGCCCTTGCTAGAACCCCTAGTACAATGCAGAGTACCAATGGCAAGAGCAGCCATCTTTGTTTACTTTAGGGGAAAAGCAATTCAGTCTTGCATCCCTAAGTGTATATATATGTGTGTGTGTGTGTGTGTGTGTGTGTTTGTGTATTTTTTTTTTAAAGGGAGAGATTTTTGCTATAAGGAGCTTATGTTTGCCAGAGAGACAGAGAGACAGAAAGCAAGAAATCACCCCTCAGGAGGACGGCCATGCCACAGTCCCTTCTCCTCCACTCTCCTCTTGGGATATTGGGAATGCACGCACATTTCCCTGGTATGAGTTTGAAGTTGCTGGGTCTAGGACTTGAACTGCAGTCGACCATGTGGGATAACCATTATGCCATCTGCTGGTTCCGAATCCCTGAGTATATTAGTTACACAAAGTTCTAAGAGTTTTTTTTTTTTCTTTTTTTGAAAGGTTTTGCTATAGGGCGCGTGCGCTTGCCAGACAGACAGACAGACAGAGACATAGAGACAGAAAGCGAGAAATCACCCCCCAGGGGGGATGGCCACGCCGCAATCCCTTCTCCTCCATTCTCCTCTCAGGATCTTGGGCACACACGCACACGCGCCCAGCATGAGTTTTAAGCCACAGGGTCTGGGACGCGAACCGCAGTCGACTTACATGGGAGTCCAGCGACATAGCTTTTATGCTAACTGCTGGTTCCCAAGATTTTTTTTTTTGGAGAGATTTTTCGCTATAGGGCGCTTGCGCTCGCCAGACAGACAGAGAGAGTCATAGAGACAGAAAGCAAGAAATCACCCCCCCAGGGGGGATGGTCACGCCGCAATCCCTTCTCCGCCATTCTCCTCTCGGGATCTTGGGCACGCACGCACACGCGCCCGGCGTGAGTTTTAAGCCACCGGGTCCGGGACGCGAACCACAGTCGACTACGTGGGAGTCCAGCGACATAGCCATTACGCTAACTGCTGGTTTCCGACCCAAGATTTTTTTTTTCTTGTGATGTACTTGTCTTATTTGGTATTGTGTCACACTGGTCTTCTAGATGAGTTAATGAGAGAGCTCTCCTTTTCTGTTTTAGAAGAGATGGAAGAATTGGCATCAGTTATTAAAACGTCTGGTGCTTTTATCTTTTATATGTTAAAAATATTAGCCACAAGTTTCTTGCCATGGTATTGTACTGAAGTTCTACATTTCAATGTAACATTTGTTTCTATTTTCCAAGTACTTCCTTATCCTGACTTGAGAGTAGTCTATTTTCTTTAAGAAATATAGGCTAAAAAAAATTTAAGTCTTTACTACAGCTATCAATGTTTTTAGGTATAATATAAAATATGGGTTACCCCTCACTAATAGATAACTGAGTACTTTAAAATCCCATCCTAAATCTATTATCCTTTACCAAATTAGGGCTTAAAATACTGTATTCAGATTTCTATAAATCCATAGGTTTTGAGGTTACAAAATCCATTAATCTATGTGTCTGTGGCTATATCAACAATGTACTGAAGTATTACATATATAGTAACATTAGGAGTACGTATCTACTCTGATCTTTATATGTTATAAACAACCCAGTATTTGTGCATATTTATTCTCCTACGTGGATTTTTCCATCACTTCAATTTTTGCTTAACTTATTCTGTCATAATTTTAATTGGGCATAAATTAAATATATTAATACATCTGAGGAGAAAAATCATTATCTTCATAACACTGTATAAATTTTTACCCATCTTTCCATGTATAACCTTTAGGACTTTTTTTAGCCTTCATAAACTTTCACAGTTTTCTCCAAATCTTGTACATTTTTGTTAAATGCCTTAATAATAAATTATTCTTTAAATTTTATTGGAATCTTTTATACATATTAAAATTAGCTTTGCAGATAAATATGCAAATGACTCCTTTTTCATATTTACGTATGAACTACATTCTGATGAACTCTCAGTTGTAATTTTTTAGGTCTTTGTGTTTTGAAAAGCACATTAACCTGAGATAATGGCAAATCAGACTTCAGTTTCTTTGTTTACTGATTAGCTTGCTGAATAGCAACAACAGCTGGCATTTCTAGATTCTTCCTAAATCCATGCAATATGCTTCCAAATGTTTCGAACACAAATATATTTGTTACGTGTCTGTCACACACACTTACTAAATAAGGAGGAGTTTCCATCTATCCCTAGAATGCTATGTTTTTCTTTTTTATAAATACTATTTTATTATTATTATTATTATTATTATTTATTTTAATTTGACAAGGGAGGGACAGAATGAGAGAGCGCGCAAGAGAAGTAAAGTGAGAAAGCAAGCTGCCAGGTCTGGGACTCAAACCATGGTCAGCCATGTGGGAGTCCAGCGCCCTTAACCACCACACCACTTGCTGGCCCCCCTAGTATGCTAGGTTTTCTATTAAAAAAAAAAAAAATCTGATTTTAGAAAAATAGGAACTGAATTTATCAATTACCATTTCCACTTCTAAGAATCCTTCCCAAGAATCAGTGAATATGGCTGCCCTGAGAGATACTCTCCTGTTTAGCTTTACTTTGACATTTTTGAAATATTCCATTGAGTCATGATGATGACATGATCTTAAAACAGCATGACATCTGATATGGTTTTCATGACTATCTGTGTCTTTAATTCACAAGTGAGACAAACTCACAGTCTCTGCAATTTTTAAGACCATACCTGTGATCACATCCCTCCTTTTTTCCACATATTATTCCTTCTATTTGTGTGAACATCTACTACACAGACATTTTAAAAACTGTAGCTGATTAGCTTTTATTAGTTCATTTTAAATAAATGCACATTAAGGCTATAGCTATGCAGTTTTCCCAGAGTACCACCCTGACTTTATCACTAAGGTCTGAAACTTTTGTCTGGTTCTGAATAATTCAATTCTATTCTTACATCCATACTTCTATATAACTATCTATATATAGGTAGCAACACCTATATATTTATATCTAAAAACAAGTATTCCAATTTCTAGATTATGGACTCCTACGTGTTAGTATCAATATTTGGAATCTTGCAACTTACTTTGTGATTTGGTATATATGGGGTTGTCAGAAAAGTACTTTTCTGTCTTTCTACACAAAAAGGCATCATGAATTTTTCTGACAACCCAATAGTTAACCATTCTACTAGATTAAAATTGCATTTTGTTTATCTACTGCTTTATTTTTACTTGATTGTTTCCTGAGAGAGAAAGCTCGTATATTATGAGTCTGTAAAGTTCTCAATCTAGTTTTAATCCATTTTTAATTTGTACACAGTTGCTCAAAGTCACATAAGCACCTACAAGTTAATAACTGATCAGTGTTTGGTGAACTATACCTTCTCTAAGTATGAAACTCCCTCTTTAACCTTTTGCTTCGAATTGCTTGTTTATTTTTTACTTATCTGCCTTTTATATCATCTTCAATCACATTGTATTCACAGTCTATCATTTTGCTTTAGGTACCTTAATGTATTAACAATACAGCTGTAATTTTATTTTGCAGGTTTTGTTTTATAGGTTGTTTTTCTTTTCTACCTACATCATTTAGGTTTTCTAATTACCATCTTCTTTTGATATATCTGTCTTTTTTTTAATTACACCATATTTGTTCTATTTTATGTTTAACACATTTGTAAGCCTTACACCTTTACAAGTCTAAAGGTAACCAGGTCCTTTTTTTTTTTGGAGAGATTTTCGCTATAGGGCGCGTGCGCTCACCAGACAGACAGAGAGAGACATAGAGACAGAAAGAGAGAAATCACCCCCCAGGGGGGATGGTCATGCCGCAATCCCTTCTCCTCCATTCTCCTCTCGGGATCTTGGGCACGCATGCACACGCGCCCGGCATGAGTTTTAAGCCACCAGGTCCGGGACACGAACTGCGGTCAACTACGTGGGAGTCCAGCGACATAGCCATTACGCTAACTGCTGGTTCCCCAAGGTAACCAGTTTCTCATACTTTCTCTTGAACTAGAAGAAACCTAAATGCATTTTACTTTTTAAGAAACTTTCCTTAACCTACCAAATACACTCTCCCTGCAATAAATATCTTCATTACTATAATAACCCCTTGTTCTCCTAGGTAATAAATCCCAACTTTTCTTTTCTTCCTCTTTTTCCTCCACAGATTTATTTATTTATTTATTTATTTATTGGAGAGGTTTTCCCTATAGGGCGCGTGCGCTCGCCAGACAGACAGAGACAAAGAGACAGAAAGCGAGAAATCACCCCCCAGGGGGGATGGTCACGCCGCAATCCCTTCTCCTTCATTCTCCTCTCGGGATCTTGGGCACGCACGCACATGCGCCCAGTGTGAGTTTTAAGCCACCGGGTCCGGGACCCGAACCACGGTCGACTACGTGGGAGTCCAGCGACATAGCCATTACGCTAACTGCTGGTTCCCCCTCCCCAGATTTAAACATTCCTCGTTAACAAGAATGACTCAACAATGCCATGGTGACTGTCATCCTGGCAGTCTAGGAAATTTTAGGTGTATATTTTAGGTGTAGTGTGAAAGCACTGCAAAGTAATATATTTGGTAATGTGAAATTATTTTTCACTTTTACAGGTTAAAGAATTAAAACAGCACGACTTTCAGGCTGTGGACAACTAGTATTGTCTTAACAGTAGATCCTTTCTTCCTAGCTTTATAACTTACAAAACTGCACAGATGGTAAAAAGGCCTTCGGTAATAAAGGTGGAGAGACAGACTTACTGTACAGACATCATGCTTGTCTCCATCGCTGAATCCACTCTTCCTTCCTCGGCTGTCTCCATGGCCGATCTGTCGGTCTCGCCCGGGAGTTCGGGGGCACAAGCTCCGTAAAGCTCGGGGGCTGCAGCTACATACGGTGAAGGAACAAAGCTGCTACTGCGCAACTTGCTGACCTCTTCTTCAAGCTTCTTCTTCTCCTCAAGCAACCGAGCTCGATCTTCAGAAAGTGATTCTATCAAATCTGAAAAAAACCCCAAATTGAAAAAACAACTGTGCATGATTTTTCTTATTTTAAAAAGGAATGAAAAATAAAATATCACATTACAAAATAGTACTAACCTTTATCCCGTTCTTGTTGCTGCATCGTACTTTTCAACTTGTCACTAAGATCATTTATAATGTTTTCTTTTCTCATTTTCTCTCTTGTTAAAACAGTGTTAAAATTGGTCTGGAACAACAGAATAATAACTATTAAAATGATCTGCATGTACTTAGCAGCTAAGACTAAGAAAATACATTTGCAAATACTCATTCCTGGGACCAGCAGTTAGCATAATGGCTATGTTGCAGGACTCCCATGTAGTCGACGGCGGTTTGAGTCCTGGACCCGGTGACTTAAACTCACGCCGGGCGCGTGTGCGTGCGTGCCCAAGATCCCGAGAGGAGAATGGAGAAGAAGGGACTGCGGCGTGACCATCCCCCCTGGGGGGTGATTTCCCGCTTTCTGTCTCTCTGTTTCTCTCTGTTTGTCTGGCGAGCATACACGCCCTGTAGCAAAAACCTCTCAAAAAAAAAAAAAAAAAAACAACAAAAAAACAAACAAACAAAAAAAAAAACACCTCATTCCTGTTGTACAATTTTAGGCAGAGAAGTTAAAATCTTATTCCCAAATTATGTTTATTTTTAAATTAAAAAAATGTTATACACTGTGGTAAAGATTACATATTCTTGGTTCCAATTTAGTATCTGAAAAACAAATTCTATTTTCTCATTACAGTCCATATATTTATTGTCAGAGGAAAAGCACTAGCAAATGACATTACAATTTTAAGGACAAGATCAGTAACTTAGGGTGCAGTTATCTCTTGACTTTCTGAGTAATCTTCCTGCCTCTGAAATCTTCCTTTGATCTTTAGCTAAACCCTGATGACCATACTGATATTTCATAAGTGACTCAATCCTGTTCTCTATGTAGTTAGGAAATCCGCAATGGCCACTGGAACTCTGATGTATATGGCCTACCTAGACTTTTTTTTGTCCATCTTTCATATAATTCTTTTTTTCTTTTTTTAACAATACTGCTATTATATAAAATTGCATGAATCTCTTAAGACAATTTGGCAATTTTAACTCATTAAAATTTCAGGGTTTTTTTTTTTTTTTTTTTTTGTTTGTTTTTTTTTTGCTATAGTATGTATGCACGCACTGAACAGAGGCAGGGAAGGAAAGAAAGATACCATCTGACAGGAGAGGTGGCCATGTCGCAATCCCTTCTCCTCCATTCTCCTCCTGGAATACTGGGCAAACATGCACCCGCTCTTGCCTTGTTTTTCAAGTTGCTGGGTCTGGATTCAAACTACACAATAGGCCATGTAGGATCTAGTACCTAACCACCATACCACCTGCTAACTCAATTTGGCAATTTTAATCACAGAGTCTTATAAAGTTATAAAGATTACTATATTTGTTAAAGATTTCACTAAGAAGAAATTCTTAAAATATAAAATGAATGATGAAATGATCTAAATAGATGTCTCCTATTTGCCCAGCATTTCTTTCTTTTTAAAGAATTATTTATTCAATTTTAATTATTCATTCATTTATTTTAATTTGACCAGAAAGAGACAGAGAGAGAGAGAGCAGAGGGAAAGTGGGAAAGCAAGTCACCAGATTAGGGACTCGAACAGGAGATGGCCATTTGGGAGTATTCAGTGCCTTAACCTCTATGCCACCTGCTGGTCCCTTGCCTAGCATTTCTCATTCCAAAGTTTAAAAAGTTCTATGGTCCTGTGGAAATAAATAATGCCATCAATAAATAATACTGATAAGGCTGGCAATAGGAAGATTTAACAGAAAAGGACTATAGCATTTTAGATAAAATTTATCAAACTCATTATATACTGAATTAAACACTTCAACAGACTTGACAGTACAGCACTATTCATGAGAAATAATGCTCTGTTCCAGAGAAGCCAGATCCCACATGGTGACTGTGGTTTAAATCCTGGCCCAATCAGCCAGAAACATACCAGGCATGGGTGTGAGTGCCCAATCTCACTGGCTGAAGGATTTGGAAGCGGATCACAGTGAGACCAGACCCTGAGGAAGGTGGTCATCTCTCTCTCCCCCTCTCTCTGACTCTCATATGCACATGCTCTATCCTTAAGAGAAAGAAATTCAAAGAAAAAATTTTAGTCAATAAGCACACAGGATGATTTCTCAAAAAGAAATGTCTATGTATTATGCATTTCTCTACATATTATTTATATAGTTAAAAATCAATAAATATGTACAAAAGCATATTTGTAATTCTGTTTATTTTTACGGTCTTTGCTATTTTGTAATATAAAATGGATTTTCAGTTAGATGGTCACAATTTATACTAGGCATATTACAAAGAACAAGCTTTGATAGTTAAGAACCTAGCGGGCCCAACTCAGAAGTCTGCCATACAGAGCTGAATACACATCTCCCTAGGCATTACCATTGAACATATATACTACTGAAAACTAGAGGTGTATCTTAGAAGTCACCTCTTCTATTCTCATTTTACAAATGTTAAGAGGCATTAAAATATGAAGAACTAAACTGCCTAGCTGTCAATTTTATACTTTTGGTTTTGATGAGTTGATAATCTACTTAATTTTGGAAATCTCAAATTCTGTATGTGCTCATAAAAATGAACAGAGAGACAGAATGCAAGAGAAAGAGATCAATTTTATGTAGACTAAATAATAACAAAAAAACTATAAATTTAGACACTAAAACTGAAAGTTCCTAAAGGTTTTATATTTATACTTCCTAATTTTCATTCTGTTCTCTGACTTACATTTTAGAAAAATAATAAATACCACATAATAGTACACGTGCGCATCACCCATAACATGGATGCCAAGTTCAGGAATGTATCCCGGGAATACAGGAAGTGTGTCAGCACCCCCTGGGGCCTAAATTACAACAGCAGTCCACCCACTGCCCCCGCGGCTGCCTGCCCTGCAGTGCTCCAACCCCTCTCCATGTCCTAGTAGGCACTCTTCACTAGATGGGAAGGCAGGGAGGTCGTTCTTTACTTCCTGTCGTCAACTACCGTCCATATCTTGGGGGAAGTGCAGGCCGTCTAACAAAGCATCTTGGTCCTGGTGATCAGGCCCCTGCTTGGCTCACAAGCACTCTCTCTTACCATGGACAAACATTAATGCATAAGTAAATTAATCAAGTTCAACAACATTCTATCCCAATCTACTATCAACCTGTCACGTGGATAAGAATGCTAGAAAAATATCAGAAATCTGTACTGAACAGTGTGTAATTTAGGACAACAGAATTTAAGAGTGGAGGAAAAAATCCAAAAATCATCTACATGGTGGTTATAAACACCATCGTCTTGTAGAAAACTAATCCTAGTTCTCAAGTAACTAAATGATGTAATGGAGGTCACATAGGCAGTGAAGAAATCAGAAACAGAATCTGCATCTCCTAGTTTCTGACCTGAGACTATTTCATTTTCAAGCACCTGAAATTATCATGTCACCGAATTACCATTAAAGCAAAAAGGAAAAAACAGACCTAGTCGTGGTGGTGCTTGTTGGGATGCTATTGTACAACACTGGAGTTACCATTAAAGCAAAAAGGAAAAAACAGACCTAGTCGTGGTGGTGCTTGTTGGGATGCTGTTGTACAACACTGGAGCCACATGGGGGAAGGAGGGGCTGGTTTCAGATCCCGGTTTGGACCTGAACATGCCAGGCACTCCACCAGTCCTGGCTGCCTGGGTGGCTGTAGCTGGGAGAGGATATGGCCTGGCAGGACTCTATAGGGAGTGCCGGCCTCTCTCTCATGAAAGAAGTAAAATATATTTAGGAAAAATTACATGCTTTTAGTACGAAAATATCTATTACATATTTGTAACAGAGTCGAAGCACAGAAAACCACATCTAATGACTGTGAATGAATGAAACAGCACATACCTGCTGTTCAGCAATCAATGATGTTCGAACATTTTGCATTTCTTCATTCTTTCGTTTTTCTTGCTCTTCAAGTTGTTCTAAAAACTTAGCTTTTTCTTCTTGCAGCTTTTCCTGAAGTTCAGCAACTAAGCTTGAAGAATCTTCTCTGGTAGATTCAACAGCAGGACTTAAAAATTAAATGTAGTATAAATATCTTTAAAAAGTTAAAATCACAAATACACCAAATAGCATGTTCAAGCTATTTAGCTTCCTTAAATCTAGTAACATGGTATAAAGATATTTCTGTGTTAACCCCCCCCCCTTTTTTTTTTTTTGCTATAGGGCGCGTGCGCTCACCAGACAGAGACAGACAGAAAGCAAGAAATCACCCCCCAGGGGGGATGGCCACGCCGCAATCCCTTCTCCTCCATTCTCCTCTCAGGATCTTGGACACGCACGCACACACGCCCGGCATTGAGTTTTAAGCCACTGGGTCCGGGACACGAACCACAGTCGACTACATGGGAGTCCAGCGACATAGCCATTACGCTAACTGCTGGTCCCTAACCCTCTCTTTTAAACATAAAAAGTAAAGGGAAATAAGTAAAAGTAAAGTTTAATATAGAGTCTAAGCTCTCTGACACTAATATGAATGAATGACTGTATCAGATAAATTCAAGATAATTTGCTTCTATGGGTATATAAATCAATGTCTCTCAAAAGGTCAGCTTCGAATTTCAGTTTTGCAATTCCTGTAGCTGCAACTTACAAAACAACTGGAGAAAAAAGAAATACATATACCCGAAGAGTATATATGTTGAGGATTTTAATTTTCATAATATAAATTCTGGTTCGTTTTGCTAGCTAATGAATAAACAAAGATAAAACTGAACTTAATATTCATGCAAAGCACCTCTACATATTTTGGAATCACTATTCATTTTCCTCAGAAACTGGTAAATTTCTAGCAGTGATTAATGTAGTACCAGAGATAAAAGGACAGGCAATGGGGACCAGCAGTTACTGTAATAGCTATGTCGCTGGACTCCTATGCAGTAGACTGCAGTTCAAGTCCTGGACCTGGTGGCTTAAACTCATACCGGGCATGTGTGCGTGCACTCCCAGGATCCTGAGAGGAGAATGGAGGAGAAGGGATGGTGGTATGGCCATCCCCCCTGGGGGGGGGGGGGGGTGATTTCTCACCTTCTGTCTCTCTGTCTTTCTGGCGAGCACATGTGCCCTTACAGCAAAAACCTCTCAAAAAAAAAAAAAAAAAGAAAGAAAAACAGAAAAACAGAAAAAAAGGACAGGCAAATAAAAGGAGCAAACATAGATTAAGGATTATGTTAAGTTTTGTTTATACTCTAATTATTACACTTATTTATTTTTACCCTAATAATCCCCTGAATTAAATAATATATATCAAAAAAGAGAAAGTGTGCCCAAGAGGCAGATCACTAATCCCACTGAAAAGATATTAAAGGATAAGAAACAGGCTGCTGTATTTGTAAAACTTCCCAAAGTACTTTTACTTACCAAGTCAACTAATTATGATGAATGTGTACTATGAATGTATATTTACTTGATTTTAAAAGACATTTCAATGTGTTCTGGAATCAGGGTATATTTTATAATTAATGTGAGTATATAGAATGTTTGTTCTAGGCCAATCACAGTAGCAGATGCTGGTAAACACTGCTTCGTGGCAGGCAGAGGCCACATGGTAGGCTTAGATTCAATTCCTGAAACACCCAAAAGCCAGGAATGTGCACACCTGTAGTCCAAGCTACTAGGGAGGCTGAGGCAGAAGGACCTTATCTAAAGAGAGGGAAAAAAAAAATCTATGTATTCCCAATCCCCAGGAGGATGGCCACATCATAATCACTTCTCCATTCTTTTAGGATTTTGGAGATGCACTCATACGTGCCAATCTATCAGTCCAGGGCTAGAATCATGCAGTCAGCTATGTGGGATCAAGCTGCCTTAACCACCATACCCCAGCTGACCCTCCATGTGTAGCTTTCTAATCAACTTTTATGACAGATGGTTAAAGCGATAAACTCCCACATGACTGACCGCAGTTAGAGTGCTGAACCTGGTGGCTTGAAACTCAGGCCAAGTGTGTGTGTGTGTGCATGCCCAAAAACCCAAGGGGAGAATGGAGAAGGGACTGTTGCGTGGCCATTCCCCCCATGGGGGGAAGGAGAGTGACTACTCACTTTCTTTCTGTCTCCTATAAGCATATATGCCCTATAGCAAAAAAGGTCGGTTAAAAAATTAAAATATACTATTAATAGCAATTGATAATCACACAAAAAATTATATTCAGATTTCTAAATTTACTAGGTAAATGTAAGAACTGAAATAGATTTGATCTTAAGTTTCCTCCTGAGAACTAGCTTTAAATTGTCAAAATCAGAGTATGTAGCATAAGAAAGAATACCACCATTGGGATCAGCAGATTGTGGAGCAGTTACGTCACTGGACTCCCATGTAGTCCACTGTGGTTCGAGTCCTGGACCCAGATGCTGAAAACTCACACAAAGCCCGTGCACATGTGTACCCAAAATCCCAAGAGAAGAATGGGGAAGAAGGGATTGTGGTGTGGCCATCCTCCCGGGGGGGGGGGGGGGGGGGGTGGTTTTTGCTTTCTGTCTCTCTGGCGAGTGCACACACCCTATACAAAAATCTCTTTCTCAAAAACAAAAACAAAAACAAAACACAACAAAACAAAAAAGTGAAAAGAATACCTCTATCAAAGTCAGAGACTTCTTGCCTTGTTTCCAGAAAGGCTGAAATAGGAATCCCATATTCCATAACGTAATTACGTAAAAAAGGACAAGGGGATGGATTTGTTTTCGAAGGTTCCCTTTGGGGGCTGGAGCAGAGGGGGATAATGCATACTCTAGCATGGCTAGAAAGCTGATAGGCTACATAGATTCAAGTGTTACTGAGGAAGTAGAATATAAAAAGGACTCAGACTACAACAAAGGACTCAGGATAAAACTCGGAATAGACAGGGCTTCCAAACAATCCTGTTCAGCTCATGTCTCCCTTGGAGAATTATCCCTAGTTATGAGACACACTGGAGCTATTGTGATGAAGCAAGCCCAGGTCCCAGGCACGTAATCAGAGTATATTATGAACTGGGGAAAGACCATGAACAAGAAAGGTTTTGAATTTTGTTTTAAGTACAATGTAAAGTCACTGAAGGGTTTAATTGAGACAACAGTACATGCCAACTCAAGTTTTAACAGCCATTGTGAGAAGAAATACTGACTGGTAAGAAATTAGAGCTGAGGGAGGGAGGTTTTCACCATGATAACAGATGCTGAGAGATGCATAATCAAACAGTGTAGTTCAAGCTGTGTGTGTGGTATGTCATGGGGGGACACGGATGAGCGGCAGTACTTCCATTTCTGGGTGCCATGCATGTCTGGGTTGCCTGGTACACTGTACTTCAGGGTCGGGGTTGTGCTGAGACGACAGAGGAAGCAGTGTTCGTTCCAGGCACAAAAGCATGCACAGAGACCATCGTCTCCCTGCAGACACCCTATTCTCCGAGCTCAGATACTAAATGATTAGCAAAGGGTAAAAGACTTCTCACAATAAAAGCAAAGAAGAGCTTATGTCATGAATGACAGTCAGTAATTATCCTGTGCCAGAGACATGGTTTCTCATAGCTGTATTACTAAAAAACTCAAAAGCATATACTATACCGTACTGTTTGAAGCTCCTGTTAGAAAACGTTTCCAGTGCCTTTCAGACACACACTTCTGTTTTCTCTCACTCACCCTAGGACTACATGGCCCTGACATCGTGGGGACCTAACCCTGGCAACGAGACAGTGATAACTAAAATATGCGTTGTTTTTGAATCAGTGCTAATGCCTCGCTTTTTTTGGGGGGAACAAGGACCAAAGAAAGAAAAGGTTATAGTGTATCATAAAATAGTTTATTAAACTTCCACAGAATCTAAGTCAGTCAGTCAGTAAATGTTGTCCCTCACCTCCACCAAAAGCAGCTTTCATCTTTGTATATCCTAAAGAAACCTAGAAATTAAAACTCAAGCAGATACAGTTGGGAATTTTAATATCATTCAATAGTACTTGGAATCCCCTATAAAAGTTCTATAGGTTGATCATTCTTCCCATCATAAGTAACGTTAATTTTTTTGGGGGGAGAGAGGTTTTTTTTTTTTTTTTTGAGAGGTTTTTTTTTGCTATAGGGCGCATGCGCTCACCAGACAGAGACAGACATAAGAGACAGAAAGCGAGAAATCACCCCCCAGGGGGGATGGTCACGCCGCAACCCCTTCTCCTCCATTCTCCTCTCAGGATCTTGGGCACGCACGCACACGCGCCCGGCGTGAGTTCTAAGCCACCAACCAGGTCCAGGACGCGAACCGCGGTCAACTACGTGGGAGTCCAGCGATATAGCCATTACGCTAACTGCTGGTTCCCAGGGGGGAAGAAGTTTTTGCTACAGGGCATGTGCGCTCACCAGACAGACAGAGACAGAGAGACAGAAAGCAAGAAACCGCCCCCCACCCCAGGGGAGATGGCCGCATCGCAATCCCTTCTCCTCCATTTTCCTCTCGGGATCTTGGGCATGCATGGACATGCGCCCTTTTAAGCCACCGGGTCCGGGACTTAACCATGGTGGACCTCATGGGAGTCCAGTGACATAGCCATATGCTAACTGCTGGTCCCAGTAACATTAGTTTTTTTATTTTTATTTTTTAGAGGTTTTTGCTATAGGGCGCGTGTGCTCGACAGACAGAGAGAGAAAGAAAGACAAAAAGAGAGAAATCACCCCCCAGGGGGAATGGCCACGCTGCAATCCCTTCTCCTCCGTTCTCCTCTCGGGATCTTGGGCACGCACACGTGCCCGGTGTGAGTTGTAAGCCATCGGGTCCGGGACGCGAACTGCGGTCGACTGCGTGGAAGTCCAGCGACATAGCCACTACGCTAACTGCTAGTCCCCCCAGTAACATTAGTTTTCACAAAAAGTTGTATTGCTATATGAAATACTTCTAGTAAGTAAAAACTTTGCACTGAATATGAACTACACCGTTCTGAGGCCTGAAATCTCTAACATTACCTATATCAAATTGTTTTTTTTCTTTCCCCATTCTTTAAGTCTTATTTATTCTATGAGTGAAAGAGACAGAAAGAACAGAGACACAGCACCCCCAGCAGAACCCTCGTCAGCATTAGCCAGCGTTAATCAGGGGCACACACATACAGCGAACCTCCCACGTGGGTCTGTCTCACAAAGCATCACATTTTACTGCAGCGCCACCGTCAGGCCCCATTTTGCTCTTAATTTGATTAAAATCTGAAAAATAGGCAGCATCACTGTGAAATACGGGTGCTATGTGAGAAATACGGGTGCTATGTGAGAAATACCGGTGCTATGTGAGAAATGCAGGTGCTATGTGAGAAGGGCGTGGGTCTTATTTGGTCCATGTGAACATGACGTGTGCATCTGCGGGCCCTGGCCAGCAGGAAGACTACTGGGGTGTGGGGAAATGACTCACAGCATGACAATGTTCCCCTTATCTCTCGTAAGCAAGAGACAGATAGGGAATGTTAACATAAAGATGATTAAAAATGAGTTTTTTTTTTTTTTTTTTGGAGAGGTTTTTGCTATAGGGCGCGTGCGCTTGCCAGAGAGACAGAGAGACAGAAAGCAAGAAATCACTCCCCAGGGGGAATGGTCACGCCACAATCCCTTCTCCTCCATTCTCCTCTGGGATCTTGGGCACGCACGCACACACACCTGGCGTGAGTTTTAAGCTACCGGGTCTGGGACGCGAACCCCGGTTGACTACATGGGAGTCCAGCGACATAGCCATTATGCTAACTGCTGGTCCCAAAAATGACAGTTTCTAATGTCTAAGAAATTAAATCGTTGAATTTTGATGCAGTAAGTAAGAAAATCCACAATTATATAAAAAAGCTATTTAAACATTTCTTTTTCCAATTACACTATCAGTGTAAGGTTGGAATTTTTTTCATAACACTGCAACAATCTGAATGCAAAAGCAGGTATGAGACTCCATCAAGTCAACCATCAAAGAGATTTGCAAATGTATAAAACAATGTTACTTTTCTCATTAACTTCCATTCAAAAAGTTTTTGTAAACATATTCATGCTAACATGTAATGAGGTTATTTTAAAATGACGGAGTAGCTTTTATATTTTATCAATTTTAATTTAGCACACACAAAATATTAACAGATATAGTCAATAGCAGCAAAATAACTTTAGAGCCTTCGGTGTTTTGAGGGTGCCAGAAAGTACTGAGACCAAAGTTAGAGAACACTGCTCTAATTTGGCTTTTACATATTTGAAGGGCATTCACCCTCACACACTCCCCACACTCACACAGTGAATCCTAAAACATTTACAATCTGGTCCTTTAAAAAAAGTTTACTGACTCTGGCATAGAGGAAGGCATCCGAAATAGAATACGTATTCCCGGAAAGGTTCCAGAGAACACCCACTTTATCAAATGCTTTGAGAAAAACAAGGCTGAAGGACTCCTCAGCGCACATTGGCAGGAGAGGGATGGCAGAGGGAAGTAAGACCACCCAGTAACAAGAGGCAACAATTACTCAAACCACCTAGGTGAGATACAAGCATGGTAGAACAGCAATAAAGTACATGAAAATTCAGGGGCCTGTCAGCACAGTTGTTTCTACATGGAATTCTAAGTGGCCCAGAGCATGTAAGCTGTCCCTCAGGTGAAGGGACTAACTGCTGCCGGGAAGCCTCTTTGAATTTCAGAGGCAACATACAGTACATTCAGGTTTGCTTCTTAGCCAGTTATCGAGTCTCTCAGAAGCTCCCTGTCCGTGTAGGAGAAATGGCCAGGGGTACAGATTCATGGAGGCTGGCTAATAGCGAAGGACTTGGAAAGAACTAGATTAAAATTTGGTGACAAGAAGTTTGTGGAAGGATGATGATTGAATTTCCCCAAATGAACATAAAATGTGAGGATAAGTAAGTTCTCTGAAGATATTATATGTCTCACTGAAAGAAACATGTTCATAACCACATGGACCAGTTGAATGATTTGGTGAGCATCAATCAATTCCTTCCTCTAGTTACACCAGTTCCTGCTCAAGGCTCGTAAAAAGTGTCCATGGAGGCAGGAAGTAGAGTTATACACAAGCTCAGCAACAAGGACTTCCATACAAATGGCTAACTCTGAGCCCTCATCGTGCAGTGTTCACTGTCACTTGGTGGCACATCAGTCACCTGGACCACATCCATCCTGAAAGACACAGCAATCTGTCTTCACAACCACAGTCATTCATGTATTTATGGATCTACCTTCCACATCCACTGTTTCTGCCATCACCGCTGAACTTATGAAATGCTTTATCTACTTTGTCATTCTAGTAGAATTACTTCTTAACAGGAGAGTTCATTTATCGTGTAGGATGCGTAGCTATGACCTCATGCCCACGAAAGTCACTTGTCTTACCTCATACGCCAATTCCTAAAGCGACTGGCCTGATACAATTTTGGACAAATCTACTAAAGAGCCAGTTAACAGAGCTAGACAGGTGCAATTTCACATGGCTAGCGTAAATGTAGCACACACTCTGAATGAGCAACTACTTCATAGCACTAGTTTCCCCGTAGATAGAACACAGTGACAAATAGGAGTGAAAATTAGAATGAACTGCTCTATTATCTCAGTGAGTTAGATGCAAAGTTTTTACTTCCCATCCCTACAATTTGGGGCCGTACTGATTTAGGGGGGGTACTTAGTGTCCCCTAAAGAATTCCTTTACTAAGAAACGTTAAGTAAGGTCCAACTGTACTTGAAACTTACATCATCTGTTCACTAGGGCGCCTTATGGAACTGAAGCAACAGGCTAAAGAGTCCTATATGGACTGACAGGATTAAACTTCATTACCACTGGAAAACCAGGTGCTCCTACGTAGCAAGGCAGAGAGGAACATTACTAGAAACCAGGTGGGTTTTCTAAAGTATCACTTTGCATTTAAGTATCCACTGATGAAAAAAGTCAATGAATAATTATAATACATTATGATTTACAATAACCTCTTTAGAAACAGACAGAATCATGCCTCTCAGCTAAAGGACTATAATTAGCTGAGGCACTGTGTAAGGTGGAAAATGGGATGGGTCACAAAAGGAAGATGTAGGCATCTACTAGAACTATGAAGTTGGTTACAGAAATCAGTACTCTAGTAATAAAGCCTGTACATACTGACTTTTAATCTTTATCGCTACCTCTGATCCCCCTAGTATATCCCCATCTCCAACTCCCGTAGTATGTAAAATAAGGTCTGATAATGGTAGTTAACCCTGAATATAAGCAATTAACCTGCTTATCATCAGAGAGACTATGAGAAGAACAGAAAGGGGAATGAAGATCAAATTGCTTACTCTGGGAGGGCTGGAACGATTTAAGTCTGAACCTTACCTTTTGAAGAGCGTGAGGATATATATAAGGTGGTGTGAGAGGATTCTAGCTGCATCACATCAGACAGAAATGTGAAATTGTCTTTATTTGAAAGTTCCTTATTGGCCAAAGAAAGGTATGTCTGCCGAGTTTAAGATGATGCATACTGTGCTGGACTGCCAGGTGTCCCCTTGGCATTGTTGTCACTCTTTTATGATTTCAGTGTGTACTGTGAATCCAGATTCTACACTTCCCAGAATCACCTGAACAGCTTCAGGTGTGCCAATGAAAAGAACACCTGTGAGATGTGGAAGGCAGATAGCCAGATGCAGTTTCACAGAACCTTTTGGGCAAGTAACTGAAAACGACCAATTTGAGGTTATAGGCTGAGCCAGACCATTGGTCTGTTGAAGAGATTCTTGAATGTCATAGCGGGTTCCCAGTAAGCCATGGAGAACCATCAGCTTGGGTGGGTGTTTCCTCATCTTTTTGCCTGAGCTTGATAGATTCACTGTGGCCAAACTTTATCAGACCCCCTATGCTCTTAAGGCCTTGACCTTCTTGTCAGGCCTGCAGCTGTAACAAGAATCTTCCTAGGTTTGGTTACAAAGAAGCCCTACTATGGTTTAGATAATGGTTTGGCTCCCAAAAGCTCATATTAGAAATTCAGTCTCTAGTATAATGGTGTTGGGAAGTGGTGAGGACCAATGGGTGGTAACTGGTTTGTGAAGGTGCAGCCCTCACGAATGGATTAATGCTGCCTTGTGTAAGAAGCTCTCCTCAGTTTCTGCAAGAGTGAGTTTTTATGAAAGAAAGCTGGCTTTGCCCCAGGTCTTTCTCTCAGCACACACCCATCATTCGCTTGGCTTCTGTCAGTCATGCTGTGCCGAGGGCCAGCCTGATGCCAGCTCCATGGCTTTGAACTTTCCAGTCACCAGAAATCAGTCAAATAAATCTTTACTTCTTTATAAATCTCCCAGTCTTGGGTATTTCTGTTAGAAATGCAATAGCCGATTAAAACAACCCTTTACCCTTGACAAGCCCTCTCAATATCCAATCAAATTCAATGACCAACCTGTACTGCTCTCAGCAAGACTATTCATAGGTCACTTAAGCCAGAATTCCTCTTACCACTAATGTTTCTCTTAGTAATTGTTTATTCATTAACCCTGCTTCATGATTATAAATCTCAACTTGTCATGCTGGGTTCAGAACCGAGCAGAATTCTATACTGAGGTTTCTTCTTCTACTGTAATATTTCCTGAATAAAGTTTGTTTTTATTGCTTTCACTGTCTAGCTCTGGTTCTCTGACATGCTTTCATGGTCTTTAGTAGTACTCTATAAACTTTGCCTCTCTCCCCCCCCCACACACCCTAGGCCTGTAAACATTAACAAAAGTCCAAATTTCTCTATTAGGCCCTGCCATTCCCCAAGAATACATAGTTTTTGTTTCTAAACCAGTAGGGAAAGTTTGTTTATATACCAGAATATGAGTATTACACGGCAGATGATCAACCATAGAAGGCAGATTAAAAATGTAAGATACGAAACAGGTATAAAATACATAGTGTATATCTATATATTATATTCACTTGGAAAATTAATGATAGAACTAATTGATATAGAAACTGTTTATTGGGCCACAAAATCTTTTCACAAATTTTTAAAAAGTGGAAATACTACGAGCAATGCTTTGTGATCAAAGGCCGTAACAACAGATTGGAACAATCATCAAAATGCAAAAATTCAACAAAAACATCCAACCTACAATCATAGCATAAAACCTGGAATTCGAAAACATTGTCTTCCGGACCACTAAGGAAATAAATGAAACAGTATTATCAAGAAAAGAACAATGCTAAATACCTATTTTCTAATCTATGATTTAGCTTTTACTAAACAACACCAAGAAGAAAATTCTAGTGTTTAATACATAGTAAATTTAAAAGAACAAAAATAAGTAATTTTTAACTTATGAACTGACTAAAAATAAAAAAAGAAATTGATTAAAAAAGCTCCCTAAAATATTTTTAAAATTTTCATGAAAATGTTTGTCAGGATATCCCAAACAATAATTCATTTTTAAAAGCCACTATGTACATAGTCTGTTATTTGTATATCATTTACAAAAAGTGACTGTTTTTTTTTTTTTTTTTTTTTTTTTTTTAAAGAGATGTTTGCTATAGGGCATGTGGATTTGCTGAAAAGACAAAAGCGAGAAATCACTCCCCAGGGGTAATGGCCACACCGCAATCCCTTCTCCTCCATATTCCTCTCAGGATTTGGGGCACACACATACATGTGCCTGGCAAGTTTTAAGTCAACGGGTCCAGGACTTAAACCATAGTCAACCATGTGGAAGTCCAGCAACATAACCATTACAACATCTGCTGGTTCTACAATGACTTTAAAAAATCAAAGTGTTCACTTCATGAAAATATCCTCACTGTTACATGTACCTAAGGTAAATGGTAAACTAAGGTACTATGTACACACAAACCTGGCATCTGAACCAATATTTTGATTTTGGATTAAACTTAATTCTTACCTTTTTGCTATCTGATTCTCAAGCTGTTTAACTTTTTCTAATAATTTTTTCTCGACAGCTTCTCTCTCCAATTTAAATTCTTGCAGAGCAGTCTGAACAGCTTCATCTTTTTCATAATTAAGCTTCTGAATTAACTGTTCTCTGTCTTGTTCTTGGTGCATGACTAATTTCTCTTTGTCTTTCTCTAGGTTCTGGATAATAGCTTCGTATTTCTCCTCTTGTTGGGCGAGTTTTTCATCTTTTTGTTTTTCAAGAGCACTCAATTCTGAATCCAATTTACTCTGCAGTTCAGTTATTTGTTCTTTTAAGGTTTTTTCTATTTCAAATGCCTGGTGATGCAAAGATGTTATTTTGTTCAATTCAGTTTTAAGCATATTAGATTCTTCTTCATGTCTACTAATTAACTCTGAAATGCACTGATCTTTTTCAATTGTCATTAAAGTTCTTAGCTCTGCTAAGCCCACCTGATAATTTTCATTATTATCCTGAATTTTTTGATTGAGCTTATTTATTTCTGTTCTCAAAGTTTCTGTCTCTTGTTCAAGGAGTGATCTCAAGGTCTCTTTCTGTTGGGCTCTGTTCTCTTCCAGCAAAACTTTTATTTCATCAGTTTCTGCCTCTTTCAAGGCAAGTTCAACCTCTAACTTACATCTCATGTCTGACAAATCAGAAACCTTGAGTTTTAATTCCTGAAGCTGTTGTTCTTTTTCTTGGATAACTGTGGCATGAGATGCTTGTATTTGATCGATCCTTTGCTGATTTTCCTTTTTTAATTTCTCCAACGACACTTTGTGGTCTGTCAGAACTTTCTCAAACTCCTGTGTGTGCTTGACATGCAATGTGTCCTCTAATTCCTTTAGATGACTTTGCTCCAAGCACTCGAGTTCTGCCCGTAATAACTGTATCTTCTCATCATTTTCAACATGGAGCTTTTTTAAGTCTTCTAACACTATTTCTCGTGACTCCTTCAGTTCTTTAATTTCACAATTTTGAGTATGCATTATATTTTCCATCTCTAATAATTTCTGATCCTTTTCATTTTGCAGGCATATGACAGCTTCTTTTTCATGCTTAACCAAAGCAAATTCATTATCTTTATTCTGTAAAACCTCTTCAAGGCATAGTAAATCTCCTTTCAATTTTTTTATTTTGTTTTCACTTTCTTCACCCTCTTTTACTAGTGCATCAAGTTTACTTTCATATTCATTTTTTAAAGACTGTAGTTCTTTTTGATGTTTTTCTTTTAGTGTTATTTCCAGAGAACATTTTACTTTCTCAATAATATTTCTTATTTCTACTGCTGTACATTTTAAAGAATTTGAGAAGTCACACTGTTCTTTTTGTACAAATGTTCTGAAGTGGCAAAGGTCTTCTTTGATGGTTTGTATACTGAAGTGAGAGTCTTGGGCAACAACTCTACATCTCTCCAACTGGACATTCAGGGTAGCATGATCTCCAAAATCCTCTTTCCCACATATATTTGTATCCTGCATACGTCTACTGTCTATTGCATTGATAACCGATGAATAAAGTGATTCCACCATCATTTCTGGACTTTGTGGATCACTTATAGGATTAGGAGATGACAAGTTTTCTTCTATTACAAACTCATTCACAGCAGACATAAAATCTGATTCAGGACTTTCTGCTAATGAATCTAAGTCTAAAGAAACTTGGTGAATAGTTTGTTCTATGTTTGGATGGGGGATAGTTTCAAAATCAAATGTATGTGCATCAATGCTATCTGGAGATAATTCTTCTAAGGGACAAACTGCAGGACATAAGGGATCCTGAACAGAGAGTGGAGGAGGAGTTCTCGGTGAGGTAGTAGTTGTAATTCCTGTTGAACTTTCTATTCTTGGTGAAGAAGCAGACTGTGGGGAAGCCTGACTCACAGACGCCTGGAAAAGAGAAATAGGCTTCAAGATCTGCAGCAACGCAAACATTTTTCACTAATGAAGAAAAGGGTTTGAAAACAGTTAACTTGCCTTTTGTTCACTCAGTAGATCTGTAATGGTCTGGGACATTTCATCCAAACTTTGTGCTGCTTTTACCAAATTATGTAGAGCAAGTACATGCTGGTGTAGAGGTTCGAAGTCACAAAGTAAAGGAACCCTGAAACAGAATGCAATGAAATTAAGTTTCTGATTTCCTAATGAAAAGATGGCTAAGTGTAACCAAATACTAATATTTCAATATATCAAAAATAATACAGCATTAAGAAGTCTGAGTCATTAAAAGTAGGTTTAGATAAGTCAGAAATCTACTAATAGTATGCAAAGTCAGAGTAACTACTAGAAAAAAATAAACTGCACATAAGACAAAACTTCCCTCCACTTTATTTTCATTTTCTGTTTATATTTACATTCCTCAGAAACTTTCTAAAGCAGCAGTTAATGAATCAGTCCATCAGAAAACATTTCTCTATCTTGGCACTTCTTCAGAATACTGGTGCTACTTTCCACAGCTCCAGAATATTAAACATTTTAAGGTTATAAGTTGAAAAAAACTAATGACATTTACCTGAGGAATGGCTGAACTTCTGAAGGACAATATGATTGAAGGAACTGTAAATCTTTTAGTGAAATATCTGGAAGTTCACAGTCAAACTTTCGAGGCTTCTGAGTCTGCACACAAAAAAAGAATTTTTTTTTACAGGAAAAAAAAAAACATAAAAGAACTTATATGTAATTTCTGATTATTATTAAATTTAGATAGTAGCACAGGGGTAAAGTCTAGCAGAAAATGCAATGCCCTGTGAGGCAATACCACATGTGAAGGTTTCCAGTTCAAGTTAAGAGACTTCCTTGACTATGGATGACACATGTGTACCCATGATCCATGGCTGGCTGAAGGCTGAGGGAGGGATGCAGTGTTAAGCCACAGTTTGGGGTGCTGATTCTGTCTCTTTTACATATAGAAAAAAATGAATAAACTTTAAAAATTCAATAAAACAAAAATACTTTAAATGATGTACTCATACTTAAGAAATAGAATAAAATAAAATAAAAATGAAAGACCACCCGATGAACATAGGGTCCGCTATCTTTCTGAGCCTTTAAAAGAATGGGACATGAGCTATAGGTGACCAGTTGATGCACTTACTCCTCACCTTCTCTGTCTTCAGCATCACATTACGGGAATTCCAGCAATATACATCAACATTAAATGAAACCGTTTGTTCCAACAGTGTGTGGGCTATTCCCAAATATTTCCTGACCTGAGAAATCATCATGAAAACCTCCATAGCTCTGTATTTATTCTTATTATGTGTTAGCATGTGGTCTTGCTTTTGTTGTTGTTGTTTCTTGAGTTTTGATTTTTTTTTTTTTTTTTTTTGGAGAGGGTTTTGCCATAGGACACGTGTACTTGCCAGAAAGACAAAAGAGAGACAGAGAGACAGAAAGAGTGAAATCACCCCCTGGGGGGATGGCCACACTGCAATCCCTTTTCCTGCATTCTCCTCTTGGGATCTTGGGCACACAGGCACATGTACCTGGTGTGAGTTTAAGCCACCAGGTCTGGGACTCAAACTGCCGTTGACTACATGGGAGTCCAGCAACATAGCCATTATGCCAACTGCTGGTACTAACATGCGTTCTTGCTTTAACATGGTCAAAATACTTCTTTCTATGTAATACTTCTTGTCCTTCCCATGAGCGTTTTTTTTTTTTTTTTTTTTTTTTTTTTTGAGAGGTTTTTGCTATAGGGCGTGTGCACTCTCCAGAAAGACAGACAGAGAGAGAGAGAGAGACAGAAAGAGAGAAAATCACCCCCCAGGGGGATGACTACGCCACAATCCCTTCTCCTCCATTCTGCTCTCAGATCTTGGGCATGTACGCACACGTGCCTGGTGTGAATTTAAGCCACCAGCTCCAGGACTCGAACCACGGTCGGCTACATGGGCGTCGAGCAACATAGCCATTACACTAACTGCTGGTCCCCCCATGAGCTTTCCATGACATTATTGGACTTTCCAATACAACCTCCTATTCAAATTCAACTTCTTTTAAAAATTAACTGGTAAGCCCTGTCATTTCTTTCTTTACAATATTGCCAAGAATTGCATAAAATAACTTCAATGATTTGTAACATTAATCAAGCAGATTTAGAGATGTGAAGATGTTCTTCACAGAAAGAGGTTCCCAGGTAGATGAGTATGGGAATCCCTTTCTACTATTACATTACTCATTCTCAGATAATAAAAATATATAGTTAAAGCCCTCAGAAACCGTGCAGTCCAGAAAAATGCTTATCGGCTAAGTAGTATATTGGAGAAAAAATCTAAGATCTTTGATTATTTCTCATGTCATAAATTATTGTCCCTGATAGTACTAGTTTAGAAATATAACAAACTATTTTTCCATAATTTAACTCCAGTGAAGACCTAACTGAAGTATCATGTTAATCTGATCTGTCAAGAATAAAGGAAGGGAGGGTGAGGAGAAATAGAGATAGGAAAAGAGAAAGAGGAAGGAGAGCAAAAGGTTGGGAAACAAAAAGGGAAAGGTGGAGAAAGATTAAAAATGGGACAAGAGAATCTACTCCTATTTATCCTAACACTGCAGTATGAGATATATGCCTTTGTTACAAAAAGCACTGAACAACAATTATGAATATGAAGTTACGGAAGTATTATGCCAACTGGCTTACAGTCAAAATCTTTATGTTGATTTTAAAAATCATTAACACTGGGGCCAGCAAGTGGTATGGTAGTCAAGGCACTGGACTCCCATATGGCCGACTGCAGATCGAGTCCCGGACCTGGTGGCTTGAAACTCGCACCAGGCACATGTGCATATGTGCATGCGTGCACAAAAGGGATTGCAGTATGGTCATCCCCACTGGATGGTGATTTCTCACCCCCTCCCCCACTCTGGTGCATGCACTCAACCTATAGCAGAAAGTAAAAATCCTAACACTTTTTTTAAGTTTCTGATAAATGCTTCTTTTTTGGAAAAAAGGTTTTAATTTAGTCATGCTAAGAACATAAATACATACACAAAAGGAAGGTGGCCAGGAGTCTAGTCCTCTAAACAGACGATTTCTCAAAAAAGACTTTCCTGCATGAAGAAAATAATATGGCTATTTTAGAACTTTATTTAAGGCAAAAAATAATCTCTGGCTTTTTAAAGGGTAAATTAAAATTTAACAATGCTTCATGTTTAAAAGTTAACAATAGATTCACCTTTACAGATTTTAAAAGGAGTGTTTATCTCAATTTCAACAGCAAGTAACAATATATATGTAGCATAATGGTATAACTCATGTCTATGAAATCACATTTATTCTTTAAAAAATTAGTGAAGAAAACTTACTAAATAATTTTCCAAAGGATTCCCTTTTAGACTTCTCAGCTTCATATAATCGCTTTCCATCTTTGACTAAAGCACCAGCCCACTAGAAGGGGAAAGATTATGTTAATAACATATACCCACTAATTAATGTTCATATATAATTAAAATAGAATTTAATTTTCATACCTCCCTGTAGTGTTTTATGAACATTTTTCTTCTTACAACCTCAACAACAGCTAAGCAGTACATCTGAGGAACTGTACTAAGAGCTTCAACAATTTTAACTCTTTCTAACAGCTCTATTACAAGGCGGAGCAATGCTTGCAATTTCTCTCCGTCTTGGTCAGCATGAAGCATTACAAAGCAACACCACCTATAAAAATGAAAACTATTATTTCCATCATCCACAAAAGTTTACTAGAAATAATTCCTTTTTGGTTAAGTTTAAAGAAATCAAGATATACAAGTTCTATAAAAAACAGTCTAATCCCAGGGTCAGCAGGTGGCGTGGTGATTATGGTGCTAGATTCCCACATGGCTAAGCAAGATCCAAGTTCAGATCCAGGCTTTAAATCACAATCAGTCAACCAATCATATGTGTATATGTTTTAAAAAGTCTAATATGAAAGTTAATCAATTATTTAATATAGCAATAAGAAAAAGTACCCCATTGCTTAGGAGAAATAAACACTGATTCTAAACATCTGGAATTAGATATACTATCACTTACTTCAGTCTGACATGTAGGTTATTTGCTAATTCTTGTTTGGCAGTGGTACACTTCTGTTTAATATCCAACAGTTTTCTATGATTTTGCAACATAATCATCAACTGATTTGCATGACTCAGGCACAAATCAGGTAATACAGATGCATCCTTCAAGTTTTCAGCTCTCATTTGATTAGCTAAAAATCCCTTTAAGAAAAGATTTTATAAAGCATTAATTTTATTTCATAAAAAATATGAACACTGACTTAAGAGGAAAATCTTGATGTTAAACAATAACTCAGGCTGGCTCCTTATCCCAGTGGCTAGGTGCTGAGCAGAGGAAGCCAGATCCCACTGTGGCTGTCTGGGGTTTGAGGCCAGCCCCACTGGCTTGAAAAACAGGTGCATGTATACACCCGTGCCCAGCTTCCTACTGGGAAAGATGGCTGGAGGAAAGGGGACTGTGATGTGACTGGCCCTGCGAGGAGGGCGCTTGTTTGTGCATATGCTCTCTCTAGTATTTTCCCGCTCAGGCATAGGAGTGGACCCAGGGACAGAGGGACAGACACAAACATGTTCTCTCTGCTGTTAAAAAAAAATAGCCCCCATAAACTGTTCTATTTTCTATTAAGATTTTTAAATGTATTTTTCTGAACATAAGCATTCATAGCACAAGATTCAGTATATTCAGAAAAACCTATGTTTGTCTAACACTATCATTTTTCAAACTAAAAAAATAAAAATGAAGGCTGGGAAGAAAAGTAACTTCCACCAAAAACATACGTAATAGGTAAATCAGAACTAGAACCTATGTATCTAAATCCTTATTACACAGAGGTCAAACAGAGCACCAAAAAAAAAAAAAAAAAAAAAAAGGTAATGGAAAACAACTACTGATTCTTCTTAGCCAACAGGATATGAGGAGTCTTCAAATAGTTCATCAAAAATTCGTACCTCATATTTTAAATGTAAATATTCTTACATTAACTTTTTGACATTCCCCCTCACAACAGTTTATTATGTACTTCTCAAAATAAAAAGATAATCATATTGCCTGTAAAGTACGTACTGAGAAGCCATTTTCCTCCCTAGTTATCCCGTTACTTCTGGACTATATTTTGTTTCACAGATCTGTGCTCACCTTTAGAATAATGAGTGAACTGTGTAATTTTATAGTGTACTTTATTGTTCGGCAGAAAACTCATTTTTAATTTTCTTGTCCTTACTTATTTTTACAGGTAAACGTTCTATCATTTTGTCAAGTAGGGATTGTGCATAGGCTACAAATTAATTTAGAATGATCTGCCATATATATTCAAATGTCAGCTTCCTCCCTACCTCAAGTATTTTAGTTTTCCTTGTATAAGTCCAAAGACAACGAAATAAGATTACTATGTATTTTACTGCTACCATAAAGTTGTTCCCC